>CM026270.1:8324878-9524878 GCA_014851425.1 Senna tora
AGAAATGGAGGGCACCAAAAATGAGAATCCAATAAGATTGTTTGATGTGTGTGCAATTACTACAAGCTATCTCCATGAACTTCTTCAGACACTTCCCTCCTGTCACCATATACACAATATCACACCCAACCTGCACAATCAACTGCTGGGGCAGCACGATCCACGGCCCCAACTTCGGCCCGAAAGCGTGCCGGCCCAGATCGATGTACCGGTCGAACCGGGTCCCCGGAACGCACTCGTGGAGTTGGATCATTTGCCACATTGTGTTTAGTGTCAAACACCATGATAACAACAACATAAGCGTCCCTGGTCCCCTGTCATACAAAATTAGTTCAGGGTCAGGACAAACTCTCGGATTCAGAGAGCACTTACAGTAACTTGTCTGACCGGATAGGTCGTTCCGGGTGGCTTTAATTTAAACGTACCATCCTAAATATGCCATGGCATAAGGAAGGCTGAGAACTCCTGCGCCTATCATGGCCGTGACGGTGTGGAAGGTGGAGTACCACCATTTTGCGTTTCTAGAAGGTTCTTTTTCTTGTTCCACAAACTTGGGATTCTTGTTTGGATTAACTACTACTTCCTGCAAGATATTGCATCATCATCAAGAATGAATTCAAGATTGATTAACAGAATTATATTTATCTATATATATATATATATATATATATATATATATATATATATATATATATATATATATATATATATATATATATGATGAATTGAAAGCCATTAATTAATGAATCACCTTAGAAGGGGGAGAAGATGCAGAAACCATTTTTGGTGAGATAGTGGGTGAAGCAGAGAGAAAGAGAAAGAATGAAAGAGAAGGAAGCCTTGAATTTTGGAGTTTGATGTTATAACTTATGTGGCAGTTGGTTGGTGTGTATATATAATGATGATGAAAAAGTGTTACCCTACCACCTAAGAGAAATGTTTAGGTGTATACGGGTATGTTCATTAGTAAGAAATGTCAATAGAAAAGCTCATGAAAATGGTGGGATTCACTGGGTCCCACTTACTTTTTTCACTATTTCATTTCTATCAACTTTAAAAAAAAAGAAAAAAAATATAAAATATCTATTATACCCCTCTGATTTGACACAATTATAACCCTTTTTTCTTTTTATTATTTTAATATAAGGGGTAAAATGGTCATTTTAATACATTCCCTTTCCATTTCCATTAGCAAACTTTTACTACTAAACACATCAAATGCATTCCGTTTCCATTTCTATTTCTGCCTAATGAATGTGCCCTACGTGATTTTAAAATTGATCAATAATATTTATTTATTTTTATATTAGAGAATTCACATGATAAATAAAATAAAAATAAATAAATAAATTTTATTAGTATTAATGTATAAATAATATGATGCAACACATATGTTTAATAATTGTCACTTGTACATTTGCTTTTTGTTGCTTCTTATTGTAATTCCTTAGATTTACTGAAGTATAAGTGCAAGAAATATATGATTTGGATTGTCGAATTAGAGTGTTAATTTGCAGTATAAATATAGATCTCAATTTTTATTTAACGATTCAAATTATGTAATTTATACATTTCATGCATAATGCACTTTAGCGTATCCAAATCCGATTGATTGATTCTGAGTGTGAGTTAATCAGTGCGATGTGATTGACTTATGGAAGAAGAGAAAAAATGCTTTAAAGAATTAAAAAGATTAACTAAGATAAACCCACTAATCCTTAATTATAATAAAGTGCAATGAGATTATTGGAGAAGTTTTTCAATTAGAATCTGCCAATCTGTTCCTAGTTCAAATTCTGACCACATTCAATGGAGAATCTTCTTCCCCCTTCTTTTTTTTCTTGTTGGTTCTATTTTTCTGTGCTTCTTTTTTTTTCTAAAAGAGAGATTGTGGAATCATTATCACTGTGAAACATCACTTCATTTCATTTTATCACTTTGTGGTAGGGGTGCAAGGAACTGGATTAGTCTGGTCTTTTTCTAGATAAACAGATTTAATTGGATAAATAACAAATTTAAATTAATTAATCTTTTTTTTAATCTCATGATTAGTTAAAAAAATAACATGAAATATTTTTTTCAATTTTAACTATGAAAATACATTTCTAAGTTTTAACTATAGAGTTAATATTAAGATTAATTCAATAAAATTTCAAAACAAGTATCAGATAAAATTAAATTTGGTAACCCCTACTTTGTGGTGATGCTTCTTGGGCTTCATGGATTCCCACTTCTTCAGTGCGCAAGGTATGAATGATATATATAATTATCTGCCAATTTAGTTAATAAACAAATATAAATAAGCGTACAATATAGAATAAATTGCACTCTCTTTTTTTGATAAAATTTTAAATTACACTTTTTTTTCCAGTTTTTTGAAACCGCACTTTTTCTCTTAATAGATAATAAAAATTTATAATTTAATTAATTTTGACCAAATTATCCTTATATTTATGATTTATACAGTTAAATATGTATTTTACTAATATATAAAACTATTTATTAAAAGTTTTAAATAAAAATAAAATAATTATTTTTAAATCAAAATAAGTAATAGTAACTTAATAATTTTAAAATATTTTTAATAATAGGTTATAATTATTTTAAAAAATTAATATGTCACTAAGAATATATTGGTTAAAAAAGATAAAATTATAGATTTTTTTAATCTTTTAAAAAAAATAGTGCAGATTTTTAAAATAAAAAAAGGGAGAGTAGTTTGGGAATTTTTCCTAAGGAGGGAGAGTATAATAATTTTATTATTAAATATTAATATACTAGGTAGATATTGAGCGATGGCTTTTCCAAAGTATTATAATTGTTTAATGATTTTGGAAAAATACCTGCAAAAATGATGGAACGTTTTTTCTGGGTTGTGAAAGGGATCTAAAATCTTTAATCATTACAATTTGGACTATATATGGTTTCATATTGTAAAAAAAAAAAAAAAAGGCATTTTGTTTTAGGGTTAATGATTAAAGTTTGTGGCATTTTCTAGTTGATGTTTAATTAGTTGGTGTAGTGTGGTCTCTCTTAATTCACTCTAATTTTTCTCTTTGAATATTGGTTCAAAGTGTACCCCAGTTGGTGGCTGAAAGATGACTACTAGAATCTAGGCACACCACAAAAAATATTTTAAAATATATTGTTCGAAAATTAATTAACACCTTTTTTTTCAAAATTTTGAAAAATTACTTTTAATGTTAATAAGGTCATATTGTAAAGTTTGCTTCACAAACATCCTAAAATTTTTAGTTTGAGTTATTGAAAGATACTTCATGCATGTGTGTCAGAATTTTGGTCTTTTTCCCATTTAGTTATTAATAATTAGCAACAATAATACTAGCTAGCTGTAAGGAATGGGACTGTGGCTGATATTAACTACCCAATTTTTATTTTTTTTTAAAGGTATTTCTCAGCTCGATAAGTCAAGGATTAATTTTTCGTAGATCTGAGCTCGATTTAAGGGTTTGTCGTTGGCCAATTGGTTGCTACATACACAAGATGAGATTCGAACCCCCAACACTTGCTTAAGCGATATAGTGAACTAACCACTAGACAAACCAAGGTTAGTTACTAGCTACCCAATTCTTTTTGAATTAATATTATGGTAATCACATTTTGATTTAATTTTTAATTTAAAAAAAAAATTGAATTTTACTGATGATATTGTTGGTTTCGTATGTGTACAATTTCCAACTTTGTTTTCTTTTGCTTTTGAGATCTAATAAGTGAAATGGAAGAAGAATGAAGACAAAAACATAAACATCAATGCTTCAAAATATGTGAATCATAATTGGCTTATATAGTTAACTTTTGCCACAATTGTATGGCTTATATTTGAATTTAAGTTATCCTTTATTTGGTATATTGATTATGATCTGTAAGAATTAATATAAGTATTCTTTAAACTCAGAAGTCTGCCTACTCTAAATTATAGCGGCATTCTGTCGCCTAAATTTAAATTTGATGAAAACAAATGCAAATCATAAAAAGTATGCCTTTATTATTTTCTTGTCACTTTCCCACAAATTATAGACAAATATTGAGTATGACATTTTACCAATTTTAATTGGACATAATGCCTAAATAGGGTGTGTATGTGTAGTAGTCCCTCTTTGCATTTCAATTTTACACACACACAAAGGGAAATGAAGAATGAGTAGTGAGGAAGCAATATTGAAGTTCTCTCAATTCATTTTCTTAATTATGAATTATGGGAGGAATGTGATAATTAATTAATGTTACATCATATATAATTAGATTCTTTAAGACCAAAAACATTTCGATTTCACAAAGTACGCTTTTATAATTTCAAAATATATGATGGTTTGGCTGCGGGATTTATTTAATTTTTTTGTCAAGTTATTGACATGTGTTTGTGACTTTACTAGCTATATTGCTAAGAAAATAAATTAAAGGTCAAAACTTCAAATTGGTCCTTTATGTTTGCACCAAGTTTCATATTGGTCCTTTATGTTTCAAAAAGTCTAAATTGGTCATTTATGTTTGCAAGAAGTTCCAAATTGGTCATTCCGTCCAATTCCATCTATTTTGGCTTTTAAGTGATGACGTGTCCGGCTGATGTGTCACCCTCTCTCTCATACGTGTACTACTTGGCTGACGTGGCCAAAGTTACCCTAAAATTAGAGACTAAAATGAAACCAAATAAATTTTGACAAATTAAAAATATAATTTTTCCACCTTCCCATCTTCTTCTCCTTCCTCATCGATGCCTACCTCCATGGAAGAGCGCTCCCGAGTCTGAACACTTAGTCTTGAAGTGTTGATAAAACCAGAAATTGCGGAAAAACAAGAGAGACGCAGGGTATAATTAAAAAAATTATAAGGATATTTTGGTCCGCTCACTGAAAATCATCCCTCTCCGACTCTCCATCACTTCAAAACTTGCAGAAACACAAGCATAGAAGATGTTTTCATCAAAATTCAATACTGTGGAGTTTGCCACTTTGATCTCATCAAATAAAAAATGATCTTGGTTTAGAATAGCAATTTTACTTACCCTTTGAATTAAAAAGGTATCAAAATAAAAAACAACCCTCGTTTTCATTCTCGAACTAAAATCCAGGTTTTGGAGTGAATTATATGGAGGCAATTTTGTCCTATTTAAAACCAAATACAGGAATGATAATCCAAATTTGTAAAGGTTTTTCCAAGTCCTAATTTAAATGCTATGCATAAATTTTAGCTTAAAAAAAATAAGGTTAACTTCTCTCTTTTCAATTCCTCTAATTAATAGATCCTCCGTCTTCCACCCCGGCGTCGTCAATGGCTGCTTTACTCGGTGCCTCTCTGATGGCCATATCCGCCTTTTATATCCACAAGCGCACTGTCGACCAGGTCCTCCACTGCCTCATCGACATACGCCGCGCTCCTTCTCGCTCTTCCATGGAGGTAGGCATCGATGAGGAAGGAGAAGAAGATGGGAAGGTGGAAAAATTATATTTTTAATTTGTCAAAATTTATTTGGTTTCATTTTAGTCCCTAATTTTAGGATAACTTTGGCCACGTTAGCCAAGTAGTACACGTATGAGAGAGAGGGTGACACATCAACCGGACACGTCATCACTTAAAAGCCAAAATGGATGGAATTGGACGGAAGGACCAATTTGGAACTTCTTGCAAACATAAAGGATCAATTTAGACTTTTTGAAATATAAAGGACCAATATGAAATTTGGTGCAAACATAAAGGACCAATTTAGGATTTTGACCTAAATTAAAATACATACACAAATCATTATTTTTTAACACTAAGTAATTATGGTATAGATATTAAATTAACGGTCAATGCATGCGCTGACCCCGCTCCATTAACTTTATTACCTTCTTAATTAACAAAAGTGGGAGTGAAAATTCTTGGTACTTTCATAATTTCATTAGCAAATTGATGAAGTCATTTCAACTTCATCTTGTCGTCATCGTGATTCTTGTAATATAATCTTTGGCAATAGGCATCCGAATCTGTTTAATATATCAAATATTTGTTCGAATCCGAAATATTCAATATTTGAAACATTCAAAATATTTGAAATATTTGAAAAAAATTGAATATTAAATACCCTATAATCAAATAAATTATATGATATTCAATACCCGATATCCACCCAATAAAAAAAGTTATAAAAATAACATTTTAAAGTAAAAAACATACATAATTATTATAAATAAAAATTAAAAACAACAATTATAATAACATTAAAAACACAAAAGTAATATGATTTAATAATATATATTATATTTAATATTTAATATTATATTTAGTAATATATATTATTTGGATATCGGGTATCCTATCCGTTCATTCATTTATGACGGATATAGGGTACCCGACGTCAATATCCACGTCCGCTCAATACTCAATGGATAATTATGTTTTATTATACATGCTATATCCAATATCTGATACCCATCAGATATCAGATAATTTTTTTTGCGGATACCATCAGATACCCATTTTCTAAGTATCCATTCCCACCCCTAATAATCTTGTTATAACTTTTTACTTACATTATACATAATTGTTATATTTATAATTGAATATTACTAGTACATATATATATATATATATGTTCACAAGTCAATAAAAAAAAAAAGGATACAATACCTCTTTTTGTTTTTTTTTCATAAATCCTAATGAAAACCAGATATGTCAAATAATTTTGAGGAAATTTTGTATATAGACCTAAAGTTGATGAGAGTTTTTTGCTCAATGTGTCAATGCCCAATGTTCAGGAGAATTTTTGTATTTTGATATGACTTTATTTTATTTAGTGATAGGGTTTTAGATTAAAAAAATTAACAAATTGTAAAGTTGGTAAAATTTTGTGTCAATTTTAATAGTTCATAAGTAAGGTATCGGGTTTGAGTCTTGTATATGAAAAAATCTTTGTTGGGAGAGTTCTAAGTCTCTAATCCCGTTAAGGGATCTCAACTTGCTCGAACAAGATTGCTTCCAATAAAAAAATACCTGTGAAAAAAAAATTATCTACGCATGAAATATAATTTAAGGAATTTTTTACTGTTTAGCCAAATATTAATATTTATATAATGGTTATAAGATTAAGGGACATGCAAGCTTATAATTAGTTACAACATATAATATTTGTGGCTAAATCGTTCTATATGAATTGATCTTTTGATCTTTCAAAAAGACATACTCTTAAAAAAAATTATTTCTATTTAAAAATATGTAATCAAATGTATACATATATATATGATGATATAACCAATCTATTTTATAAATCTTAAGAATTGTATTGCTTACTTTAGTAAAGTGCTTATATAATGTCTAGAGGGCATCGATTCTTTTGTTAAGCCAAATCTTGACCTGCTAGCTATATATTATTAATAGATTTAATGTAAAGACTAATTTAAAATAAAAAAAATGATTTCTTCTAAAGACCAAAAATTCAATTTACCTTAAAATTAATTACGCAGCAAATCATAGACATAATATGCGTATCTATAGAAAAGTAGTAGTAGATCAACATTTATTCGATTTCGGTTAAAGAGACCTCTTGAAAAATATTCTCTCCCTCAAAGCTTACACGTTAGATAAAAAAAATAAATTTATTTAATTTTAATGCTATGAAACTAATTAATAAAAAAATAATGGGAAGGAATTTTTTCTAGTGCCTTTTAGTGGGAATTTCTTCCCTACATTTTCTTTCTGGCAATAAGCAAATAGTATTTGCCAAGTCATCAAGTTCATTGCCAGCCATACTGATGAGTGATGAATCTTTCTCATTCTGTGTAAAATTAAGGGAAAGTACATTTTACCCCCTCAACTATGCCTATATAACACATTATCGTCCTCAACTTTAGTTTCAAACAACCCACTCCCCTAAACTTCAAAAAAGTTTGAAAATTTATGTTAGGATTAAAATTAACTCAACATATGCAAATCACATTATTTATATTTAATTTTTTCCTAATCTAACTTCAAAAATATAACCTAACTGACTACAAGAATTTTTCACCTCGGTCTAAGTATTCGTTTATTTCTGAATGCATGCATTGATTATGTAATTTTTTTTACTCTACAAGTGAAATTCTTGATTTTTACAGAGCGCTTATCCGTATAAGGGGTAGAAAAAAATTATAATAATAAACATGTGCAATGCACATATCCTTAATTTGTTAAATTTAACTTCAAATTTAACAGTTTCAACTTTTTCTTAAGTTTAGGGGGTCATTTGTTACAAATTAAAGTTGAGGGGAGTGATGTGTTATATAAGCATAGTTAAGGGGGTAAAATGTACTTTCTCCTAAAATTAATTTGTTTATTTTATTTTATTTGTTGGACCTCTGCTTCCTTTCTAAGGAGAGAGAAAAAAATTAACATAATTTTTTTAAAAATAAAATAAAGTGACTAATGGGGAGGCCGGAGCCTAAAGTCATTCCCTTATTTGTTTAGGTCCAACCTTCCGATTCATGATATATTTATAAAAAGAGAAAAATATTATTTTAATTCTTAATGTTCGCTTAGTCTTAATTTAATTCATGATGTTTGTGAGTGGTATCAATTTGATTCCTAACATTTGTTTAGATTCAATTTAATCCCTCATATTTATAATTGGTACTATACAAATTTAGTCCTTCTAGCTATCATCCAAGTGTTAAAATCACTTAACATAATATTTACATAGACCATTTATTGCTTAATTACATGCTTATATATACATTTAGGTGACAACTTTGTATCTCTTTACCTCCAAATTTTTTGAAATTAAGACTAAAAAGAAAAGTTCATTAATATTTAAAAAATAAATAAATAAAACTAATTATAAGATAATATGAAAGGAACATTTTAATGCTTTAGGAATAAATTATAACATAAACAATTTATCATAGCAGTTTTAAAGCTTTAATATGAAATAAACAGTTTTGCTTCTAATCATCAATCACCTATATGTTAATATAAGCATGCATATATACTAAGCAAAAAAAAAAGTCTATATCTTAGCATTTTGTTAAGTAATTTTAATATTTACATAATAGAGAGACTAAATTGATACCAATTGTAAATATGAGGGACCAAATTGAGACTAAGTGAACATTAGAGACCAAATTTAAAAAAAATACTAAACCTTAGGATCAAAATAAAGCTTTTTGTCATTTACAAAATATAGCTGTCAAAAACAATTATATCTTAATTACTATATACTATTTTTTTGTCACAACTGATATTTTATTCCAGAAGAAAGGGATATAATTAAAGGCTATATAACAAAAGATATTGTATGACAACAAATACATTAGATCAAAATAAGCGTATTCCTTTGAGGAGAAGTGCATAAACAGCAACTATATACATAACAAAATTTTTATAAAAACAACTAAACAAATACAATAACACCTTAAGGACTGTAGAATAAAAGAAAGTACTATAGAGAAAAGTGAAGAGAGAGATAGAAAGAGAAAAATTAGGAAAGAGAAAAAATATGATAAAAAGTTTGTTTGATATGTATAAAATATGATGTAAAATTTTTTTGAGAATCATAAAATACCAGAATTTTACTGTTTGGTTTTGTTACCAAACATACCCTAAACGTACATGGAGAGGCAACATACCCCTAAATTCTTTCTCACAAGAAAGGCCATTTGAGTTTTGACCCAATAAGATGGGATGCTATCTTACAAGGCCCAATTATAATGTTATAAGTAAACAGTTTAAAAAAACTAAAGCCCATCATTTTTTACCAACAAAAAAGAAAAAGCCCAGTACTGACCTAAATTGGCTATGTGGATAAAACATAGGCTGGTTCAAAAGAAAATATAGGCTACTAAATAGTTCTTTACATGATATCTTTTTATTGAAAATAATTAAGTACATTTATGATCTATTATTTTTTCTAATATTATCCCTATTAGGTATTAGTAAATTTGCCTTAATTTTTTTTTAAAAAAATTTTGTAATCAAATTACACTAGGTGAGATCAACACTAATATATATCTATACTATATTATATGATTTTGGACCTCTTTTTTTAGTTTCTCAAACCATATAAAATATAATATAAATCTAAATATATGAAGGATTTATATATAAGAGGGATATTTATATATTTTTTTTTAAAAAAAAGTATTGACATACATATTTTTTTATGAGCACTACATAAATCTAGACTCTATTATCAAGAATTGATTAATCCAATTTAGAGTTTAATCACAGTTAAGTCTCCTCACTCTTCCTTACAGTATGTTATGTAGGGATTAAACTCCGGACTTTTCCTACCTACATGGCCTACATTCTTAATTGAGCCACAATCCCACCACCCATAAGTATTATTGACATACATATAATTAAGTGCATGATAAACTCACTAACACATAACGTAACTAATTAAGCTTGTATTGAAAAAAGAAAAATCCTTAATTACACTCCAATTTTACTTAATCAAATTGATGAAAACTTAAAATTAAACTTGACAAACACTCAAGAATTTAATCATCTTAAATCTTGATGATGAATTCATCTTACAAACTGAACTATATTCATGCATGCATGCATTTGGACGTGTTATTGTCTATTAGTGGTATCCCATTTGTCAAATTATAAAATTTAATTAATTAAGATATAATTTTCTTCTTTGGCCACTCTGTAATTTCCAAATATTAATTAATTGCCAATATGTCTGCGTCAACTATGACTATGAATCCCATCTTCTTGGATTTCATCATTTACCAATGGCTGTGTTCATATATTTGTTTGTTCCGATCCGTATTTTAAGCTCAAATTAAAGCTTTTGAGTTTTAATTATTTAATTTGTCTTGTGAAGATCGCACTATATATTGATCTATCAGTTGGTGATAATTAATTAGCAAGTGTTTTTATTTATTACAAACTTAATTTACTGCTAATATATATAGAATATAATAATTTTGTTCACTAATTGAAAAAAAAAACAGAGATTATCACTCAAACACACAAGCCTAGCTCTAAGTAATTCCAAATTAAAGCTCTCAATTTTATCCACATTTAATTATCTTCAACTCCCAAAATTAAAAGCACATTGAATTGTGATCCATTATATGACCAAGATTCAAAAGATTATTCACAGGGTGAAATTTACTACAATAATGAAAAATATGTTTAAAATGTTATATATATATATATATATAAAATTTCTTATCTGAGTTTTTATTTTGTTATTACTTTATATTTAATTTGAAATTTTTAATGATGCACCTATACGTGCAAGTCTTGTTATGTTTTTTTTCTTATAAATCTATAGAAGTATTTAATTAATTAATGCTTTCCCCTCTAATTATTTTAAGCAATCATTTATAATGTATACACCTGTTTTATATATATATATATATATGATTAATAATTGTGGCTCCCTATGAGATTTGATTTGTATTCCTTAATTAATCATAAAAAGTCGCTAGAATTCGTGAAACGAAAGAAATTAAAATGATGGGAATACATTAAGAATCTTATAAATCAGTCGATGAATTCAGTGACAACTAGACCATGATTCATGAATGAATATATATATAAAATATGAATGGAAATTGGGTTATATATATATGAGCCTAATTAAGAGGATATACATTATTCACGTTGTGCTTATCTACTTAATTATATATTTATATTTAATTATTAGTGCTATGTTTTTTCCTATCTTTAAGACAACATAAAGAGTCATTTGGCCTTAGATTCACTCAAGAGGCAGATTTAGCTTGACTTTCTACTTCTCTCCCAACTCCTAAAACAAATTATCATCTAATGCATTAAAAAAATTAAAGTAGTCATACTATCAAATCCATATAATACAAAATAATTAGAAGAACTTATCAAAATTAGAAGAAGAATAGAATGAATGATTCTAGAACCAACATGTGGTTCATTAATATGTCACTAATTAAGAATATATAGAAGATTATTGATGTACGCACAACCTAATCAAATTAAATGATTAAAAACGTGCAGATGGAACAAGCCAGGCCGGGCCGGGCCGGGTTTTTTAGTCAGAGGGATTAATCACTCATAAGTCACAATGTGACCAATTATACTGAACTAATTAGATTCAAATCTTTATTGAAATATATGTCTACATTTAGTGCTCGACGATGTAAATTTTTTAAAAAATTTATTGAAAACTCATGATTATTAGGCATAGATGTAATTAGTAACATTTGTCTTGATTATATATATGCATATATATCATCAATCTTTTATTGATTTGGAGGAAAACCATAATAACTTTTTGATATAAATTAATCGAAACCTAAAACGTTGAAATGGGATAGTTTCTTCTTTTTTTTTTCTTTGATTATATTTAATTTCTTTTACCCTTACTTTTGTTTTATATATTACAATGTTTAAGTAAATCATAATATAAATAATGTATATATATATATATATATGTTGTACATATGTTACTATATATGTGTGTAAGGACTTTTTTTCAGTTGAATATAGTCAATAAACACCCTTATATATTAACTACGCACCGGTTTAATTGAACTCCAAGTGTCACTGGTTCGAAAATTAAAAATTATTTTATATCCAAAATTATTGATCGAACCATTGGCTATTGATTAATAGTGAATGAATTATTTTTAACCAACCACGTTCCCTGAATTTCTCTAGTGTCATTGTATATAATTTGATCATGAATAATATTATATAATGTATATATTCTATGGAATTCACATGGAATATCCTTCTTTTCATTATCGAATTTGAACACAAATCACATTTATTAATTAACGTATGAAAAACATACATATATATATACACACAAATGATGTGCTTTAAGGAATTTGCATTAGCTAGGATAATCTATTGGATTTATTTGTTTAATAGAATGATAAAAGAAATGAGAACGAGAATGTTAAAGATAATTAATAGGAATGTCATGTTAATGTGATGTGAATGGAATAAAAGATAAAATGACCATATTTTATCCTTATAATATTAAAGGTGAAAATGGAATAAAAATGGAAAAAAAAAGTAAGGACAAAAACATAATTTCATTAAGGTTTGTTTGATAAGAAGAATGTTGGATTACTTTCAAGATTACCTAGAACACATTTGGTATCACTATAAGATAGGGGAAGGAAAGTTGGCCGTGCAAGTTTGGTAGAGTGGAAAAAGGAAAGGAAATAGCAACAAAGTTCTCTAGTAAGAGGGAACAATGGTTCCCTAGCATGGAAGAGGGAACTTGATAAGGAGATATGGATCGGAAATCGTAAACAAAAGTACTGTTTTGCCCTTCTATTTTATATGCTCATACCATTTTGAAGGATAAAAATGTTTCTTTTACTAATTTTATCTTACTTCCTTTTCTATTTTCACTTTTAAAAAAAAAAACACTCAACTCTTATTAAATACCACCTTAATTGATTCTTGCGACAAAAAAATATGGCATAAATGTATAAACCATCAAATCAATATAATAAATAGAGATGTATAGGCCCGACTCTCACATACACCAAATATAAGGCTCTCAAATTAGACTAGTTATAACCTAAGCGATACGGAATATATCCTTGGAAAAATATTAGGGTTTTTCTTTTCTTTTCTTTTCTTTTATTTTTTTCTTCACATGGAAGAAGAAGATAATGTAAACAAAAGAGAATATACTAGGGAGCACAATATTATTAAAACAATATGCTTCATTATATTATTGTGGAATATTCCGTTGTGAGCCATATATGGACATAGGCAATATAGGTTTCTTTGATGCCATAACTTGGTTTTCTTCTAAAATTAATATAACATTACTACACACACAAGCTAAGCCTCCAATCACATTTTTTTTTTGTCCTCTTCCTTTTGTTTATTGTGTACACCTAATGCATGTGTTTGTATTAAATGATAATATATATATATATATATATATATATATATATATATATATATATATATATATATATATATATATATATATATATATATATATATAACATCTTGGTACAAAGACTGATCTAGTCTTATTAGAATTTTTTATTTTATTTTTAGAACTAATTAATTTTCAGGCACTTATTTTATTTTTCTATTATATTATATGATACATCTTTCAATAGTCGTAAAGCATTAATTAATTGATCTCATTTTTACCATTATTAATATTTTGACACATATAATTTTATTTTTCAGTAAAAATTATATATATAATATACATTTAAATAACGATTAATTTAAATAAATGAGAATGAACTGTTTCTTAAAATATAAATAATAATACTATTGAATTTTTTAACAATCCAAAAGTATTGTAAATATTTTCTCGAAACTGAAAAAAAAAATTAAAAAAGAAACTGAATGTGGCATTGCAGTAGTAACATGCATGCCTGATAATTAACTTTTACACAATTATACAATATAGATATAGTAGTTCATTAAAAACCAAAAATTATAAGATCAGAATAGGCGATTTAGAGAAGTAGATATTTTATTTCTTGTAAGTAATATCTTAAGTCTTACGAATAAAAAAATTTTGTTGAAAGATATCTAGTTATCTACCCTTATTATGTCATTTAAACCAATTCAAATTAAATTACTCATAATCCAAATAAAATTTTTATTACTCTTGGTTTGGACAAAAAAAATACAAAAATCATAGCTAATACTTGAGAGCTTAGTTGGTAAAATTATATATAGCTAGCACATGTAAATAATATATAAAAACATGGATCAAGTATATCTAATTTGCATATTATTAATTCGGACAGTTGTCAAATGTTCTTTCCTAACAAAACGATGAATATATATAAATATATATATATATATATATAGAGAGAGAGAGAGAGAGAGAGAGAGCGAGAGATAAATTCCTTCACAGATCTATTCGCCAGGAGCTACTAGCATTGGAATATTTCAAACTAAGTTTGTCTTAACAAAATTTAAAGGATCATAACGTTATAATTTAGGGTATGTTTGGTAATAATAATTGATGATGGAAAAAGAAAGGGAGAATGTCCTATCAAACAAATCTTATTTTTTGCCCTTACTTTAATTTATAGGCATTTTTAATGTAAGAATAAAATAATAATTTTATCAACTTTTATTTTATTCACATCGCATTACATTAACATGATATTTTTATTCCTTTCAACATTCTCATTCCCATTCCCATTCTCTCATATTTTATCCTTACCAAACACACCTTTAATGATCGTGAACTTTGTGAAATATGAGGGAGAGATAAATGAAAAAAAAAATTAAAATTACAAAAAGACCCCTAATTCATTTAATGTGAAACCTATTTTTTAATATTTATCTTAATTTAGTTCCTAGAAATTTATATTAATGTAATTGATACATTTTTTTTATGGAGATTAAATGTAATGATTCTATTGACAAAATTGAGATAAACTACATTGATTAAAATTGACACTTTTATATTTTATATATCTTCCACCAGAGCTCCATAGTTGTGAAGTAGTCATATCAGCTTTCAAAATGATTTCTATTTCTTTTTAGAGTCAGTTTCAAGCTCAGCTTTGTCCAACCCCAACTCCATTGTCATAGCAAACCATTGGCGTTGTCCCTATAGAACCAAAGAAACCTATAACCCAGTTGCCAATGTCATCATGAATAACGCCGTCGAGCCAGCTTGCCCGGGTAATGGATAAAGCTCTATTAAACAAAATAGTTAAATTACATGCCACACGCTATATTAGGTTTATATATATTTTTTATTAAACTAGAGTATCCATCATCAAACAGAATGATTAATCACCTCGTTAAATTATAAATATCTCAAAAGGTGAAACTGTTAACACACCTAATATACATAAGTAAAACAAGTTGTGTACGTAAGTGTTGTTAGATTTGAATCATTGAAGTAAAAAAAAAAAACTAATGAAAAGGAATTTAACAATTAGGATTTAATTTGAACTAATAAGTAAATATAATTAAGGAGTGAATTAAAAAATGAAAAATGAGAGGAAAGTATAGAAAGCAATAAATTAATTTATGTTTAAAATTTGAAATGAAAAATTAGAGAGAAATTAAAGAAATGCGCAATGTATTCTAAAATTAGAAGGTAGAGTGTGTGTCGCATTTTGTGTCATCTCCCTATCCCACGAAAAGATTCGTTTGTACGCGACGCCCCGGCCTCGATATTTTCCCTCTATTTGCATTAGGTAACTCCTATCCTGCTATTCTTTTTAATTAATTTATATAGGCTAAATGTCTATTTTGGTCTTTAATGTTTACATAGAATTTAATGTTGATCCTCAATGTTTCAAAAGTTTAATATTGGTCCTCAAAGTTTTTGTTTTTGGTCAATTTTGGTCCTGGAGCGTAACGCGTTAACTTTTTGCCGTTAAATGATGACGTGACATGCTTATATGGCACACACTCTCTCCTACATGTCATATTTTAATGATGTGGCATGACACATCACCCCAGATTGCCACATCATCATCTTCTCTCCTTCATCAGCATCATTATCATCATCTTCTGGGGTGATGTGGCAGTGATGTGTCATGGCACATCATTAAAATATGACATATAGGAGAGAGGGTGTGCCATATAAGCATGCCACGTCATCATTTAACGGCAAAAAGTTAACGGTAGTACGCTCCAGGATCAAAATCGACCAAAAACAAAAACTTTGAGGACCAACATTAAACATTTGAAACATTAAAGATTAACATTAAACTTCATGCAAACATTGAGGATCAAAATAATATTTTAGCGATTTATATATTTATAATGTTTAGTCCAAATTCGAGGTTTATTCCCAATTTTGATTCTTCATAGATCCCATATTCTTATTTCTTCATTGTCATTGATGATAATTAAGACCTCAAGACAAGAGCCTCCTTCTTATGTTTGGGTCGGATCCCTCAAGGAACCCTCTCTTATATATATTCATTCATGATCCCTCTTCCTCCTTCCTCATATGAATTTGACTACTCACAGAATGGGTTTCCCTCACTTGTACATTGAAGCATTAGAAGAAGAACGTCGCAAAATCCAAGTCTTTTCCAGAGAGCTTCCTCTCTCCTTGGACCTCGTCACACAAGGTACATACATCCATCCCACCATATATACAACATACATCATTCAAATCTAATTTACATACATACATACATACATAATTCCCCTTCATCTTCCTAATTTTCTGGGTTTTTAATTAATTTTTATTGTTTGAAATTGAAGCCATTGAAGCGTGTCGGGTACAGCTGTCCGAAACGACGTCGGAGTGTTGTTCGGGGCAGACATCATCGGACGACGGCCCTGTGTTGGAGGAGTTCATTCCCATCAACAAAACTAGGACATCCTCAGATTCTTGCAACGACGTCGTCCAACACCATCATCATGATGATATTGATGAACAACATCATATTCATTCCTATAATAAACCCAACATTCCCAAATCGGATTGGCTTCGATCCGTACAACTCTGGACTAATAATAATCCACAACCCCCACTTCCAATTACACAGGTACGTATCCCATCCATAATAATTACAAACTTTAAATTTTTATTCAAATTAATTTCATAATCAATCTTCCCTATTTAAATAAATAAATAAATAAACTTTATCAACAAATTAAATCTCAGAATGTTCCTATGGAAGCCAAAGGAAATAATGGGGGCGCTTTTCAGCCGTTCCAAAAAGATACTGCAACCGTCGCTAAACCACCATCCTCCACGCCGCCGCCGCCGCCGCCGGTAGCGGCGGCGAGTTGTACGGGCGGAGGGAGCGACAAGAAAGAAGGACAGAATCAGAGGAAACAGAAACGATGTTGGTCGCAGGATTTGCATAAACGATTCTTGCACGCACTTCACCAACTTGGTGGAGCAGATTGTGAGTATTCATTATTATATATACTTTTACATTTCTTTATTTTATTTTATTTTAACACACAATATTTCAATAATTAATTGCTGATATTTAATTTGGTTTTTTTTTTTGGGGTGCAGCTGCAACGCCAAAGCAGATTAGAGAGCTTATGAAAGTTGATGGCCTCACAAATGATGAAGTAAAAAGCCATTTACAGGTTGGTAGCAACAAAAAAAATTGAATAAAATTGGTATTAAATTTAGAATGAGGCAAAATACTATTTAGTCCCTGAATTATTGGTCAAACTATTATTTAGTTCTCGAATTTATTAAAAATACTATTTAGTCTCCCAAATTTGTAACTATGTCAACTATTTAGTCCTCGAATTTGACAAAAATACTATTTAGTCTCCGAATTTGTAACTATGTCAACTATTTAGTCCTCAAACTTGGCAAAAATACTATTTAATCCACGAATTTACAACTCTGTCAACTCTAACGGGTAACAGTCAGGAGACTAAATAGTTGACAGAGTTACAAATTCGGAGATTAAATAGTACATATTTTTACCAAGTTTGGGGACTAAATAGTTGATATAGTTACAAATTTGGGGACTAAATAATAATTTTAATAAATTCAAGGATTAAATAGTAATTTGACCAACAATTCATAGATTAAATAATATTTTGCCTCGTTTAAAATTAAGTCAAATCTAAAAAATTGTATTTTCTTTTTTGGGGGTTTTATGAAACAAACAGAAATTTCGATTGCATACAAGGAGGCCAAGCCCTATGATTCAGAATCACAACATTAACAACGTCAATAATAATTCTCAAACGGCTCCTTTTGTGATTGTGGGAAACTTCATCATGCCACCGCCGGAGTTGGCTGCGCCGCCTTCTGGGATTTACACTCCGGCAGCGGCACCACCGCACGCGGTGGCTCCCGGGAAGGTCAAGTTGAGGCAAATAATGGAACAACATTATTGTGAGCATTCGAATTCAGAAGAGAAAAAAAGGAATGTGAGTGAGGTGGCGGATCATTCAAATTCTCCAACTTCATCTTTTTCGACACATACATAATAATACAAAGAAGAAGAAGAAAAAAGAATTTTGTAACCAATATTGTATTAGATATTAGAATTGTCGTTGTTGTTTATTATTGGAGGTAAAAATGCATAGAGATAGTGGCAGTTTTGATGTAATTTAATAATTAAACCCTTCTACCAGCTTATTATTATCATGTTATTTTTAATTACTGTCATTTTGGTATTGGACAATTTTAGTAGTACGGCTTGAGGAATCTGTCAACGTTTCTAAAACAAATTGTTTTTTTTTTTTGACAAATTTGACATAAAAGGTTTGAAAATTGTACCTGGATTATAATATTATTTGTTTGCTAATAAAATCTGGATTTTGTTAATCAGGATTGCCTTAAGAACATTATTTAATGGGGTTAGTCTATGATACAACTTGTTGCATGTATGCAATGCAATTTCGGCCGATAAGATTGTGACACGTGGAAAATTGCATTGCATCTCAAGTCATCCTACTCATATGTCACAATCCTATCGGTCGAAATCACATTGCAGGAATGCAACAAGTTATATCGCAAACTAATCTTATTTAATGATTCATTTTAATTAATAAGTGGGCAAAAAGTTATATTTATTGACTTTTTATTAATTTTAAAAAAATAAATTTTTTTTCAAACAATAAATTATAAAATTAAAATGTAATGTCTAAAAGTCATTGTAAGATGTGACTTGGAAAAGGTTAAAAAAACATGTCATTCTTTGTTTATCTAAGTCTCTTAAAAGAGTAGTTGTCGAAATTTTTTTGAATGGTTAAGAGAAAATTTATAATTTTAAACTTGATAAAAAATTAATAAAAATAATTTTATAACTTTTTTTATTAGCTGAAAAAAAAACCTTTATCAGTGCCTTAAAAGGACTAGTTACTGGATAAAACTTTTACTTTATTTACTTATAAAGTTTGAATTCTTTTCGGGTGTGATACAAAATGGTTATTCTATGATGCAATCACTATGTTGAGGGTATAGGATGTCCTAACTATGTGCTAATTCCATGGTGACATGTGGTTCCATATATTTTTTTATATTTGCACTCTCAAGTCTTTATATTCTTTGATAATTACATTTTCGTATGTCTAATAATTTTATAATTCGATTTTTAAAATTTATAATAATATAATTATACTTTTAATATTTACAAATTTTTTATATTCTCACTTACTTAAGAGATCTCCCGTCTTTTCTAGTAACTTTTTTATTAATTAATAAAGCATTTAACAATTGAAAATTGTATAAAAAGTTTAACAAGTTTAACAATGAGCTATAGACCAAAGAATATTATAAGTGGGTTTGTTTTTTTGTTAGGGCATATTTGAGAGTTATAGTGTTAAAATTCAATGTCCACAAATGGGAAGAGACAAAGTGGGAAAGCACATTAATACAATGGGTAAAAGTTCAGTACTATTGTATTATTAAATTTCGATGCATCTCTCCAATCATGTAGTATCATTTGTTAATATTAATAATAAGGACACACTTTAAATAATTTAAGGACCAACCGATTGGAATAATGTACTGAAATTCAGTACTAGTGAATATATAAGTTGGAACATCAAGCCAGCTAGCTAGCTACCTGTCTCTTCTCTTCTGTGTATTTAATGGTTAATTAATTACATTTTATTATTGGAATGTAATGGAGGGTGGGTGTGATGGAAATATATATAGAGATGAGATAATAATATTGGCTTCGTAATTATATATGTTAATGTAAGGTAAGAATGTGCCACAGAATATGCAAATATTATTGCAATGACTGACCCACTTATTCTGTCTCTCTTATGAATCCCAATTTCTTGTCTTTAATTAGACTTTTTAATTACAATACTCACTATTTCAATCAATCCACATATATATGGAGAGAATATTCAGTGTTAGATCCAAAATTTTATACTTAGCTTCTTTTGAAATATTTTACTTTTCTCAATCTAGTTCCCAAATCATTAAAAAAAAATAATTTTTGAAAGATATTATTTGTCTCAATTTAGTCCCCAAATAATAAAAATATTAAATTTAGTCTCTTAAAAATTTCATATATCTCAATTTAATCTTTAAATCTAACATTTTAAATCCTAAACACATGGATAAAATTGTAACACAAGGTACGTTTTAAAGGTTGAATTTAATATTTTCAATATTTGTGGATTAAATTAAGACATTTATATCGTTGAATTGAAGAACAAAATTTAATATTTACATGATTCAAAGACAAAAATAAAATAAAAAATCTTTTAAAAACCAAAACAATAATTTAATCTCAAAATATATACATGTTTTAGAAGTTGTCTCCAAAACCTTTTTCACTGTCTTAAAAATTAAAATTTCTCTTTATAATTACACACACATGACCTTAAAGATTAATTAAGACATGAACATGTCTGGATCATTTCAAGTTCAACCACTATGGTCAAACATATAGAGCAGCCAACTTTCTTTGTGACTGTTTATTTCGTGTTAGGTATAACTACTTAATTTGTTGGATGTACATAATCTCTTTTTATGCTTTTTTTTTAATAATGCTTTCTCCTAGCTACAATTTAGAGCTTGTTTGGTATGCCTTGGAGAAAAAGTGAGATGAAATGAACTTGCTGCATGTTTGGTATGCCTTCAGCACAGTGAAGGTAAGGTGAAGCTCATGATATAGAAGGGAGTAGAGGGAACGTGAGGTGATGTTTGGTTTAAAGATCAAAATACTCTTAAAAAATTTGTGGCTTTTAAAAAAGTAAGGGCAAAAAAGGTATTTCATACTTTTATCTTCTCTATTTGCCTATCTTCTTCCCACATTACCAAACAATATTACTTTTACATTCCACTTCCATTTTCCTGCATACCAAACATAATTTTAATCACTTACTTCCACTTCCCACTAAAACACTCATCGGATACCAAATGTCACATTAATTAATTAACGATCTCCAAAAATTCATAATATATTAAACAAAACATTACAAAGGTTAATTTGTTACTCTCGAAGCGTAAACAATAACCCTTGATGAACATGTTGATGTTGATACCTTGAATGTTATTAGCTGGTAAATATAAATTAAGTGTATATTCAACAATATATATATATATATATATATATATATATATATATATATATATATATATATATATATTTCACATTAGGGCTATATATAGATGATACTATGACAATAATACAAAGTGTAATATGAAAATGGTATGCAGCAAGGGAAAAATGTAGAAGATTAATTACTCCAGTCAGTATTTAACAATTGATAATGTCTGTATCTAATAATAGAGTAGATATTTAATAATACGGTAATACTGAATTTCAGTACATCTCTTCTGTTAATTCCTAATTTATTCAAGGTATCTGTAACGATGGGCTTTCATTTTATTTTGATTATGAGTTTGGGCTGGGTAAGTAAGACCGTAAGCCCATGTCTATCTTCCAACTTAATTTGGGCTTACTAAACCCATATAAGTGGTTTCTTTTTATAGCAAACATGTTGTTCAAGACTTCAAGCCCGTTTTGTTTATGTTCGAAAACAAAAAAGCCCATTGTTGTAGGCAAATCATCTTTGTACGAACCACAAATTAAAGGTATTGGAAAAATCTGACCAAAAAGAGAAGTTGGAATAATAAAAAAAAGAAGTGGCTTTTTTTTTGTCAACGAAAAGTAGTTTTTTTTTTGTTTCCCACAGGTATTGAAGGCAATCCTGTTTGAGCTAGCTGAGGTCCCATAACTAAGGTAGAGCTCTCTCGACAGAGATTTTTTCATATACAAGACTCGAACCCAAAACCTTACTTAAGGGGAAAGAATTACTATACTTACCATGAATTGCCATAACTGACTTTTACCCATTTCTTTAATATCCAAACTTGGAAATAAAATTATGTAAAGTATGAATATTTTGATTATGCTTAATTAAATGACATCAATGTATATTTTATTCTAATCTTAAATATACTAAAACCTTTTTTGTCCTCAAATATACTCTAAAAAAATAAATATATCTAGAATTTCCTGAGTTTATTTTATCTTTTAATAATTCAACTAATAAAAATATAAAATCATTAAGCAAAAAAAATTTTTTAAAATGTATTTTGCAGTTTCTTATATACAGCGGCGGTTTGCACCGCTGCCAAATATCTATCAATTAAATAAAATAACAAACTGACAGGTGAAAAAAATAGCCACTTCTGCCATGTAGCAGCGGTTATTGTGGTTTATTGTGGACAAATTATTATGATCGTTGAAGTCAAAAAGCCCCAAACTCCCGTTTGTTGAAAGTTATTATGATGGCATAAAAATTCAAGAACTATTGAATTTTGATGTATCCCTTCAATTATATAGCGATATTTATTAATATTAAAAAAATTCACATTAATAAAGACCTATCTTAAATGAATTAGAGACCAACTAATTAGAGATATGTACTGAAATTTAGTATTAACGTATCACTCAACATCTTCTTTAAAGATGGATGGGTGGTGAAGTCAATAATTTGTATGTTATACTCAATACTGGTTGTTTAACGTCGTTTTCCTTTTAATCTTTTATTTCAAGTGGTTTAAACTTTAAACATATACTTCAAATTTAGAAAATGAATGAGTATGACTATGCCCTCCTTTCAATTTGTGACAATTTTGATTATAAATCATAAAATTTTTAACAAAACTACTTTTTATATTCTCAAACTCCACACAATTTTCAGTTTTGTTTATATATTTTTTTACGATCAATTATATCCAAAAAAATTTGAAATACAATCGATTTTGTTCAAATCACTAATGAGAAATGATTATGCACATATAATGTTAATGATAATTCGTTATTAAATGACATCATTTTTTTCATTTTTTTCTAAAAATGACATCATTTTAAATGATAGGTTAGCATTAATATGAACAAATATTATTTTGAGTTATGAATTAAAATTAATATTATATATTATTTTTTATTTGTAGTTTGAACAATTTTATTTACTAAGACAAGATTAAAATTTGTGAACAAAATCAATTGCAACTTAAAATTTTTTAAATAAAATTAGTCACAAAAAAATTTAGAAATAAAATTAAAATTAATATAAAATCAAAGGATATCGGTTAAAAAGTACTTTTATTTTTATGGCATAGATAAATTTGCGACTTAAAACAGTTTTTTACAAATTAAATTCAATATTTTTATGTTAATAAAATAATTTGAGATATATAAATTTTTTTAATAATTACATTTAATATTTCCATAATCTAAAAAATAAATTAGACAAATATAATTTTTCAAGACGTAAATTACTCTAAAATCTAAATACTAATTTTTTTTTTTTTTTTGTGAGCATTTACAGTTGTGCCTTGGGGGACATCCGAGTCCGACAATATTATTTGCAGTTGATGCCAAGAAAAGAAAATTAAAGAAATGTTGTGTCCAATGAATAAAACACAATAATTTCATTCCACGAGGCCCACATGATGAAGACAGATTCAATATTTGATTAATTTAGTTGAAAGATATTTGGAATATCAAAAAATGTCTGGAATATCAATGTTGTGTCCCATGTGAATTGTGATGAATGATGATGCCATTACCCCACATTACCAATAACGTAGGGAGTTTCTCCATGCTTTTTGCTTTACAATTTACTCTAAACAAAACTCGCATCCAATCCATTTTCAAGCAACCTTTTGATGTTTTTTTTTGTTGTCAGATATATCTTTCTATTAGAGATAAGGCAATCATATTTGAGTTAGCAGAAATTCCATAACGGAAATAGAATTTTCTTAGCAGAAATTTTTTCATATGCAAATCTCGAACCCAAAATTTTACTTAAGAAAAATAGGATACGTATCACTCCAACTGAAACAATATCTAATTGGCCTCACAACGAAATGTAATATTATCATATTAAAATTTTAGTTTTGTTATGCTAATATTTTGTCTAATATCATATATATATATATATATACTAATCAAGTTAAGGAGGTGAGCTAGTTGCCCACATTAGCAACAAAAGTCTTTTCCCATGGGAAATATTCATGTCTAACTAATATTAATAAATGGACCACTTCTATAATTTCATGAGTCTGAATATAAAGTTTACTTGGCCCCTCTCCAAACTGAAAATGGAATTCGATAATATGTCCGATCTATCCCCTATTGAATCTAATTCAAGACTCAGTTAGTAGAGACACATTACATTTTTCATTATTAACATTTTTCTTAATACAAGACACAAGGATTTATAACATTGATTTATATTCATAAAGATTCGATAAAATTTTATACTGATTATTAATTACCTAATATAACTCTCTTATTTTATTCCGACTTAAAACCAAGCAGAATTAGCTTTAAAAAAGGACTACTTGCGCATTCCGTTTAAATTTGGTTGTGTAACCTAATTCATAAATTTCACCCCCAAAAAAATTGTGATATCAAAATAGAGGATTGAGTGGGCATCATCAGCAATCATTTTATTTTGGATTTAAAGCTCAAGGAAAATTTGTCAAAAAGAAAAAGAAAAAAAATCTTTGAAGGAAGCACATATTATCTTGAAGCTATCATAACATCAATTGGTGAAGTTAGGGATAGAGGCATGAGGCTGAGTGGCCTTAGCAGCAGGAGATGGCTCAACACTAGGCGATGGAGGCACAGGCTTCCCTGTGAGCAAAGCAGGCAAATCAGGAATACCTTTCAAATAGAAAGTGTAGAAAAGCTTGAAAGGGAAGACAAGCTGCTGAAGCTTGACCTTTCCTTGAACACCTTCAAAGATACCAGATCCTCCAGTTACTGCCAGAAAAGTGTCTTGGTATGTGAGATAAGGTCCTTGCACTGAGATGTGGCCATAATCTCCAAAATAAAAGCTATAAATGGCTTCATATCTGTCTCCCTTCTTCTCAGGCACATGCTGGATGAGCACACACAGACCTGATGTTATGCCTATCCTCTTCTCCAAATCTCCAGAGTAGAGTTTGTTGCTGAATGGCACTAAATCTCCCAGACAGTTCTCAGTCTTACCACTTAGCCTCAGGTATGCAGGGCTACCTCTGTCACGTTCATTGATCTCATACACACACAGTTCTTGAACTTTGCCTGTAGGAAGGAATCAACAGATCAATCAAGGAAGAATGCTACACAGAAATGGTATTAGATCTTTATTTATCTTTTGTAAGTCAACAACAACAATAATCAAAGCATTTTCCCACTAAGTGGGATCGGTTATATGGATCAAGCGACACTAACATATTCTATCTTTGTTCATTTTTATAGTCAAGTTATTAATAGTTAAATTAATCCTAAATGTTTCTCTTATAGTTTTCTTTGGTCTCCCCCTACATCTAGATAGTTTTCTTTGGTCTTCTAGGTTATCTTTCATTTAGTTAACTCTACGTACAGGAGCCTCTAACGGCCTTCTTTATACAAGACCAACCACGTAAGGCCTCTTTCAACTAACTTTTTTCTGTGATAGGTGCAAATAATTTATCTTTTGTAAGTGAAATTTATCAAAATTTAAGTTAACCAAGAAAAAGAGGTGAGTTGAGCAGAAAAACTTACTTGGCTTTGGAGAATCTTGATGCTCCTTGGGCTTGTTGAAGAAGAATGCTGAGATTTTGGTGTTGCTGGAACTTGATGAGGATGGAAATACATGTTGGGTGGTTGAAAATTTTAAGCTTTGTTTTGGGAAGGGTTGAAAGAGAGTACATCCTAATTGCGTTTGGGTTTGAGCTGGAGGGTTTGATGTAGGGTGGGAGATTCTGAGGGAAGAGATCATTTTCAGAGAACCTGTGGAAGCCATGACAGAGGAACTGGGGCAAGAATGCTTGATTCAAGGGAGATTTTCTTATTTATAAATAGAGGAAAATTAGAAAAATAGGTGCTTGGCACGTGGGAGTTTAGTAGGGGTAAAATAATAGTAGACAGTACAAAAAGGTTGGCTTTGGATGAAATCCCACCTGTCCCCGTACCCACATGGAAGTTTCACTATTTTTAGTAAGTCCCTGAAATATATAGTCTATCTTGATTTAGTCCCTAAGATGAAAAGGTCAAATATAATCCTCGAAAGTTATAATTATTTCAATTTAGTCCTAATTTTTTTCATTAACATTGATAGAATTTTTTTAAAAACTATATTTAGACAAATTGCATATTTCAAAGACTAAATTGAGATAAATTGCATTTTTGGGATTAAATTTGACATTTTCATCTTTTAAGAACAAAATTGAGATATATTGTATCTTTTAGGGAACAAAATAGTAATTTACTTTTTTTTCCTTCTCCCTTCTATGAGCTTTCCTTCCCACCAGGTCCATTTTCTCCCATAAGAAATTAAGTGTACACGTGGGCTTATGGAAGTAGAATCAGATATATTTGGGAGTGGCAACCTTTACTTTACTAGACTACTATAAAAAAATATCATTATAAAACTTGATGCAGTAGATTCCAGGTTGAGGGGCTGCTAAACTGTACTGATTATTTATAATTAATTATACATGTTAAGACATCCACATGGAACTCATACTAGTAGTCAAGTCCAAAATGTTTTACTCCGGATTAAGATAGAAACTAATTAAAAATCAAGACCAAGATATTTCTTTCTTTCTTTTTTTGTCTTATTGATTTTGCTTGGCAGCTTACTTATCAGCCTTCAAGAAAAATTAAATTTTAGAAATTTGTTAAAAGTTTTTCTTTATAATTATAACATGTGAAGAAATTATTTTTAAGGAATCAATAATGTGATGATTAGGTGCAAAAATGATCTAAATATTATATTTTTATTGGAGAACATAAAAATAAATACCACATCAACATGTAGTCAAAATTTCTGCTCCAGTGCTAGTTATCAAAATCGAATGCTCAAATTGTGCAGCGGGACTGCCATCTTTTGTTACAGCAGTCCAGTTGTCTGGCCATGTAATGCACTCGATGCTTCCCATTGTAAGAATAGGTTCTGCATTATAAGCATAGTTTGAAGGGTAAGATAAGAAGAGTCAAATATTCTAATATTCTATATTCCACCAAGCAAAGAGGCAGTGCAGAAAAAAGTTTCGGTGGGAAAGAATTAATGTACATTATAAATTAATTAAAAGCAAATTGATTTTAGACATACCATAAAATAATACGTGAAGTATAGCATAAGAAGTGAAGGAATAATAAACACAAAATTCTTGGTGTAATGTTTGATTCTCTATAATGTGCTTACCAATTGTAAATGTTTGACCTTCAACCATGCAACCAGGATCATCATTGCCTGTCAAGCAAAAAAAAAAAAATACCAGTTAGGGGGAAAACGAATGAACTAAATAATATAACCAAGGGAAGCAATATTAAGGGCTTTTTAGGTTCTCATGAGATTATAGCACTTGAAAGAGAACGCAACTCAAGTACTAACACAATGACATCTAATTTACCTGCCTTTCAACTACGTCAATCAACAGAAATTTTTTATGTGAATGACCTGCAGGTACTGTACTGTATATGTAGAAAATGAAGCGATTTCCCGACTTGAAATAATTAGAAAAAAAATAGCACTGCCATTAAACTTGGTACCCTAATATACGCTTCAGTACAAATGTTAAGTGAAGGAATCACCATTAGCATCTGATAATAGCCAGATCAAGACACGAGTACACAGTAACAGATATTGTTTGTCATTTTAGGGTATCATCTTGAGCAGGTAAAGCAATATGAGTAAGATAGGGTACATTTAAAAGGTTACTTACGGTGATGTAAAATAATTGGCTCAGAATGAAACACTGCTCCCACTCCGTGCCCAACAAAACGTTCCACTACGTTAAAGCCGTTCTTTTCAGCATGCTCACTGTAATCAATGCTAATTATAATGGTACCAACTACCAAGTACAAAGAAAAGGACACATGCACAATTAAGACTGCAATTCTACAAATAAATGTACATACTCTAATATCATACTGCCAATTGTGCACAAGAAATAGAAATGGGTAGGAAAGAGAAGTAATCACCCAAGACAGGCATCATCTTCTACTTCTATATATGCACTTAAATTCAGTGTCATTATGCCATAAATTAATCGTTTCTAGATTTTTTTTTTAAAAAAAAAACAATTTTCAGTTATTAACATGCAGATTTAGGAAATAGAGGAAAAATATAAATTTCAAGCACAATGTGTATTAATTTCTGATAGCTATACATCCGCAAACTTTTTAAGTTTACTTGACCTTATGATCTAGCAAACTTTACCTGATTGTCTTTCCAATATTATTAAAACTGGCACCATCCTTGCAAACAGCTATTCCCATATCCAGGCACTCCTCAGTTACCTGCGAACATTGGATTAGACGTTATGAACAATGTATAAACTATATATATATTTACACAAGAGAAATTGCTAACTGAGGAACCAAAACATCAAGGAAGTCATATGCTTTCAACATAGTACAAAATATGCAAGCCAAAATTTCTTTTTCCTGATATGTTTTAGCTGCCAAGTGTCAATTTCTTACCTTGACAAGGCTTTTCATTGCATCATTAACTTCCCCACAAAAAAATGTCTTTGATGTGTCTCCATGATATCCCTACAGATAAAAGGCCTCAAGATTACTTGGTCGTTAACAACAGCAGCCAAATTTATCATAAATGACACTCTGGGTAACACATTTTGGTGTTCTGTCATCAGTGTGCTGCAATTATTTCTGTAATTTAATCTTCGAAACTATGGAGAAATGCAGAGAATATTCGTAGCTAGCTTGGTTACGGCCAATACAATAACCAATACAGAGTTACAGACCACGGCTAAGATGTTTAAAGTAAAGAGCTATTCTGAAATGCATCATAAGATAAAGCACTACAATTCCATTTTACAACTGTGAAACAAACGCTCAATGGAACACCAAAAAGCAGCCACATGTACTATGCTGACAAGCTGGTATGATTTAATTTATGAAGATACGATCTACTGATGGCACATATGCCTAAATATTTGAGGCAAACATGTTATGAAATTCTCGTTCCTCCATTTATAGGGCTCAGATAAGCACAGATCAGCATATAATTATTTCCACTGTTGTCTCCTTTCAGTTTTTCCTTATTAATTGGAGAACAGATTGAATAGGACAAACTTAAGCATCAGTCCAAAAGATAATTACCTAAATCATGGCAAAATCTTGATTATATTCATTGCATCAGTAATTGATTCAATTATGCTAAAAGTAGTAAATCAATTTCTGGAACTAGAGAAATTCCAATCACAAGACATTGAAGCTGCACTGTGCAATGCTTAATGAAAATGCAGTAGAAGAGGATTTTACATCTTTTGACACTAATCAAAATGCCATAGAAAACTCCAACAACTTATAGGGATGAAGTAAGATGATAAACAGATTCAGAAATCTATTAAATATACAGCAACAAAGTAGATATCAAAATCTGTTGCATTTTGCACTTGGTTGAAGAAATTTATTAGGGGAAAAAAGCAGTGCGATGGAGTAAGAATTGAGGAGCATACATTCAGGTAGACTGTGACGTCTATGTTAATAATGTCGCCATTCTGCAAAAAAGATGTCATCAATTTTGAGTTATTTGCATATTAAGGATGAAGCAAATAGCAATTTAGTCCTTCAAAACCTGTAGCTGCCGAGAATCAGGTATTCCATGGCACATGCACTCATTAACTGATGTGCACACACTTTTTGGAAATCCACCATAGCCAAGAGGTGAGGGATAAGCACCAGCATCTATTATCATCTGGTGAACTGCTTTATCTATTTCATCTGTTGTTACAGAAGGCTGACAATTTAAACCAAACATATGTCAGACTAAAAGAAGCACATTGTGAAGTAGTAGATATGGAAGGTTAGGCCAAAGTCATGGAAAAAAAATAAAATAAAAGGGCACCATTTTTCACTAGCAAATTACTTTCAATCAAGGTGATGGACAATACATAAACATCAAAAAGTTCTGGGTTGCAAATTCTCAACCATTCACTTTTGCTGAATGCTCTTATTGATCAAATAACTGACATAATTTTCAATCCACTAAAGGCCATCAAACTATTCTGCTGAAAGGATTATAAATCTTTCTGACTTCCCAGTTCCCACAGAACCCCCCAAGTCAAATGAAGGCATGTCAGATCACAAGTTTCTGAATAAGGGTCTGAAAGATTTAGCATCGCCAAGTATGTTATATCACTTATATGATTGCAATTATTACTTATTTTCAAATTTCAATACAATAGGGATCAGTTATGACATCTAAGTTTTGCCCTCAGATCACTGATCCCTTTAGCCAGTCAACAACTTGATGTCTGACTGGCGAGAGTGAAGTAACATTTCACAGGATGAAGCATAATTACAAAATAAAAAAATAAAAAAAATAAAAAGTAAAACTGACTCAATAGTAGTAGTACAACAGGATATATATCAGTTCAGGATAAAAAATTACGAATCAGGGGAAATCTATCTGTCTCAACTGTATGCTTCAATTAACTCAACCTACAGCTAACAAGTACGAGACAAGAAAGCTTAATCATGTGCTATGCACTTAAGGCTCCTTTTGGTTTAATAATGAAAGAATATTGTGTTCAAGGAAAATGATTGGCAGAAAGGACATTTTCCTCTAATATGACATTTTTTTCAATAATATCAGAAATATCAAGCACTGCAGAGTAGGAGTGAAGTCTCCTTAACTAAAATTTATATTTGAACTCGTTCACGAAAGAAGAAATAATATCTTAATTGACCCCTGCATATCACACATTAGATATCCACTTCTATATAAGTTCAAGTCTTCTGAAATAGCATATCTGGAAGTATGTGCAAAGATCATCAGCTTAGCCACCTCAGTAGAACAACTAGAGCAGACAATGTAATTCCCAAACTTTTACATTTAAATATATGCTGCCAAGATATCATTGATTCTAGAAACATATTTCAATTCTAAACATCAGAGAAGTAATTACATGTAATGATAGCAGCCTCTTTCATCTGTTACATAAAATCATTAACTCACACACAAATAGACAATATTGCATCAAAGACTGAGGTATCTGTCCGAAAGTTATATAAAGAAAGAATTAAAAAGTAAGAAGGTGAGCCATCATGCAAGAAAATATGAATCTCAGATAAATACATGATATAATTATAGTGTATGCTGAAGGGAGGTAGTATTACCCTAACTAAAGTTCCTGCATAGTTTAGGACACGAGCAGCAAGCTCACATGCAGCCCTCATGCGAGCAATGCCTTCAGAATCATGAATTTGATACTCACTTGAAATTTCAGGTAGTATGTTTGAACCTACATAAGGAGGCCTCAGTATGTGATCAGGGACAGGTAGACCTGGTGACACTCTTCCACGCTTCAATGGAGGCCTTCTTCTAACCTTTGTGACACCAAGCTCACGTTCTCTGGATATGACCAAAAAAGTAAGAAGCTATGTAAAAATTACCTGAACCTTTTTCTTTTCTTTTTTTTAAATTTAAAAAATTGACATTTATTTAGATAACAGAAAAAGCAAAGAATCCAGCAAGTTTTTATAAAAAGGGTTTTGATATTGATAGTAAAAGTACAGATGAGATGAGATGAGTTGAGGAAGCAATAATATATACGTTTATTCTATATTTCAAGATCTGATATGACAACATTTAAAAAGTAAAAAGATGAAGGGAGGAACTGAGTTTTCGTCATGTGAGACATGCTGTGCATTGGAGGAAAACGTTCAGTAAGATGTAATATATACTGAAATTCTTTTACTAAAAGCTTGCTTACCACCAAGTATACATAATTTAAAGTCCCTTGGTATACTGTATACATACGAATGTTCCAAAACAATACACACTGACTGAAATTTCATCAAGCATATGTATATATATAGACCATTTTTTTTATCATTATAGATAGACCATTAAAACATCTCCAATAGAAACATCAAAATCATAAATGATGATGCATGAAATCAATCACATTGGAGACAACCAAACCATGTCCTAACAAATTGACTTACATGAGATTCTTTTAAATCATAGTATGTAATAATCTTAATCAGAATATTGCTTCAATGAGTTCATTTGTTCCTTCCTTCGTCTAGAGTCAAGACAGAAACTAATAAACCTCTCATCACTAATCCAGCCTTTTAAATAGTTTTTCTCTTCTCATTTTAAATAGCATAGAATTTACTCAATTAGTCTCTAGTAAGTGTATACTGACTGACGCTAAACAATTGAGAAGAAGGCTGAATTAAGCTGACAATATAACATAGAACAAGAAGACAGAACAAACTAAACATGGAGCAGCTTCCCAATTCCAGATATGTAGCTTCTAAGCTGAAAATGTAAGTACGATGTAGTATACCTTTTAATTCTCATGGCCTCCTCCAGTCCTGAAAGCCTCTTACAGAAAACAACAAGTTGCTTTCTAGAAAGTGATTGGTTTCCTGGAACAAAGAAAATCATCACAATAGATTAACCCTCTAAGGAACCAAATCTCATGATGCTCCAGTTGGGAGCTGAGAAGCATACGAATGAAGAATCATTCTCAAAAACAGTAATGCAAACTAAGTAAAAACTCCGATAAAAGGAATGCTACATAAAGATGAAGAAGTGACGAACCAGGGAGCGCGGAGCGCGAGAAGGTAAGAGAAGTGCCCATAAAAGGCTTAGAACTTGAAGAAGACGATAATACTTCGCCATGAGAGGAAGTTGAGAGTTTCAGAAATGCGCACTGAGCAAGCGAAGCTGTGAGCGCCATTCTCAGAAGAGAGAGAGAGAGAGAGGATAACGGAATCAGAGGGATTTTTATTTTTGAGATTTTTCTTTTCTGGAGAAACTGAAAATGGACTGGGCCGATTGACTTTGGACTAAGATTCAGAAAAGCCCAATATAGAATGGGCCTATACGAGAACAAAACTTGGACTAAGCAAATAAAAGTAAGAATCTTAACATCAAACATTTATTTATCTTTTTACTTCATTAATCATCCAGGAATACCTTTTCGGCTTAGTAGTTTTAAATTTTTAGGGTGTATTTAGGAATAAAGAGGGAAAGAAAAGGAAATGAATTAAAGGGAAACGGATTCTTTTTCTTGTTTGAGTCTTCTAAAACTCCACAATTTTGGGTGACTAAAATTAAAGAATGAGGAAGATTAAAGAGGATTAGTACAAAATCAGCAAATTTCTTTCCCTTCAAAATTTAAAAATCCAAACAAACTCTTAATATAAATGGAGCCCAAACCCAAATACAAAACAATCATAAAAAAGAAAAGCCCAAATTCATGGAGAGAGAGCCTCAAAAACTATTAAGCCCTTATTCCTTTCCGTGGGCCAACCAATGGGCATATCCATTATTCCATTAGCTCCTATTTACAAATTCATCCAATAAATAAATATGACTAAACTAAGGTAAAGTTCTTTAAGTGTTTGCTATAAAGTTCTCCAATAAAAATAGGATACTTGAAAAAAAGAAGAGAAAATATAAAAGACAATTATATAACCAATTAAAGAAGAGAGAGAGTAAAAATACAATTTATGATTGAAGAACTTAACTTTAATTTTTTCCAAATAAATAATAATGCCACATAGTATAAAAGGTCTTGCCTTGGGGTGTGTTTGGCGATGAGTAGAAGGGGAGAGCAGGGAAGATAATAAAAGACTGAGTTAAGGTTTCTCATCCTGAACAACAAATGTTTGGTGCAGTGGTAAGCAAACAGCACCCCAGGTTGAGGGACCTAGGTTCGAGCCCTATAGTCGACATTGTTGGGAGGGCTTTAACTGTTTGCTCCCGGCCCGAATGGGATTAGTCTTCATCTAGACCGTTAAAACGGATAGGTGAATGACACCATGGTTATACCAAAGAAAAGTTATTACCTTTTCTTGAAATTTTATAAATTAAACTATGGGAAATGTTTTTTAAATTCTCTTCTTTTTTCCTCCATTTTTTTCAAAATATCACAAACCAATTTCATAAGGCTAAATTTTGAAACCAACGCAAATTGGTACAAATGGTCAAGGATTTGAAGGAAAGTTCTCGCCTCACTCATGGGCGAAAGGCTCGAATCTCCTGAAGCCATTTAAAATTTCGTTTGGTGGCATCCCTCCCTAAAGAGATCCTCTAATACCCACGGGCTAGTTGAGTAACTGCGACTAGGTAAAATCCCCAACATGTCACTAGTGCCTATCTAGTAATACTTGAGAGTACATTTCCTTTACTACCATTTTCAACACACACAAAAAATGTCAAATTTTTAATACACAGGAAAAAAAAAGGTAGGGTTGAAAATTGAATTGGTGATGTGCAATATAGAGAAAGAAGTAACATTTCAATTGTGATGATGGATCTATTCAAGCAGGAAAATTGAATGATGTTCATGAGTTGTAATTATAACCCTTTGCTTTCCATTACTTTTCAATATTTGTATATAATTTTTTGATATATATATATAATGTGAAGATATGGGGAAGTTGTGTTGTATTATCAAAAATTCAACACGAAAAGGATTGAATGTTGACACGGCCATACATACACGAATGAAGTCATATTATATATAGACATGCTTTGGCGTAGATAATGGACTTAAAAGGAAGAACAAGCCTCGATATGAATATATATATATGTGTGTGGGACCTAATAATATTATCACATGAACACATCATATAATTGAATATGGAGAAGGACCCGTCCACCTCCAACACCATTGAAGGGGAAGGGGAAGGGAATCGGATCAAAGTTTAGTGCAACCATAATATTATTCAATTTTAATATATATTCTTTTATTTATTAATTAAATTTGTCACTATTAATTAAAAGAAACCTATATATATTAATAGAAACATATTTTAAATAGATTATAGAGATTAAGTTTTTATTAATATTAATAAATGATAAGTAATAAAGAACCGACGATGGCATCCTCTCCTCCATTGAAGGGTATTATTAGGCTACCTAGTAGAATTTTCCAAATCCCATATTGAGAGTTTTATACTGAAAATATATATAGGTTAGAGTTGGACATATTAAAAGATGAAACTGAAAATATTAATATATTAATATTAAAAAAGACAGTATATATTGATAATGAAAGGTAATTAATTAGAAAGACATGCATGGAACGGAAGGCAATCGAATACGTCAATAATATTGAAGTTGCATAATGCGAGGAATTAAGAAAATATTGAAAGATTCAAATTGATCCATAAAATAAAAATCTTTGAGGTTTTGATGGAAACATATGGGTATGTTTTTTAGAAAGAAATGGAGATGGAAATGATGAGGGAATGGGTGGGGCCCATTAGTCCCACCTACTTTTTCATTTTTTTATTTTCATCAACTTAAAAAATATATATATATAAAATATTTATTATACCATTTAATTTGACACAATCATAACTTTCTTTTCTTTTTATTATTCTAATATAAGAGACAAAGTGGTAATTTTATTACATTCCCATTCCATTTCAATTCTCAATTCTTTCTACTAAATACATCAAATGCATTCCCTCTCCCTCTCCCTCTCCCTTTCCATTTCTGCGTAAAGAAGATGCCCTAGTGAGTGTGCAGTCATGTTTGGTTTCAGTACACTAGCTAGTTGGATAAGTAGAAACCTTAATTTGAACATCACCTAATTACAACCCTTCACGTGGGACCCTTTACACTTTAGAATAAAGTTAAATAAATTTATAGAGTTCAGTTCAAAAAAATAAATTTATAGAGTTAATTTCATATTATTAACTTATATAAATCATAAAATATATAGTATTATTAGTCATGTCGGATTGTACAGTCATGTGAAAGTAATTCAATTAATTAACTAATTTATATATATATATATATATTGTATAAAGTTTAATGTAAAGGGTTCAAATGAATCCCTATAGTACTACTAATTAACTTTTAAAAAAATGTAGGGGTGATCAGTCAGATCAAAATGACGAAATAATTACATTTATATGTTTGTATAATAGTTTCGGTTTTCATTTATAGTCGTATACCTAATTATTATGATTTCTGGTAAAATTATAATGATTAGGTATAGTACTATATAATATGATAGCTAGGTAGTTAATTTTTCATAGATCTGAGAAAAAAATATGGTGGCAATAATAATGATAGTATTTAAATTCAAACCTACTTTGACTGAAATTTAATATACTACGTAGCTTTGACTAAAGAATTGTCAACTTAAACTAGCTAGCAGATTTTTTTTTCTTTTTTCGTACACTTTAATTAATTAGCTCAGAAATATCAACTACAATAAATCAGTATATACAATTTAATTTCTAAATATCCAATGCAAATTTATGGGAATATTTATAATTGTGTAAAGATGAATGGTAATGCTCAAATATGAAAATTAAATCTCATCATATATATATATATAGAATAACATGCAATCTTATTAATTAATGAAGCTTAAGAGACTCGTGAACTCTGGTTTCTGGCTACGATGATTTGCTCAAAATTAACGAATACATTATAATTTTTTTTAGACAAAATTATATTAATTAATTTGGAGTGACTAATTAATTAATTTGTCCACAGATAGATCAGCATAATATCCTAACAACTAAATGATACAAATTATAATAAGTTCGTATATAGAATCGTTGACTTTATTATTTTCAGCAATAAAATATATATATATTGCTGTAGTCAAATTTGCTCTATATTGCATAGTTTGGTTCTCAAACACTAAAAAAGTTGGTTGTGAATTGTGATATATATAAAAAATATTTTTCTCTCTCTAAACTATTGCATCTTTGTTATTTTTGGTCCATAAACTTTGTATGTTGTAAATTATATATGTTGGCTTTATTTTATATATATAGTGTCATACCAAATTATAACTTTGAGCCTAACTTGACATTACATTTAATATTAGAACCTACATAAATAGATATTTCTACATTGATTTAAACATATTAGAGTTACGGTGCATGAAAAGAAAAATTGCTTGCAAATTAAAATTTTGATAATGTAATTGATAGCAAACAAGTTTAAGGATTAAATTGATAAAAACTTAAAATTTGTGAACCACAAATTCAATGTATATATATATATATATTCACAATATGAGATTTTGGCTCTTAATTAGTTCCACAATAGACTCACGTTAATTAAGGTTAATTTCAACTGATAATTATAACGTGTACAAAAGTTTCACGACCTATTCTCTTTGTTAGGTGGAAACATTAATTAAGTATTTGAAAGTTATACATATACGTGTGGAATAATAACCAACATACAAAAATAATACTATAACTTAATGATTAGTTAAATAACTAATTTAAATAAGTTGTTTAATTATTCAAAATTGGTGTGATGATGATTGATGAAAGGAAATAAAGTTTGATGGATGAAAATTTGGCACTCATCAAAGTCAATTTTTGTTGCTTGAAAAAAAAATGAGAATATCTAAAGGCATCTAAAGTAATTAAGAATATTTACTATCTGATTTTTTATTATTCTTCCTAAGTTACGTGTTATATATATTGTATAATTTTATCAATTATCCTCATCAATATAATATATGATCCAAATATCTCTTCTTGCTGCTTTTTTTCTCCTTTGACCTTTAATTTGCTTATGAAGTATGTGTGGGAAGACTCTCCTTAGAATTCTATCTTCCACTCCTTGATGATTATTCCTCAATTTCTTTTCCTAAACTTAGGAATTAGGATGTGTTTGGATTGGGCAGAAAAGGAAGGGAAGTGATTTTTTTTGTTCACATGTTCTTTGATTTTAATTTAATTTAGCTTTGTTCCTTCGTATGATAAATAATTTATCATGTAAAATAAGTTTTTTTCCTAATAAATCATATACTCATGGTCTAATCACACACTAAATAAATGTACAGTACATTTTTAATAAACATAAAACTAAAAAAAAAAATTGATCTTTCATGAAGGTGTGATCAAGATTTGGACGTGTTTGGTATGGTGTTATATTGAGGATGTCATTCAAGATAGCATGTTATTTTAGATGACACTATTCGATAACCTTGTTTGTTATGGTATCATATGATGACACAGTATCATCACATGAAACCAAAAAGGGTGTCATCTCATTATACCAAAAATATTATGTCATGTGAGATGATACCCTTAAGTAGAAGAACTTTCTTTTACTTTACCAGTTTTATCCCTATTATATTTTATACCAAACATTCACATTTTATATCATTGTGTTGTAAAATACCATACCAAATAAGTATCAAAGATAGCATGATATTTGAGATAATATCATTTTATGTTATAATATGTAAGATACCATAGTATTTAAGATAAACCATATCAAATACCCGAATAAAATTTACGATTATTCTCTTTTTGAACTTAATGGACACATATAACTGATATTTTCTTTAAGAAAGATATCAATATTATTGAAAATAATATTTGTCCAAAGATACAAATCACCATGATTTAATTTGGAGGAGAATAAATTGCGAATTAGAGAGAGATTGATATTCAATTCAGCGGATCGTATAATTATGATCGTTGATTCTTAATCACGATTTCAATCTTGATCATCTATTTCGATTGATAATTAAGATAGACAGTGAAAATTGCACCGTTACACTAAGTGACTTGAGATTTTAATGAAGTTAAAATGAAAATATATATATATATATATAACTTTATATTATATATAGAGAGGAAGAGAAAAAAGGAAAGAATAATAAATGCAAAGTTGACTCTTGTAAAAAAGGACGTAGTACAAAAGGGGTTTGAAGTATGGAAGGCATTGGGTGATGGCATCCAACACTAAAAACGTCTGTATGTATACATATTACATAATTACATACGCCTCCCCCATTCCCAACTTGTCATTTGCCAACCAATTAACCTCTTTCTTCATTCCGCAAATCAAATCTCTCCTTATCAACTTCTTCACACCTTTCTCATGCCCACCTCTCCTCCGCCCCCACCACTCTTTTTTCTCTTCTTTATTATTATTTTATTTTATTTTCTTCTTTTTTAAGGAAGCATGATTCAATTTCTGAAACACCAACCTACAAATTTATTTATGGAGTGGAGCACAAGACATTTTACATAAATATATGAACAGATTCAAATAATTAAATTCAACACATTTTTCTTTTTATACAATTTCACCTTCCTTCCTTCTTCCTTTTTCTGGATCATTATCGTCTAATTATAATAATATACAATTCATCTTTTAATTTAATTTGCAAGTTGCTACTACACCACCGCCTCCCCTTTCTCTTCCCTCTTCTATCTCCACCTTCTCTTTCCTTCTTCCTCACAAAATTTCAAAATTCAGAAAATTAAAAGGAAAAAAAAAATTAACTGTTACAAAGCTCCAATTATCTTTGCCTTCTTGTTAATGCTACACTCTAACGTAAACAGCTCCATTTCTTTTCTCTTCCCATGGCTGCATCCACCTATATTGTTAGCATCAGAACCAGGTATTTTCAAGATGTTCACCCCAAATAGCCGAACCATCTGAACCGGCTCCACCACCGGTCCGGCCGGGTTGTACAATACTCCAACCCCATCACCGCCGCTCTCGCCCGTCTGGTTATTCCGGGTTTTCCAGTCAATGTAGAGCTGCCGGTCCGGTCCGGTGGATCTGTGGAAGCTGACCGTATCCCCGGCTTTCAGGTTCTTCTCCTTCACGAACCGGCTCCACCCTTTGGTTAGCACGTAGCTCTGGCTACTATTCCAATACGAGTACCGAAACCTCCATACTTTCCCTCCAATGTCTTCGAAATTCAAGAGCACGCCCTTCGCCGCCGCCGCCGTCGCCGTCGTCGTGGCGGTTCCGCTCTGCAACGGGAAGTGCTTTTCCGCGTGCTGCTTCGGTATAACCAATCGGTTCAGCTTTCCCACGTCGCTCGGCGTAACTGTTTTTTCGAAGAGCTGTTCACGCGCTTTCTGGACCCTTGCGAAGCACGCGCCTGCCCCGCCTTCCTTCAGCGATTTTCTGTAATTCTCTCCGCCGAAGCCGTGGTTCCGCTTGCTCTGCTCCAGTTCATCATTGTACGTGTGCTTCCTCAGCATGTCCACGATCTCCGCCTTGGAATGCGAGTTCAAGAACGCCGTCTCGACGTCGTCGTCGTCTTCGCCGCCGCCGCCGGCGGTGGCCTTGAAGTTTGTGATGGCGTCCTTGCCGCGAAACCTCTGGGCGGCGATGTCGTACGCCCTCGCGGCTTCGTCTTCCTCGTTGAAAGTGCCGAGCCAGACGCGCTGGTGCTTCTCGTAAATCTGAGCTCCCCAACGTCCATTGGGTTGGGGCACCACTCCCTTGTACTTGGACGACGGGAGTTTCCGTGACTCCGCCTCCACGCCGTTCTCGGAGTCCAAGACGGTACTGGCGCCGCTTCCGACACGGCAAAGACTATTTGGAGGCGGCGGCGACGACTTCGCCGGCGTCAAGGTAAACGGCGACGGAGTAGTGGCCGCCGGAGAAAGGGATATTGAGACCACCGAGTCGGTACTTGTGGTGCTTTCATTATCAGTGCTTACATCCATGTCTCCTTTGTAGCTTTAATTTGCTGTGTGTGAGTAAAAGCAAAAGATGTGTGAGATAAAGGAAAGAGAGAGAGAGAGAGAGAGGGAAGATGGTTTTGGTTTGTTTTTGACTTATGAAGAAAGAGAGGGAAGTGAGGGAATAGGGGATGAGGAAAGAATATATATAGGAAGAAGCTGTCCAAAGTGAATGTATATTATATTATTATTGCTATTATAAGGTATTCTAATAATAAATGGAAAAGAAAAAGTATTTAGTTGGGGAAGTTTAAACTTTTAAAAACGATGGGTAGTTACTATTTTTCTTTATTTTGGTGATGGATTAATTATATAAGTTTTTTTGTAGGGAAGATATGATCACAAGTATGCATGGTGGGTCAACTCAATATCGGAGGTGGTGCTAAGGAACCAGCTAGGAAGATTCATGACTAGTGTGGGGGCTATAACGGGAAATTAAGACAAAAAAAACAAAAATTAACATGCACGGATTTTAACGCAAATATCAGACACCGTACAAAAATATTATACATGCAGAGGCAGGCGTATGTTAAGTGTTAACTAAACGAAAGACAAAATTCATTAATTAAGAAATAAGAACAGAATTATAATTAATTATTTTCATAATAATGAATTAAGAATATGTACATATATGCAGTACGTAGAGAATTAAGGGTGATGGGAGTTGATAATTTGGTATCATATAGTGATGGGTAGTGGAGTAGGGCCCACATAATGCCAAGTTGATGGGGTTCACATGAGGGGTGGACCTTGATTCAGTGAAGTTCATCCCCCCTGAGCTTTGCTGCTACTGCACAATCCTCAGCATGGTGTCTTGTATTTTTCTCTCTCATAATTAACTTTAAAATTGTTTCTTTTTTTCTTTTTTTGGGTTGTTTGAAAAATATATATATATCTTATCCGATACTGGTGCTCGATGAGTCCATTATTTGAAGTAGCTTTTATTAGACCAATAAGCGTGTAGATAAACATATTTTGCAGAGTTGGATATATGGGGTGTGGGGCTAAAGTTTAATTAGAGGCATGGATAGGCATTGAAGAAACACACATAACACAAAAATAATAATTCCCCATTCCCTTAATTCATCTCATCCTCATTCCTTTGTCTTATTGGCTAGGTTCATCCAAGTCCCATCCTCTCTCTTTCTTGGCATATTCTTCCCCTCTCATAATAATAATATTAATTTAAAAATTTCAGCTAAAGTAAAAACATGGACGTTCCATTCATTGTGTGTTGTTTGTTGCATGCATTATTCACTATATCCTAAATGAAAGAGCATCTTATAACAAGGACTTGGATTATTATGGTACAGATTCAGACAATCATTGTGTTGCATTATGTGCCCTCTACAATTAACCATGAATCATTTTACGGAACAACAGTATAGGATGGATTAGGGGAAAAGAAAATTATTGTTTGGTACGCGAGAAATACGCAGAAAAGATTTAGAAATAGGAATAGCTAGGATAGGATAGATGCATATAATTTAGAAGAGGATTGTGTACGGAAGAGTCCTGGGGCGTGAGAAGGGTCCCACATCGACAAGTGGATGAAAACCGAGTTCGCAAAGACGGTGGGTCATTCATTTCCTTTCAACCCCTTCTTCTTCTCCTCCTCCTCAATCTCAATCCTTTATAGTGGTTTTGGTTTTGGTTTTCGTCGATGTGGGACCTAGATAAGAGAGATTCCCACCCAAGTTTTTCAATTATAGCAGCGAAGAATTTGGATAATTCCACAGTGTATTATTAGTATTATTATTATTTATTATATATTATTCTCTTCAAAGCACACATTACCTAATTTCTTTCTGTTGCCTTATGCTCCATATATATAGCCTATAAAAGTTGCAACATTTTTAGAGATCCAGGTTTGTATTTTGTTGCTTACTGCTTGTTTTTTATTTTATGTATATATATACGTATATATTTTTTGTTTTCAATTAATTCATCATCATATTGTATTTTTGCTCTTTTGATCATTCCGTACAACTGTCTCATTTGTTTTCAGATATATAATGTCTCATAATAAAGTACTCTACTCAGAAATTATCTTAATTTAACATTAAAGATTTCTATTCATATGTCAAGTTCTCACGTTTCCTTCTTCAAATATAAAGTTGCATCATTAAGTATAAATTTAGTGATATCCACTTGCTGTATTATATTATATATGGTTTCTCTTCTTCGATCTCTAATATTAATGGAATTAAGAACTTTCCTTGTTCATCATTTTTTTTTAAAAAAATACTTCATAATAAATTGACTTTCTACGTTATTGTTATTTATAATTATATTTTCTAATTAGCAGAGAGAGAATCAAAATAAGAATCTCTTCTGCACGAGATATATTTGAGTGATATTGACCAATGACCCCTAAATATTGTGCTCATTAATTAGCCAACAATAGATTTAATTATAAGTAGATAATTATATTTAATGTTGGATCCTAAAATAAGCGGAATAGCTAGTTGGTTAGGTTGGTTGGTTAATTACTTAATAAAAAACTGTTAATTAATTATGAAGAGAGACATGTGAAGAAGATACGTATGTATGTATATATATAGTATTATTAGTATTGTATAAAAATTAGAATTAGGAAGGATTAAAAAGTAAAAAGATAGAATTTTGATGAGAAGGAGTAGAAGTACGTAATATGTTGTAGAAGTATACGGAAAGGTTGTCGTTTTGGTAATGTCCACTCCTACCAAGTGGGAACGTGGGAAGAAAATGTGCTGTCTCAGACACAGAGCAAAGGATAATATATAAAGGGCAACGATTCGGTGTTGCTATGCTCCATCATCTTTTTCATACTCTTCCCATTGCTTTTGGAGGGTGGATCCTCCGTTTGTAGTGGAATTATTGGTAGAGTTAAAGAGAGAAATATAGAAAGAAATTTTATGTGTTTTTTGGTAGAAGGTGAGGGATTTAGTAAGAAGCAAGGAAGCTGAGGTGAATGACAGCAGTTGCACAGAGAAAGTGAGGTAAAGGTTTCATTTGTATAGGGAAGTTTTCTTTTCTCATGATGTGGAAGGAATGTAAGATGAGGTTTAAAGATTAAAATACCTTTGAAAATTTTGTGGCTTTTAAAAAAGTAAGGGCAAAAAAGGTATTTTATACTTTTATCTTTTTCCCACTATATCAAACAATATTACTTTTACATTCAATTTCTATTTCCTTACATACCAAACATATTTTTTATCACTTACTTTCACTTCCCACTAAAACACTCACCGGATATCAAATGTCACCTAAGGGATAAAAAAAGTATGTTTGATAGGAAAGTAGAATGTAAGAGTAATGTTGTTTGGTATAGTGAAAAAAAAAATATAGAAATCCAAGTTAAAAGTATGAAATATTTTTTTTTGTCCTTGTTTTCATTATATATCCCACATTTTTAAAGTTAAAACTTAAAATAATCATTTTACATGCACTTTCCTTTTTGTCTACAAACTTCACTCTCTCACACAAGGAACAAAGGTTCTTTGTCTACATGGAACAAATGTTCTTATTCTATATTCTTAAATTCATACCAAACATAATTAATTGCACTTCCCTTAAGCGGTAAAGTGACGAGAAGAGAGAATAAATTTAAGAGAGGGAACATTTAAGAAAGATGAAATTTTGAATTCTCAACATTACTCTATTAAGTTACCGGTGAATTGAGAAGAGAGAAAAAAAATTGATAAGGCGAGACTCATACAAATTTTTTCTCTTTTTACTTCACTAGCCACTTATGATGCAAATGATTTAATCTAATTAAAATTTCATGAGATGAAACTCACAATTATCTTCTTTCATTATTTCTCTTCACTTCATTGTATATATACTTTACCGTTTAAGGTAGAGAATGCAATCTCCTTTTGTATTGCTTTCTTTCTTTCTTTAATATTCTTCTTTTTTTGGGTTTGGGTGAGACTGAGTAATAGTACACACACACACAAGTCTGAAATCTCTTCCTTGTTCAATGTACGTTCACACTTCTTTCTCACTCACTCCTATAACATTTTAGTTTTTCTAGATCATGCATGTGTGTTGATATATATTTTCAGTTTCACATTTAACAATTAAAGAAAAAAATATTTTAATTATGTTCATTATAATTAATTAATTAAGATACAAGGCCAAAAAAAATTAATTAAGATCGATTTCAAGTTTTTCAATTGAAGATAAATTTTAATTTTCATTATAATTTTACCAAAATGAACTTTAATTACATAATTAATATACAAAAGTAAATTTTAATTTTTGGTCAAAACCATTAATATTTAAAAGTTTATTTGATTTTTTTTATAAGATAAAATTAGGATATTATATTTATCATCAATCACAGGAACTAATTCCTTTACTGGCTTATTATATTATTATAAGGTAGAATAATTAGCCAAAAATTTAAAGCTATTCCAGAATTAATGAAAAAATTTTCATAACAGTCATTGAATAATTTGATTTGAACTAATTGAAAATCTCAGCAATGATTTTCACATATATGATCACTTGAACATGATATTTTATTTGTTGGAGATGAATAGAGTATCTACTACTTCAATTAATTAATATTTAGTTTTAATCAAGTAATTAACCAAACCCAAACCATATTAGATATTAATGGAAATATCTAATTAAAGCTCAGCTTCATATTCTCAAATCATGATATAGGATCTTCAAAATCTATATTGCACATGAAAGATAATGCATAATCTTAAAAGAATTAAACAAAAGTATCATTTTGCAAGGTACATGAATCTCTTGTGTACATATATAAGACATAGGTGCTTTTTTTGAAAAATATAAATAAATTATTCGCATAATAGTTCAGTCTCATTAATATATTAATTAATTGTGGATGTATAATTAGAATGAACATACAAGCTATAACATGACTTGGAAGTTGGACTACTGAGTAATTAATAATTCCAGATATATACAAAAAGAGAAAAAAAATTTATATATATATATATATATATATATATATATATATGTATAAGGGTGTGTTTGGTGGGTGGAATGAATGGGGGTATGGGAATGGTGGAGGAAATGTTATATCATGTCAATATGATGTGAATAAAATAAAAGTGAGTAAAATGATCATTTTACCATTACATTAAAAGTAGAAATGAAATAAAAGTGGATAAAAAAAGTAAGAACAAAAATATAATTTTGTCATTACATTACAAAAAATGAAATTTATTTAATAGAAAGAGTGTATGTGGGAGATTGGCATTCCCTTATTTTTTTTTCCATACTTTTTCCATGTACCCAACATGGACTAAACTTTCTATTTTTCACAATTATCTACTTGTTTTCTTATTTATTTTATTGCATTCCCTTTCAGGAAAAGAATATGGGAATAATTTCATTTATTGTTTTAATTATTATATTATATATTTAGATCAAATGTCGGCTTTCCCCTTTTAGGGCTGCTAAATAGAATAATAAAATATACACGTCATCAAAATTTGATAAAATTAAGTACGCATCAGAATTCCAGCACTTTTGATGCTATTTAATTTACTTTTTTCCCAGTAGGAAGATTAATTAATTTAAAAATAATTAGAGAGAAAATTAAACTATATTATCTTGTTCTTGGCTTCACTACTTGTTCCATTAGTTAACCCCCTCAAGTAATATGCTGACTTAAGTTAGGTCTTAATCTCTGTTCTAAACCTAATTTCAGAAGATGGGAATTAATTTAGTTAATTAATTAATTAGCTAAAGCAATCATGGGTTAAAGCACTTTTAACAATCAGATAGAGGTTAATCACTGTTTGGTGCACTTCTAGTCATTCCCTTTTCCTCTCTTTAATCATCTTCATCTTCACAAAATTAACTTTTTTTATAATGGGTTTCAAGCATTAACTCCCTTAAATCCGTGATCACCATCACTAATAATAATATTATATTATAATTGCCACAAAATATATATGCTGCTTTTACTTAATTTGTTACTGTAACATAAAATATATTTTTTTAGAACATTCTTTCTCTCGCAATGTGAATGCAAAACACCTTTTAAATCTTAACAAAAGCTCATTAATTAATTAATTAAAGTGCATTTTTCACTTTTTACAATAAAGAATCTCAAGTTAATCTCAAAAGATATTGGGGTGGCCGTGCCATTAATATTTCTTTCCAATATGCTTGAAAGTTGAAACCCTTATCACATTTGAACCAATTACAGATTTAGACAAATCAAGGGGCTTCTTTAGGGTTGATGAAGGTGATTACTGATTAGAGAACTAGTTAGGAATATTTCATTGTTATATATATAGTTATTAATTTATATATGGTTAATAACGGTTGGTTAAAGAATTAAAGTGGTAGATATTTCATTCTCCTTAAGAAAAGTTTCGAATTCGAGTCTTGTACGAAAAAATCTATGCAGGAAAAACTTTTATTTTCATTATTATGATATCTCAGTTAATTTGATAACCAAGTTAATTAGTTAAAGCCTAATAAATTTTTTATACTAGCTAGTAGTGATTTCAACCAAAAAAAATTAATTAATTAATTTATGCCTTGTTGTTGGTCTCAAAAGAAAAAAGCATCTTTTCTATTGTCCCATTAAAATATAACACTTGTGATTATCTAAACATAATTTACTAATTAAATCTCAAGTGCATGACTTGTTCTCCCACCTTCCCACCTTCCCACCTTCTACTTTGCTTACCTAAATGTGGTTGCTTTTTTAGTTGATGATTTAGATTAATGACTTAAGATTATGATGCCACGTCATTAGCCATCGGTACAACCCACGTGCCGAAAAAAGTGCCATGTCATACAATGTTATAATATTGAAAAGAAAAACAAAGATGCTGCCATTTTTAATATTTAATTTGTATGTGATGATATCATAGTAGGAAATATATATTATGGGAATCTTTGATTTGTATGCTTTTAGGGTTTGGATTTGTGGGAAGAATATTGAAACATAATTTATAAGGACTAGGTTAAAGAAATATAGATGCTACAGTCAAAGTGGATTGACACAGATGGTCAAGGATCCGGATAAAAGTTCTCGCTTCACCCATGAGCAATGGTTTGAATCCCCTTGAAGCCATCCCAAATCCTGGTTTGGTGGGCATCCTTCCCTAGGGAGATCCCCTGGCACCCAAGGACTAGTGAAGTAGCTGCGACTGGGTAAAACTGCTTGCGGTTTAGACCTGCGCAGTAATCCTTTGGGTTGGGCCTCTGTTGATGTCTAATTCCCTTACTACCATTTTTTTGTACCAAAAAAAAGAAGATGGTACACGTTTGTGAATTGTGATCACCCAATACAAGCTGACACTATATATGCATGCTTAATTAGTAATGATTATTATTGGACTTTAATTTGATTATGATCATTACTACTATATATGATCACATCATTAAGACGCCTTTTATAATTATTTTTTAATTTATGGGATTTTCTTTCTTTGTTTCTTTTCCCTTTTTTCTTCTATTGGTTTGAAGAAGATAGAAGGATTTGTTCCATCATACTTTTTTTTTTCCTTTCTGACCTTCTCTCTGCCTCCTTCTTTCTCTCTTTACCGTTGGAGTTGTGTCATCAATTTGTAATAAATATTGCAAAAATTAATTAGTGATGATATCACCTATTTATATCAGTACTAATTAAGATACTAATTGAGGTTTTGTTAGAGATGATTATTGTTTAATTAGATATCACTTTAATTAAAATAAATATTTTTAACAACTTATATTTTTACGACCATTATTAATTATTGAAAAAAATGTGTTTTTTAAACAATTAAATTCTGGCCGTCTAAATAAGTACATTTTTAACAATTAAATTTTGACTGTCGAAATAAGTTATTAAAATAATATTTCAATGATAAATAATTATCAATAATATTATTTTTGACAATACCTTTATCAATTACGACCATAAAATAAAATACAGTTGATAAAAGTATTGCCAAAAAAGTATTATCAACCATTAGTGACCATTGAAAATACTATTATTGTCTATTTCGATGATAAAATTTTAATTTTTGAAAAAAATACTTTTTCCAACAATTAAATGGCCATCGAAATATAAATTATTGAAAACACTTATTTTTCTTGTAGTGTGAAACAAAAAAGGTTGATATTATGATAATAGCACCATCAATTGGGAGAGGGATAAAAGTTTAATGGTACTGTACTACTGAAGTTCAGTACATTCCTCCAATCATGTAGGACCATTTGTTATTATTAATATAAATTCACATTAATGAGGACTCGCCTTGAATGATTTAGGAACCAACTGATTGGAAGGATGTACTGAAGTTCAGTACTACCGTATCACTAAACATCTAATGAGCTTCGCAGTACCTAATAGATTAGTCATAATAGATTAATCATAAGACTCGCTCTGATATATAATTTAATCCTAAACCAAACAATTAAAGCCAAGCAGGTTTAGGTTTTAATTCTTAGTGAGAGTATACTACTATATATAGAAAGTTTAGTTAATTATCGGAAAAGTTCAACACAGGATCAAATGCGAACTTTAATTTAAATAATTAATTAATTAGATTGAGATAAATACAAATGTAGATTCTTAGTTATCCAAGCAGATTATAAATCATTATCATAAGATAATGTAAAAATCTCGAGTTAATTAAGTAGATAACGCATGGATCAAGCTTTTGCTATACAGTTGTGTAGATTTTATTCATACTTTAAACCTTTCGTGATTCACACACCATCCATCTTTATTATAACTGCTCTACTATATAGTCCTTTTTCTTTTTGTACGAATTTTTAATTAAACAATAAATTATTATATTAACAATTGGTACACAAAATTTATTTTCTTTCCTCTTAAAAATTAGGCAGCATGCACTATATATATATATATAGTTTAATTTGATCTTTCAAATATTAATTTATTTTTTTTATTTAATTAGTTTTAAATTGTTCTAACAAAAAAAAAAATTGTTCTAATTAACCCCTAACAGCTGTGCGATCCAAATTATGAACTGTAACTACGGAATATTTCACCTTGGGACACGTGGCACTGACGTTCTAGAAACCCGGCCTCAGTACTTGCTAGGGACACGTGGCACCACTCATCTACCAGATACGTGACCCTCACCCACGTCATCTCATCACGGAACATCCCCTCAACCAGACGTGGGAATTCCACAAGCCTCGTGGGACGACCCACGTCCCACGAGGTCGTGGGTCGAGCACGATCTCCCCACACTCGAATATAAATAGACCCTCACTCAGGGGACTACGAAGGCAATAAAATCAAACAGAACAATACGCAACCTGAAGGATAATTAACACACCTCTTCTGTGACATTCCATATACCCTCTCGGTACCTGAGCACCCTCGATCAGATACCCCAGGCAATCCCTCTGCACACCGCGAGCTCCGTTGAGGGCCCTCACTCTGGCCAACCTCCGGCCAGCTCATCTCTACCTCGGAGTGCACCATTTACAGGGCTTCCAGCAGCCCTCAGAGACCATAGCTCTCTCCCACTAAGGCAACCTCCTAAGAACAGCTTGCCCACCCGGAGTACCTTAGGCACGTCTTAGCCGCACACGGCCCAATATAGGTAACAACTTTGCCTAACGGCTCCTATAGATGTCAGCATGACGAATTACGTGGACTTTGATCCCTCCCGAAGGGTACGTAGGCACCTAGGTGCATCAACTAAGGACAAGTCCCCCAAGGTTAAGACCCATTGCGGTCCTAATTTCAAATTACAATTGTCTGAGCCAAAACGACAGTTACACTAACGGTAGATGGTAATATTGATCGAGGCATCACACATATATATAATATTAATGTTACTCAAAACGGAATTAGTACTTCTTCATATTAATGTTAATTTACCACTCAAAATGATTTTAATTTATTTCTTCATAATTAATGTGTAAAAAAAATGAAAGTCATTTTGGTGTGTTAAAAAAATTATGAATAATGATGAGTTATTAATATTGCATATACGTATAATGTCACATAATTATATACCGTTAATAATTTGGACGTTATTAAGAGTGAAGATGAAATCAATTGAAATGTGTAGCTTTTAAAACAAAATTAATTGTAAAAAAATATACAAAAGAAGGAAATTGAAAATAAGTGTAAAATTTTGATAAAGATATTTTGTCTAACTTAATAATATGACTAATTTTGTGAAGGAAAAGGGTGAGAGAAAAAAGAAGAAGAAACATAGGGAAATTATTATTTTAGATATTAATTTGTTGTGGAACTTTCTTATGCGTCAACTAGACGCACATGATGCTTCTGTCACGCATTTCTATTTGAATTCTTGTCTGTTTCTTACCCTTCCTTTTTGATTTTCTTTTCCATCCGTTCACACAACACACATACAATATAATTAATTAATCATAATCAATTATGCACTTTTAAGTTTTAATAACTTTATTATAAGAATACAATTATATACGTTAATTCTCGTATATATAAAGACTTATTTAAAAAAATAAAATATTTATTACTATAACGAATTATATATTTTGGTGAAAGTTCTCCTTAACACAATTTTAAGGATATATGTACTCCAATTTATTGATATATTCACAATTTTATTATTTAATGTTTAGATTATATAGTTAAGAAAATAGAATTATATTTTTAGTTAATGAGTGGTTTAATTAATAGATATTTGACGTTTGCTTTATACTAGTAGAGATATGTGGAAAACGACCCTACTTTCTGGGTCAATCCACGTGACATTTTGTATCACCTTATTAGTAATACAACTCACAAAGCCTTTTAATTATTACTTTATTAACCATATTTATAACTCATCCAGGTTAAGTTTAACTATAGTTAGTTAATTAACTGTACATACCAATGTTTCTCTCTCTTTTTTTTTCTTGCCCAGTATTGATCAAAATTTTTGTTTCGACTAATTCGAACTCGATTCATGTTACGTATTTAACTATGATAAAAAATATCTCAATGAAAATAGTTGCATTCACAAAGTATGAAACTTGAGACCTTATTTAAGCGCTTATTGTTTCCATTTGATATTGTAAAATCTCCAATAAAATTATAATAGTATACATTTTTATTAATTCAAATAATTAAGAATTATATATACGTTATTCAAATTCGAAAAACTAAATTATAATGTCATGTAATTTTATTTTGACAGATGATAATTAATAGCTTAATTATATTTAATTAAAATGATGATAATAGCATTGTAGGAAACGTACCATGGAATTTTAACCCAATCAAATATTATTCCTTTTTAATTACACAATTATATTCTCGTGGCACATACGTTAGGAATAAGAAGATATATGGAATATATATATACACTCAGATTTGGTGGAAATTGTTTTAATGAAATTGCTTAAGGGCATGGAAATTAAAACTAGAAAAATAAATTGGGAATTTTCCAAACATGAAGTTGGAAATAGTAATTCTAGAAGAAAGAGACAAATAAAAAGACTAGGCTATAATCGAAAGGTTCTTTTCAATTCCATGAATATATATAATTAAAGCTTCACGTACGAATTAAACATATCATTTATAAATTTAAATATAATATAAAATAATAAAAAATTAATTATTTTATAGTTTTTAAAATTTTAAAATAATAGATTAAACAATGAAAATTTATTTACTTCCCTATCTTTTTAGTAATTGCCCGATTATATATATAAATATATTTTCTTTCTCTTATATTCTCCCAATTTTGTATTTTTAATTAAAATAATATTTTGTGATTAATATTGATCAAAAGATCCAACAATCATATATATTAATATAAATTTTGTTTAATAATACTTATATTAATGGCTCTGAAATTTTGCTAAGGGGCAAAAGATATTTTTATGAATAGTCAATCTAGAAGGAATGAAGACTACTACTATGTTTAATTTAAGAAAATGTGTTGTAATTCTAAATTCTATTTGATCGAGATATTTAATATTATGTGCTGTTAAAAAAACCTCTACAATTAGTGCTGTAAATGTTTTATATTTATTCCTTTTTATTTAAGTATACAAATTGGTGAAATTGAACATAGACCATGGCAAAAAAAAAAAACTTAGATCAAAAAAAGAAAGAAAGAAATTAAGAAGAATTAAGAAGACTGGAAAGTGTAAGAGTATAAAATATGGGAATTGATCTTATGTCATTGTTTTTTTTTTCTGTTATTAGTTTAAAATAATACTTTTTAATCATTTTTTTACAATAAAAAAATATAGATGCTTTAAAATATATTTGTGATGAGTAAATTTTGGAGTTCAAGTTCTCTAAATTTGATCAATATAATGACAATGCAACTTTCTATAAAGTATATATGAAATAGATACAAATAAGAGAGTGGTCCCTAATTCATTCATGGTTTGTCCTTACGGTATTCAAATTTTTTTAATTTATTTATATCTCTGTCATACTTTTGTGTTAAATTTGAGTCACCTAAAACTTTTAATTGTTAAAAAGATTAGTAAAATGTAATATTTTTTACTAATCACATAGAATGACAAAAAAATAAATAAATAAATAATGACAGATGATCATTATCATAAATACTTAATTGCATTTATAAGTTAGATATTTAGTTTACATTTGTAAAGTCTTGATAGTTAGCATAATTTGAATCCGTAGAATGTTTTATATTTAACATTTACAATACATGAATAATATATATATTAATAATTTTAATTTTAATACTACAAAACATAAATAATCTTTCATAATATTCACACATTGATCTCATTAAATATTTGAAAGTTATTATTTTTAAAACAATTCAAATTCATCATTTAAAACATATTTGTTCAATTTAATATGATATATGTATTCTTTTAAGAAAAACAACTGGTTTTTCAGCTCCAAACAAATCCTTAAGAAAACAAACAGCCTTATGAAGAATCAAACTTTTATGATCAAAATCTAAATAAACATTTTATTATCATACACACTTAGATATTTTATGTGAAGAATAAAAAATTTTGGCCCACTCAAGTGGAAGTTAAAAACAAAAGGCACAGCTGGTATGTTTCATGGCTCATAGAATTGGTCATAAAAGCAGATAGCCTCAACATAGCAAGTAGCCTAGTGGGCATAGATTAGTACATATTACAGTAAATTGACACACTTTAGTCCTTAAAAAAATTTGATATTTCAATTTAGTCCTTAAAAATGAAAAATTTAAAATTTAACCCTTTAAAAAATGTAATTTGTTTCAATTTATTCATTGAATGATGAAAATATATCAAATTTAATCATTGGGATTTTTTGTCAATTATGTTAATGGAGAGACAAATTATATCTTTTAATGACTAAATTAAATATTTTCAGATTTTAGAGATTAAATTGAGGTACAAACTATATCTTTCATAGACTAAAATGATATTTTTTTTATATATATATGGTCTTAAGTGTAATATAATTCTTTTAAAATATTGGTTAAGAAAATATCTCATTACTTATAAAATATAATAATTCTGAATAAAAAATTAAAAAAAAGTACATAATTTTTATTAATTAATATAATTCTAACTGTAAGTTGCTTTTGTTGACTAAGCTATCAGCTATGTGTCCAACAATATGACCATACCATTGGCCATTCCCATCTATCACAGTGGGTCCCACCATCCCCTGTGAACCACATAACGCATCCTATTGGCTCACACAATCTATAATTAATTAATTATCTACCTCAGTCTCTTAAGCTACGATTTGGGAGTTTTAGAAAGATATAATATAGAACGAAATGAAATGGACTGGAATATAATAAGTAAATATATTATTTGAGAATTTTAATGAAAAAAAATTAAGGGAATGAAATAGATATAATGTTGTTTTGAAAGTTGTAATAAAATATAAAAACTAATTATTATTTTAATATTGTCTTTTATATATAATTGTACCAAATACTTTTGTAACACATGACTTTAAGCTAAAATTGTAATTTTATTCTTTAAAAAAAAACATTGTAATTTTGTTAAAGTTATAAAGAAGGGTATAAATATATTTAAAATTTTATAAGTAACGAGATATTTTCTTAACTTCATTACAATTTTCATATGTATAAAAATTGATTGATTTAATTTGTTGAATTTTCCATTAATTTAATTAAAGGTATATAGGAATACAGCATATATAGACTAAAGCTGTGGTCTCACTTAGCTTGACCTGTTCAAATGAAACCTTATACCAATAATTCTCTCAATTTTTCATTGACTGTCTCAATCATCAAACCATATTAGAATTTTGATTCTTCCTTCAATTTTTTGTGTACGTACGTAGGTTTTGATGAATTGAAAAGTTTCTTACACATGGGAATTAAATATGTGGTGCAAGTTCTACATATTTCATGTGACACGTCTACAATGTCCACCCAAACCACATCGGGTCGGACGGATGGACCCTTTTTATGTCCGTCCCGGTATTATCTTGTCTAATCAATAAAAGTACGAAGACACTGTTCACTGTACGGATTAACTACGGATTTTTTTCGTAGCTAAATCAGCTTTTTCTTATAGTGCATCTATCGTCGATCACTTTACTTCCCCAAGGATCCCGATATAAACCCCTGACCCTTCCAGGGTTAGATACGAGTTTTCTGGAGTTCTTTGATTACCTTCAAGTCTCCGTCAAGTTGAACGACTCTAACTCGAGACCTCATTCTTGCTAAAGGACTCACCAATATTATTAAATTTAAAACTTTCAATAATTGTACGTTAAGGATACTCATATATACGTACGGTTTAATTTTGAGAATCCATGTTGAGTATGTGTGAATAATTTAAGAATACAAAAGAATTTTAGTTATATTTTATGTAGAGTAAAATACATTAGCTTCTTTTTGAGTTTGTTGAAATTACACTTGTCATTTTTTTAGTTTTAAAAACTACATTTGATGTTTTTTTTAATAATTTTTTTTGGTATAAATCAGAATATTCACCACATAATACTTTCCATATACTAAAAAATAGAATTCAAACTTTAACTAATTGATTAAAGGATCAAGTAAATAGCTATTGAATTGCACCCATGTAGTTAATCTTTGATGTTTGATACGATGTTATATACAAACTTTCATTCGAACTTATATTTTGTCAATAAATTAAGTTAAGATTTTAGATTTAATTATATATTTATTCTAAAACAGTCAATTATTCAACTGCTTGACATAATATAAATTTAATTAATTATATTATATGTTCAATCTTATTTTACACATAAAGTTATTTTTTACTATAGAAAATAAATTTAAAAAGGTAAGAATAATTTTTAAAATTAAAACAGTGATAATTAATAAATTAATCAAACTTCAAATACAATTAGTGTAATTTACTCCATTAGTTATTTGACAAAATTGAGGGGTCTATTGTATATATATATATAGACGTCTTTGAATACTTATAATTAATTGCATATTATAATTCATACATGCTTCCTAAAATTTTATTATGCATATCTAATAACATTTGGAAGATCTCAAATAAAAATGCCACAATCTACCCCTAGTTACTATTTTTTTTAAGTATCAAACCAAATCATATTATAAAAAATTCCTAGTTATCTATAACTAAATTAAGATTTCAATTTGATTAAATTTTTTTAATTGTATGTTCGGTCTCTGAGGTTGTTATGACTATTATGAACTTAATCGGCATCGCGCACATGATTATGATGGAGAGTATTCTCTCAACATATATATTAGTTTTGCTTAATTTATTTGAAGGCACAGAGATTTTGTTATAGATGAAGTGATTATTAGTGAATAGTTTTAGTATGTTGTTTTTAGAAATAAAATATTAAAAAAAATAAATAATATGATTGCCCTTTAAAAGAGAGAGACCCTGAAGTTATGTTGCCGACATGGCACGCATAAACGTGTTATTCGAAAGTCAAATCAAATGTGGCCAAGTGGATGCTGTCACAGCTTACCCAGTTGGCCACCATTATACACAATCATAATTAATTGCAATGCCAATTTTGTCCTCTTCTCTTCCACATCAATATAATTAATTCAATAATCAACTATTTATTTATTTATTATATATATATATTATATATGTTGGCATGCATTCATTTCTCAGTCAATTTTCTTTCCCTCGTCAAGTTGCCAAATTATACTAAAACAAAATATCCAATTCCAACTTTCAATACTTTAATGTATATATGTAGTTTGTTGTTGTAGCCTTGTAGGTGAATATTATTAAAGTATCATATTTAATGTTCAAGTAGCTACTTCATAATCTCACCATTAAACCAGGATAACTATATATATTAACGTTAATTACTTCCATATAATATGGATCTTACTGCTCACTATTAATTACTATTAACTCATCAATTTGTATATTATTTTTTCCTAATCCATTCTCAAATGAGTAATAACAATAAGGATTTTGTTAATTAATAGAAGGCAAAAGTATTTTTTCTGCCCCCAACGTTTGGGAGTCCTATTACTTTCGCCCATAACGTATTTTCGCTGTCAATTGTACCCCTAAGGTTTTGTGTTTCTTCAAATGTCAGGCTTTTACTAACACCGTCAATTTTTGAACGATTTTTTATGACGTGACATCTTATGTGACCAACAATTATGACTGGACTTAAATTTTTTTTTCTTCGCATCAGCAGTCAATAGTACTGAGTTTTTGGGGTCTATTTTACTGATGTAATGAGTATTTTGGTGTACTGAATTTACTGATGTATTGAATTTTTGGGGTCTATTATATTGTACCCCTAAAATATATTACTAATGTGAAAAATAAAGTACAAAAATTGACGTTAAGGACAAAAGTGACAGAACTTCCAAACATTGGGGCAAAGAATATACTTTTGCAAAATAGAATTTTGTTAATGAACATGGTTAAATTTTTCTTGTTTAGTTATTCAAATTTGTTATTTTTCCTATATAATATCTCATGCAATAATTATTTGTATGGATGAAAATGATTTTTAACTTGGAGTGAAAGAAAGTTGAGATGAGATGATATATATAAGCAAAATGGAGGAGACTTCTAGTGGGCACATATTACGAGGTCAACCAAGTCAATAGGATTGTCCATTACTTCAATCCCTTAATTTAGAACCAATTAATTGAGCATAATTATGATGATATATATGAAGACATGCTTTGTCTTATTTGCAAATTTGATCATTCATCACATGAAATTGATATATAAAAACAAAAAGGAAAATAATTGTCAGCAAATTTGATGGTTTTTGATTATGGTTCAAACATCAAGATTATTAAATTGAATAGAAAAAAATTATTTATTATTTTATATTTGGGAAGTGACATGGAAATAATTAAACTTTGGTTTCCAATATTGTTTTTACTGGATTTGCAATATAATTTATTTAATTTATATATATATATATATATATATATGTATTATTTTTTATGTTTAATTTGATTATCAAATACCACTCATAACATTTTTTGTGTGTTGGGGGGCCGGGGGATATACATCCTTTTTTGCGTAAATGAATCAATGGAAAATTAATTAAAAAAGTGAGCCAACTCCAAATTATATACTATAAATAGTACATTAATTATTGTAATTTATCATTGACCACATAAAATTAAAAAAGTGAGCCAACTCCAAATTATCTTTTATTAATTAATCTAATTTAAATGTCTGGATCAGTTTATAATATACTAATTAATGTACGTATAAGCATCACATGCTTCAAAGATGTGCATATGTGGGCACCTCATAACCACATAAATTAAAATTAAATAATCAAACTAATAATTTCAACGATTACCTAGCTAGACCATGACCATCATTTTTTTTTCTTTCAACCAAGCGAATTATCAATTTTGATGCTCAAATTAAATGTTTTATTTCACATTAATTTTAAACAAATAGAGGGAAAATTAAATTAAAAATAATAGATGATAAAATTAAAATTTATCATTTCTATATATTTTTTAATTAAACATCAAATACAACTTGCTGTTTAATTATGTAGTTTTTTTTTTTGGCGGGTTGGATATGCACCCTGCCTAATTAGTAATTAATTAATTAATTCAGAAATCATAATATTCAAAGAGATATTTATGAATGCATGTATTTTATATGACTTGAAACAAGGACCAGTAGTTTGAAAACCATTTGCTTGTCATGTGCAAATGCTCAGAAGTTTGCTCTACTTAACTAATTTTGCATTATGTGATTTGTTTAAGATTTAAATTAAGAAATAGAAAGTTGAGTAATTAATTAATGCCTAATTATAGTAATTAGCATCATATATAATCACACCTAACATCAATAATTAATTTTAATTATAGGAATAATGCCGTGTTGCACCATTAAAGCCAGCGCAGAATGCAGTCACAAATAATATAAAATAATTAATTCTCATCAACTCACAAACACATAGCATGAACTTGTTGACAAAAAATAGATAAATAATATAGGATTAGCTAGGTCTCACTATATGGTTATGGATGGTATTAAGTTGAAATAAAAAATGAGAAAAAAAAACTGAAATTAGGGAGTTTAAGTTTGAGTGTGACACACTCTTGATGATGCAGTAAGATTATTAATTATAGTGGATATTAAAATTCTGTTAAAAAAATTTCTTTGATAAACTAATTGTATATATATATATATATATATATATATATCAGTCAAAGCATGGCTGGAAGAGATTGTAGGAGAGAAAGGACAATATGTATATAAACTACGGCCTTGTTGGGTCACAAAAGTCTAACTAGCTTGTGAGTACATTGTGGAAGTCATTAATATGCACATAATTATTTGCTTTGATGTATATATATATAAAAAAATTAAGGCGAAAGTATTTTTTTTTTATGTTTCTAAACTTTATATTATTTTCACAGATTTAAATTTTGTCCTAACACTTAGGGATAATCTAAATTATTAGCAGCAAATAATAACGTGACACCACATTCTTCTTCTTAATATGAATATTCAAGTGACGCTATTTTAAATGATGAGTTGTCATTAATTTGAAGAAATGACATTGTTTTAAGTAACGAGTTAGTATTAATATTACCTGTATAACATCATGTCATTATTTGACGTTAGTAATTTAGACGATATTAAGTGGTAGAACGAAATTCAAAAATTTGAAAACAAAGTTGAATGATGAAGTAGTTGCATGGTGTTATGTGCTGCAGATTCATTTGCCTTAGTCCAAGTCAAAACTCATAGCATTCAGATTCAGATTCAGATTTAGATTCTTCTATGTGACTTGGAAAAGTGAGTGTGTTCAATATATACGTGTTATTTAGGTCCTATTATCCCTTAAATCTGACCCAAAAGTTCTCTAAGACCATTTCAATAATTTGTGCTACCTCATTAATTTTTCCTTAGTCCAAGACGAGGACTCATCAGAAAAGCTTTTATGTTTTTGGTCCAGCATCTGAAAAGTAATTACATATAATAAAGAATGACTAGAATGAGATGATTGACTTGAAGGTTGATTTTTCCTTGATTATTATTATTTTTTATGGTGTATGGATGGGAACAGAAACTCTAATTTAGAATCTTAAAATTTTTTACATAATTTTCATGAGTAGTTAAAGACTTGGGTCAACATTAATTTGTGGGAGAGGAGCATAATAACATGTGTGGAGTCAATGTCAGTGAAATTTCGTGGCTTAGAAAGCCAAATATTTGAAATCCAAATTTTGGACCATTAATAATCAAATTGTATTTGAAATCCAAATTATAAACTTCGATATTTTGTAATTCCATATTTGATACACATATTAGAAACATAAGCCTGAAAATATTATAATCTCATGCTTCTTCACTTTTTTAATGATTAGTATTATTGCAATCTAATGGGATGAGATTATTTTTAACGATGAAATGAGAATCTTGTAAAATAATTCCAAAAATTTAAAAATTGAAACAAACAATTTTTTTGATATTCCTAAGAATCTTAATCATGAAAATAAAAATTCAATTCGTATACCAAAACCCCCTTGTTTTCAGTGATCTAATAATTATCTATAAATACTACTTCCACCCATCATGTATTCAATGTAGGGCTTATTAATCACTAATTATTCTAATAGTAAATATTCATAATCTAATTGTAAAGTATCAAGAGTGCTATTATATGTTTTCATTTTAGTGTAGAAGTTTTTTTATGATTAAGAAATGGAAAACAGTTAGAACAGAAAATGGGGTTGTTGTATGCTCCTTCTAGATCCATAAAAAAGAAGAGAAACAGGAGAAATAATTTTGCCAAAAGGGTCTTTATTAGATCACTTTAATCAATCATGGAGCATCAAAATCTTCAAGCCGAATCTAAGGCCATCTTACTTTTCTGACTTTATTTTTGCCTTATAATAAATAATATCAGTGACTGGAAAATTCCAAGTCAACAAAAGTATTACCAGGAATTCTAGAATTATATTTTTCAGTAAATGAAAGGAAAAAGAAAATAGTTTTCTTTTCTGCATCACATGCTTTACTAGGTATAAACGTATGAAAAAAACTTCCTAAAAATTCCAATATACAACAATGCCCACTCTCAAATTTTTGGCTACATAAATCAATATACTGTGGAAAATCAAGCAGATTTGATGTACCCAGAAATTTGGAACACTAAATTGTGGCTCAAATTGCTTACATTGACTGATTTGATGTTGCAACTTGTAACATTCCATTCCAATTCATTTTTTTTTTTCACTAAGCTGTGTCTGTGTATGATTTATAGGCAAAAAACTATGAAAATCAATCTTCCATTTCCAAAAAAACTTGATTACTGTGGAGAAAATTGTGAAGGTAATCCCTTGGCATGTTGACTCTCCATCTCAAGGAGCATCAGGGATTTCTGCCTCTGATATCTGTTTCTCTTGGCGGCTAATGCTGCAAAAAAGAAGCCATAACATATTATTCTTAATCCATCAGAGAATATATGGTTTAAACAATCCAAGGATAGAGCTAGTTCCTCCAAAATCAAGAAATATTAAACAGTTTCTATCATACTCCTAGCATCAGAAAAAGAAGACATGATACACAAATATTTAGGTGTACCATTGAGACTGAATCTAACAAACTAATTTCAAAAGCCACACCAAGAGGATTGACTCTAAATTGCTGTCTATTCAGAAGATTGTACCAAGTTTAAGAAACAAAATGCAGTCATTCATAGAATCAGACCAAGTAGTAAAAAAAAGGTTGAGCACTAATGCATTCAGTGATTTCTTTAAAAGATAATGATCGCTGCACAAATTGAAGGTAAAATGCTTTTCATCATTATCAAAAAATAAACAAAACTACTGATGTTACTTCCTATTAAGCGTGAGGTATCAATGGGAGATACTGTGATAGTGTATAAGCCAGTAAAAGATACAATGATTGAGCGGAAAAACTGCTAACAGAAATGTGAGGACCAAAGAAACCTTCAGAGATGTCCAACTTGAATACAGCTGTACAAATTTCTGATGGCTTGAGAGCGAATTCGAAAGCACCATTATGTTGGTTTTATGCAGATAATAGGGTTTTAATAGAGTTATAATGCACTGTGTTTGTGTGTGTGTGTGCACTAAATATTTTTAATAGAATAGAAATGATTGAGAATTAATATATAATATGATGGAGTATTATGCTTCACAGAAATCTCTAAATGCTGAAGTACAATAGAGTGTAATTACCAAATTACATGGCTGGGTAAGAGTAGGGGAGGCGTAAAATGGTGAGACAACTAAAAGTATACTAGTTTAAAATAGCTTGAAAGGCGAACTAGAATTCATGTGAGAAATCAGAATCTAGACTACTTGTTATTCAGATTCTCATAGCCAAATCCTAGTGTTTTTGAGAATGAAAAGGTTATTCTGCAACCTTCACCATATATTTGGACATAATTGTTTAGACGTTATATCCATTCTACGGGTCAGTTCAATGCGTGCTAATGGGTCTAAGCAATCTAAAGAGTAAAACATGAAGGAGCAGCTACTGCACTGGTAAAAGCAAATATAAAAACATACTAAGGTTGGCCACAAAAAACTAAAATAAAAAACACAGTACAAGGAATATTAAAAATGAACAATGCCCGCCAGAAACTGGAACTCACTGGAGTCCATACTTACACATTAATTCATGAGGTACAAAGTCATAATCGTTTCTTCTCCTCCTGATATAGATATATACCAGCAGCAGTAGCACACAGACAACGAAAAGACATGACAAGCCTATTGCAATTTTACCCGGAGTAGATAATCTGCCATTCTCCCAAAATACAGGACATGCTGGCAAAGAAGGTACGCCACACAAACCTTTGTTGCCAGAGAGACTGAAAGCAAGAAAATCAAATAAACATTAGAAAAGATATCATTTCCCAGAGGATTGTAATATATAATTACAAGTTAACTGAACCGTTCATTTATGAACATTTGCAAACAATGCTATGGTGATATACGACTTTTGCACCTATTACATCCCTATTCCCTAGCAATGGCAACTAATGTTGATTAATTTTGCAGGTTGACAGAAACTACTAATTACAACCACTCAGGCAAATCTGACAGAAGCAATGCATTATTATCTGATTTGCCAGTTTATTAAAATCATTACTCATTAAATTTACTTCAGTTAACAAGGATGAGCAAGCTTAATAGTTTTACACCAAAAAATGGAGGGTAATTATGAAAGAACAGGTATTATTTCAGCATTCAGTGCTGAACGGCTGATGGTATAGACAGATAGACAAACAGACTGAATAATTAGCCGAATACAGATTACCAAGCAAGCAAGCTAAGTTAACCAACATACCAATCTCAGTACAAAGTTACGTAGAATCTGATAGATTATAGCTAGTAGATAAAAGTGACATACTCAATAGCTCCACCATGCACACCAACCGAATAAAGTTGCTCTGGTACTCGTCCTTCCAATAAATTACCGTTCAATAGCCTGGTAAGATAAAATTAATTAGTAAGCAAAACATGTGAAGAGAATAAAGAAATCCCCATCTAAGACTGCAATATAGGTTAAATGGCATGTGGTGTTTCTTCCCTATAATTTATCCATTTTGGAGGGAAGAGTTATGTTCTCAACTGTCAACACAAAACATTCTAGAAAACTACTACTACTTCAGCTTCATCAAGAATAGTAATATTTATATGAAGTTTTAATGCATTGCACAATGGCTCCTGTAATTGCAATGGTTAAAACACAACTTCATTGCTTTGATCCAATAACACTAATGCATCACAAACGCAGTAACCAGACCAAACAACTACATTTTTTTGATATTGCAAAAGTTATATGCCAAACAAACTTAGAGCAAACTGTAATTGTCCCACAAAATGAATACCAACCAGTTATAATGCACTATGCTAATAGAAAGAGTGACAATGATTTAATGACGACATCAAATGGCATTCTTTCTTGCAACTACTAAAGCAAAATTAAAAAATGTGACTAGAAATCAAGAAATGGGAAAAGAAAGGCCTAACAGTCTAGAATAGAGAATTCATTCAAAGCCCAAAAAGAACCTCCTTAAATAATAACTTAAACTACAATTGACTATTCACCAGATGGTAAACTCCACAATTTGATTTCTGAAACTAAATTTCAAAACAAGATGCTAACCATGACAAAATTTCATTAAGGCATAAAGCATACTAGCAAAGGAATAAATACTTACACAAGCTGCAAACTTGAAGAGGCTAAACTATCTGGTATGGAGCCTGTTAACTGATTGTTGGACAAATCCCTACATCATACATTACAGGGTTGCATTATTTTCCATATAGATAAGATGGCTATGTTATTATTTTGCGCCAATAGACAACTCTAGTTTCCACAAGTATAAATGCACGGGCACTGACTAATACTTGAGCAACCAAAACATAGACTTTAAATATATTATACTGTTCAGTATGATAACAAATGCCCTGCAAGTAAACACGTGATTATGACATCCTAGTGGTAAAAAACTTGAAAACTGAATTTCAAGTAATTACAAGAAGAAAAGTAATCCACTTGGTTCAATTATGAAAGGATTTTGAGTAATACCTAAAAACAACATAAACCAGTAGAACAATGAACAATCATAACAGACAGAATAGATATCAGAAGTACTTACAGATTTGTCAGAGATTTTTGACCCAGCCCAGAAGGCATCACACCCTCCAAAGAATTTGAACTCAAGTTCCTGTTATTTTAATGTAAAAAGTTACTAGATAATTTAGATTTTAGACCAATATAAGCATGAGTTTTGGTAGGAAACCAAATGCAACATGCATATATATATAATGAATGATTATCTGCTACAGATGCAAATGGATCCAAAAGTTTGGGCAACATGCATACAAATGGTACAATTTTGAATGTGAAAGATGATATTGTTCTTATCAGAGAGACAAGGATAAGGCAAATAAAAAATAGAGTAGATGATATTGTTCTTATCAGAGAATGTGACTGCTGCTTAAAACATTTAAACTAGAGTTACAATATGGAGGGCGAAATATTTATAAACCAAGTCTACTTCAACACATCTAAGCAATATGATGTTAAAGACGTCTAGCATATATTAATGTTTAGCAGTTGATACTTACAGGGTTACCAAGTCGGACAAAAGATCAATCTGGTCACTTATGAACCCTTTCAAGCCTTGACTGCCTAGATCGCTGAAACGAAAATTGAAACAAAGATTTGTTCATAGCTGAAGAAAAGGGAAATGAATTACAATCTAAGAAGAAAAAAGTAGTAACTCCCTCAGTTCTTTTCTTCTTCTTTTTATTTTTTTACTAGATCGCTGAAACGAAAATTGAAACAAAGATTTGTTCATAGCTGAAGAAAAGGGAAATGAATTACAATCTAAGAAGAAAAAAGTAGTAACTCCCTCAGTTCTTTTCTTCTTCTTTTTATTTTTTTAAATTGTGTGGTTCAGTCATTCAAATGTTCTTATGACAATAGGTGTGCAACCCATGATTCACTCTACCACAATTTTTCTTCCAGGGTATGGATGCTGATAGGTCCAGGGATCATCATATTCATAGGCAGGACAATCATTATTTGCTGTTCATTCTGTATGGTTTATACTTATATGCATATAAGGAAAATGCTATATATACCAAAAACAAAAGTAAGAAAAGTAAACTTTCTCACAATAATAATACGGAAATTAGATATCATGCATACTTAAAAACACCAATCATTCATCATCAAAATATTTTGCGCATAAAACTAACCTACCAGTATGACAAGTCAATTAAGAGATTTTATAGTGGGAGTCGTTGTAATGTAGCATCGAAATTCTTCCATGAAGCCAATTAAAAGTCAATTAAGAAACGCTTACATTTGACTTATCACAAGGGCAGTTTTATTCTTGTTCATACGGCAAGTAACTCCCTCCCACGCATCCCAATTAGTAGGCGCACAAGGATCACCATTCCAACCCATTCTATCAGGAACACGAAGTGACTGTTTCAATGCTTTCATGGCAATCACTACAAAACAAAGTTCTTTATAATTATATTGGTCTTCAATTTCAGTCACCAAAATCATAACCATGGCCCTCCTTCCCCAGTGTCAGCATCATCAGTAACTATAATTACTAAAAAAGAGAATCGTAACAACTTTCCTTCCCAAAATTTCTTCTTCTCCATTCAACATAGCAACAAATCCAAACAAACTTTCAGATTCCAAAACAAGAAAAACTATAAATTCTAAATTCTACATCGAAATGGAGTAAATAGATTAGCCTCAAAATTCTAATGCCATCATACCTTGTTCAGGAACAGTGGAAGGATCGTTAGGTACCAACGCATAGTTTTCAAGTCCACTAATGAGAGGGGCACCTACAGCAGCCACAAGCTTCACACTCAAGACACTACTGCTCAAATTCTTCACTGTGTAATGCCAAGTAAACGCAGCAAAACTTCCCACCTGCTTGTATATGTCAATCCTACTCACATTCTTCTCGTTGATGAACACATCAAAAACCCTATCCCCTGCCTTCTTCACGCTCGAATCAATCTCCGCAAAATGCAACCACACCAGGTAATCCAACTTGGCGTCTACATTTAATTTGTACTCCAATACGCCATCTCCACCCACCGTCACCGCCGATTGGTACAATTTCATCGGAAAGTAATTCGGCAATATATCAGTCCCACTTATCGTGTTCCTCGTCGATATGGTCCTAACACCGTCCGAGCTCGACGACCCTGTCTTTGATCGGAATTCAGAATCGGACTGCCATGACCGGCCAAAGAGGTCGGTGTCGTTGCTGAATCCGGGACCCCATTGACCCGTCCCGCAAGACAATCTTCCATAGTTGACTAGAACGAGGTCATTTCCAGTAGTACTCGAATCATAGGACAACGAATCGACCTGCACGAGCTCGAGGGAGGAGATGACCGGAGGATCAGTGGCGAAGCTGTAAAAGCATACATCCGCATCGCCGTCCTTGACGTACGCAAAGAGATCGGAGTAAGCGCCGTCACGAGACAACAATTCGGGCCACGGCGAGCGCCAGCTGAAGACGACGGTGCCCTCGACGGAGACGTCAAAGGACGGAGGGTTAGACTTGCCGTCGTAGTTATCATAAACGACGAATGTGCGGAAAAAGTAACGGCCGGGGGGGAGAGAAGGGAATACATAGCAATTCTTCTTGCCGTAAGAGATTGGGAATAATCGTAGAGTCTTCTCGTAGGAGAAGTGGAAACGGAGTGGCTCTGAGACGATGGAGGTGGCGCCGCCGGTGTAGAATCGGTCAGAGAGCCAGGTGGTGTTGAATGGGTCGGTGGTATTGGTGGCACTACCGCAATCGATGTGGTAAGCTAAACCTGTGAGCGACGACAAGAGGTAACTGAGACACCATTAGAGTCAAACAAAAAATACAGAGAGAAGAGGTTAGAGCTTACCATAAGGGTAGGGATGAAGAGGGGTAGAGGAAGAGATGGAGAAGAAGATGGAGATGAAGAAGAAGACGAAATGGGTAAGAGACATTGTCGTAGTTGGAGTGATAGTGAAGGCCAAAAATGGGAAAGAGAAAAAACAGAGTAATTAAGAGAGAGAAATGTATTATGTAAATCGTATTGTGAAATGTGAAGTAGTAGTAGTAGTTGTGTATAATGTGAGAAAGAGAGAGAGAGAGAGAATCAGAGAGGGAAGAGAATTGGGCGAGATTAGCGGGAGAAGATTGAAGGAAGGTAATGCCAAAATTCTTTTAATGCCAACCAATTTTGTTTCAGTCTCTGTTTCTGCTTCTGTATCTACTATCTACCTTGAAGATGATCAGAATTCCGATTAGTGTCTTTCATTTCACGGACTTCATCTTCAATGAGATGCGAGGAAAATTAGCCTCTTGTATCGCAGTGAATTTAGAACTTTGCATCTTATCAATTTGTTTATGGTAATGTATCAGTGTAATAATGGTCAAAAGCTAGCGACTTGTAATAAATTGATGGTGATAGTCTTGCTGGTAAGAATTAATTAAAAGCTAGGTGCAAATTGTTTAAGATGTAAATCTATACAAATGTCTGCGTGGCGTGTTTGTATTGGTCCAATTAAAAAAAATATTTATTAAAAAAATTATATTTTTTCAACTTTACCAATACAAACTTGTCATATAAGCGTTTGTATGGATTTACACCATAAACAATTTACACCCTAAAAAAATTAATTTATAGATTGACTTTGGAGTGTTATTACTATTTTCTTACATGTTAACTATAAAGGGTATTCATCATCTTAAGTGGCAGATGCTAAATATACTAATTAATAAGTTAATAATGACTAGTTAATTAGATTCATAACTAGAAGATACAAATTTAGTAGTGTGAGAATATTAAATTTTTACTACTATATTTATTTATTTATATTAATATAGATTATTCATAAATGAATTAAAATTTAAAATTTAATTTAATTTAACAAACAAATAGAAGTCAACAAGAAGCATACTAATATTAGACGGATGATCCTCTCAACAAGTAATCTTAGCGTGAGCTTTCATCTTTACAAAAGTATCGATATAGAATTAATTTTTTTTAATTAAGACATGCTTAATTAATATTGAAGTCACTATGAGTCTTCAAGATGTCTATGATGTAGTACTATATTTTTTGTGTTCAAATTTTATATATAAAAAAAATTCATTAATTCAAGTCATATTAATTTGAAGTTAGTCATCATCTTACCTTTTACTACACATTAAATATAAGGAAGCTGTGAATGTATGTATGTATGTATGTAGATACATAAAAGGAAAGAGAAATGAATGATTTGAAATAATTGTGCATGTGATTAAGAGTGAGACACATCAGAGACGGTATGAATTAAATATGTAATAAGTAGATTAGAAAATAGTAATAAAGACAAGAAATGGGAGGAGGGAGGGGAGTTAAAGGGCAGATGAGGTGAGTGGGTAATGAGTTGGTGATCAGAGTAATGGGAATCCCAGGTGGAGTTTGGAACTTGGATGCATGGATCCAAAAGGTCAAAGGCACCCATTAAGGTATCAATTGTTATCTCATAAAGAAAATAGTTCAAATTTTATTATACGGGTCTTATTAGTGTATGATATATAAATTCTTTCATAAATTTTTAAAGAGATTGAAAAGTATTCCTTACCCTTAATAGAATACGGCCTACCACAACCTAAACTTTTTTCTATGAAAAAAAAGGCACCCATTATTTTGCAAAAAAGAAGGGGTCACAAATTTTGCCTAAAATGATTTTTATTGTTTTTATTATTAGAGAGAGATCGATTTAAAGTGTTCATATATTAAATATGGACACCTTTTATAGTTGATGTTTAAATATTAATTCATTATGTTGCAAGGAATTAGTTCATTTTTAAAAAAGACTGAATATTGTACAATATTAAAAAATAAATAAATAGGGGTGGATCTAACATTAAGTGTAACCTGAATTTGTTTCATATTTACTCTTCAATACTCTACATATTCATTCTCGTCTATTTGGCCAAAGTTTACTTCCATTGGTTTTAAAAATGATACTTAATGCCTCTAAGTTTGATACAAGTTTATATGAAAAAAAAAATCATTTTTATAATTTATTTCCAATTGATCAATTTAACATTTTCTTATTATGTGTTTATTTCAAAACAATAAAATACTTTATAATATATAAATTTAATTGAATATTTTGTTTTGTAAAAATTAAATTACAAATTCAAAGGTTATTTTTTTTAACAAAAAAGCTTCAAAAAGATGTAAATATCATTTTAAAATGGAGAAATAATAAATATAATTTATTTAAGTTTTGTTTTATTTTTGTTGGGTTAAAGTTTAGGTACAGGTAAGCACTAATATCCCACTAATAAACAAATTTAGGTTAAAGAATACCTCACAACCTCTTTGAGAATCAATAAAAAGATTTACATATCACCTACTAATAAAGTCTACACATCAATCATAAGATTCAAACACTTGTTCCGAAAAAAGCTGAAATCATAACCAAGTAACTATGTTAATTTTAGAGACAGTTGATGTAATTTACTTTATTAACAAAGAAAAAAAAACCCTAAAAATAGAATGGCATGGTAGTGGTGCTCAGACAGCTAAGCTAAGTAAGCTGAAGCTGAACTATGTGCTTACGTGGGCTGCTCTTTTATTATATATATCTTTCGAATTATTAATTTAGTTTTAAAAAGTTCAATATTATTATTTGACTCTTGAGTCTTAATAATTAAAAAAAACATTTAACTTCAGTTCAATTAAGCATGCTTTAATATTTCATAAAAAAAAAGAATGCTTTAATATCAGTAACAATTTTTAAGAATTAAAAATTGATAAGAAAACTGATTATATCAAAATTTAACGGATAAAATATATATACCCCTCCAACTATCAGTCAATTATAAAGATCCTCTATAGTATAAGTTCTGACAAATACTTCTTTTTATGCTTTCACGCTTCAAATTTAACTCTGATTTTTATCTTATGTTAAAGCTGTCAAGTGTTTTTGTGTCATATCTTTATTTTTTATTCGAAAAGTCTTAAATAAACCTTAATTCTTTTACCATCTGCTCTCAGAGGAGTCAATGCTGCACACAACTGTACGAATGATGGCTGTAGCATTAAAAATATGACATAACATTACGTGATAACGTTAACAGAAGATGAAAATCATAGTTAAATTTGAGATGTGCAAATATAAAAAGTAATATTTGTCACAATTAATAGTGTATGGAGTCTTTATAATCGAGTGATAATTAAAGGGAATACATGCATTTTACCGAAATTAAATCAATGACAGTCATTTTATAATAATTAAATTATGAGTGAGAGCATATCTTTGGGAGACAACTTTTTTTTTTTTTTCATTTTATAATATAATTAGTTATCTCGTAAGAGTGAGAGTGTGAGATGAGGTTTGGGTGGATGAGTGGTGGCCCCTTATCTTATTTGTTGTCACGGAAAATGACGTGTCACCCACGCAAGGGCAAGGCATGGCAATTATTCCATTCCTGAATTGAAATGTTGTAGTTGGATCTATGATGTAATTTGTGATATGCATGCAATGCAATTTCGATCGATAAGATTGTGACATGTACGCGACCGAAATTGTATTGTATGCATGTAACAAATTGCATTATAGACTCACCCAATAGAAAGAGATAAATTTAATAGTATAAATTTTTTATAAATATAAGATTATCAAAAAATTATCATTTCATAAAAAATATCATGATATTTTATCAAAAAAAAATCATGATATAATAAAATATTTATGTTAAAATCATTTTTATAAAACAACTATTTTTATTAATGTATACTAATAGTATGATATTTGAATTTGTTCCTTAAAAATTGTACGTTTTTAATATGAGATTATTAGATCATAAGATATTTAACATGTTAAATTATAGGATCAAATATATAAATTGAGATTCTATTATTATCCTAATAGATTTTTATTTTATTAAGATCCAGATCGTTTTGTATGAAAAAAATTGTAAGATTAAAAAGAAATTATAATTAACAACATTGGTGACAATCCACAATGTTAAAATGAGTAAATTAATATTTTTGTCTCAAAAAATTTGTAACTCATCTCAATTTAATTTTTAAAAAATATTAAAATTTGTCAATAAAATATACAATTTATTTTGATTTAGACATTAAAAAAGTGAAAATCTCAACTTTAATTTCTGAAAGATATAGTTTATCTCAATTTAATCCTTGCGCATTTTCATTAACATAATTAGCAGGAACTTCTACATGGAATAAAATCACTAAACTGAAATAAAATTTAGAGCAAATTACACTGCCCTCCCTTGACACATGAGAATATCAAACACTTTAGTCCAAATACTATTTTTCTTTAAAAATCTCTGTCAAAGTGGGTTTTTTTTGTTTGCATTTTACCAAAGTGTTTGGTATTTTTATGTGTCAAGAGAGAGCAGTGTAATATTTAAAATAAGAGAGAAGGGCAGTGTAATATTAAGATTTGTCAGGAGAATCGCAGTGTAATTACTATAAAATTTATCTTTCAATCAATGTACACTCTTATATATTTTAAGCCCACAGGCCACACTAATATATTAAGCAATGTTGTAAGAATCGGACCGGTTCAACCGTCAACCGAATACAAAGGCGAGTCGGTTAGACCAAAAAATCGTTTTTGCAGTTAGACCGGATTTAACCGGAGTTGGACCGGTCGACCGGTGGTCCAACCGGTCCAATTTTATTGTTTTTTTTTAAATTAAAAAAATTAAAAAATAAAAAGGAAAAATAACATAAAAAAAAAGAAATTAGAGAAATCTTAAAAATTAAAATTAGAAAAGTCTTAAAAATTAAAATTTAAAAGTTATGATTATCAATAATTTAATATTTGGTTTGATTAAGCTCTTTCAAAGCTTGATCTTAAAAATTAAAACTTTGAGAAGTTATGTAATTTAAAACTTCAAAATTATGTATATTGAAACCTAAAATTTGAGTGATGTCATTTTATATATTAAGAATATTTATTATTTATTATTTATTGCGTCATCCGGTTCGACCGGTTAAACCGATCAAACCATGAACCGAACACTTGTCCGAGTCTTTGTCCGGTTCGGTTCTTACAACATTGAATATTAAGTCCACTCCAATGTTGTAAGAACCGAACCGGACAAAGACTCGGACAAGTGTTCGGTTCATAGTTTGATCGGTTTAACCGGTCGAACCGGATGACGCAATAAATAATAAATAATAAATAATAAATATTCTTAATATATAAAATGACATAACTCAAATTTTAGGTTTCAATATACATAATTTTGAAGTTTTAAATTACATGACTTCTCAAAGTTTTAATTTTCAAGACTTGTCAAGCTTTGAAACAACTTAATCAAACCAAATATGAAATTATTGATAATCATGACTTTTAAATTTTAATTTTTAAGACTTTTCTAATTTTAATTTTTAAGATTTCTCTAATTTCTTTTTTTTTTTTTAATGTTATTTTTCCTTTTTATTTTTTAATTTTTTTAAAAAAATCAAATTGAACCGGTTGGACCACCGGTTGACCGGTCCAACTGGAAAAACGGTTTTTTGGTCCAACCGACTCGTCTTTGTATTTGGTTGGCGGTTGAACCGGTCGGACCGTCCGGTCCGATTCGATTCTTACAACATTGGTCCACTCTTAAAAATTTACGCATAGTTAATCCTCAAAAGAAAACCTATAAATTTGTCTTCTTTTTGAAGACCAATCCCTCTCCTCACTTAACTTTATGTCTTAATCACACTTATTATAATCAATAAATATAAATATTAATTTGGTCCTTTTCAATACTGTTAGTATATATAATTAGTGTGTTTATTAATGCCCCCGTGATTTCTAACTTGTAAATAATTGATCAAGGGGGTTCACAACATAACACATTATGACAAATCTAGTGGGTCTCACTATTTAAGGTTTATGTCTATATAATAATTAAGAAATGGGACTAGCCTAACAATAAAAATACAAAACACAAACCAACTGCCTATATATATATATATATTATTTGTTTTGTCATTTTTTAATTATTGTTAACAGTAAAAAAATATACATTATTGTTGATCAGAAATAAACTATACGAGGAATATATATATTCTAAGCAATTATGAATTTATGATATAGTTCTTAACTTCTCCAAGGGCCAAGGCAACACATATGGAAATGGTTCTTTCACATCGATCAACGTTTTTGGAATTAATTAAAATTATGATATAATATATATATATATATATATCTTATATCTCTATATATATAGTTTTGGAGTTTTTGGTATCACACAACCAAAGTGTGACACCAAAAAAATAACTTCCCCCTCAACTTTCTAATAAATAACCAACATCTTACAAAATAGCTATATTTTATAATTAAAAAATACAAACAAATATGATTGGAGCATGTGGGAGAGAGAAAACAAATATAATAGGTGGTTACTAATAAAATTGAGAAGTGCATAACTTCTCATTTTTTAATTTTTAATTTTTAAATTATGATAAAAATTATATTTAAAAAATTTTAAAATGATCAAATATTTAACTTTTAATGATTTTAAAATATAATAATTATTTTAAATTATATTTTTTAAAAATTTAAAAATAAATTACATGTATGCACGTAGGTGCATGCGAAGCCTCTAGTATATATATATAACATTATAAATTTATAATTCAAGCAAAGTTTTATTTGGTATCCTTTATCCCATCCAATTTGGTCCCATGTGTAAATTCTTGATAACCACAATACATCCAAGTTGTTCATTTTACATTTTGTATAATTATTCTCTTTACTTTAGCTAGTATTGTTGTAAATTGAGACACTTTTATTAATTAATAAATTTTTTTAGTGATTAAAAAATAAAATATGAAACATAGTTTATCCCTGTATATGGATCAATTGTTTTCTTTTTTGAAAGAGTCTTTGGATCAAAATGAATGTTGTTCTTGTATGATTTATTTTTATTAATGGTAATGGTATTTTCATGTAAAGTTACGGGTAAGTCTAAATTACCAGATGTAAATGTTCATAAACATGGCTTTGCTTTATATATATATACTAGAGGCTTCGTATGCACATATCGTGCATGTAATTTATTTTTTAAAAATATAAAATTATTATTATATTTTAAAATAATAAAATATTAAATATTTGATATTTTAAAATTTGTAAACTAAAATAATTATTATTATATTTTAAAATAATAAATTGAATTATGGGAAGTTATTTGTTTCAATACTAACTACCCACCATGTTTACTTTCTCTCTCCCTCCCACTCCCACTCCCACATCCTCCCATCTTTTTTTTTTGTATTTAATAAATTAGTAAATATTTATTTTAGGAGACGGGAAGACCCCACAACCATATTAATATACTAGAGGCTTCGCATGCACGTACCGTGCATATAGTTTATTTTTTTAATTTTTTTAAAAATATATTATAAAATTATGATTATTATATTTTAAATTAATAAAAAATTAAATATTAAATTATTTTAAAATTTTAAAATATAAAATAAAATATTTATTATATTTAAAATAATAAATGAAATCCAGGAAGTTATCACTATTCTTATTTTCTCTCACCCATGATCTTCTCACATCATATTTTTATTTTCTTTTTTAATTAATTAATTGACTATTTTAGGAGACCGTTGACGGGAATGGTCCACAGCCATATAAATATAGATATATATATATATTTGGTAGAAGTACGTTTTTTTCATCAAAATTTTAACTAATTTTTAATTTGGATTGATGTTAATATAAAAAAACTAGAGGCTCGCATGTACCTACGTGCATACATGTAATTTGTTCTTAAAGTTTTTTAAAATATAATATAAAATAGTTATTATATTTTAAAATCATTAAAAATTAAATATTTGATAATTTTAACATTTTTAAATAGAATTTTTATCATAATTTAAAATAAAAAATTTAAAAATGAAAAGTTATGCACTTCTATACATTAATAATCACCTATCATACTTGTTTTCTCTCTCCCACATCCTCCAATTATATTATTTTTGTTGTATTTTTTAATTATAAAATATAGCTATAAATATAGATATAGATTTATTGAGAAGTTGGTTATTTATCGGAAAGTTGATGGGATAGTTATTTTTTTGATGTCACACTTTGGTTGTGTGACACCAAAAAGTCTAAAACCATATTAATATAGATAATATTGTTTTAAGTTAGTTAACATTCATATTAGATGTATAATGTAATGATATTATTTGAGACATTACTATATATTAAATATTAAAACGAAGTTCGAAACTTTTTTTTGCCATAGAAATTCAAAACTTCAAAATAAAATTTATTGTAATTCAAAATTTTATAACGAAAATGAGCGCAAAAAAAAATGAAATTAAAAATAAATGTAAAGCTTCAACTTCCAACATAAAAGATGGTTTGGTTTTAATTAATTAAGCAACTCTCATATTATCAGCCAAATTTTTTATTTTTAAAGTTTTGCTGTGCTTAATTAATCAGGGTGTTTAAAAAAGTATCTTTGTTAATTTTTACCAATTTTAACATAATAATTTTGTACTATATCAATCAAAGACAATTGTTAAACAAATCCTTATTTTTATTATATATTTTGTTTTCGTTCTTACTCAGTGAGTGGAGGCATGTCAACGAGTTCAAAAAAAAATGAGAAAATATCTCAAATCGGGATAGTCACGTGAAGATTCCTTTCTCTGTATTAATTATAATTAAGTATTGAAAATATATCATTTTATTATTGAACAACTCACAACGATCGAGTGGGTTTAATTTGACTATGACTCCTTAAACTTAAATCATTATAACATTTTATATGAAAATTAATTGACTAAAATTATAGGCTTACGGAAGGATAAAAGTTTAGGATGATATTAGTTAACTTCGACACTCCGCTCCAATCATGTAGTGTCTTTTGTTATTATTAATAAAAACTCACATTAATAAAGATTCAGCTTGAATAGATTAGAGATCAATTAATTAAAATGATGTACTGAATTTCAATATTACCGTACTACTAAACATCTTTTCCTTGTAAAAAATTTATAGAAGCAAATATAAAGAGAAGGAACACACAAAGCAGTGAGGTCAAAATCTTGTGGGAAGAAAAACATTTATGCTAAGCATATTTAATGGCATGATTAAGGGATGCCCATGCCATGATGTGTTAATGTCATACTTAGAAAACAAAACTTGCTAGAAAGTCAAAGTATATAAAATAAAAGCCATCATCCATGGCTTTTAAAAATAATTAATTTTTGTATAAAAGAGTGAATCATTAATGTTAAAATGAGCTAGTGTTAAAGGCCAAAAAAAAAAAAGAGCAAGTGTTAGCTTAGCATTTAGCCCAAAGCAAAGCCGTAGGCCCAAAGTTTATGCATCGCATAGCCTAACTCAGCCCATTTATCCAAAAATGAAAATACCTAAACTACCCCGACGCAATCTTACTCACAAAAATACCTAAAATACCCCTACGCTTTTTACTAAAAAAATTGAAATTTCTTCTTTTCTCTCTCATCTTCTCCCTCACACCATCCAACGCACGCAACAACCAATCATGTCAGCGACATTCCACTCCCGCGCCGCAATCTTCGCCTTCCTCATCGCCGCCGCCGTTAACTTTCCGGCGCCGGCGGAATCCGGCGAGCTTCCCACTTTCAGGGAAGCACCTGCATTTCGAAACGGCAGAGGATGTCCCAAAACGGTATGGTCCACCACCACCACCACCACCAACAAGCGGGTTCATCACAACCCTTCCATCATCCACATAGCAATGACTCTCGATACCACCTATCTCCGCGGCTCCGTCGCCGGCGTATTCTCGGTGTTGCAACACGCGTCTTGCCCTGAGAATGTGGTGTTCCACTTCATCGCCACCACGCACCGCCAGGCCGAGCTCTTCCGGATTATCTCCGCCACGTTCCCGTATCTCGACTTCTACCTCTACCACTTCGACTCCAACGTCGTCAGGGGGAAGATCTCGTACTCCATTCGCCGAGCTCTCGACCAGCCTCTCAACTACGCGAGGATGTACCTGGCAGATCTCCTGCCGGCCGCCGTCCGCCGTATAATCTACTTCGATTCCGATCTGATCGTGGTGGACGATGTGGCGAAGCTCTGGAATATCAATTTGGGGGCGCACGTTCTAGGCGCGCCTGAGTATTGTCACGCCAATTTCACCACCTACTTCACGTCCAAGTTCTGGTCAAATTCGGTCTACACGGCATCGTTTCAGGGCCGCAGACCGTGCTATTTCAACACCGGGGTTATGGTGATAGATCTGTGGAAATGGAGGCTAGGTAGGTACACGGAGAAGCTAGAGAAGTGGATGAGGGTTCAGAAATGGTACCGAATCTACGAGCTCGGTTCGCTTCCTCCGTTCTTGCTAGTTTTCGCCGGAAACGTCGAGAGGGTGGAGGACCGGTGGAACCAGCACGGGCTAGGTGGGGACAATCTGGTAGGGTTATGCAGGGATCTTCATCCAGGACCGGTGAGCCTACTACATTGGAGCGGAAAGGGGAAGCCATGGCTGAGATTGGACTCGAAGAATCCATGCCCGTTGGATAGCTTGTGGGTCCCATACGATCTGCTTCGTCACTCTTCGTTGTTCTCGGAGGATAAATAGAGCAGAAGAGCTGAATCGATGAAGGTTATTCGCCGGCGGCCATGGAGTTCTGTTAACAGTGGGGGCTAAAAGACGAAACAGGACAGATTCAGGAAGCTAATATTGTCTGATAGAGCCACGTAGAGTTGGATAAAGGGGACATTTCACAGTCTGGTGCTTTAGGAGAGATTAACGACGTTAGGAGGGTGAATTGACGGCGGTCGTTAAGTGATGGTGGGAGATACGGTGACGTTATGTATGTACGTACGTATGTATGCATGTAATAGATATCCTTACCATGAAAAGAAAATAAGAATATGGTAGTATAAGTCTACAAGAACGTGGTATTCTAGTGGTGATGAAGCGATACTATATTTTTCTCAAGGTTTAGCATAGCAGAAGTGTTGCAAAATGCAGGAAAAATGAAGGTTTAGAAAGAACGTAGCATGTGTACCCAAGAACTTCTCAAAATGCTGAGTGCTTCTGCCTTCTTCAACGTGAAAATCAAAGGGGACTTGAAATTGAGTAGAGAAAAGAGTTGGGGGTGAAGCACATGCGGATGATATTTGCTATTATAGTGTGTGATTAATTAAGGACAGTTAAGTCTTTGAAGGTAATGAACAGCTAATTCTCCTTTAATACATAGTGTGCCTGTGAGTTAGATAATTTTTATGTGGATTTGATTTATAAGAAGATAGGAAAACTAAGTCAATTATGAAAAAAACCTAGTTGTCTGTGAATTGTTAAGTTAATTTTTGAATCTTGAATGTACATTCAAGAACACAATGAAAAATAGTTTGAGACATTTTTTTGTGAGTTATATGCCTCTTGAATTGCTATTTTAAAACTACTGCTACCATATGAATTTAGAGTATCATTATTGTAAAGAGAAACAAGATACATTCTCATTCACATCATTTGACATCTTAGTTCTGTTCTCTGAACCAAAATTCTTCTTGCAAACTATTTGCAGAGCTCTGCACTGCCCTAGCAGACCTGATGCAGCAGAGTGAAGACATTCCGCATACAATGTTGGTAGTAATTCTAATCAGCACAAGTGCAATTGATATATTGTTCACTTTGTTAGTCGTTACTACCTTCTACTTACCTTTCCTCTGAGATGCAGCAGAGTGAAGACATTCCGCATATAATGTTGGTAGTAATTCTATTCAGCATAAGTGCAATTGATATATTGTTCACTTTTTTAGTCGTTACTACCTTGTACTTTACCTTTCCTCTGAAGTTTATATAACAAGAAAAGAAAAAGTATATCTTGTCTGCTGGAGCAGAAAATGGAGGGAAGAGGAGGTGGTAGTATTCAATCCATTTTCAGTTTTTTTTATTAGTGAGGAACATATATCATATGATTTATATTCTTTTACCAGTTTTTACTGTCTTTCAGAATCACTTTCTCGTTCTTAAATTCTACATGGATTCACATTTTAGTTAAACCAAGAGTAGAGTCCAGTCTACCCAAAAGAATAGCTTGTTAGATGAGACGGCCTCAAGACTTGGGGACTTAAGTTCTATCTTAAATCTCAATGCATTTTCAATAGAGAGGGAAACAATAAATCAGGTTGAATCAGATGAGGTCCAGAATTCTCCTTAAAGGGATCAGAAACAGAAATTAGAATAATTCAGACAGTTAGAGTTAGGCATCACTTGTCTGCACTGTGTATAGGGATATTAAACCTCGGAAATATTGTCTGTGAAGGTGAAGATTGCATAACATCATCCAATTTAATGAGATTCCTCCATCCACTTAAAGCTCTAATTTCCTTTCAACCATGGATCAAGGGTCCTAGCCCTAGGCTCTTCTATTTTCAAGACCTTTGATTTTGGAGATTAAAGTATCAACTATCTTCCCAGTGAATTTCTATTAAACCAAAGTTATAATCTCTTGTGTCTGTATGTGACACACTGTTGTGTTGCTACCTACTGTAAGGATTACTTATTTACATGCAAGAATGGAATCTAAGTATCTAACTCGTTGCAACTAAGGGTATGTTTGGATTGGGGATTGGGGATTAAGGAAGAGAAGGGAAGGGAAGGGAAGACTTTTAAGATATCTTCCCCTTGTTTGTGAAGATAAAAATTGGAGGAGAAGATAATGGAAGATCAAGCTTTAATCCTCCATTATCCTTCTCCTTCACAAATTCAAGATACTCCAAATTGGAGTATTTTGGAGGAGGTATCAACACCCAAACAAGTGGAGGACATATAGAAGGATAACCTTTCCTTCCCTTCCCCTCTTAATTCCCAAACAAACCCTGAGCTTAATTTAATGTTCGGAAAATTCTGTTTCCTGTACATAGCTCAGTGAATGTATTGATATAAGATGATTACAGTTTTAGTACAGGCATGTTCAGGTGGAGAAAGGTTTAAATTTTGTTGTGTTGGTATGAATTGCTGTCCAGCTGTGCTTCATATATAAATCAAACTAAAGGTTGATTTAGACTTCAGAGAGCAAGAAACAGCTTCTTTTGATCGTTTAAAAACCTCCTGAACCTTTCTCCTTTAGTCAGATAGGTAAACACAGTGGATAAATGTCAGAGTAGGAAAGAAACCACAGTGGACCTTTTGGAGTAATTCTCTATATTTTTTTGTGGAATTATATGAGAGATAGAAAGAAAAAAAATTAAGAGAGAGAAAATTATCCTTCTTTCTTTCTCTTTTATAACCCCACCAAAAAATATAGAGAATTACTTTAAAAGATTCATGCTTGAAAAAAAACAAAGAATTTTTTTTTCCAACAAGATGAATTTCTTGTGAAATTTAAAAAAAAAAAAAAAAGAAGAATTGTGACCATAATAAGTTCTCTCTCTCTAGCTTTGATTTCCTCATCATCATGACTCTTGATTACCATCTTTTTCTCCTTTCATTTCTTTGTGTATTAATTGATCTTTGCCAAAACAATTTCTTAGACCTGCCATTACTTGTTTAGTGTTTACTACAAAACCAGCTCTGTACCTTACTGTTTAGGTGGTATGTATGAACTATTTAACTAAATTACAGAAACCCAAGAAAAGGCAATCCAATGGTGATATGATATGGTAGTAAGAGGAGAATTAGAAGTGCAAGATCTTACACCATACCAACCCACTGATGTTCCACATGCCAAATCTTGTTAAACTCACAATTTTTGACAAGTGGTGGCTCTATGTGTCATCTAAGAGCTTTCTCAATGAGAGTAAAGGAACATGTGGTGAGGTTGTTTCTTAACAAACAAGCATCATGAAGAGCAAGAATGGAGATATATAGGGAAAAGAAGATTATATATATATATAAATAAATATGACACAAAGGCTGATTAGAAAATTATATTAAAAAAAGAATGAAAAATTGTTGATTGTATCGCAGGCAATGGCATTGTGAATCACGAGAACTTCACGTGCAACTCTGACCTTCTTGTTTTAGTATGACCGACCTTGTTACTTATTTTATGAATTTTTCAAGTTACAAAACCATAAGGTTAAACACTTCAAGATACTCCCATGCTGGAATTGGACCACTTTGATCACAGTGCATTATCAAAATTCACAACACACAGCGTGTGTGTTGAGTTCAATTTTATTAAGATGTATGTAAAATAACTTATTATGCAAAACTAACTTTTCCCTTCCCAGTTTCTATCAATTTCTGTTTAACTTTTATTTATTCTCAGTTGTATCTTGTATCTTTTAACTTTTGATTTGTTAATATTTTTTCTATCCATTTTAACTCTATCTAAATAATGCTATCTATTAGGTCAATTCCTTGTTTGTATCGTTTTTTTTTTTAACTTTTCTTTTTACTTAAATATGACTAAATCTTTAATTCATTCATGATACGTCTCAGATTTAGAAGGTTCAAAGTCAAACAAAAGTGAAGAAAACAACGCAGAAGTGACCTAATATACTAAAGCGCAAAAGAGGTCTATCTAAATTGACAAAAAATGTAGTTAAACATATGACTTGCCATAACATTCATTATTAGATGCTAGATAATTATTTTTTTATCTAACATTAATTATCTATACGAAATTAGAGTGACAGCTGAAATTGCTTGTAGATTGCAAATTTTTTTGGTCAGATTACAAATTAAAAGTTTAGAGACAAACAAAATTGAGTGATCAAATTAACAAAGACCTTATAATTCGGGGGGACAAAAATTGTATCTAATTTATTACTATCATATTCTTTTGGAAATATTCTAATGTTCAAAGCTCTAAATCCTTTCAAAAATGGCATTTCTCACATTTTACTTTACTCTCTTCATGTCATCCCATATTTCACCTCTGCTTGTGCTTTTTTCATTACAGAAGACTAGGAAGATGGAAGAAGCAACAAATTTCTGACAAAACTCCTAATTCCATAGAAAGATAATAAAAATGAAGAGTGTATCAAAAGGAGGCGTTGAATAAAGGTTGGCATCTTATATGACTTGGGGAGAGCACGAGGCAGAGCAAGGAGATGCTCTGCTTTGGCTTTCCTTAACTATCATTTAATTAATCACTTATTACCTGGGATTTCCTCTATTTTATATATAATATAAATCATTTATCCTTCTTTTTATTTTAATACTCTATCTTATGGAATCTTACTCATACGCTTCAAACTTACGTCCTTGGCTACTTTTCATCTTCCCTTTGTGATGTTTCAGAGACTACAAAGAAAATAGAAATAAATAAATCAAAAATTTTTTTGCTCTCTTTTGTTCCATTACATTAGCAACTTGCTTTCATGTGTATGCAAAAGTTACCACTGACCATAGATTGCTTTTTATATATATTTTTTTTTCGTTCAAGGAGGACAAAACTGAAACTGTCATCTCTTTGCACCAGATTTTTTTTTTTGAGTCAAACACATTTTAACTTAATTTTATGGTCAATTCTAAAATTATGGAGCTATGTTCATCTACTAGGTGTGTTGCGATATGTCATAGATGATAAGGGATGAAAATGACCATCATTTTATGAGAGGGTCGCTATTAACAATGAGCCTAAACAGTATGTGATGGATTAGTTACCCGGCCTATTTAGTGAATATCTTGGTCCAAAAAAAAAAAACTAGTTGTGCAATAATTTTTGGATTAGGAAAGTCTTTGCGTAGACAGAAATATAACCAGAGAAATGCTAAATTTGATGTTGAAAGGTGTGTGTGAGTGTGTGTGGTCCCTAAAACTATGTAATTTCTATTTAGAGTTAAGTTAGTGATAAGCTTAGTCCACTATGATCTTCAAGAAACTTTTTAATGGTTGTCGTTATGAATTATTATGTAGGATTCAACTAAACCAACCCCCCTATCCACCAGTCATTTCCCTGATTATGTGGATCCAACCAAAGGATAATAAAACAGAAACTACAAAATTAAAAGACAAGGTTTTTGTCCTCACGCATAGTCATACTCATACATTCACCTATGAGTCTATGATGCATATATAATAGGGCTATACGAATCACCACTTAAAAATTAATCATATTTTGTGCTTGAGTCATTACACTATTTTACTCTTTAAATTAAGTGAATAGATCTTACGTTGTACAGTATAGGACATCAAAGAGAGAGAAAGACACATAGATAGACCTTACATCAAGTGAAATTCACATGTGAAACTTATTCTTGTATCTTTCGTTCTTTTTTCCTGTCCTATGATGTACAACATAAGATCCTCTTTCTTAAATTAATCATTATTCATAGTCTTGGACAGTTTGTAAACTATGAAAGAAAATGCCACCATATTGTGGAAATGGGAGGCCCCATTGTGCTGGTGGTTAGTGGCTACATATAGGATCATAGAGAGTGACATAGCAATGGAAGAAAGCAAGGGGTTGTTTGGCCTTGTTTTATCAATTTCCCCCTTTAAATAGGGTTATGGATTCCCAAGTGGTGAGGTAAGGGGGGTGTGTGGTGGGGCCCACATGGTTTTATGTCTAATGGGTTTTTGAGGCACTGCACACCCTTTCATGCCCCATCTCTGCCTCTCTTACTAGACCAATTTTAACCTTAGTTAGGACCACATCCCCCTATATATATAACACCCCCACTTCTCACCAATCCCTCAAACCAATTCACACAAAGCTCAAAACTTTAAGCTCAAGAGAAGGAAAGAAGAGACCCCATTTTCTCATTTTCTTGGAAAAATCTAAGAGAGGGAGTGAAGAAGAAAATGAAGATGGCAAGTGGTAGCTCAAAGAGAAGGCTTTCAAACAGAGGATTTGGAGGAGCCCTCAGAGAGCAAAGGGCTCGTTTATATATTATAAGGAGGTGCGTGGTCATGCTTCTGTGCTGGCATGACTAGTAGAGTAGTTCTTCAAGTTCATGGAAGAAATTTTTTTTTTTCTTTTTCTTATTTTGATTCATGGTGGAGTGTAAATAGCAAATAGGAGAGATATTATGTTAAGAGGGTATCAATTTTTGTATGGGTTTGGTAAGGTATGGATTTTGATTATGTAAATTGGAATAGCATGATGAATTACCAAAGTCCATTATTTACTTTTCATTCTGTTCTTCTTTGGCTTACTTTTGATTTCTCCTTCTAATTCCTTTTTTTTTTTTCATACTGATTATAACTTAGAATTGGAAGAAGCAAATAGTACTATTTCTTGATCTCCTTCTTCACTTCTCTGATCTTCTTCTTTGTTAATTTGAAAGGGAGTTCTGAAAAAAAAAAGTCACTTCATCTTTTTCTAAATTGAATCTTGTGTGTAGTTAATTGTTCAGGTTTTACTTTTTAGTTAAGAATTTGATGGAGTTTCAAGGAAGGAAGCTTTTCTTTCCACAAAGATAGGATCAAAGAAAGACCTTTCTTTGATTTCCAGGAAGATTCAAGGGAAAGAAGAGAAGAAAACCAAAACTAGAGTAGTTTAAAAAAAAAAAAAAAACTACTTTAAGTGTTTAATTTTTATCCATTCGAGTTCATATAAATCATACGAGTACCTTTCAGTAAAAAGTTAGAGTAAAATTTGCTTACTTCAAATTGATAGTTATAAAGGAAATAAAATTATATTGATTTAGTTTTTAAACCATATTAATTCTCAATTTTGTTCACTTTAATTGTTAATATATGGATAGCACAAGTTAAATTCTTTGAATATTTACCTTGTGCAAGAATTAAGTAAAAGTTTTTGACGTAATTATTTGGTAGCAAGTTTCTAAGTGAAAATGTAACACATTAATTCTTTTTTTTTTTTAAAAAAAAAAGCAAAACTGTTTGGAGGAAGATTAATTAATTAATGAGCGAGGGGCTTCAATAATTAGATCATCAAGTAGACCCCTTAATCATTTGAAGAGAAGATTTAATTGAGGATTATAAGGATAAAAGTTTAATGGTACTGTACTATTGAAGTTCAGTATATCTCTGCAATCATGTAGAGCCATTTGTTAATATTAATATAAATTCACATTAATAATAACCCAATGATTTAAGAACCAACTGATTGGAGAAATTATTGTACTACTGTACTATTGTACCACTGAACATCTGCTCAGATTATACAGTTCAACTTCTAAATTGTTTTATTTTATTAACATTGAAGGATGTTATTCACACCTTCAAATTTCTAAAAGAAGTGATAGCTTTTGGTAAAAGAAAGGGCCATCTAGAGAGGTTCGTTGTGGCTTATGGGTTTAACAAATTATCACATGCTATAGTGTTTTAGAATTTATTTATTTTTAAATATATTAAAAAGATTTCCTATTAACCACTTTTTTTCATAATTTATTTTATATTTTAAAACAAATTTAACTTTTACTCTAGTATACACTAAATTCATTAATATAATATAATGAATATATAAGGAAATAAGAAATTAAAAGATATTAATGAGCTTGATATTAATTAATGAAAGTGTATATATGCTAATATTTTTTAAAATTTTAATTTTAAATATAATAAAAAGAAAAGGGAGATGTTGTTTATTTTCAAAGGTTAATTTTTTCCATTCACCTAAACTTATTATGTAAAATAAGTTTTCAAATATGATATACTTTAAGTAAGATTTTAGGTTCGAGACTTTGTGAACACAATTATTTTTGTTGAAAGACTCTCTTATTATAATTATGTGCACGATACGGGTCGAGTTCGGATTAGTCGGTCACTGCCTCGGGATAGGGCAGGCAACAAAAAAAAATTAAAAATCAAGTGTGTACCAAATTAAACACCTTCCAAGGATTCCTCTAATTCATATAGTAATTAAACTCAAAAGGGAGATACAATTAGTTGCTACCAAATAATAAAATGAAAAGAGGGTTACCTATTTAATAGTGTCTTTTAAAATTATTACTATTTTTTTTTTGAAACTTCATTTAAATTATTATAGAATGGTAGTTAGAATAATAAGTGTGTGGGAAACAGTGATTGTGGTCACAAGACAAAAGACCTAGGGCTGGTGTCCACTGGGAAGGTTGAAATAGATATTGTTGTCTTCTAATCTTAGTGAGAATGGGAATTGATCTTCTTGTCTTCAACCAAACAGCATCAACCCTAATTTTTTTTCTTCCAAAAAATGGAGTAGGTATGGTTTTGGCTCACACCTATTAAATTACTCATCTAATACTAAATGATTTGAGTTTGAATTTTAATTAAATAACTACATTATTTTTAAAAAAATTAAAGTAAATTATACCTCTTCCTTGAAAGATCCTTAAATTACTCGCCTATGATATGTGTTTGAAAAATTGTACTCCTCTCCTTTACAAAAATAAAAAATCTACAATTTCATCTATTTTAATTTGATTAAAATATCATTATTTTTGTTAATTATATAATTAAATATGTATTTAATTAATATACAAAAATTTGTTTTTTAAAGTAAATAATTTTTCTTTAACACAAAATAAATAATTGTGAAATATTATTTGTTTAAAACTATTTTTATAATGATCATAATTATTTTAGAAAATTAATAATGTTATTAAGGGTATTTTAGTTAAAAATGATAAAATTGTAGGCTTTTTTTACTCTTTCAAAGGAGAAAAATATAAAAGGTTTTTAAAATAGAGAGGAGGAAGTATAATTTAAGAATTTCTCAAAAGAGAAGAGTATAATTTATTCAAACTTTTGAGTCATTTACAAATAACTTCTTCAAATTTAAAAATTTATATTAGTTTTAGACAAATTTGTTTTTGATTTAAAAGTTTTAGAGAATTAGCAAATCACTACAAATTTGAAAAAAAAAATCAATTTTATCTCCTGCCAATTAACATTATTTATTAATAATTGCATTAACAATTAATTATATTATTTATTAATTTAGTTGTTATAATTAACATTAAAATATTCACAATACTATCTCTTGCATTAGTTATAGAATTATGCTAAACTCTTTACCAATAACATCATTTTATTATCCACGCTACAAAATATTATATAACTAATCCTAAAGTTATATTTTTTTGTAGTTTAAAGAATTTTATTCATGAATAATAAATAAAAAAGAATAATTTTTTTTTTGATGTAAAAATTTCAAAATTTAAAATCTTTATAAGTGGCTCAAAATTAAGTATATAAATAAATTTAAGGCTAAAGTACTATTTTGGTCCTCAATGTTTACATGAAATTTAATGTTGGTCCTCGAGCGTAACACCGTTAACTTTTTGCCGTTAAATGATTACGTGGCATGCTTTTGTGGCACACCCTCTCTCCTACGTGTCATATTTTAATGACGTGGCATGACAGATCACTGCTACGTCACGTCGTCACCCCATATTGTCGCATCATCATCTTCTCTCCTTCGTCATCATCATTATCATCATCATCTGAGATGACGTGCCAGTGATCTGTCATGCCACGTCATTAAAATATGACACGTAGGAGAGAGGGTGTGCCACAAAAGCATGCCACTTCATCATTTAACGGCAAAAAGTTAACGGTGTTACGCTCGAGGACCAAAATCGACCAAAAAAAAACTTTGAGGACTAACATTAAACTTTTGAAACATTGAGGACCAACATTAAACTTCATGTAAACATTGAGGACCAAAATAGTACTTTAGCCTAAATTTAAACGAATGGACATCTTTCTTGGGGTTCAGGAAAGGAAAAAATTTATGTGCTGTTGCTTACATGCTTTTGATAAGGTTAACCAATTAAAAAGAGATATGTGTCAATTTTTAACACATATCTCTTTTTAATTGGTTAACCTTACCAAAAACATAGAAACAACATCATATAAATTTTGTACTTTTGGAAAGCACGCACGCACGCTTGAGTGTTGAGGGTTTGGGTGAGGAAAGAAGCAAAGTGCAAAAAGTGACGTTTGTGGTCAAACGACTGAAAACTGTGCGTTGTGGGCCCAGAAAAAAGCATTGGCTTCCAGCCCACTTTCACATGTGCCACGTCTTCAATTGAGTAGACACGGATAAAGCTAAGGTTAAGGGACCGTAGGCCTATAGACTCTATACTATACAGTCATCAACTAATCATAAGGGATTGCTTTTGTCTCCATATATATATATATATATATATTTTTTTTTTCTTCATTTAATTTTTTAAATACTATTTCGATTAATCTAAATTTAATTTATATTATATATTTATTATAATAAATTTTTTTAATATAAATAATTATATTTATAAAATTTTATTTAATTGATATCAAATTACTTATTATTTAAATCAATTCTTTGTTGATAATTGTGATGTGTCCAATATTACCATTATCATAAATCATAATTAAACTAAGGATAAGGGATTGTGGATGAACACGTGGCATTATTTTTTTTTCTTTTTTTAAAAAATATAGATTTTATGCATATGTTCATGACATTTAAAAATATATATATTAATTAGTAAAAATAACGTATAAAATTTAAACAAAATTAAGAAAAAAATGGATCTTAGCCTAAAATTAAAATACTATAGTAAAGAGTAACCATTTGAGAATTAAAATTGTTAAATATTAATAAAAAACCATATTTGTATTATTATTGATTTTAAAGAGATTAAAAATGAAAATTTGAATTTCTTTTTTTTTAGAAATTGAACGACCGACAAAGGTGTATGTAAATAAGTTTGATAGGTTTTAAAGAGATTTAAAGATGTAGTTAAAAGTATGAGGCGTATGTGAAAAAGAAAAGGAAAATATGTTGAATGTTATAGATGAGATAAGGGAAGTTGATGTCGGCCACGTAGGAATAGGAAGAGGATAGGACATAAGACAGAAGGTGTCTGTGTCTCCTCAAAATGGCAGCCTTATCCTGCCCACGTGCACTCCCCTATCCTTAACCCCACCTTCTTTTTCTTTCATTCACTTCTTCCAAACTCCAAAATGAATCTTATGGTCTACTGTATAGAAAAATAAGGAGAGAGAGTAATATATAAGTAGGTCTCATATATAAGTGAGATTTACATATAAGATCCATTATATACTACTCTAGATCTTTATTTTTCTATACTGTTCAGCATAAAATTCATTCTCCTCAAAATCTTCTCATTACATGATTCTTGGGAGAATTTGTGTACTTGTATATTAATTGATGCTTTATTGAGAGTTACAAAGGATGTTCTTGATACTAAACTCTCTTAGCTAGTTTGCTCACTAAAACATTATTCCATACTCGATCTATTCATTGCTTAAATGGATCATAAAAGCCCATTATTGTTAAAACAAAGGGTCCCTCTCCGATCCCTCCCAATACATATATATAATTTTACTCTTTACTTACATGTGACTACTAGAGTCCCATTCAAATTAATGATCCATGCACCTTCACAAATATATATAGTGATGGTGGAAAGTTGAGTTTGCATGTTTTATTTATTTACGACACAACATCCTCATGAGATAATAAAAATAGTAGATGTATTCAAATAACCATGATTTTCTTTCTCCATTATCCATGCATGCTTCCTTAAGAAACATTATTATTTATTAGACGCACTCCTCTCACATGGGATTGCTCCCCCAACATTAATTTGTTGCGTGAAAACTAAATTCTTCTGCATTCCAATTACACCTCACCCCCTTTTCTCACGCTTCGACTTTTCTTCATGCCTCCCTCATTCTCCATATATATTTCTAGATCAGGGTATTCACCGTCGAGCACAGTGACTAATTCCCTCGCTGAATTATAAACACATCGATATATTAGGTGCCTAATTGAACGTGATCGAGAAGTGTATTTAAAGGTCTTACGACTTAGAGGTTATTTTGGACCGAGGGTCCAATACAAAGTGAGTAGTTAGAAATGTTCTAGGCATGTACTATGTATAACCTTAATTTAATATAATCAATATAATTTTGGTATTATAAAAAAGGATTTTTTCTAGTTCTTCTCTCTTTTCTTCCGGTTCAATTAATGTCTAACATATATCTTATCCGGATTCCAGATTTTGATAGGAAATCTTGTTCAGGTTCAATGGTTGTAATGGTTATATAAAAGGCTAGATCATCCATCCTTCTAACCCTTTTCATATATACTTTATATTTTGTTAATATGAATTGACAAATAAAATATCTAATATCTAATTCTCGAAATAATAATATATAATAAAATATAGGTCAAAATTTTAAATTGGTCCTTTATATTTGCACAAAGTTTTATATTGGTCCTTTATATTTCAAAAAGTTTAAATTGGTCCTTTATGTTTGCAAGAAGTTTCAAATTGGTCCTTCTGTCCACCTCCGTCAATTTTTTAAGTTAAGTGCTGATATGTCCACCTAAGCTGATGTGTCATGCCATGTCATCACCACATCAGCGCCACATCTTCACATATGATATTAGATGATGACGTGTCAATGACGTAGCGATGATGTGGCATGACACGTCAGCTTAAATGGACACGTAGGAGAGATGTTATGTCCACGTCAACACGCCACGTCAGCAATTAACGGAAGAATTAAACGGACTTGGATGGAAGGACCAATTTGAAACTTCTTGCAAACATAAAGGACCAATTTTAACTTTTTAAAACATAAAGGACCAATATGAAACTTCGTACAAACATAAAGGACTAATTTAGAGTTTTCACCTAAAATCTATTATTAAACAAAGTTGTATACTTTCGGAGTTAATATATTATTGAAATTGTTGTTTTTAATTTACGAGTGTAAAAAAATTAATAAAATAATATTTTTATAATATTTGACAAAATTTTCATTGAATAAATATCAGATAATTACTCAATTACAGAATATCTGTCTCACTTGGCCGCAATAACGATTTGATGAGATATATAGATGAAATATAATGTTGTTGAATGGGATAACAATTAACAACAGAACTGTGTTTGAGACATAAGAGTATTTGATATTTTGATTGGTAATATTCAAAGGCCATAAGTGTCTTTCTCTCCCACTACATATGTCTATGCCAACTTGTATATAACTGTTCAACACTTTTCAAGTTCATGAATCTTATATCACCGCCATAACACTTGGCCTCACAAACATGATGATGCTTCTGGACAAACTTAGAGGTATCAAACGGGTTAGGTCTTTTGATTTAGTCTGTCCTGTGAAATATATAGAGTTAGGCTGAAGAATTTTTTGTTTTAAGTAAAATCGGACCGGTTCAACTTAGTCTTGAAAAAAATAAGACCAAATCAGATTAGAGTCAAGTCAAGTTAGCCTATTTTTACTTTTAATATTATACATTGAATTAATTTTATAATTTTTATCTTAATTCAAATTATATTAATTATTTTATATTTGTATTCAATTTATCTAATCACTTTAATTTATATTTTATTAATATAATTTATTATTTAGAATTTTAAATGAAGCTGAAAAGTATACTATAAAATATTATTTTTTTAATGAAAAAAAAAGAATTAAGTTAAAAAAATTGTTAAAAATAGATTAGAATCAAAACATGTTGCGACTGAATTCAGTCGAACTAGCCCATTTTAACAACACTATGGACAATGCATTTAACATTCTTTGTTTTTTCCTTGAATACTGCAGAGTCTATTGCAAGAAGCCATCCTCCGAACGAATAACGTTTCATTTTTATCCCTCAAAAATCAAACTCGGAAGATAATAATAAAAACGATACATACTCCTTATTATCTACACCACAGTATTTAATCTTATCACTTCTAAATTCCAACACAAGGAATTATGTTATGTGACCATAAGATATAGCCATATTGGCAAGTCAGGTCCACATCCAAAGTTGAAACAAACTGAAACATGTCACAACTTTCATATGCCAAAACAATGTATAAGTACACTGCACTTTCTTCTTTCCCTCAATCATGCATGTATGTTTCATCAATTTACTCATTACAATATCACAAGTAATTACCATTTACCATCCATCCTTATCAACAATATTATTCATGATTTTATGAAACATACATACTTCTTTTGCAGCTATAAAGCAGTCAAACAAAGGAATTACTGTTTACAAAATGTTAAAAGAAGTAGAGCCATATCAGTTAACTGCTTTTCCACCAAAGGAGATGAAGCTGTCCTGTGACCCAAATTCCTGCAGTAACAAGAAAATACATTGCAGGTAAGCAAAATTCAATGGTTATAATATGACAGAATAAATGAAGGTTAAATTAGTATTTTGGTCCCATAACTTATAATGAAGTTTCAAATCGATCTCTTAAACTTGATACATGCCAAAATAGTTCATAAGAATGGCTAAAATGCACATAACCCCTCCAGTGTCATTTAGACAATCCCCTCAAGAGGGTTTTCTACATTTTAATGTTCTGTTAGATTTTGAATGGAAAAGTTATTTTTTTTTACACAAATTGCGAAGTTTAAGGAAATTCTAAGTCAATTTTTATAGTTGAGAGGGTTATTTCGTTCTACAAGTCTCCTAAACCGTCAAGTCCTAGTTGTCACTAGACATTAGACCGCATCTTACATGGTTTTCTTGTAGCCTCAATTAAGAGTTCTCAGAAATTGAGCAACTATCAGAGACAATAACCAAAGTAAAAAAAAAAGGTCAAAGGTTCATTTTGGTCCTCTATGTTTCACTCAAGTTTCAAATTAGTCCTTTATGTTTTAAAAGTTTTAAATTAGTCCCTTTATGTTTTCCAGAATTTCTAAATTGGTTCTTCCGTCCAAATCCGTCAATTTCTTAAGTTAACTACTGACGTAGAGTGCCGAGGTGGACACATAATCTCTCCTACGTGTATCAGATAGCTGATGTGGCCTTAGACACACCAAAAACACCCAAACGGTGTCGTTTAAGCCAGAAATAAAACCATGCTAAGAGGACCAATATGAAACTTTAATGAAACATAAAAGACTAATATAAAACTTCAATGAAACATAAAGGACAAATATAGAACTTCAATGAAACATAAAGGACCAATATAGAACTTTTGAAAGATAAAGGAACAATTTAAAACTTGGGTGAAACATAGAGGACCAAAATGGGCATTTGACCTAAAAAAATAATTTGGCATTCTTCAAACTTTAAATAAAGTTCAGGGACCAAAATACTAATTTAACCTAATGTAAGGTAAAATCAAGGAGAATATGGAAATACCAGCTGACTTAGTCGGAACTCTGGAGGCGTATCGAGTTCAATATTATCAATGGCAAGATTTTGGCACTCTTCAAGATCCTTCTTTAGATGCTCCGGTCCAAGCTGAGCATACACCGAAAAACTAGGCTGGTCCTTCTTTTCTCCATTTTCTTCGTCTCTATTGGGAGATTGGCTTCGAAGGAGGTCGTCACACAAGGACAATGCTTCAACAAGTTGCTGTGAATTCAACAGATTCTGCGATTCACTATCCCACCATTTTGGTTCTTCGTCATCACAGTTTTCGTTATCATCCATCCCTTCGTTATTATTTTGAGTTTCTTCCTCGGGTAGATCAGCTTTTGGTTCTTCACAATCAGCTTGAATTGCTTCTTCTACACATTCCATTGCAGGAGGCTATGGTAGAAAGTAGTGCAGAAGACAAAAATTAGATCAATTATTAGTTTCTTCTATTGAGTGCTATTTTCAAATCTCACTAAACTATTTGCTTTTGTAATGATATGACATTAAGAATCAAACAAAATAATGCTGCAGCTAAGTGAGTTTATAGGCATGTCAAATATATGAATAAAAAGAAGGACCTAAATATAATTACAATAGAATCATTTAGAATTTCTTGCATGACAGTTAAAACTTCGAAAAAGATCTCGACTTGCATAAATGGAAAAATTAGTATAACAACTTGAATTAGAATTAGAAAATATCATTTGTGTCCCCTAAACTTTGAAATAATGCACTCATTATTTGATACCTCTTCCAAATGTAAATCAAAACACAACATAGAAGTGTTAAAAATGAGTACCTGAGGAACAAGATACGATTCTTGTCCAAGGTCAACATTTGGATGTCGCCGCTCATTAAAAGGAGGATCAGGAGTCGCCGATTTGGGAGCAACTGGATCAACTTGCACGTTTGTTTCCTCAACAGTTTCGGCGACTTCAGGAATATCGATGTCATCTTTATCGCCCAATTTGACTTGTGGCTGCTGGTAAAATACTTTAGAGACGACATACTCGCCGTGGTTTTCATCCTCTTGGGTTCCTAGGTGATATTGATGCATAACCCAATTAGTTTTCTCAGCTTTTCCTCCTCTAACCATGCTCATATACAGAACCATAATCTTTTTACACCCTATTTGAACACCATCAACCACGACCGGTTTAGTCCTTCCGGTCTTGTGCCAACGGACATCACCGAAATCCTGACCGTGTATTTTTCGACGCTTTCGAGTGCCAGTATTATAAGCCTTGACTGCTCTATGGAAAAAGTGGCAAGCACTTCCATCTTGATTAACACCTATATATATATATATATATATAATCTTAATCTACAATCAAAATATATAATCAAAGCATTCAAATTTGAACAAAAGTCATGTTAGTTAGTAGAAGGCTACTATTACTAACCTGGCAAATGTTTCGGATGAGTATAACAAATTCCGTCGTCCACTTCAAGAGTAGTGATAAATTCATCAATGAATGGATGGGGTTTTGATTTTCCCGCACCAGCTTTCGCGAGCAAGTGACACATAATGTCTTGATCAGACGGATCAAATTTCACGCCTTTCGGCAATCCTGGCCACTCTTGTGCTACCTAACAACAGAAAGTTTTCAAATGCAAGAAGACTGAACATCTATAACTGTAAGTGTAATACTAGTGGATATTTAAAGAATGAAATTTCAAGCTTAAATAAGAGTACTAACTTTTTAATTCGATATTGCTATAACACTAACCAATTTTAAACACGTAGTTCTTAAAAATCACATACATGGCAAAGAGCAACAGTTGAGAAGAAGAAGAAGAAGAAGAAGAAAATAATGAACTTGATTAACACAGTAACACATAACATTTAATACTATCATCCATTTTTCTCAATCCAAACATACTCTAAAGGAGTCGAAGTGCAACAAAACAATGTGGATTATAATAAATGAAACATTCATATTGCTCATGGGTATTTTTTTGGATACATTATTAAGAAATGGTTATACTATATTTGCAATCTAGCATAAAAAAGCATATGAAATGAAGATACTATCTCCTGATCAGCTTAGATAAAAGATAAAACCCTTCTCTTGTTTATGCTTGATGTTTATTGTAGCTTCCACAAAGGCATACTGTCAAAACTTTACCATTCCTCATATAGGACATTTAAGAAAGTGAATGAAGTTATGGAAACACAACTATAGGCGGAGGTTCGTAGGGTGAACATGTCCTATGAATAATTTCAAGATAGTAAGCAACTTATACGAGGGTGAGCCTTGGAGGGTTCAAATCCTGGAAACAATCTCTCTGCTTGTAAGGATAATGCTGTGTACATTTGACACTTCCCAGATCCCATTTGGTGGGAGCCCATGCACTGGACGGTCCTTTTAATAAGCAAACTTGTACGCAACAACTATCTACGAAAGCTAACTTGGGAATCCGGAAGTATCATAGGAAAAATCAGACTTACATCGCTATTGTCAATAACATATTGACAACTTGGGCAAGCTCTGGTCGGATTGCTTTTCCATGTAACCTTTTCGGGATCACATGCTCCGGAAGCACTCTTTATTTTGGTTGCTATTCTACTTTTGTCCACCAACCATGATGTTCTGCATAAACAAGAACATAAACAAAAGCTTTAGAGTGAACATCCATCCATGTATTAGGTCCTAGGAAACGCAACATAGAATGTAAGTCTTTAACTGTCAAATTATCTAAAAACTGAGATCAAAATGCTAAAAAGTGCAAACGGAATAACGGATATTACCAAAAGAAACAAAAAAGAAGACAACAAATGAAATGATATAGTTAATAAACAGAAACCTAATACTATTAAGAAAAACTCTAGTTCCCTGAAATTCCTATGAAGACGTCTTCGATACCCAAGAAGGCCGAGATGAACCACCTATCAGCAATGTCATCTGAGGAGAGAGATAGACATAAAAGGAAACAAATTCGATGAACCACGATAACCGTCGGGTTATTTTCTTACATAAAAGGATACAAATTTGATGAACCACACATACTAAAGCAACACAAGAGTAATCAACAGCAAAAATGGCAGACACTATGCCAAATACGGCAATTTCATTAAATTTAGCAAAAATGGGAAAAGTACTAAATTAAATTGTCTAACTTTATAGCTCACTCCCTACTATGAACTCTGACTTGATGATGAAGTTAAAACGAAGAAACACCATAAGCCCATTTAACACAATCATCAAATGGGGAAAAGGAAAAACCCCAACTTTTAATCTCCTACTACACCATCTTCCATTAAACTTCTAGTCCTAGAACAATGAACATCCCAAAGATGAACCCATCTAGGGAATCCAACCAGAACAACAAAAAATAAAAAAAAGTTTGTATTTTTCATATGAAAGTAGCTAAAAAATTTCAAAAATAATAATGTTCTTCTTCTTCTTCCGCGATCTCTAAGTAGCAAAACCAAGTGAATGAAGAGTATGAAGTTCAAGAAACAGAGAGGAAGAGATTGAAGTACATACCCAGCCATGGGAGAGACAGTGATGATGATGATGCAAGTGAAGTCAGAGATTCAAATCGAACTATTTCTGGGTTTGGCTTCTTGTTCTTCTCACTCAGAAATTTTATTCAAACTTTCCCTTAATGCATCTAAAAAGGTGTGGTTGTTGTTTTCCTTTATTTTATTAAAACCGCTGTATATACTATATAGTATATACCAAAGAAAAGGAGTATCTATCAATTTCTTTCTCATGATTTTCGTTAATTTTATGAAATATAATTATGAATTTATGACCAATTTTGAAACTTTTCCTGTTTAATTCTAAAAAAAAAGTAAAGAAAGAAAAAAACAATTGCCTCTAACATTGGAATGTTAGAAGAATATAAAAGTAGATTGCCAATGTACATGTCGGCAATGGCACTGTGTAAATTTGTCTCGTTCACATGTGTCGTTGACTTTGACTTATAATTCGCCCAAATTTTGGTCCTTTAACCTATTATGAATGAATTGTGATAAGGGTGTCATTCTAAATATTCATAAATACTTTTTCTTTGCTATAAAATTTTTAATTAAAAAGTGACTTGTGTATAGTTGGTATAATTTATTTCACTCATAATTAATTCTTTTAAAAAAAATCATATGATTTAGTTTGATTGGAGAACCTTATAATAAATATATAAAAAATTGTATATAATTTTAGTCACTTGACATTAATAACAATTTATTTATTTTTTAGCAGAAGTTATTAATTATATAAGCATATGAATTTTTTTCTTCTGATAATTTGTATATGCTAGAATCTAAAACTAAGCATTTTATTAATGATCTTCATTTGAATTACATGAACAATTTAAAACTTGACTTTAACAACATATTTGAACTACATGGTTTTCTTTGTCATTGTGAAAATATATAAGCTTAAAATTTTAGGTACTAATGTGGGTTGTGACATAGAAGGAAGGGATCTATATCCCTTAATTATCATTACCTGTATTTGAGGCTGGAGAAATAAAAGTGAAAAATATTCCCACTTTTCCACTAGCAACACAAAAAAGAAATTTTAGGTAACAACTCTTTAAATTCAATTGATGAGTTTTTAATAATAACACGTGGGTATATTTAAGGGGGGAATGCTCATTTAATATTGATTAGACTTAAAGTATACTTTGAAAACTGAATTAGTGTAGTATTCTTAAATCGCTTATGGTAGGGAAGAATGTGTTTTGGTATGAAACACAGAAACAGAATGAAAATAAATAATAAATTGAGAATGAAATGAAAATATGATATAACAAAAGTTAATTTAGTGCCCAGACAAATAAAATTAAATTATAAGTATATTTTATTTAATAAAAAAAAAATAGAAGATAAAATATTGAAAAGTCAAATTTATCTCTTATTAATAAGTCTCCATGTTTTCCTTCCTTAGGTAAATAAATTTGGTGTTTTTTTTTTTAGACCAGGGTATCTACCGTCGAGTATAGTGACTAATCCTCTCGCTAAATTGTAGGCACCTCAAAAGGTGAGACAGCTGACTCAAAGACTTAAAGCTCCTCTATACCAAAACAGAGATCAAATCTCTAACACTTAGTTAAGTATGAAAGAAAAGAAATATATATAGTGGAAGTTAGGTTCCACTAACAGAGATCGTACCATTGCCCATTAGTTTTATTTTTGTTTTTTTCTAACTTTTCTTTTTTTTTTTCGTGAGATCGGCGTCGTTCAACTCCAAAGATAAGAATGAAATTATGGAAAAGGGAAAGAACAAAAAGCGTGAACGGCAGGATTCGAACCTGCGCGGGCAGAGCCCACATGATTTCTAGTCATGCCCGATAACCACTCCGGCACGTCCACTTTCATGTTAAACTAATTCAACTCTGAGTTCAAACATTGAATCTACAAACAATAATCTCAACGACAAAGAAATACATACGCATACCATAACACAAAACCCACATTTTTGTTGTGTAAATTAGATACAGGAAATCATACAATCCAATAATGAAATTACAGTAAATTGTCTATACACTTTGTTTAAAATTATATACAACTATACAAGTTTTGATCTATAAGCAGAGGAACCATATGTACTTGTTTCTCAGTGCTTGACTCATCTAAAATCACAAGCAAAGATTGTCACTGGATTGAATTTACACATCACAGATAGGCATTGGTTCTTCGATGGCCACCCGGCACACAGGGCATCTTGTACATTTTTCGCAGCAAGTTCTGTCATCCACATACCACATTTGGATAGTCAAAACTCAAAACAAGGTAAAAATGTCAACACAATCAATTTGTTTAAGCCTCTGATAATTCATAATTATGCTATAGCTATGCCTTCTCTAGATTCTATTTCACTTGTTACATAATCAAATTCCTTTAACATAAAAAGGGATTCTCAAGTATTCCTGACTTATGAAAGATAAGAAAACATGCAATTCTGGAAGGAAATGTCAACATGCTTACATGGTTTTTTTAAATGAACTTTAGCCGACCTATTGAATTTTTCATACTATGGACTAAGTTCAAAATAGTTAAAGTATATTATAAAAGGACTTACCTGCAAAGAATGTAATGCCTGCAAGGAAGCAGAAGTACATTTACCTGCTCTTCAAAGCAGACTCTGCATAGGATCTTTTCCTGATAGATATATCAATCACTTTGTTAGCTTGACATTCATTCAAGCACAATGAACTAAAAGAACCCAGAATTACAATAATGATAAGAAGCATAAACTTGTGCATGAATGTATTTTCCCCTATATAATTAACTTTTATTTGTATTAGGGTAGACAGGTAAACTTTATTCATATGAATAACTTTGTATGGGTACCAGTTCCCTAATGGAACACATGCAATACCACTCTCTTCCTTGCCATGAAGTAACGGATTCATGTGGTCAAATTTTCATTGTGCATTTTATGCCGTAGTTTTATAAACAATGTTGTGTCCACCACATAGTAAGGAAGGAAATAAAGAGAAGAAGATCCTCTTCCTTAGATTATGATTCTTATCTCTCACCCTCACCCTTTTTTGTTCCTTTCCCTTTCCCTTCTTTAGTTATGAGTTATGACTTCCCTTCTGCAACGAGGTAATGAAGATTAGAGGTATCAAAATGATGGAAGATAATGCAATTACCCATAATTTGTTTTTTTAAAATCACATAGGTCCTGATCAGTTTCAAATATATATTGTGTAATCAAAGGAACTCAGATTAAGTTTTACTCTCTGACACCTGCGTTTGCACAGGCACGTAGAAGGATGCATGTTACCAACCAAAAAATTAAGTACACACATTCAAGCAGGCTCCAACTGATCAATAAATTTGAAGATGCTGACTTTTGACACAAAAAGCAGATTATATACTAGTACAACCAAAATTTATGTGATTCTCATATTCAAAATGTGTAAACTAAAGATCAATTAAGGCTAAGAAAATTACATTTTGAAGTCTTTCATACTCCTGCTGGCTAAATTTTCTAACGTCTGTCTGTTCATTCAGTGCAGCTTGTAGTCTCCAAATCTGGGAGTTTAAAAGAAATGCAACTAAGAAAATGATTCAAACCGCTAAGATTATTGGTTTAAAAATCTCATAAAAAAAATGAGGAAAACATGATATGGATTATATATTTAAAAAACAAAAGTCTTTACCTCCTCAATAAGATCTGCTCTAGGCATTTTCTTCACCGTATCAGGGGAGAAAGTATTATACCTAAATTGTACATTTATACATCAGCAGATAGAGATTTAATCAATATCCTATGCTAATTCTCTAGATAGATCAATATTCTATCCCAGAAATGATAAAAGTTCTAGGCAAAAGTCAAGCTGCTAGCACAAAGAGGAAAAAAAAAAAAAAAGAAATTCATCTTACCACAAGCGCCCCAACTGTCAACAATTACCACTATCAATAACAAACCAGAATTGTATCAAGTCCTCCACAATTATTTTGAAGTTTTTAAACAGCATACTTAGAAGGTTTTGCCATTTTCTTTTGCTTGTGGGGAGAGGAGGGGAGAAATGATTCACAGCTGAACTCAAGACATCCAAGAAAAGGAATGAATGCTCACTGAGTGGCTGAATGAAAAAGCTCCGACGAAGAAGGGAAAAAAAGATCCTATAAAATCGAATATTTTCTACAGAAGAGCAATCTGATGAGTAAAATACTGACCCAGAAGTCTCACCACCATAAATTCTAGCTTGTTCCTCTCTACTTGTTTCATCTATGGACCACCAACCCAGCAACCTGCCAATGGACATCGAAACACAAGTATTGAAAAAATCTCCACGGCAATTGTATTTGATATGAAGTCTGTTTTGGCCAAGTAGAGAACCAGCGAAATATTACTTCCTTTTTTTTATCCAATGAACATTAAACTATTACCTTGACCCATGATGTAAGAACCCAAAGTAATCATGGGCTATTGATGCTACAGCTGAGTATCTTGCAGGAATTTCTCCACTTTGAAGTAAAAGGACTAGTTTTTCCACCAATCTATATAATGCAAATAAAATCCCAGCTCCTTGCATCAGAAAAAGGGGAGAGAAGACAACCCAAAATGGTATACTTCTGGCACTAAAAAGTGTACCCTGAAGAAAAGAAAGGAGAGAATAAGTAACAAAAAAAACGAGGAAAAAAAGTTCTCAAAACTTATTCATAGGCCCTTTGATGACATATTTCATACCTCTAAATGCATAACTAGCAGTATCTGGAAAACAATGAATGGAATCTTCATAATATGCCCACCAATGTCCTGCGGATTGCATAATCCACTTTGCTGTCTATCTTCATCAGAGGAAATAACTACTCTGCTACAGCAGTCCAGGTATCTTACAGTTAATGGTGATGATTCTGTAATCTGACAATTCCCATGAATTGTTGGATTGTACCACTTTGTACCAACAAGAAAGGCAAAGCCCTCTGCAATGCTGCAAAAGAATACAAAAATCTTATTGAGAGCAAAGATAAAGACTAAAAATCAAATACGATCAGTCTCATCACATATTTTTTAATGTACCTGTAGTTAATAAATAGGTCCCACCAGCCTAGAGCATCCACATCACCTGCAGATGATGAATAGAAAGTTAGCAACAAAATTATTAAAGAGTTTTTGTGAATGTTCCTCAGTCAGTTTGTAGCAAAATATGGGAATAATTTATTTATTATTTTCAGTTCAGCACACTAAAGCACCGATGATTACTTGCTAAATCAATGTACTCATTTTTTTTGGGGGGAGGAGGGGGGAAGCGGGGAGAGTAAATAAAGTTATATTTCACTAGTAATAAATTATGGATCTCCATGCAACAATATGAATAGACAAAAATATTTCAGGGGGAAAGAATATAATTACACAGTGAAGTATTATTCTTAAGGGGAAATAGAAACTTACCGCATATCTTAAGAAGAGTAAAAACTGTAGCAGCAATTAAGAAGACCATGGATATTGCAACCCAGAAGTACTAGAAAAAAGAAGTGTAAAATTTAGTTTCGTACTACTAGGAAAATACAACAACAATTAGATGAGATCACAAAATCTTGAGTACAACACTTTAAAAGGTTTTTTTTTTGGGTAGAATACAAGTTTTGAGTAAGGTAATATCATTATCAACTATAAGAAAGAAACCAAAATCTTGAACATCGTATACCAACAATCCCAAATATTTTCCGCATCCAAATGCCACTTCTTGAAGAAAGTAGAAAATGAAAAACAGATCAAACAGATCAAGCAATAGATGCCTATTTCTCAGAACATGTCATCAATCAATTATTCAAATAGTAATGATTAGTGAACTTACAGGAAGGGTTTCCCATATTGCTTCATCACTCATAGAATCATCATCTACTGGCAGCAAAGTCGTGCACATCCTATGCAAAGATATATATATTTATCACTAAACAAAGCACCTATCGGCTAGGAGGAGGACACAAGACAATAATAACTGCAACATGCAACTAATACAATTGATTAATATTAAGGGAGCCAAGCAGACAAATTGTTATAATCATCTTTTGTTACAAAGTTATAACAGTTCTCAAGTATGAAAAAGATCTGTTAAAAGTACATACAACTTGGCATGTTACTTTATCAATCATTTAACAAAAAATTCAACACATTTGATGATTCAGTAGCCAATTCTGTCATGGCTGTTCCAGCTGTTTTTATTGGAGATGGAGAACTCTGAATCAGCTGAATAACTTATGCAAGCTTAATGGAGTACGCAATCTTGATAAACTTGTTGATGGAATAAGATAATTACCTTATGTTATCAATCAAAATTGCCACTTCCAAAGCCAACAGGGGTAAGAATACTATCTTTAAATTTACCACTGCACCATTTCAATGAAAAAAAAAACTATAAACCAATAGCATCAGAAAAATCAGCAAACTTTAAAAGAAGGGCCAAAATTTATCTTAAGAGTACATGACTCAATAGCATCAATGATGGTTATGCCACGAGAAGTGCTTCCTACCATAAGGGCTCTCAAGATGTATACAAAGAAGTAGCTCAAAAGCAACAAGTAATGGTGTTGCCATGATGGCATGACAAGGAGCCCACTGCCCATGCACAAAATTTATCTTTACTTCAGTAACAAAATCCTATTAAAATGGCACCTTCCAATTTTTGCAAGAATCTTATCATTTCACAATAAGTAATAGGTTTTCTAACAAGCATTTCTTACATGGCGATCATGGGGCATTGAAGGAGCAGGCAAGGAAAACCGCCCTCGTGCTACAACCGCATGAAAAAGCCAAATAGGTGAAAACATGATCCTGCCAAATAGGGGGGAAAAGGAGATTTATTTGTAGAACCCAACAATAACATGTAGCCCCAAAATCCACTTCTGAATAACATTTCAAGAAATCATAGCATTTCGATTAATGACAAATTGCAGCACAGAAACAAACCATAAGAAGTGAAATAAACCAGCACACACAGGAACCATGATGTTCATATTAAGCCTCACTTGATGGGAGAAAGTTTGACTTTATTACAAAAATCAAACAATCTAGAATTTTCTTTATTTTTCAACTTTCCCAATCTGGGTAAACCAAACAGAAACTAAAAACAGCAATATGAAGCAAGAAATTGCGAAATAACTCACCACCACGAGTAAGAAACAACATGGTCAAGCTTGAGAACAAGCAGGAGAGTGAATGAGAAGAGTAATCCATGAGCTACAAGAGCTTGCAGAGACTTGCCCACACTTCTCCAGCTCATCACCCTCCTCCGAACCAGCATTGCGATAAACAAATTGCAGAGAGAAAAAAAAGGGTAAAATCAAAGCAAAAGCGACGACAATCGAGAAAACAGAACCGTCACTATCGGAAGAAATTGCAGAAAAAGGGATCGCAGAGGAAGAAACTTCGTCGGAGGTTACAAGGAGAGCGACGGGAAAGCTAACTCTACTGCTGTGTGCGTTACAGAAACGGTTGATATTCGTTTCTTTCGTTCGTTCGTTCTTTCTTTCTTCTTTTTCTGCTGTGAGAGACTTTCTCTTCACGCTAAAGCATTTTTCCATTTCTATATAATTAAGAATGGATTGAGAGGGAATCATTCAATTGGACGGAATTGCCCTCATCTTTAAGATGATGTTCATTGTTCACTCAATTTCATGAAAAAGAAATGGGTAAATTTGTAAAGTCGGAAACTTGTCTTGTTTACCAACCCATTGAATATTTGAATTGAATGCAATTTCATTTTAAATAAATACTTAATATTAAAAATTTTACTGAAATTGAGATGTATATAATTTATAAAATTTATCAATTTGATTAATTTTTTTAAAAAATAAATTTTTATAAGCTTTACCTAACGACAAAATATAAGAAGTTGCGGCATGATATTGACTTTGATAGATACTTCAATCATAAATAAATATATATATATATATATATGAGAAATTGTCTCTGTGTACACACAATGTTTCTCTCTATATATATTGTATGTCTCTCTCTATATATATGTGTGTCTCTTTTTAGTACTTTGATTTTATCGTTTCTTTTAAATAAGAGTAAATTACACTCTTTTTACTCAAGAAAAAATTAATAATTTATTTTGATCAAAAGATCAGCATGTTTATTATTTACATAATTAAATATATATTTAACTAATATAAAAAAATAAAAATATAATAATTATCTCTAAATCTAATAAATAATAGTGAAATAATATTTTTTTTTAAAAAATATAATAAATTATAATTATTTTTTAGCATTAATGATGCTATTAAAGGGTATTTTAGTAAAAAAAAAATTGATAAAATTCTATGTTTTTTAATCTTTCAAAGATGTGAGTGTAATTTTCTCTTTAAGTTAGTGTTTCATTTCATTGGGTTATCTCTTCAAATTGAAAAGGAATTATGTGATGGTTCAAACTTGAAAATCATGTCCATTTTCTTATTGATGTGGAGAAATGGATAGTGTGTGAGTTGGGAAGGAAACAAGTTAGCATCATGACCTAATTATTGGTTTGGTATTGATATGATTAATTATATGTCTATAAAAATAATTGGAGTGTGGTTGAAACGTGAAATTGAATACAAATACAACAATATAATAATATTTAGTTGAGACAAGATTGGGATGGGCACGTAATAAAATTAAATGGATTTGATCTCTTCTCTTTCTCTATCATTTTGATTTTTGACATTTTCTACTTCTATCACTTCGGTCTCAAACAAAATAGTAATCTCGAGAGGGAAATTTAGAGTTTAAAATTTAAAAAAAAATACCAAGAAATTAATAACTAACACAAAGCTTGAAGTTATTTTTTAGAAAAAAAAGTCTTTGGACCTTTTGTTGATAAAGATGAGTTTGTTTTATGATCAATTTGTAAAATTTTGAACTACCTTCAATGACAATGGGCCTTGTATAATAAGTATTTTAGCATAAAACTAAATGGTTTAAATATACACTTTTAGTCCCTCAAATTTTATAGAAGTTTCAGTTTAGTCCTAATAGACAATTTAATCTCTTCTATTATAAAGTAATTCAATTTTGTCTTTTAATCATAAATTTTATCTGAAAAAGTGTGTTGGAAATAAGAAAAATATTATGAGATGTATATTTGTATTTGATATGTAAAAAATATAATGTAAAATTTTTTAGAAGTATGAGATTACATTACATGTACTGTAAAGAGCTATCAAACGCAAAGTGGGTTGGCACAAATGGTTAAGGATCCGGAGGAAAGTTCTCGCCTCACCATGGGCGAGGGTTCGAATCCCCCTGAAGTCATCCAAAATCTTGCTTTGGTGGGCATCCCTCCTCAGGGAGATTCCCTGGCACCCAAGGACTAGTTGAGTAGCTGCGACTGGGTAAAACTGCTTGCGGTTTAGGCCTGTGCAGTAATCCTTTGGGTTGAACCTCTGTTGGTTTCTCCAATATACCACTGGCGCCCTGCCCGGTAGTACTTGGGAGGGCCTTCCCTTACTACCATTTTTACTTAAAAAAAAAAGCTATCAAACGCAGTCAAATGTTGAGTTATCTAGTTAAGAACTGGGAATACCAAATTAAAAATGTTATAAAACTAGATAATAAAAAATTCATTAAAGCCAAAATAACTAAAACCCAATTGTTTAGCAAAGAATTGAACAAGCTAATAAACTAAATAATTATTAAGCAGTATCAATTACAAACCGAAAATAATAAGATGCCAACTAATAAGACATTAGTTAAATGTTCTATAAAGGTCCGATGAAGAAATCAATTAAAATAAAAATATATATTATAATCACATGTAATGAAATTGAAACTTCTAATTTTTTTTTAAAGAACAATCATCTAAGTGGAAAAGGTGATGATGAATATATTGAAATTTTAAAATTAGAAGCATGATAATGATTATATTTTGTTTGGTGAAGATGACGATGATTATATTAATATTTGGGAGGTGGGATTTGAAGGGAAAGCCAATGAGGGAGAGGGAGGTGTGTATTCCATATTAATTAATACCAAGGTTCCGTACGTACCAATAATAACATAGCTTCGTTGTCTTAATTATTTATATGCATCAATAAATATGAAAAAAAAAAAAGATAAAGTTACTAACAGATTTGAAAGATGTATTGTACTTGTACTTTAATATTATCATATCACTGAATATCTACTCGTACGGTACATAACAAAAAGTGTTTTAATGACCAATCACAATAGAGAGAGAATATTGAAGACCACATTTTACATGAATAATCATAAAAGTGATAGAGTGTAATATGATTGGATGAACCTTATAACGAAAGGGTTTTGCTAACCAGTGCCCTGTTAAGAATGCATTTATTGCTAAAAATTAGTCAAAAAGTTCATAGAATTTATAACTTGCATTAAATGAGTCAGCATACTTTTTTTAAAGACATAAATACTCCAATTCATTTCTTTACTATTCAACATTATTTATTTACTATTAAACTTTACTATATATATATATATATTAAGAATTATTTTTAATTTATTATTATAAATAAATTTTAATTTTTATAAAATATTGGAGTATTATGTATAAAATTAATATTTTATATTACGAAATTTTAATTCACTTAATAAAAATTTCTGGTTAGAAAACTTTAATTTGCAACAAAGATTTATCAAGTGAAACGTTGCAAAATAAGTGAAACGTTGCAAATAATGATTCTGCAACTTTAATTTTCAGATAAATCTATGAAAAAAGTGCAACGTTGTACATACAGAGTTTTATTAAGTGAATTAAAAATTCCGTAATAAAATATTAATTTTATACATAATACTCCAATATTTTATAAAAAATAAAATTTATTTATAATAATAAATTAAAAATCATTCTTAATATATATATAGTAAAGTTTAATAGTAAATAAATAATGTTGAATGGTAAAAAAATAAATTGGGGTATTTATGTCTTTAAAAAAAGTATGCATACTCATTTGATGCAAGTTAGGAATTCTATGAACTTTTTGACTAATTTCTAGCAATAAATGCATTCTTAACCAGTGCCCTAAGGGCACTGGTTAGCAAAACCCATAACGAAAATATAAAGAACATTACCTAAGTTTTTTTCCTTAATTATAAATATACTTTTTGTCACATATCTTATTTTTATTGAAAAACTTCATAACAAATACATAAATTATCACAAATGATTAAGTATTTGAAAGAAAGGTTTGGCTTTACCCATAAGTAAAGGTTTAAATTCTCTTAAATCCTCTTAAAATCATCTAAAATTTTAATTGGTGGTTTCCCCTCAAGGATAAAATCCTCTGGCACTCATGCAAGGGCTAGTTGAGTAGCTGTGATTTGGTAAAACTGCTTGCGATTTAGATCTGTGCTGTAATTTTTTCTTTGGGACCAGGGATGGCAATAGGTGTCCATATTATGGGGTATCCGCCTGAATTTATATCTAATGGATATCAGATAAGGTATGGATAATACGTAGAATATAATTATTCATCGGGTATTGAGCGGGTGTGAATATTAACTTCGGATACCATATATCCGTTCGAAATGAATGGACGGATATATAGGGTATCCAATATCCGATACCCAAATAATATAAATTATAAAATATATATCATTAAATAAAATTTTATACTTCCAATGTTATTAAAATTGTTATTATTAATTTTAATTTATAAAAATTGTGTATATTTATTTGAAAAAATTAACTTTTTTATAGCAATTTATTTATTGGATGAATATTTTGTAATAGATATGAGTAGTTTACTTAATTATAGAGTATCCAGTATTCTATATGTATTACTTATTTTTGAATATTTTAAGTATGAGATGATTTCATATACAACTATTAATGAAATCTCAAATTAAATTAGAATACGAATATTGAGTGTAATAGACGAATTGAGTGACTACCAGTCCATTATCGTCCCTAATTGAGACTCTCTTAGTTTCTCTAATATATGACTGGCCATAATTACAGAATTAAAAAAGTATCGGTACAAATTTATGATTTTAAAGCTACGATACACCAGTACACCACTCTCAAGCAAATCGACAAGAATAAATGATAATTTTATTGATACATTCAATATAAATATTTTGATGAAAATAAAGCAACGGCCTATTAGCTCAGTTGGTTAGAGCGTCGTGCTAATAACGCGAAGGTCGCAGGTTCGAAACCTGCATGGGCCAATATATTTTTTCGCATCAAACGATTCGTTTTTCGCCTTTGCTCAAATGTATGGTTTTAGTGTTGGGCTAATCGTTTTCATATGGGCTTTAATCAAACGTATGGTTCGAAATGGGCTTGAACTTACAGTGTAAATTATTGTTAGTTTTTCGGCCAATCTTTTATTACTTGTTAGTAGCCCAACTTCTTCTATATTTATATATTTTTGTGGCCTGAACTTCTAGATTAATATATATATATATATATATATATATATATATATATATATATATATTGATAATTGAATTTACAAGTCATGTTTACTAGCATTGTCACCTTCTAACCTAGATTAATTATCTGATATATATGTCATATATAAACTAAATATAATTTTTTTTATGTAATAATAAGCTTTCCTCAAGTATTTTTTATTCTAAATTACATTATCATGATTTTGGATCTTTCGTATAATATATAATAAATTTATAAAAGAGTAAGAAAGGAAAGTTATGGGAAATAAAGAAAGAGGAACTTATAAAAAAATGACTTGACTTCTTTTTTTTTTTTTGGCCAAAATGACTTGACTTCTTATTTGTATTACAAATTTCACCTTCACTTTATTGCATGTCAAACTCACTAATTATTATAAAAATAAAAAATAAAAAATTAAAGTAAAGTTTTTTATGAAGTTCTTTTAATAATAAATTTTTTTTATACTCTTTTTTTTTAATGATTGGTAATGCAAAAATTAGTCTTTATATTCTGTCTCTCTATTCATGATTGGTCATACAAACACTTTTTATCATGTGTTTTATTTTTATTGGAGAACATTATGGCTCACACCTAAAGAACTTCACCATAGTTCTTTTTTTTGGCCAAAAATATTTTAGTTCTTATTGAAATGGTTGTTAACTTGTTCTAAATTTCAACGTAGGTACTAATACTAAATGTTTAATTAATTTCGTTTTTCTACTTCATGTGAGATGCAATGTTAGTATAAATGTTTTAAATTATAAATTAATTGTTAGTATTTTGGTATGAATTATTAAAAAATAACTATATATTAAAGCCCTGGTATATTGGGTTATAATGAAATTTGACGTACAGTTTTATGAGAATTGTAGGTGAATATATGTATATGTATAGTAGCATTTCAATTTTGAGGATACTGCATATGGTAGCCTAGGGTGGTGAGTGTGAAAGAACATATGCAGCTTTCACTATGATATATTGTAATTTGGTTATTTTATAGAAACTAATAATTATTATTATTATAATGAGGAGTTGGTTTAAGTAGTAAGTAATTTGATTGATATTGTTTTAATTAGCGACTTTCGGATTTGAGATCTTGGAATGCGACTATTTCTGTTGAATTTTTTTAAAAATTATAATAAATATGCAATACGAGTTGAATCTGAATTAGTCGGAAAGATCCTCGAAGATCGAATGGATAAAAAATAGTATGAAACAGAAATGAAAGAGTAGTATGATTGTGGAATTTGAAACACATGGCATTGCAATATGATGATTGCGCAGATGCTGGTGGTCTTACTCTTACCTTATACCACTTATAGCACAACACAACCAGTGCTCCTGTGGGGACGTACCACGTGACCATCCTTATATATAACTATATACATGCTAATTCTTATTCTCTTAATTTGTGCCCTATATTATTATATATTATATTATTGTGTGTGTGTATATATATTAATATATATGCCCCTCATGCACCCTCTTCTTCTCTCATCTCATCCTCTCAATGTTTTTTTCTCAAGCTTCATATATATATATTATATCTGAAAGACTGAAACCTCGTTTTCCAAGTTAGGATATATACAAGACTGAAACCTCGTTTTCCAAGTTAGGATATATACAAGCCTTTCCCTTTCCACAAAAATAATTAAATATGTACATTCACATATATTCTTGTAAAAACTACCTGCCATATGTATATATATATATATATATATATATATATAACGTGTTTATGTTAATATATATAATATAAGAGTTTTTTTTTTGCTAACCAATACTATTAAGGTATAGATTAAGGTTTTTTTATTGGTTGAGAGAGTATTACTTTAAAATTTATTTTGTTTAAAAAGTTTTCACAAATTTTAAATTATTGAATATTCTATATATCAATCAATAAATTTTTTTAACAAGCATCTACAACATTTGTTAGCAAAAACCAATAACATACATAGAAGCTAAGTATAGTATGAGCGAGGCCATAAATATTAAACCACTTGAGATATCTTCTTAAATCACACATATAATTTAGACCAAAATGATATATATGGTATATGTAGCTTAACATTTTTTTTTAAAATAAAAAATAAATCCTAATTAACTCGTACAATTAGTCACATCCCTTGTCTCTTGTCTCTCGATCTCTGAACTGAAGGAAAACACACACAAAAAAAAACCACATTATGAGTACGTAGTCCACTCTCTATATATCTCATTGCTTCATCATAACAAAAGAAAGAAAGAAAGAAAGAAGATACATATATATATTGTAATGACATTTTTTCGGCACACCACAAAAACCACACCCGAAAAAATACAAGATAACAAAAGACATATAATTATAAAAAAGAAAGAAAGAACAAGTAACATTAATTAATTTATAGTGTTTAATTAATTAATTAATTATAAAGACCTGTGTTGTTGGAGGATACTAAGATTAGTCCTTTGTCTCTTAACACTCCCACTGGCAGACTCATCCCCACCACCACCACCTCCTCCTCCACCATTCTTATCCATCACAGCCCTAAGAGCTTCTTGTATTGAGTTTATACAATACTGGCTATGATCATGATGCTCATGATGATGATCATGATCATGATGATGATGGTCATGCCCATCCATGATCCCATTACTACTGCAGCAGCAAGATGAATTATTATTATTGTTATAATAATCTTGATTATCTTGGTCTTGGTCTTGATCTTCCCCTGTGATGAAGAGGACGTTCTTCACGCGCCCTCCCAGCGTGGTGATCTCCGCCTTGAGCGTCTTCAGCCTCAAGGACTTGAGCGTCTTGATGAGCTCCGGCAGCAGATCCGACCGGTCCTCGCAGCAGAACGACGCCTTTATCACGAACCTCCCTCCCTCGTCCGCCCCTCCGTCCACCGTCAGCTCGTCCCCCTCCGTCGGCACCGCGCTCGTCTCCGCTATCACCGACGTCTGCCTCTTCAGCTCCTTCACGTGCTGTATCACTTCTGCTAGTAGCGACGCTTTGTCCGTCTACATCATTATTATTATTCATTACAAAACACATTATATATATATACACATTATTATTATTATTATTCATGACTAATCTCTAGTTATTTATATATGTCACATATGTTAATATATTACATATTATCTTTATGACTAATCTCTCGAGTACTATGACTTTCTCAACAACAGAATGAATATACGAAGGAGTGATTAAGAAAATCGTAGACTATTTACTATTATATATATAATTTTTTGAATGATTTGATTAATATTTTGGGGCATGCAGAAATGGGGATGTACTATGAAGAATATATATTGTGAGTGAGAAGGGAAGGTATAGGAATTGTAGGAAGGTTGAAGGTTTTTTGTTTAATTAATTGAATAATTAAATTAAAAGAATGAATTATGGGAATGTTGAAACTGAGTTTGACTGATCATTAATAACATCCGGCAACAAGTAATTTGAAAGGTTTTAGCTTTTTCAAGTTTCAACTGCTGCGTGGTTCCTCTTTATCATATCAACTAAGCGACATTAACGCTAATACACTTTTCTGCCTTCCCTTTTTCTTTTCTTTAACCCTCTCTTCTTTTCTTTCTAGTTTCTCCTCCTCGGAACTACCACACTCCCCAACTTAACTACATAACATATTGTTCATTCCATCCTGACCACATATCAATCATATACCAACCCTCACCCAATATATATGTATATGGAAGTGGATTCTCGATCTAAAGTAATCATCTATATAGCAAATTAAAGCCCCTAAAAGTTATATTTTATATACATATAAATAGGGTTTTATATATATATGATTTTGATTTTGTTGTTATCCGACCAAACTTATTGCAATCTTAGACAAGATATGATTTTTCACATAGAAAAAGTACCATTATACCAAAAAGGGTAGTTGTTGTTGTAGGCGTGATTCACAAATATGATTTTTTTAGTGGAATTTCAATTTTTTTTGTGTGTGGGGAAATAAATAATTAAATGAAAATGAAATTCTATTCTACTCACTTTGGTTGTACTGGGCAATAAGCTACGAAGCTTAGCAAGATGGTTATTGATCCTCTCCCTGCGTCTCCTCTCCGCTTCACTGTGACTCTTGGACGCCGCTAGGGCCTTCGCGTCCATGATCTCCTGGGCCGTCATCTTCCCCAGCTCCGCCTGAAGCCCGAACGGGCCCGGGCCGGGCTGGACCACGGGCCCGAGCGCGTCGGACAGGATCCGGAGGTGGTCGGAGGACGTCGAGCCCACGTCGTAGGCGAACTGCAGGGAAGGGACCCTCCGGTTGAATAGAGCGGCGTAGGGCGGGGGCGGAGGAGGGGGTAGGAAGGGGTCGTGGTCTCGGGCCCCCGGGCCGAAGGAGTGGACCGCCGGGCCCATGGGCCAGGGCTGGAGGAGTGGGTATTGATGATGAGAAAGTTCTGGAAACATAGAGTTGTGGTGGTGGTGTTGCTGCATCTGTTGTTGGTGAAGAAGATGCTCTAAGTTAATATCTTCCTCCCTTTTCATGATCTATAATATATATATCCAATAATATGTAATTTTCTTGAGAAGGAGTGTGGGAGAGAATTGAGAAGAGGAAGAGGGTTTTTATGGTGGTGGTGATGGGGGTGAGGGGGTGACTTTTTGGAATTGGTTTGGTTTCTACTACTATATATGCTTTTTTTTTTTTTTTGGCTTTGTTGGGGGTAACTTTTTGGTTGGTTTGTTTTTTTCTTGGTCTTCTTTTTCTCTCCTGCACACTTCTGAACCCCACCTTGGCTCTAAAAAAATACACACACAACAAAAAGAGAGAAAAAAAGAGGGTAGCTAGCTAGAGTCTCTTCGACTATACTGCTACTATTATTATTCTCCCTCCTACGCCGGCTTTCTCAGGTGTAGTGTATTCTACAGTGGTGCACATTTTCTATGAATCCGGATCGTCTGAGCAGTGCTGTTCGATTTTTGTCACGATTATAACCGTTGTTAACTGGACAGCATGAATGAACAACAGAGAATCTAGTCTTCTTTATACCAAATATACTTTCTATCAAGGCATTAGATCTTATTAATTAGAACTCTGTACTTAAACATGTTTGAACAAATTAAAGGAAAATATATGATACTAAAATAAGTGAACGTCTTCATGTTGCATTCTTTATTTTAGGGTAAATTTACAGACCAAACTCAGGTAAGGTTTCTTGTATCTTTACTATAAGGTTTCTCAATACAAAAAGTATAAGCATAACCAATCAACATTGAGAGAGAATATAAAATATCACATTTTATGTGACTAATCGTAGAAGAGTGTGTGTAAATAAAGCATATGATTGGAGGAACCTAATTATGACAAAGATATAAAGAATCCTACTTAGATTTTTTCCCTAAATTTAATTGTGTTTTGTGTTTGTACAATAATATTTTAAGTTAATCATTTGTTAATATATCTCTGTAATGTCTCTTTGCATTGCCCACTGAAAGTAAACTTAATAAGTTAAGTTCATTATGTATTTATTTGCTATAATTAAAGATAATTCAATACAAATAAAACACGTTATGACAAAAAGTTTTTGTACAACATAATAAAGAAAGAATATAAAAGAAAGAGTATAAATAGACACTTTATCCAAATTTATTTTTTTGAATCCTGGTCTTATACATTCTTTTATATTTGTAACATGTAATGCCCTCTATGTATTTTTTACAAATGTAAATGTTTGAATTAATACAGGAGAATATATATATAATGGGGTTACAAAAGTAAAAGTAATTAATTTAATTAATTAAGGTAGTGATTGGTTAAATGAGAGAGTATATGTAGGTGATGGGACTTATAGGGAAGAGAGAGAGAGAGAGACAGAAGCACAAGACCAACAGAGTGAACACACAACACAAACATTGTCGACCGACCAAGGACCAAAAAGGCTGATAGTATCATCATGATAAAAGGGGCTTATAGCCCAAAACCCCTTTTTAATTTCTTTATTTTATTTTATTTTAATTAATTAATTACCCCCCATTTTAATTAATTTTCTTCTTAGTGCATGTTCATGAATGATCTTTTCAGCCTCTGCCCCTTTTGGCTAGGCTTTTTTATATATATATTTATTATAAATTTTTTCCTCGGTCAAGGAAATTAAAAAAGCTTTCCCACGTTCTTCCATGACTCTTGGCTATTTCCACAAAACCCTTTCTGCTTCCCCAAGACCATGTAATGATTGAATCTTGGAACATACTCCACCTCCACTTCTCTCTCTCTCTCTAGTTTCCATGAGTGTCTTGGTTTCAGTTATATCTAGGTCTAATATATATTACCCTCTCCTTTTGGAAGATATATGAAAGAAAATTCTATAGCTAGCATATATATGAGTTTAATTATTAACTATTGTAGCTAGCTACAAGTATAGTGGAGGGTTTGTTAATTTGTTATTGATATTAAGGACAAGAGAGAAAAAGAAGGTATATATATATATATATATATAGAAGATAATAATGTGCTTTGGAATTTTTATGTTTTGATGGAAACATTCCATGACCACCATCAACCAGAGAGTAGTGGAGGATTATTTGCCTTCATTTTTACGTGGGCATGCAATGTTTCCTTCCTGTAATTAATTAATTACTGACTAACTAATATATATATAAGAGCTATGTGTAATTTCCTTAATTAATTAGCTTTTATTTATCAAGTGTCCATCTAAAACTATGATATATTGCTTTGTTATTAATTTTTATGAGTTTTGCTAACATGGACTAATTAGGGCACTGATTAAATAAGTCATTAAATTTTTGTTAAGCAAAACCCTTATTTCATTAGGTAGAAGTTCATCAGCATGCATTTTTTGCACAATATGAACTAATTTTGTACATATGAAGTTTGATTTACATTAACTTTACCCTTTTCTCATTATTTATATATATAAAAGCATTCTAATTTGTAATTTTATATTCTTTAATTAGAACCAAATTTGCAACCCTCCTTTTTTATACATGCGAAAAGTAGTATATAATATATATTATCAAGTTTGAAGTCTTGCAATTATGATTATGGTTGCGGAAGTGTTTTGTGATAATTATATATGTGATATAAAGATAACAATAGTTACATATATCATAATTACATGTCTCATGTGTTTGTAAAATTTATGGCATTGATAATTTATTACGTTTGTAGTTACGATGATGGATCATAATTTTAAAACCTATATATTAGTATCATATAATTAATATTTAATCTCTACATTATGAATACTAAATAAGAGAATTAGTTATTAATTAATTGACTCAGTGTTATGACTTCAATTAACTTCATAAATTAATTAAGAGAATTTTATCTTAAAACCAATGTTTTTAAAATCAGATCGGTCGTTAAATCGGCCGAGGTACTGGTTTACGGTTCAATGGTCCAACCTTGGTTGAACATGTGACAATTAAAATATATTTTTTTAATTAAATATACTAAAATATATCATTAAAAATTATATACTTCATAATTATATGTCTACATCTCCATTTAAACATGATAAAAAATAGAACAAGTTACAAACTACCACAATATCATATTAAACTTTTCAAATAAGTTCAAGGATCAACATATTTAAGTCTCAAGTCTTATCACAAACCAAACTATAAATACTGAAATAAAACAATCTTTACAAATCACAACAAATTCTCAATAAATAATAAATCATAAACAACACAAATTGACAACCGGCCAAACCGTCTAAACCACCGGTTCTTTTGTTATTCCGGACCGGACTGGTAGACGGCTTTATGATTTTTCGGTCCGACTGATCGGTCCGGTTTTAATATCACTACTTAAAATTAAACTATATATATATATATATATATATATATATATATATATATAATGTTATATAATGTGTGTGTATGTGTGAAATTAATTAATTTATCCTTTCGTTTGCCTCATTGAAGAAAAAAGCTAATTTAAGTTAGTAGATAATTAATTAATACATATAAGGCCGACAATAAGGTGGTTTAAGGACTAAAAATGGTTTGTGATAGAAAAAGCCAACCAAAAAAAGAACCTAAAATTCTTGAAAAGAATGCATTAAAATATATGGCATGGATCACTTTGGGATGGTTGGTACTATTAAGATATTGTGCATCAATATTTTAGAACTTGAAAAGGGCAAGCAACACACAGCAGGAAGAAGAATAATACATGTTTCCAATTACTTTTGACATGTGGCAGTGACACGTTCTTCCAAACTCTATACAATATACAATAGATTTTATGCTGTACAGCATAGATAATAGAAGAAAAAATAAGACATAAGGTGGATTCTATGTGTAGATCCCACTGATATGGAATAATCTATTTATTTATATATTTTTCTCTCTTTTGTTGTCTTATATTGTACAGTATAAGATCTTATCTCCATATAAATTAATCTCCTCCTTTTGTTAATACGTACTACTCTCATTAATTTTGCCTTATCTTCAATCATTATTATATATAATTAGTGGTTAAATTGCTTCTTCCTCATTGGTATTTAAAAGGTTCCAAGTTTTTTATTTTGGTCATGCTTTTGTGCTCAACTTTTCATAAAGTTATGAAATTTTATGAAATGTCTATTTTTAAAGATTTTGCTAACTAGTACTATATATAAAATAATATTGATTAATATTTATGTGATTGGTTCATGAAGTTATTAACCATTAAATTATTATATCTTTATATTAATCAATAAAAACTTTAATCAACGCCATAGAATAATGGTTAGCAAAATTAGATTATATTTTTAATTACCATACACAAAATTTCTAAAGTAATCTAAATGATAAAAATACTCAATTTCTCAACAAAATATTGAATCCTTCATATATCATTATAATTATGGTGAAGGTTTCTTTACACAACTTAAAACTTTATTATATATATTGTAAGCATTTTTTTTTCAAAGATACTATATATGATGATCGATGTTAAAAAAAAGATTGCACATTTGCACTACTATAAATTTACTGGAAGACCTAAAAATTAACCAAGTTGGTATTAATATAATAATGAAGATTTTGATATGTTTATAAGTAGAGTTGGTGAGATTTTATATGTTTAATTACCATACACAAAATGAATTAAACCTAGAATTAATTTTATAATTAATGATACCATCTTTCTTTTTATAATTGCATAGCATTGCCCTAAAAATTAGCTTCAAAGGGAAGTCATCACTCTCGGCAAAGCCTGCAAGATAACTTCACGATTTCATGAGCAGCTTTGGCTAAAGTAAAATAAAAATAATTAAAGCTAAGCCTACTCACAATTAATTGTTAACCCTATTATTATTCAACGTTAATTATAATTGTTTTGAGTACTGTCCCAGTTAATTAATCCTGAGTTCATAAATAAATATATATATATATATATATATATATATATATATATATATATATACTTCTGGAATTCAATGTCTCTTTTAAATTATTAGTCTATATATCATCATGTATATAGGTCATGCATGCTTGTGATTTCTGATCAATAATTTCGATCGGTTTTCTTAGTCTTGTTTCTTGTTAAAAGGATTTTTATTTATAATAATGCAAGAAGGGATAAAAAAAAGGGTTTCCTCTTTCTTCTCTAATAATGGATATACAGGATTTTATATAGCCTGTTCAATTCAGAAATACACAATTTTTTTTTGTTTTTTGTAAATTATTTTTTATAGAGTCAATTTTGTTGAAGACAGACATATGACTTAATATTACATCAAGATCATTTACAAATTGAAAATTTGGGAATGAAATTAACACCAAACAAAATTTATTGATTAAAATTAAATGACAAAGAGTATAGTTTGGCACCAAAAACATACTTCTTTTCTTTAATTTTTTAATTCTAAAACCTAAACCCTAAAAGAAGGAAAGGTTATTATTACTATTTTCTTAATCTAGAAACAGCAACTATAATAATTAATTGAACAGTACAAAGTTGACATTTTACCATTGGATCATTGTTTATTTTTCATTTTTAATTCTGAATTTATATATATATATATATATATATATATATATATATATATATATATATATATATGCAATTAAAACTTGAATTGATGATGAGTTGGTTTCAGGAAAAATAAAAAATTAAAATAATATTAGTGGTTGCAAAAAAGGTAATTAAAGTGAAAGTGGGATGAAATCCAAGAATTAATTGGAAGTACACACACATACATACAGAGAAGCTCATTAGTCATTAGCATGTCTCCTCTGAGGCATCCCTTTCCCATTTCTTTTGGTACGGACTGTTCTCCTTTTTCTTGAATAACTTCTGTCACTCACTACTCTTTCTGCAAATTTTACTATTCACACTATATGCCTCACTATGGAAATTAACCCCTTTCTACTTTTTCATATCATTAAGGATATATAAATTAATTAGTATTTGTTTAATTTATAAATGTATTGATATAATTATAATTATTAGCTAGTATATAATAGTAACTTCTTTTTAATTTACAAGAGGATATTCAATATTGAAAATTTTTATACAGCTTTAGTGCAAGAAAACTTTTATCCTTGTTTAACATATTTGTGATAATATATTTTTTTGACTAAATTATGCTTTCCTCCTCTCCTGAGACATCTTTAAATTATATTATCTTTTTCTTTTAAAAAAAATTACACTCTCCTCTCTCTTGAAAAATAAGAAAACCTACAATTGTACCCAATTTAATCAAAATATCCTTATGTCTATATGATTTTATATTATTAAATATACATGTATTTGACTAAAATAAAAAAATGTTTTTTAAATTAAAAAAATAATTATTTTAACTCAAAATAAATAATAAAAATCTTTTTATAATAAATTACAATTATTTTAAAAATTTAATAATGTTATTAAGGGTGTTTTTGTCAAAAATGATAAAATTGTAGATTTTTAAATCTTTTAAAAGAAGGGAGTGTAGCTAGATTTTTTAAAATAGAGGAGAGAAGAGTAGTGTAATTTATTCTATATTTTTAATGTGCTAATAACTTATTGAGATGTCTATATATATATATATATATATATATATATGCTTACTAATTATAACTTCATTTAAGCGCTTCCAATAATGGCAAAAAATTACTAACAAGATGAAGAATATTGCTTATAATTAATTAATTAATTAATTACCATTATATTGTTGTTTTTGGGTTTGTGGTTAATTAGAGGTAGAGAGAGAAAGAGAAAGTATTTTGTAGGGCACTTTCTTGGTCACACGCATGTCTGCTTTTGTCCCCATTCTTTCTAAATTAGCTTTTCGATCATATCCATCTTTTTCAACATTATTTATTAATTTTCATTTTTTATTCCGGATTTGTACAAGTTTTAAAGTTAGAGGTTAAATTTATTAATTTATTTATTGGTTTTAAAAAAGAAAAGAGATATGCAAAACAAAACCCTATTCAATTCAAACATTTGATGATAGCTGCAGCACCACTAGCAATGGCAAAAGCCACAAGAAATGCCCTTTTGAGTGGAGTTTATAATGATGACATCAGTCCCACCCTGTCATGACGTCTCTAATCTTCATAATTTTTAGTGTTTAATTAATTAATCACATACATTATATATATATACTAATTAATTATACAAAACTCGTGTGTATATATATATATATACTTAGTTATTATATTTGCTATTAACATTCACAATCAAACTTATGGAGAATTAGCAATGCGCGACATGGTGTAGAGATTGAGAGGTATGTGTTTTCTCTTAACCACAGAGATTTGTCGGGAGAGTCGCTCGCCTCACTAATGAGCCTAACAGTACCCGAGAAATTAGTCAGACTCGTTTTGATGAATACCATATATATGATCAAAACAAAAAAAGAAATTAAGGAGAATTGCGTCTAATGAGTGCTCTCTTTGAATTCATTTTCAGGCTTTGCTACCAAAACAAGCTTCATATATGCATTATATATATATATATATATATATATATATATATATATATATATATATATATATATCATTGCATTTGCATAATTGCAGGCCCTTATCTCTTAATTACAACTCTTAATTATTAATTAACCAGCAGATTTAAAGCAAAAGTAAATTAAAACAAAGTAGCTAGGTTTAATTAATTCTCTGGTCTCTGTATATATATATATATATATATATATATATATATATTATTGTGTCATGCATGAATGATATACTGAGATATTATTTGTGAAGGGGGAAATTAAAAAACCTAAAGAAAGTATATATATTTGATATTGTGTATAATGATCAGGATTATTCATGAATCCTTCATAATATATGGTCACGCACGATTAAAATTGGGTTTAATTTTGTCCACATGTGATGTGAGTACATTCAAAAAAAAATTTTTCCAACTATAAGCTAATTAATATCCAAATGTCAGATGAATACATTAAAAAATTTATGATATATATATATATACTTGATTATATTTCTGAATTTTTATTTGGTAACAAATTTAGCAACATTTTATCAAATGTGAAATTATTAAATATCATCGATGGGATACTGACAGATAAAAGTTCAATGGTATCGTATTATTGAAGTTCAGTACATCCCTCCAATCATGTAGAGCCATTTGTTAATATTAATATAAGTTCACATTAATAAGGACTCACCTTGAATGGTTTAAGAACCAATTGATTGGAGGGATTACTGAAGTTCAGTACTCTACTACCGTACCACTGAACATCTACTCGATACTGACCGGTCCTTGAGCTACTGTACTGCATATATATGTAACACATAAAAATTAAAATTAAAATTAAAATAATACCTTAGCTTGAATCAAGTTTTAGTATTTGAATTATGCATGTATATACTTAATTATATATTTAATTAGAACTGTAACTTGGAAACTAAATTATTCGTATTGAATTTCTTGTTGGACAGACAATCTTAATCCTCTAAATTATATTGGTTACTGTTTGATAGCAATGCAAAGTACTGTTTATTTATATATATATATATATATATATATATATATATATATATATATATATATATATATATATATAATGTAAGTTAAGGATAGGCTATAAGTATTATTATATATAAAGACACGTATGATGATGGCTTGCCATATGTTGTTTTTTTTTTTCCTTTTTATATATTTGAATTTTTTAAGTTCTACCCTACCAAATGATTAGGGGTGATTATTATTTGGAAGTAATAAAAGCTATTAATAAAATGGAAAGAATAGTGCAAACAATTATATACATATTTAGACATGCATGTATATTTATGATGATGTTTTGCTACATGTGATTCTATCATTTATTGATTTAATTTAATTTTAATAGAAATTAAAGTACATTCTTTAGCTCACTTGCACCTTTATTAATTCAGTAAGTGCAAGAAGTAATGATGAGCTTTAAATAAATATTATATATATATATATATATATATATATATATATATATATATATGATTTTTGTTCATTTTCTAAAAATAAGCTAAGGAATACATTTCACTATAAAAAAATCGTATATAATTTCCTATAAAAATATATTTAGATATAATTATAATTGAGAGGAAGCTATGACTTAAATATTGTGAAAAAACAGCACTTCACTAAAATTTTAAGGTAATATAGATATTGCTTCGTTTTATAAGTGGGGTGTACAAATGACATATAGTATCATATTAATTTTAAGGTAATATATATAGATATTTAACTTTTACATGTAAAATTAACATTTGGGTAATTCGTATACATATAAATAAAAACATAAACCCTATGCTGATTATGAGTTTATGACTTATTAAAATATATGAAAATATTGAAATTTTCACATATCTTATATATAAATAAATTTTTAAATACACAATCATATAAAATTATCAATTAATTGGATATCTACTTTTATTATATTCTTGAAATCTAACAATTGATAATCTTACAAACAATGTAAAGATATCGATATCCGTGAACTTAGATCTTGCATTAGCTAGTTATAATTAATTAGATATAAAATAAACTTCAACACCTATAGAATGTTAAAAGATATAATAAATAAATAGGTTTGTTTAACAAGTGTTCTAAGGCTTGTTAAGTTTTTTTTTATTGGTTGAGAGGGAAGTTATTTTATTGAAGTTAGTGAAAATTCAATAATTTCATTAGTTAAAGGATACTCTTAAAACAATGGCTAGCAAAATTCAAAATAAAATGCTAAAATGCAAATAGTTCGTGTGCAAATAATTAACTTACTCAATTTTATAAAATTTGATCTTGGACTAAATTTTCAAACTATAGAATCTGTAAAAAAAACTCTTTTAATTCTATTAACTTTTTCATCCAAAATTTTAATGGAATTGTCAAATTATTTGATAGCTTTTATTTTTTTTTGCAAAAAGCTAAAAGTTTATGGAAACTTTTCTACATAAGACATAAAGTTCATGAGAATTTTTTTATATAATTATTAAAATTTAAAAGGTTTTCTGTTTGCATTTTAATATGACAATTTGGTTGAAGTGTCATTATTTCTATTAGAGTTTTGAATAGAAGCTATGTTAATAGAGTAGATTTTTTGTACAAATTATTAACTTCGAGGGAGTTATAGGTCTATATTTCCTTGTAGGTAAGTGAGTTACTACATTAAACCTACAAGTTAGGAAATAACTGCACAAATATATATATATATATGAATTTATTTAACAAATATCATAGGACACTAGTTAAGATTTTTTTTATTGGTTAATCAGAGAAAATTTATTGTCTTAAATTTGATAAAAAGTCAAAAAAAAATTTAATACACTTTTTTATTAACTAAAAAAAAATTCTTAATCAATACTATAAAGACACTGAACAAAACTTAATATATATTTGAAAAGGAAGGCAAAAACAATATGTCATGCTTACCGCAACAAGAGACAGCATAGCATTCGAAGGTGGTCATTTCTGTCTTATTTTTGTGTTTGATATTAGAGACACAGATACAAAGAATATCAAAGGGTAGATATATATGTAGCCCTATATATAAGCCACTGTACGTTGTTCATTTGTATGGAGCATTAAAGAAAAGTAAAGTAGCATTTTCTCTTAAACAAAAATTAGAGTCCAAAGGAGAGTTCTTCCTACATTAATTAGTGTCTATATATATATATATATAATTATATTTGAAGGAGCCAATATCTAATAACAAAGATTCCAAACATATATACAAACTTAGCCAAACCGGTAGTGATTGAGAAAGTGTCCATTCATTTAATATATAAATGTCAAATATCTAATCTGTTTTTGGATTCATTGCTCATCAATTAATCATCATGTACAAGCAAATATATAAAGTATTAGGATTATTATCATTAGATTGGATGCTCAGTTTTGTCCAGATTCAAATATCTTTCACTGAAAATGCATGTGGTCCCTTAAATAAATATAGATACCAACATAACTCACTCATATATATATATATATATATTCTTTACTAAAGCTTTCAAATGCACATCTATTAGGACTGTTAAAGATAAAAGAAACTATTAAGTTATGATGGAGCTCACTTTTCTAGTCCAACTCTATATTGAACCAGAGAAGAGAAACTAGTGTTATTGAATAACTTCTAGTTCTATTATGCACAATATATTCAGTGAATTGTGATGAACAATTGATTAAGGGTGTCTTAATTGTGCACAATATATTTAAGTGAATTGGCCACTAAAATCAGCTAGTGAAAATAACAGTAGTATATTTAATAGCTGTCATCTTAAGTGGAAATGAATTTCACTCAGCTATTATAATTAAGATGATTCACTAAGGACTTGAAAGTGACAGATGAGGCTAAATTCAGGGAATATGAAGATGTAAATAAACCAACTTGTTTTGACAATTCACATTACCACCATGGTAATTTTAGTCATTTCTCTTGAAAACATCAACTCTAATGACGTTGAAAATTAACTCCATTCACATAACTAGAACTGTGCACGGGTTGGTTTAGTTCGAGTTAGAAGTTTGATTTCACCCGACCTGACTAAATAAATAATCGCATATCGGTTCGGGTTGGTTTTTCAGGTCGGGTTGGGTGCTTTGCTGCATTTGTTCAAGAAGGAGAAGGAACGGAAGCTATTAAGAACGAGAATGAGAAGTGGCTGAAAGGATGAACAGTTGACAAAAGAAAAACAGAATATGCAAATCAAGTCTGCAAATATGTGAACTGCGAATTGTGATGAACAATTGATGAAGGAGATACCAAGAAGAAGCCAACCTGCAAATCAGATTTGTATATTTGTGAACTGCGGACTGTGATGAAAGAAGGAGGAGGAGGAGGAGGTGAATCTGCGATAAATGATTGATGAAGAAGAAACTAAGAAAAAGGTGGATCTGTCATGACCATTAATGAGGGTGAAACCAAAAAGATGGGGAGAAAGATAACTGAGAAGAATATTTTAGGCTTAAGTCAAAATTTTTGAGATTCCAAAACACAAAATTTGGTACAAGAAAATTTAATTTTAATAACCTGCAGGTTAAAAATTTTAATGTCCATCCAACCCAATGCACAACCATACACATAACAACATGAAGACCAAACCATATTATCTTGGTTCGAATTTATTTCTCAGTATAAGCATTATTGGTACAACCGTACGATAATATTATACAGTACAAATAATTGTTCTGCCTCGGTAGTTTCGACATAAACAGGAGCTCAACCAAAAAATAAAAGATGATCACTGCATAAAGTCATAAACAATGCCCAGAATGAAAAATGCTCACTTGTCTGAAAAGTAAGAAGCTGCAATACTGGGTAGCTGCACCATTTACAGCCAAAAATTTGTCAACTTGTGTCATCTCTAGACTCTAGTGTGGTTTTGGCACAAAGCCATCAACAGCAAAATTCCTAGTGGCAGATGGAATAGCTAAACGAATCCCATCAAGTTGAGGTTCGGCGATCAGTTGACAACCGAGACGTGATCTGCAAAGTAACCAGGAAAATTAGACTTGGTAGAATTTGAAAATGACTGTGTCCAGTTCTCACTTCATGTAAAGAAGTACTCACGTTTCAGTTAGTCCAAAAGCTAGATCTAACATGTCATTTTCTTCGTCAGTTGGATCGTCTAATTTATTATAGTAATCTACATCCTGCACAAAGTTCAAAAGTTGGCCTCCTGTAAATGAGAAGAGGAAACCAGGGAAAATGATAAAATAACCTCAAAAAGGTACTTGATATATCATCCATGATGTACCATGACTATAACATGACATGTTGAACAGGCAAGCGAACCCTCACAAGCTCCTGAAATGACAAGCAAAGGTATGATGATAATTAGAAGATATCTTGCCACTTCAAAATTAGCCCACAACATAGGGACGCAAATAGATATGATAAAAGTCACTCATTTTCATCAAAATCAGGTAAATGGGAAGGGTCAGTGTCCATCATGAACATGGCGACCCCAAAATGGGCTTTCAGAGAGAACAGATTTTTGGCAAAATCAAAGATAAGGAGCGCAGTAATCAGAAGATTAAAAAATAGTGTAAAGCATTGCTTTCAAAGCCCTTAAAGTTGAAACCATATATAAAAGAGAGCAGTGACCAGAAGATAAAAACTTTAACGTAGAAGAGTGGAACACTGCTGGCAGAGTTCTTGCCTTCCAGTTCTATGTCATTTTCATGAGCCGCTTCTAGCATAGACATTCCAAGGGGAACTCTAATCTGCTTCTCCTCGCCATCCTTATTAACAAAAGTCACAGATATCCTGCGTAAAGTTGCATCAGAGTAAGGAGCAGAATGAGAATTGAGCAACTATGTCATAATAGAGGTTCCAGTAGTAAATATCAAACAGGATAAAAAAAAAATCGTGCAAAATACTCTGTTATTACATACCTGTAGAAGATGCCACAATTATAAGAGAAAATGGTTATGGCTAACTCTTTCACGGTATAAAGTAGTTTTTCTGGCCTTTTTTTGTAATTCACTCTACTTTTGTCTAGAAAAGTGTATTTTTCCTTTTAAGTTTGAAGAAGATATTTAGGGCCCTGATGCATTTTGTTGAAGATATTCTTTCCTTCATTTAAACAACTAGGTAGTCGAATGGCTTATCATCTAATCACATGCTCATTTAAGGTGTCACAGTACCAGAGTCAGCCATCCTAAGGGCAGATAATAATGAGTGATGATCAAAAAGCCATTTGCACAATTTATAAATAGGTAGGTTCATGCTTTCTAACAAGAACATGAAATGGAAGGCATTTCAAGGCATTGCTTGATCCACAGCAATAACTGATCCCTTCTTAAGGATAGTTATTACAGTCCAATCCATTTGGTTTAAAGCATCAGACTCGAGGATTAACCTAAATCCTGCTCAGGTGGTCATCCTTTGTTAACAACAAGAATGTTTAGAATTCTCCACATTTTCATGTTCTCAAAACCTTTCAAAATTTAAATAGTAGAAAAGGAAATTTTAATTATTTTTCAAGCTCACATTCCCCATTTTCTCTTTTACCTTTCCCCTCTATTATTAGATCAAAGTACCAATAGGCTACAGGCATTTATCTTCAGCCATGGTGATTCCTCGTACCATTTTTTTTTTTTTGGATAGAATGCCAGAGAGTTTCCCACCCTCCCATCAAGAAACAGAGTTCCCAGTGAGCTTAAGAAGGGTAACAAATTGTATTTTTAGTTCTGCTTGTGTTATGCCTCACAATAGTGCTGGCCATTCAGCAACAGTGTGACACTTGATACCTCTAGTGATGGCCAAATAATGTCTAATTCTTGTCAATAAAAAAGAAGTCTCATGTTCGCCAAAAGATAGTAGGTACGCTCAAGGGATTACCAATTGTTTCACAGGAGTTTACTCAACACAGCAACTTTTCAAGCAAGTGCCAATAAATTTAACAAATATGGTTAAGGCAACATACTTAATGATGTTAATGCATCCAACACCATTACTAAGCTTTTGATTTTGTTACATGTTACATATTTACAAAAGAAGATAATCAACCCACAGCAACTGTTCTATTACATTTCAAAATAAAAACTTACGTTCCTTCCTCTGCATTCCCTTCCTCAGAAGTATTGTTAGTCGTTGACGTTGAAAGGTAATGATGCTTTTGAAACATGCCTCCCTGATACAATTTAGTAGAGGACCACTGTTGAAAGAACAAAATGGGTCAAACATCAAAAAATAGAGGGGCATTACCTAATGGTTTTGAAAAAGTATAACCAAAAAATCCTATTTCTTCAATAATCAATAAGCACGTATAGAAGCATGTTTTCTGTAAGTTCTGTTAATTCCATTAATGTTAGCACATAGAACACAACTACCAATAACCAATCTGATAAATTTCACATAATTTTATATGATTAAACTCAGTTTTATAATAAACACCATATCTACATTGACAGCACAATTCCAGCTTTCTTACTAATCCCTCTGACAAAAAAGTACCTACCCAATATTTGATAAAGAAATTTAGGGTTAATCAAATTCCTCACATTTGGACAGACATGCAACACTGTTAAACTGGTTGCCAATACAACATAATATTAGGTCGATAAGAATTTCCAATTCTTTCAGAATCCGAAAGCACATAAAGATATTGCAGGACTTGCTTTCCATTTTTTCCTGTGTTAACCAGAAACTCGTTCAACCTTTTTATCTATATGATAGAAGATTGGCCTCTTCCTCCCCTTAAGTCCCCACAACATTAGTAAAAACAGGTCGATCTAAAGATCAAGTTAAATCTTACATCATTTGCACACAACATTTGTACATACACACACTTAAATCTTGCATCATTCACTTCTCCTTTCATCCACTTTTACATTCATTCATTCATTATTTATCAAAAGAATGCTTGATGTTCAGAAAAAGTATAATGATAAACTAAAAAAATCTACATTCTGGGTATCACAGATCCGTTAAGAAATAACTAACCGGTGTTTGCAAATGCTCGCTCGTGACCCTTTGAATATATCCTGCTCTAGAATAGGATGAAAAATTTCCTGGCAAAGGTAAAAGAAGCAAAGCAGAAATAATCAGTTGAACCATCAATGCAAAGCAATTAGAGCTCATGCATCTCAGAATGAAAAGAATATGTACGTCTGCACAGCTCCTTGGCCATCCAAGCTCCAACTCTTGCTAGTCTTGAATGTAACATTGCGGGGATTATCAAGCTCAATAAACCCTAATTTTGTGAGAATCTATACGAAAATAGAGTCTACAAAAGTTCGAAACTGCACGAATATAGTGAAAGTGGTACACGACGTTGAACGATCTGAGATATTAGGAATAGAATTTGATGATACTCGAAGAACAGGAATGACGGCGACAATGAGCTATCCAGCGCCTTCTCCGATTCTTTCCTAATCGTTCCTAAAAAAATATTTTATTTCTGGTGACCCGATTCCAGGATTTTTTGAGATCGGTGCTTGAACTGTGAATTTTTAAATTTTGTTAAATTTAAAATATAAGAAAGATTAAAGAGAAAATTATCAATTTGGTCCTTATGAAAATGTCTGGTCCATGAAAGATGTTTTTTATCCCAATTTAATCCTTTTAATTTTGAATAAAGTACCTTTGGTGTCCTCAATATTTGAACCTTCGGTAAAATATGTCATTAACGTTTAATTGTGGTCAACTATGCCTCTAATGTTTCATTATTGGAGTAGTCTTACTCTTTTCACTAACACATTAAAATAAATAACGATTATGACTTATGTTGCACAACACTGTTAAAGATAAACTTCTTACGTTGTTGAAGATGGATTGCTTCCCCAAGTTTCAAAGCAAAAAGATGACCAAAATTGTGTGTATAACCCATAATCTCTCAAATGTTTTAGATAATTACCTTAGGCGCCATTTTTGCCATCATTTTGTTCTAAAAACTGGCAAATTGACACATCTTCAACAACGGAAGAAGTTTCTTTCTAATTGTGTTATGTCAAGCAAGTCACAATCATTATATATTTTAACAGTGTTAGTGAAAAGGTTAAAATTATTCAAAAAATGAAATGGTGTAGCATAATTGACCGCAATCAAACATTAAGAACATATTTGATCGAAGGCTTAAACGTTAGGGGTACCAAAAATACTTTACTCTTTAATTTTTTTTTTGTTAGTGTATTTGTGGCTTTTTTAAGGACTAAAAGGACAAAATTGAGACAAAAAAATCTTTCAAGGACTAAATTAGACATTTGCTTCTTTTAAGGATTAAATTGAAATAATCTATACTTTCTGGGACCAAATTTGATAATTCTCTCTTGAATTATCATTGGATATTTCTCCAAATCTTCCGGGTTATCCAAGCCCAAGTTGGTTATGAAGGCCCATAAAGCGTGATCCAAACCTTTACACTCACTTATTGGGCCCAGAGTGGTGTACAATTTCTTATAACAGTTAAAAACCCAAAAAGAAGAAGAAAAAAAAAAGCATGTGAGGCATAACACAAGCAGAACTAAAATGCATGTGCTATTTTTCTCATAAAAATATCGGATACATTATTACTGAGAAAACGTGAGAGCTTCCGAGCACCGATTCCGACTTCTCTCCGACGACGTCTTTTCGGAATAGAGAATGGATAACGTCTCCGATGTTTTTGTCAGCAAAATGGCACACGCGTTTAAGTTATATTTTAAAAGGAAAAAGGGTGAAGTCAAAACGACACGATTTTGTTAGGAAAAAGATATGTAAAAAATCTAATGTGAACAAAAAAATGCCAAGTCAGATATTTTTGTCATAGGATGCCACGTAAGCAAAAACTATTAAATATTTGATGGTATTAGTGAAAAGGTGACATTGACAGAAATGTAAAATGTTAGGTACAACTGATAGAAAAAGAAAACGTTAGAAAATCTGATGTTGATAAAATATGCCCAGTCAGATAATTTTGCCACATAGGATGCCACATTAGCAAAAAATATTAAATATTTGACGGTGTTAGTGAAAAGGGTGACATTGGCAAAAACATAAAACGTTAGGGGTACAATTGACAACGAAAAAATATTAGGAGCGAAACTTACAGGACCCCCAAACATTGGAGGCAGGAAAGGTACTTTTGCCATATTAAAAACATCTTTCAATATATTTGAAATATAAGAAATTTAAATTATTATATTATTTATAAAATATATATATATATATATATATATATATATATAGGAACTAAATTAAAACCTCAATAAAAATATAGGAACAAATAGATAATTAGACCAATTTTAAAAACAAACGGCCTAATGAGGGAAAATAATGATATATATATTTCTTCTTTAAAATTGACTTTTTTTACAAGTGAAGTTTTTTAGATATCGAAGTTTTATAAATATAATTTATAATTTTACACTATAAATTTTTTTTAAAAAATGTATATCATAAATTTACTTTATTTAGAATAAAATTATAATTAATATATAAAAACCACAAATTATTAAATCATTTTTATATGCAGAACAGTTAAAATTACAATATAATAATGTCCTTTCCTTACCTTTGTCAAACAGTTGATACATTGCTTTTGGTGATAGAAAATATAGAATTCACATTCCCCACCCTCACACCTCCCTTTTCATTTTAGTTGCATTTCACTCAAAACCAGCACATACATCTTCCCTTGCACCCAATCATCTCTTTTTTTTTTTTCTTTTTCCTTTTCCAATTTAATTTCTAGAAGAATGAAGACATGCACATATATATACATTAGAGGTGACATTATTATTTTTAATTTAATTTTAAAATATAATATAAATTAATTATTATTTTATTTTAAAATACATAAGATTATTTAACTCCCCGTGAATATGTTGTAACAGACCATACGGGAGAGAAGGGAACAGAGTAATATTAATATAAATATGTAAGAGTTTATCTAAGATATGCATATACCCTCAGATTTCACAAGTTGATTAATAAAATATTTAATGACTTAATTTGTGAAAAATCAACTAAAAAAATAGTTTTAATGTTTAAAAAATTGTTCAAATCAACATGTTAGATTGATAAATCCTATATACATAATTAAGAAAGTGATATTCTACATTTTGCCATGCATTTAGGGATATCCAAATTAAAGGATTAATTAATAATTAAGCATAAATATATAATCATTTAAGCATATATATAATTAATATAATATTCCAAATAATTAAAGTGTTAAAAATTGACATGATGATCCTAAATTTGTTTTTTCTTTATTTCTAAGAAACTTTCATTGGGGGAACATGTCCCCCCTCTCAAAATTCCTCACTCTTCTCATTAAAATTGTACCTTCAAACTCTTATAAGGGTTTCACATGAAAAAGGCCATCTCACACCCATCACCATTAATACTTCTTTAATTTACACATCTCTCTCGATCATATATAATTATATATATCTCTTTGAAAAGATATATAGAGTACTCCATATCACCATATATACATCAAAACCTTCATCTTCATGATCATTTCTTCTAAAACCTTACAAAAATTAGGGTTTCCTTGATCCCATGCTTCCCCATTCTTCTTCTTCTTCTTCTTCTTTAATTTTCTTCCATTATGCCCTTCAAACTCTCTCAAACTCACATAATAGTCCTCATTCTTGTATGGATATCCCTAATGCTTCTTCTCTTTCATGAGTATCACCATTTCAAGTCCAAGAATAACCAAATCATCATCACCATGCATCATCAGAAGCAGCATCACCATTTGATGAGCAGAAAAGTTCTAGCTAGCAAATTTGACTTCTCTCCATTCTTCAACCACCATCATCATCAGAAATCTCCAGAACCACCAGATACACAGATTGATCCTCGTTATGGTGTGGAAAAACGTCGTGTCCCAACTGGTCCAAATCCATTACACCATTAAGAATATATATATATGCATGCAGGTTATTCATTTTGTTTTTTAATTTTTTGATCTTGATTTCTATATATACATAAATTGAACCCAGAATTATTGACTTATTAATTACTATGTATGATATTATATATATATATATAGTGTATGTGTATTATAATTAAGTTCATTAATTTGTTTCTTCTGATGAGTTATATATATAGTTGAATATCTTCAATTCGGGTTTTGATAATCATGTTCATCATGATGATGGTTTTGCTTAATTTGGTCAGTGTAATGATTCATATGAGATTCATTAAGGGAAATTAAAGAAATTAAAGAAAAGTTTTGTTAATTATATATATATATATATATATATATATATATATATTGGGATGAATTTTTGGTGAGTGATTATAAAGAAACTGGAGTAGCTGAAACGGCACGGCACAGATTGGAAAGAAGATTTCTGGTTGGAGCATAATAATGATATTTATTAATGCGTTTGGTTAGTGTAAAAGCATAGTTTTTGTTATTTTTCTTAATTTTTTTTGGTTGGAAATTAAAAAAAGTATGATTTTTATTTGAAGATTGATGAAACCCAAAATGGTACTGCACGTGATCATGATCTGGGTTGTTGCCAGATAATCAATGAACAAATTAAATGAATCTATATATATATATATGTAGTTATGTACATTTTATCCCATTAATTTCAATTTTATTTTTCTTTCTTTATTTTTTATTTTTTATTTTTAAATTTAGTCATCATTCAGAATCCAAACTCCTCCTTCAACCTAATGACTAGTTTTTTATTTACGTTTTTCTTTTCTGCTATAAAATTATGAATAATATTCCCTGTTACTGTTATTTTATTTTCTTGTTCTTTTTTGCATCACATTTAATTTCCAATGATATGATTTTCACATAAATCCATTATTGAGTATTTTATTTTCATTATTATTGGACTTCAGTTATAACTGGAGACAAATTACTCAAACATTCAAAATATGTAGAAAGTAAGTCTAAAATGTATATACACCCTCTGAGTTTTGGGGCAGGGGCACATACACCCCCTGAGTTTTAAAATATTGCACATAGACCCCTGAGTTTTCACTTTGGGGCAGAGACACTCCTTCTGTTAGGGTTCCGTAAAAATTAGGCGTTAAGTGCCACGTCAGCAAACATGTGTGAGGGCACATACACCCCATGAGTTTTCACTTTAGGGGCACATACACCCCCTAAGTTTTCACTTTAAGGGCACGTACACCCCCTGAGTTTTCACTTTGGAGCAGAGACACCCCTCACACATGCTTGCTGACGTGGCACTTAACGCCTAGTTTTCACAGAACCCTAACAGAAGGGGTGTCTCTGTCCCAAAGTAAAAACTCAGGGGGTCTATGTGCAACGTTTTAAAACTCAGGGGGTCTATGTGCCCCTGACTCAAAACTTAGGGGGTGTATGTGCATTTTAGTCAAAAAGTAATTCAATGAGAAAAGAAAACAATGAAATACTTATCACTTTTTTCCTTGGAATTATGATTGTGAGCTATAACCGTAATTTTAGTGAGAGTATATATAGTTAATATATTGATATGTAAAGGAAAGAGTGGAATAATAAATGATTAAAGTATATTGCTAGGAGTTATTAATGATATCAAGATTAGCCCACCAGTCACCACCATCATTTCACAATAGAATTTAGAGATTGCTTTTATAGGTTGGTTGCTGGGTGCATGTCTTGCTACCCACTATAATCTCTAAGTAAGTGGTGACTCGTGCGATCTACGGATTATGTTTAAAGATGTTTATATATATTTTTAAAATATTTAAAAATATAAATGATTAAATTTTAATTTATAAAAAATATAATATAAAGTAATATTATGTTAATATAAAATACATGTTAAATCAATGAAATTGGAATACCTTAAATATTAAAGTATACGAAGTTTAAATATGAACTTACCAATAAATTTTTTTAGCAGACTTTAAGAATTAACAGGTCTTCTAAAAAATCAGACCCAAGTTTAGTAGCAATGTTTAACAATAACCCTTCTAAAAGAGATTTTCACACTGTCTCTTCCTTTACTGGTCCACATCAATGCTTTGATGGGATATCAACATTGTTCACTCAACATGTGGTAATTTTTCAGGCAAAAAAAAACATGTGGTAATTTGCATATTTTATTTAAGTGAAATTTATTTATTTAATATATATTATCGTACTCGTGCCTATATGTTTTGAAAATTTTGTCATACTTTGTATATGTACACGCACACATAACCCTATCGGTACTTGTATATTATTATTTTTTTGATTTATTTAGTACATAGTAGTGTACCCTAACCTATACTGAAAAAATTGTCATACTCCGTATCTTATATGTAACTCATGAAGTAATTTTTTTTTAAATCCATGTTAATTTTTTGTTTTTTTAAAAAAATATGAATTAATTTTGCATTATCCCTAAAATTTTCATACCCCATAATCCTATTTTGATATAATTAATTTTGCATCCTGCTTTTTTGAAAAGGTATTTAATTTTCTTACAAAGAAAATGTATTTAAATTTTAACAACTCATTAAATTGTAAGATTGTTTTAATCTAAACTATTAAGAATTTTAAATTATAACCATTTATAATTTTTCAATTGTAATTTAAAAAATATATTGGTGTCTAATCTTTTATGTTTTACAAGCTAATTTATTATAAGTTAACAAAAAAATGATTGTTTTTTTTCCTAAATTTCACATCTCATGTCTTAATTTTGAAGTCTTTTATTTAGAAAAAAATGTCTTTTATTTAAAAAAATTGAAATTATGTGTGTTCACATGAGATATAAATTCTGTAATCACATTAAATATAATTAGACAAAATATTTGTGCCTCTCATATTTCTATTCAACATTAACTATACTATTTACGATTTTTTTTCCAACATTTTGTAGAGAAAAATGGTAATGAGATTTTGAAAAAAAAAAAAAATAGTTCATATAAAAAACTAAAACAAAATAATGTTGTCATTTACATATTGTTAGGCACCCTTAACTTAATCAAATTATATCATTATAGTAGTGTGTCGGTTGCACCCACGTTTGGTCCCTTACATTTAACATTTTTCTTAGTTTGGTCCCTAACGTTTGCCGAGTCTTAATTTGGTCCCCCATATTTGCAATTTGTATCAATTTTGTTCCTAATATTTGCTAAATATCAATTTGATCACCCATTTTTGCCAATTGGTATCAATTTGGTCCCTTACGTTGATTCAATATCAATTAGTCCCACATGTTTGCATTTAGTATCAATTTGGTCACTACATTATCCAAGTGATGAGGGACAAAAATGAAGTTCTTGTCATTATAATTGCTAATTAACTTAATTATAATTTTAGTTAACTTTTTTAAAATTTAAATTTTTTTTGGAATCTCAAACTTTTTTAGAATGTCATAATCATAGTCAACTCTAAATCCATTAACTTAATTTAAGGTGTAATAATTATTATATAAATTTTAAATATCATTTGAATATAATTAATGATATCAGAATCATAGACAAAGAGAGGAAGTGATAATAATTTTAAATTTAAAATATGTATATGAAATTAAGTACGAAAATGAGTTTAAGGGATATGAAAACCATATATTAATGGCTAGGGTTTATATTTTTCAAAAAATATGATTAATAGAATAGTAGATGAGATTTGAAATTTTGACTTGAATGTGAGAGAGCGAATGATATTAATATATATATGGTAGAGGTAATTTGAAAAGAGAATATGGTTAAATTTTTTAATTTATATTAAAGCATTGAAAGGTTTAATTCTAAAATTAAAAATCTGGAGTAATTAATGGTAAATATCAAAATTAAGATAATATAATAATTAAAAGTGCGAAATCATATTTATATTAAAATTTTAAAAGTTAGCTGATTCTAAGGAATTTTGGTATTACGTGAGTGCAGCATGATTAAAGGGAAATATGAATTTTGAAATTAATATATGAGATTACTTACGAAACTAATTTTAAGGAACATAAAAATCATTATATTAGACCCTACAGTACCTGAGAGATTAGTCATTATGCTCGCTCTAGTAAATACTTTGATCAGTCATAGAAAAAAGAACACATAAATTTAAGAAACACCTAAAAATTTGGAGTAATTATTAATTAATGGTAAATATCAAAATTAAAATAACATAACAATTAAAAGTTAAAAATCATATTTTTATTATAAGTATGTAATTATTTGGGTGTGATATGGTATATATGGAGTCGACCAATTGTGAAGGAGTGATTGCAATACTAATTCAGATTGCACAAAATAAAATTAAAAAGATCAGATGACTATAATTAGAGATTGATAATTATGAATTTTTCCCTTTTTTTTTATGAGTTTTTCCTTCCTATCTTATGAGATTTTGTTTAATTTTCAAATAAAATAAAGTGTAAACAAAATAATTACAAAACAAAAACTAAATTTCTCATTGTTGTGCCAGAATATATATATATATATATATATATATATATTTATTTATTTTACCTGTGAATCTGTGATGTCACGCAAGAAACTAAAATGCCTATTAATTTTAGACAAAAATAAAAAACAAAATCAATCTTTTTATGATCTTTACAAAAACTTGTACTCACATAGTAATCACAAACATGATCCTTGTTGTAAATGATAGCAGCTCCTAGAGTTCTTGCTAGATTGTTATGGTTGATGATGCTTTTATGTAATCTCTCATGTTAGGTGTTTGTTGTTCCTGTTCTTGCGTCATTACCCAGTAATTTTTCTCATAGAGGTATACCAAAATAATCTTTTTATTTTTATTTTTATTAAATATATACTAATTCAACAAAAGAAGAAGAAGAATCAAATGTCAAGAAATATTTAAGATAACAAAACGTATAGAGTACTTGACATCAAAGAATACCATAAAGCCAAAAAATAAAAAAGTAACAATCGCAAATCAGATAAAATGAATTGAAAAAAAGCTGATACCTCAGATAGACCCGCTTGGTGGAGTAGAAGGAAGATAGAGAACAACAAACCAATCCTTAGGCAAAACGAAAAAAAAACACCTTTTCTTGAAAGAAACATTGAAGCAAAAGCAGCATGTATTCATCAAATTCAACAACCACATAGGAAAAGAAGAAAGAAACTAAAATGAGTAAAAGCTAAGCAGTAGACGTCAATTATATACCAAAGGAAGGTGTGCCAATGAAGAATTATATCACCAATTTTATTCTTTAAACTTGAATGGGAGGATTTAGCAGTAATTGATGCTAGTAAATGATCATGGTCAACTATATCATTCAATTCCAGCAAGAATCACGGAGTTCTTAAATGATAAAATAGTCAGTGAATAAATGTGATTAATTTAGCATTAATTTGAAGGTGATTAATTATCATTAAATGACTCTAATCAAATCAAAATTAAATCAATTAGAAGGTATGAAAACATTGACACATGGCATGTGTTAATTCCAGCTGGATTATTATAAATTATGTGGACCAATAGAAATTTAGCATTTGTAAAATGGCTTGACATGTGGACTAAATGCGTGAGAGTAAAAGATGTATTGATGATGTGTCATTTGAACAAAGGTGTCATCCATCCTATTTGTCAAGAAAATGGGCTAGAGGGATTCCTTTATATAGATATATAGATAATAAAAATATATATATGTGTGTGTGTATTTATATTATTATATAAATATATATGATATATGATTTTTAAATTCTTGAATTAGTTATTTCATCTTTGAAGGGGTTAATTACTCTCTCGGTGGTGGATACCGCCAGCATAGACAAAAAGAATATGATTTTTAAATTTTTTTGTTATTAGTTTTTAAAATTATAAATTAACACATATAGACAAAAAATATAAACTATAGTATATAAAAACTAAATTTAAACTACTTTATTCTTTTTATTTTCAAACATAACAAATTATTAAATTTTATTTTGTTTTCAAAAAATTAATATTTACTTTAATGATGTCAAGCCACATTAATTAATATATAATCAAGTGGGTTGGATTGAGGAAAAATATCATATATATATATCTTCACAGAAAACTAACTCATGAAAAGGAATGAATATAAAATATTAGAAGACCAAATGAAACCATGATAGCAACATTAGAATAATGGATAATTTAATTAATTAGGTAGTACGTAAAATATATTGTGTGTGTGTCTATATATATATATAGTATGACAAGAAGAATATTTCCTTTTCAGCTTCTTTTAAGGGTGGTGCTTTCTGATGTTGAAGATGCATAATTTATTGATATGATGATATGAGAGACAATATAACTTTAATTAACAAACACAAAGCAAAAAGAATATTGTACCTCCCATGCTTATTATGACCAACTATACATAAAAGTCACCACATTTAAAGCCTGATTCATAAATAATAGAAAGTTAAAAGGTTTATTTTGATCCTTTATGTTTTATTTAAGTTTTAAATTAGTCCTTTATGTTTCAAAAGTTTTAAATTGGTTCTTTATCTTTTTCAGAAGTTATAAATTGGTCCTTCCGTCCAAGTCCGTCAATTTTTTAAGTTAACTGTTGTCGTGACGTGCCGAATTGGACACATAATCTTTCATACGTGTAGCTAACGTGGCCTTAGACACACCAAAAATACCCAAATGACGTCGTTTAAGCCAAAAATAAAACTATGTTGAGATGACCGATATGAACCTCTAATGAAACATAAATGACCAATATAGAACTTGAATGAAACATAAAGGACCAATATAAAACTTTAATAAAACCTGAAAGATAAATATAAAACTTTTGGGAAACATAAAGGACCAATATAAAATTTTTGAAAGATAAAAGACCAATTTAAAATTTAAGTGAAACATAAAGGATCGAAATGAGCATTTCACCATAATAGAATAAAGTAATTAAACAAATCTTAAACACTTACACATATCATGGTGAGTTTAGCATTTGGGAGGAGCCTCGTCGGACCACGAACTTATACAAATAGGAATGTCTCTGTTTGTTTGTTTTTGTTTAGCACTAAAAAACAGACACACAGAGATCAATTACATAAAAATGTATGAATAAGTTTTTGGTGAGTCAGAGTTTAATTTTCATTACTGATAAGAGGGATTAATCCCTTTGTATCTTAGATTTTTTAAGGAACTTTAATTCAATATTGGCCACAAAACCCTCTGTACATACCGCTAATAATCGAACCCTTTCTATATTGATGATATTAATGAGTTAATTTTAATAATGAGAAATTTAAGTAATTTGTTTAATGATCATATATATACTTCAAAAAAAATGAAGTATGGCGCTCAGCTTCCCGAATGCTATAATGACAATTAATTAGATATAGGAAAAATTTTAGGTTAAATTCTTTATAATTTTGTCACATTTCCCAATATAAATAAAACACATGGTAAAAAGTGTTTAAATGTTTAATTACAGTAGAGAGAGAATGTAGAAGATCACATTTTATATGACCAATCATACAAAAAAAGAGTGTAAATAAAATATAGGCCAAATTATTCTTTTGGTCCTCAACGTTTGCACCAAGTTTAATATTGGTCCTCAACGTTTCAAAAAGTTATTTTAGGTCCTCAACGTTTTATTTTTGGTCAAAATTGGTCCTCTACCGTAACTCCGTATGATTTTTTTGTTAAATGCTGACGTGGAAGGCTTGTGTGGCACACCCTCTCTCCTACGTCTCATATTTGGATGATATGACACCCTCCCTCACTCCAATTCAACATTTAACAAAAAAATCAGACGGGGTTACGCTGGATGACCAATTTTGACAAAAAAAAGTTGAGGACCTAAAATAACTTTTTGAAACGTTGAGGACCAATATTAAACTTGGTGCAAACGTTGAGGACCAAAAGAGTAATTTGGCCTAAAATATATGATTGGTAGAACTTGATGGCGAAGATATAAAAGGAATTTGATTAAGTTTTTTCCTTAGATATATTCTTTGAAACATACACTAGAACTTGTCCGTGGGTAAATCTGTGTTATTCCATGGTAAATGAGTTTACCCACAGTCCGTGGGTAAAAATATACCCACGAAATTTTGAGTCCGCGGGGAATTCCCCACGGATTTCCCACGGACCCATCCGTGGTTAATTTCCCCCACGGAAGGGTCCGTGGTAAATCCGTGGGGAAATAGCTATGGAATTTTAATTTTACCCACGGATTGGATCCGTGGGTAATTTCATAGATTAGATTGGTCGCCGGCGAACTTCACCGGTCGCCGGCCGTTGGCCACCGGCCACCTCCGGCAACTCTTCCAGTCACTGGCCACCGCCGTCTGCCTGCCGCGGGCAACTCCTCCGGCGACCATATTATTTCTGAAAAATGGTCCTTTGAGGATTCAAAGACAGGACACCTTGCATGGTAATATTTAGATTTACCACTAGGCCATTTATCACATGTTTATTTAATGTAAAATATTTTATATATATACATCTAAAATTTAAATAATAAATATTTACCCACGTATTAACCACGGATATTTACCCACAGATTATAAATCCGTGGCTAAATCCAAGAAATTGCCCACAAATTTACAATCCGTGGCTAATTCCAAGAAATTGCCCACGGAAATAAATCCGTGGCTAATTAACAAATTACCCACGGATTGTAAATCGTGGCTAATTTTATGAAATTACCCACGGAATCGAATCCGTGGGTAATTTTCAACAAGAAAATTTTATTTTTTTTCCGTTTCTCCACGGATTACCCATGGAATATATTCCGTGGGTAAATCGATGTTTTGTTGTAGTGATAATTTATTTTGTGTATTTATATATATATATATATATATATATATATTTGAGGAGGGTTTATAGATTAAAGAGAATAAATTAATCAATTATTTTGTGACATGACACATCACTGCTACATCACCCCACATTACCACATCATCATCTTCTCTCCTTCATCACCATCATTATCATCATCATCTGGGGTGATGTGACAGTGATGTGTCATGTCACGTCATTAAAATATGACACGTAGGAGAGATGGTGTGCCATATAAGCAAGCCACGTCATCATTTAATGGCAAAAAGTTAACGTTGTTACACTCGAGGACCAAAATCGATCAAAAAAAAACTTTGAGGACCAATAACATTAAACTTTTGAAACATTGAGGACCAACATTAAACTTCATGCGAACTTTGAGGACCAAAATATACTTTAACCATTAAAATACATAGTTCTAAGAAATGTATAAGTGCATAATTAATCACGTTTTTCTCTAATGCTCTCTTACTTTTTTTTTAATTTCATTTTATTAAAAATGAAGAAAGTGAAGTATTTGAGAATTGAAAAGATCCTTAGTAGAAATCAAATATTCAAATCATAATTAAAAATATTCTCTTGAATGATGTAGTATAGAGAATTAAAATAATAACTAATAAGAATTTTGAATTGGAAGACATTGAGACTTGAACCAGCTCTTAAATAATAATAGCCAATTTTTAAAATGAAAAAGAGAATAAATTCATCTTAAAAGTTTCACATGTCATTTTTTATGATCTTATATGTTGATTTCAGGTTCAATTTGAGATCTTATGTGTCAAAACATCCTTTATTTATTCTGCTTTTATATATATATATATATATATATATATATATATATATATAATAATAATAATAATAATAATAAAATTAAGGTTTACAGTTTACTTATAACTTACTTAATCGGCTAGGTCAGTGTCAAGAAATGCCATTTTTTCTAGTTTATAGTTTAGACAGCAACATTTGCGGTAGATCCATTTATAATATTTAGTCCTTAAATTTTGAAAAAAATATTATTTAGTCTCTGAAGTCAATTATTTAATTCTTTAGATGTTACCTGTTAGATAACCGAGTGACGTAGTCGTTAATTGCTGACGTGTAATCGTTAACTGTTGATGTGGCGTCGTTAACGATTACGATGCGGGTGTCACCGTCGACGTATGAGAGGATTTTGTCGTGAGTTCGAGGCATATGCAGAAGGAGGAGCAAGGAGAGGAGTCTGGCCACATCAACAGTTAACGGCCATATCACTCGATTATCTAACAAATTATATTCAGAGGATTAAATAGTTGACAGAGTTACAAATTCGAAAATTACATAATATTTTTCTAAAATTTAAGGATTAAATAATAATTTGATTCGAGAAAAAAATTACTTTGCCTCTAAAATAAGATATATAGCTCCATTTTCAGAGAAAGTGACAGAAAGTAACCAATCTACAGACTATAGCCAAGGATATTGAGATTGATGAAAGACCACCTCGTATTCTTATATAGTTATATGATAATGATGAAATAAAATGGGTATCAACTACTTTTTATTTGAAAAATACAATATATATATATATTTATATTAATTTGATAATACAAAGATGAAAATTATTTTAATGGGATGTCTTGAAATAATTAAGGTGGGGAATAATTTCTTTCTACTTACCTTAGCATAACACTCATTTATTGCACAAGACATGTTACATTAAACTTATGTAAGACTCTTTATATTTTTACTATAAAATTCTTTAATATGTATATGGGGTGAGTTTATGATGCAACTTGTTGCATGTATGCAATGCAATTTTGGCCAATTAGAATAGAGAAAAAAATATACAAGATTATTTTTTACATGATCAATTATAAAGAAAAAGATAGTATAAATAAAATATATGATTAAAGAAATCTTGTAGCTATTTTTTTTTTCATTTATTGGGAAGCTAAAATAATGAACAACTTAAAAAACTTGTTAATTTGATGACGTTATTAGTTTTTCCAATGGGAATGATGCAAAGTTCCCATTATAACTTTATTAATTAAATTATTATTAAATTGCTCAAATGTTCAAATTGGTCCAATAAGTTTTAATTGTGTTTTAAATTGGTCATATTATTACAAACTGTTATATTTTTCTGTTAAGTGCTAATGCCATCAGTCAACAAAATAAATTCCAAGTCATCAATTTTGTCACGTCATCTTCCTTTTTCATTTTTCAGCGTTTCAGATTTCTAATTCAGTTTTCACTCTTCACACATTACTCCTCTTTCATTCTGAAATGCAGAAAAATTAAAGAGGAATATGATGATATAGAAATAATTGATGACTTAGAATTTCTTTTGTTGATTGGACAATAATGACAACAACATTTAACAGAAAACATAACGGTTTGTCATGGCAGGACCAATTTAAAACAGAATCAAAATTTATAGGACTAATTTAAAATAAATGAAACATTTAGGACCAATTTAAAATTTATCCTATATTTTTAGGACCAATTTGAAGATTCCACCTATTAAATTCGTTAAGCACATGTTTATATCTTTTTTTTTTGGTGCGTACATTTTTATATAAAAAGAAATACATTTTTCCAAGAAAGTTGATTTAATTAAACGGGCTTTATTGTTACAATTGAGACCAATAAACCGTCCTTTGGGCTTTGGTGGTTCTAGACCCGCCAGAAACGCATTTTTATTTTTGTTAATTTCAACGAAAAGTTTTTTTGTTCTATGAATTCCATTAAAAAGAGTTTTTTTACTTTTACTTTTCTTTTTTTTGCAAAACCTATATTTTTCTCATCTTCCTATCCTATCCCTTTGAAGTTTGAACATTCCCTCTCTCGTCAATGTCTTCCTCGCTAAACAGAAACGTTCACTCTCCGGCGATGTAAGTCTCCCTTTCGCCGTTGTCGATATTCCACCGCAGAACACCTCTTTCGACCTTCATCAACTTACAAGGTGTGAAAAATGGTTAAAGGTTCACTTTGGTCATCTATGTTTGACATAAGTTTCAAATTATATAGTCCTTTATATTTCAAAAGTTTTAAATTGGTCATTTATCTTTCTCAAAAGTTCTAAATTGGTCATTCCGTCCAAGTCCGTCAATTTTTTTAGTTAACTGCTGACGTGTTCATTCAAGATTACGTTCACGCCATGTCATTGCAGATAATGAAATAGGAGATGACGTGGAGTCACACCTCAGCTTAAACAGACATGTATGAGAGATGATAAGTCCATCTCATATGCCACGTCAGCACTTAATGGAAGAAATGGACGGACTTGGACGGAAGGACCAATTTGAAACTTCTGTGAAAGATAAAGGACCAATTTGAAACTTTTGAAACATAAAGGACTAATTTAGAACTTGAGTGAAACATAAAGGACCAAAACAGACATTTGACCTAAAAAAATAAATAAATAGATGTAGATTTGAAAAATATTTAAAAAAAAGATAAATAAATATGTATGAAAAAAAAAAAGATGTAAATATAGAGATAAGAGTGGAAAGAATAAAAAGTAAATAAGTAAATGGTGGGAAAAAAAAAAGAAAAAAGTAATATATATATATATATATATATATATGGTGAGATAATAATAGATATTAAGTTTAAAATATTACATTTTGGATATTTTAAATTTTTGTAAATGAGTTATAAGTTAATCATTTATTTTATTCAAAAGAGTATCAAGATACGGAATTTATTAATGACATGAATAATAAAGAATTTTTAGTATTGAGATTTTATAATATATTTAATAATCAAAATATATATATATATATATATATATATATATATATATATATATATATATATATATATATATATATATATTAAAAGACTTTCACCAACTTAAAATTCGATAAGTGGCTCTTCTTATTTCGTTACTTTCACCAACATTTTGGATATTTAAAATTTATTTTTTTGGTACAAGTGGGAGTCCAAAGGCCCAAAAAGGAAGAACAAAAGCAAAGCAGGCCTAGCCACCAGGTCCTTAGGGGGATTTAATCCACAAGCATCCCCAAGGACCAAGGAAGAAATACAATCAGGAGGTGAGTCTAGAATAGTTAAACCTCTACAACTAGACAGGCTAAGTTTTGCCAGTTTATCAGCACAGGTGTTTACATTTCTATGGCAGTGAGACATAGTCGCATTCCAATCTCTGCTAATGATGTTCTTGATAGTGGCAATTGTTGGGTGCAGAGGGTGAGCCATGTTGGTTTCTTTGGTAATCTGATTAATAATCCTCAAGCAGTCATTTTCAATCACAACTTTCTTATATCCCATCTCCCAAGCTAAGTTTAAACCACACCAGATTCCCCGGGCTTCAGCTCCTTCAGGCGATGAAATGCCCAAACTTAGCTTTCAGTGAAACCTTTGAGCCAATTACCTTGTTCGTCTCTTATCAGCCCACCCAGCCTTATTTGTATTCACCTTAATCCATCCACCATCCTGCTTCTGGTTTTAGCCAATGAGTTTTCGGGTTTGAATGATCTAGGCTCTGAGTGATAGGCATATTCTTCCAAGCTTGGAAATGGTTTCTAGCAGTCTTTAGAATGAAGCTGCCAGGGTCATTCGGAGGCTTAAAGTCATGCTCCTTTAGGCTCATATTCCTCCACATCCAGATATGATTGCAAGTAATGCTAAAGACAAGGGGCAAGGGACATTACTGAATGTATTGCGTCTCTTCAAGTTCCAGTTGATCCACTCACAGGTGTCCAGTGTGAAGAATAACTCTATCTCTAGGATTAATGAAGTTTCTCCAAATGTTAACCGATGCTTCACAGTCTCTGATCATGTGGAGGTTGGATTCTCTGAGCAAATTGCACCTGGGGCAGGAGGGGCTTTGGCTACTCCAAGAGGCCATGCGGCTTTTCGTGGGTATATATTATATATATATAAATATAGATAGATGGATAGATATTTCAAAATCTACACTATAGGTTAAAAAAAACGATGGTTAGTGAATAGAGGATTATTAAAATTTCATAATTTTAGAATATTTTTTTTTTAAAAAAAATACTTTTCTAAAGAAAAATACTCTTATTATACATATATATATATAATTGACACTTATGTGTTAGTGAATATAGGATTATTCAAATTTCAGAATTTTGAGAATATTAAAAGATGTTTAAAAAGATGACACGTATCACACCTAGAACAACTTATATATAGATATAGATATAGATTTACATATAAGTTATATTATTTAATTTCTTTTTTGAAACAAAGTCATATTATTTAATTAAAAATTCAATAGAGTAAAATTGAAGAACAAGCGTAGTGATTCATTAAAAGATAAAAATAGTAATATTTTAACTCAAAAAATATTTTAGACAGCTAAGCATAAGAAATCAAGTAGGAAAAGGATTTTCAAACCAAATAAAACTCTTTCTCAATTTTGATATATATATATACCCTCTGCCTCAGGTCAATACCTCTATGCTTCCAGTAAGGTTAATTTGTGCGGCGTTTTCTACAAAAATGGAGATCAAACTTCAACTTGATCTGTGGGCAGAAATTAATGAAGATATGCTATATGAAATTGCTCAACGCATTGATTCTTTCGTTGATTACATTCGATTTCGCTCGACGTGTAAAAATTGGTATGCAAATCTCCCAGATCCTAAATATTTTAAATACCCTTTACTTTTATTGCCCTCTGATGATAAGAAAAGTGATAGTCTACGTCAAATTTTTCATCCCGAAGAAAAGAGAGTAATTGATCACCTGTCTTTGCCGGAGGCAAAAGATACTTTATTTCGTGGTTCTTGTTATGGATGGTTGATAACAGTTGGATTAGATGACACCATACGAATGTTGAATCCAATTACAAGGGTTGAAATTCATCTTCCACCCATATCGACACTGCCAACTGTAGTTAGCTATCAGCCTGAAGTACATGATAAGGAATATACATTAAATTTCAATGATTTAAACTATGATTATGAGAAGTGGTTTATGCAAAGAGCAGTTTTCCGTAAAATCATCTTATCATTTCCCCCTGATGATGAAAACCAAGATTTTATGGCTATGGCTATAGCTGTTATTGGGGCAAATACAAATTTATGTTATTGTAGACGTGGTGACAAAATATGGACAAGATTAACAGATTATTCAACTGTATTTTTTTCTGATGCCATATTTTATAAAGGAAAGATGTGTGCCGTAGATCCTCGCGGTTCCATTTATGAATTTGATATGAAAACATCATTAGGAGGATTGAGTAGAACACCATCTTTTGATTACAACAAGTTACCGTACGTAGAAACCCATAATTATTTAGTTCAAAGCAATGATGGTTTACTATTAGTGGTCAGATACATTGAAAGAGAAGAATACATTCTAGAAGAAGAAGGAGAAGAACACATTATAGAAGGAGGAGACATGCTAAATGGAGAACACATTCAAGAGGAAGAAGGAGACGCGGTGATTGATCATGAAGAACTTCACACTAGGGGTTTCTCCGTATTGAAATTAGATGAATCTCAAAATAAATGGTTGGAGATAAAGAATTTGAATGATTATGTGTTAGTGCTTGGATATAATTCTTCAGTATGTATGTTGCCTCATCCAATCTCACGGAACAAAGGAAATCGCATCTATTATTCAGATGACTCGTTGGAATTTCAATTGAGTCAAATCAATGGAGGATATGATAATGGTATATTTAATTTGGAAGATGGAACTATTCATCCCTTATTTGATGAGCCGAATCTAATTTGTCCGGCTCCTATTTGGTTATTGTAATCTGACAAATGCAAACTTTATCATCTTTAAACGTTTATTTAATTTTTCTTTATACTACAAAAGACTTGGTTGTTTACAAATTTGTATATACTAATTAAATACCGTTTCATATGTGTATTATTTGCTCTTTTTTTTGAGGGAAGTATTATTTGCTCTTTTAAATTATAACTTGTCATATTTATAAAAAAGTAATATTCATATCCTTTTATATCATATTTAATTGCTTGCTTTACGTTTTAACTTTTAAGAAGTAATGAAGGGTGACCACATTTCACATTTTTCACACACTCTCTTCTCTTCCCCATGCTTCATTTGATTAAAATACTTATACTCAATGGATACTCTCAAAATTTTATTCTATGGGTCTAAGTATGAGTTCGGGTACAAACTCAACGGATTCAGGTCCGGATAAGGAGGCACCCTATCCGTACCCTATCCGCAATAGTAATTATTTATTTTTATATATATAAAGTATTATTTTAAATTTTTTTATGTTGAGAAAATATATAATTCTAAGAAAAAATGTTAAATATCTTATAGATATTAAAGTAATTTAATTGTACATTTATATTTATGATTTAATTTTTTTCTTTTTTGTGATTATAGATGAAAAAAATTGATAAAAATTAATTTTATATTAATAAAATAATAATTTATTTCAAATTTTTATGGGTCTTGGTCCGAGTATGGAGATTTAACTACCCATATGATTCAGGGATGAGGATTGATTTTGATACCCGCTCAAGTTCGAGTCTATGTCTAAAAATTATAGTACCCTACCCAAACCTTACCCATGATCATCCCTATCCCTATCCCATTCCCTCTTTTTAAGTAACTAATAATAATAATAATAATTTCTACCTCACCTCTCACTTTCTCCTATTCCTCACCGCCAAAAAATCCATTTACCTTACCTCTTTCTTCTTCTTCTTCAACATCCTACCCACTCCACACACCCTCACCAGCGTGACATAATATTTGATACAAAATTGAAGGAGATGAAGTAATAAAGTTAAAAAAAAAAAAATTAAAACCAAATCTGTCTGACACACAGACGGATTTGGTTTTATTAAAAATAAATAAATTTTCATGAAAAAAAATAAAATAAAAAATTGAATCCGTTTGTCTCTTTATTAAAAAAGAAAGTCCAAATCCGTCTCAGGCCCAAACGGATTTAAACATACAAAAAGATAAATTTAAGGTATCTGTAAAATATACTTTAATACAAAGGAGAATTTTGAGGTTAAAATTTTTAAACCATGGGTTTAAGTAAAATTACCTTTCTCATACGTTTGGGCACTTTGATTTGACATTAGGAACCATGCATATAATATGTAACCCTTGTCTTGAATGAGATGTAATTAAAAACTCTTGTCATATATCACTTATATCCATAAATTGTTCACATACACATTCAGACCTACAATAGTAGGATAAAATATATATGGAGCATGTACGTTAAAGGCGTGTATTCTCATTGATACCCTCTACAAAGTAAAATAAAAAAGGTAAGCTAGAGTTCAAATCAATGAAAATAAATTAATATGACAAAATATTTTTTATTTGGTCTATTTGAAAATTTAATTCAAATCGTCTTCTCCGAGCAAAAATGATCATGGTAGAGTTTAAATACGGTACTATATTTTTCAGACTAGGATCTGAATTTGAGTGGATATTAAAATCAATTTTTATCTCCATACCTTATGGATAGTCAAATTCTCATACTCATAAAAATATAAAATAAATTATTTTTTTATTAATATAAAATTTATTTTTATCAAATTTTTATCTATAATCACAAAAAATTTAATCATAAATATAAATATATTATTAAATTACTTTAATATTGATAAAATATTTAACATTTTTTTTTAGAATTATATATTTTTTCAACACAAAAAAGTTTTAAAATATTACTTTTCATATATAAAAAATAAAAAATTACTATTACAGATACCGTACGGGTAGGATATCTCCTTAATCAGAGCCGAACTCATTAACATTGTATTCGAACTTACACTTATACAGGATAAAATTTCAGATAGCCATTGAATATGAGTATTGCATCTTCGAGCCTAGACAGGTCCACTCCTTTCTTGAACCAAACAATCACCAAATAAGACAAAACCGAGACAGATAGAGGTGTTCAGAACCGATAGGGTATGTTTATTTGCAAGAAACATCCATGAAAATGAAAATGAAAATGGTGAGACCCACCGGACCCCACCTACTTTTTTACTTTTTTATTTTCATCAACTTAAAAAAAGAAAAAAAGAAAAAATATTTATTATACCCCTCTAATTTGACATGATTTGACACAATTATAATTTCTTTTTTTTTATTATTTTAATATAAGGGATAAAATTGTCATTTTAATACATTTTCTTTCTATTCTCATTATCAAATTTTTACTACTAAACACATCAAATATATTTTTTAGTTATTTTTATTTTCATTTCTATTTGTGCCCTAATAAACGTGCGCATAAAACCAAGACACTTAAACCAAATAATTACTAGGAATAGAATCTTCAAAATCGTTATTAAGCTATTAATCTAAATCGATAAATGCACCTGTTTTTTGATGAGCCCGCCGAACACCGTACTCGGTAGATTTTTCGATTACGATCGGTTTTTAAACATTGCTCTGAGCCTGAACGCACGCATGCCTGCCTCTCTTCTCTCTTCTCTAGTTTCGACCGCCACCCAGCCTCACCGATAGTCGTCATCGCCGGTCACAGCAGCGACACCGCCGTCCGATAACCCTGACTGTGCGGTGGTGCACGGACCAGAGAGTGGTCGAGTTGTCCGTCCTCTCCGAGCCGAGACAGGTTCATTTCTTTCTTCTTCAATTCTTCTGATAATTTTTTATCAAATCGAGGGGATTTAGGGTTGGAACGAAGCATCTACCGTCTTTTGCTTCTCATCTTCATCTTATTTGATCCTTAGTTTTGCATCCAAAAAACAGAGGTAGTAGATGATAAGCCTCTGTAAAGATAAAGCACTTGAATGTGGCTCTCCGAAATCCCTTCTGTCTCTCGGGATCGAGACTGCATATAGCACGCACATGCTTCGTGGCACTTCAAACTCGAAACACTTTCACTTTCTCTATTCACAACCTACCAAGGTTCTTATCTCTTTTCTTTTTCTTTTTTCAAAATCTTCCCATCTTTTTGATTTTTTTCTTTCTTTTCTCGGTTCACTTCAAATTTATACTATTGATGATGATTTCTTGATGGAAGACATATATGGAGTCTCGCTGTGTTGCTGATTGGATGGAGAGTGTAGATTAGAATTTTCCTCAGCTTGTTACATGATTTTTTCAGAACTTCTTTCCATTCTTGTAATGCGTGACACTGTCTGGGTGATGATTGAATTAGAAAATTTGGGTTTGTAATAATTTTTTTTGTAGCTTTTTGCATAGAGAAGAAAGTGTTTCTGGCCTTTGATATGTGGGTTGGCGGCATAGTAGTAGACTAGTAATCGGCCTTTGTGCATTTGTAGAGGCATGTAATACTAATAGAATTTTACTTTTGTAACGTGAATTTGGTGATTAAACCAGAAGAAATGACTTCTTTCATTGTGCTTAATTGGCTTAGAAATAGAATAATTTGAAGAGTCTGTAGGTGTGATCGTCATTTTGAGCTTCCTTTTTTCTTTTTGTTCTAGTAATGTGAGTTTTTTTTGTTGATTTCATTTTTTGGATAAAAGTGAATTATTCATACATTTTAGACTTAATTAAGTTCTGTTACATCATGATCATCTTCATTACTGTTGATATTTACCATCTATTCACCTAGGTTGTGGTTTTGGTTTTAGAAGGGTAGTCAGAAAATTTGGTCAGAATCTTGTCTCTCCTCTTTGTTTCCATCTCCACCCTCCATTTACCAGGCTAAAGAAAACAAAAGAGAATTCCTTTCGACTTTTTTTTTTCAGATGGCTATTACTTACACATGATGAAGTCTTATTAGCAAACTTTTGTGTAATGTAAACCACAGGCTGGGATCAAATGGTGCTGATGAAATAAAGGTGTTGTATGGTGTGTTCTATTCTGAATTCTTAGATTTGTTCTGTTATATATTTGGATATAGTCATATAGAGGTTACCTTCCTGTTGTATTGAATGGGATAAATTATATGAAATAGAAGCTGCATTTATTCCTGAGGTCAATGATGAATTAGATACTCAAACTTTTGAGAAGTTTGAAAAGTTTGAAGAGGTATTTGATGGTCTGTGAGTTTTTCTTGGACTAAAACACTGTTTTGGTCCTCCACCAATGCATCCTTTGTCAATTTGGTCCTATCACCGTTATCAATTTGGTCCCTCACAGACTAAACCGTTAGCAATGTAGTCCTTTTGTTAATTGACTTGATGACGTGTCAAATGTGACTAAGCAAATTTTTAGCTGACTAGACATAATTATTATTTTTATTTTAAAAAACTTTATAATTAAATTATTATTTTAAGTTTCCCTTATCTTTTACAGACGCAATAAGAGGTTCCATTCCAAAAGAATATTTGTGCCCTAGCTAACACAACATTCTTGAACTCTATCGAAGGCGACAATAAACTGGTTGAGAGTAACTTGTTATGTGATTCTTGTTTCTCTTCTTTTTCTTCCTTCATCGTTGTTTTCTGATTCTTGTTTCTCTTTTTGTTTCCCTTGCCTCTCTTCTTCTTCATCTTTCATACATGTGCTTCACTGCTTGTTCTTATTATTTATCCTTCATAAGAGCAAGAGATACAAGCAATCACAGTGTAATCATCATCGTATTGCAAGCTAATTTTTTAAATAAAGCTACAAATAGCAAAGAACAAAGCAAAAATCAACCTCTATAGCAAGCTTAATATCTGGGACCACCACTTTGAATGCCTTTTATTTGTCTCTTAAATCCTTATCAATATTTGCTGCATACATATGGTTTTCTGATTCAACAAGGTAATTTAAATAGTTTGGAAAAAAATGAACGGATCCATTTAGCTTAGCTTTTAAGAAAATGAACGGATCCATTTAGCTTAGCTTTTAAGAAAAAGTCATTATTAGAAACATAGTGTCAAGATACAAGAAAGTCATTCAGGTACAGTACTAAAATGAAAACCAGCTTCTACATCAGAAAGTAGCATACGGATGTTTGTAGAACTAATTTTTCCCCTTCAATTCAATCAGTTCTTCTCACTACTTTTGTGTAGATATGCTATAGATAGGCAGTAACTTTAAATTAATTTGTTCTTCTCACAACTAAGAAAAAATCAGCAGAGCCAATAATTACACAACAACAAGCTAAGACACTCATAATGCAACATAACACACAAAATGCAACAAAAGTACACAGTATAACAGAGAGCATAAAACGAACCGGCAGAAATAGCAAATGCAACAGAACTCACTGAATCGTGATGGCAACACTTACCATGGAGAAGTGACGACTCTTGATAGTAAGTGACGGGAAGCAACGATTCTGGGCGGCAACAACTGGTATGCAAATTGCTGGTCATTTCAATGGGTTGAAGTTGTTCTTGCATTTGCGTTAGGGATTTAAGAGGAGGAGACGATTAAGATGCAACTTAATATAATTTAATTATAAGACCTTTTTAAAATAAAAATAATTAATTTATGCCTAGTCAAATAAAAATTTGCTTAGTCACATCTTTAACTTGACACGTCATCAAGTCAATTAAAAGAAGGACCACATTGCTAACAGTTTGATCTGTGAGGGACCAAATTGATAACAGTGATAAGTGGAGGACCAAATTGATAAAGAATGCATCTGTGGAGGACCAAAACAGTGTTTTAGTCGTTTTCTTGCCATAGCAACATATCTATGGCCATTTACCTTTTCCAACATTACTCATTTATCTTTTGCACCTGTAGGCAGACATCCAGAATCACCAATCATCAAGAGCTGGTCCTTGGAGGAAGGTAATCTTTATGTATGCTTCTCTGTTACCAATTTGATCACAGGTTATCTGTAGCGTTAGCATATGTCTAAATAATCTTCTGTTGACTGGTATGATGGTGAAGCGGTGAGGTTTTTCTTCTCAATCAATACACAAGATATGAATATAAAAGAAAATAAACAAGTACTATTGCTTGAATTTCTTTCATATGAAAATTATAGTGGATCTCTGATATTCTGAAAAATATTTTCCTTTGACTTGGCATTGCTGTGAGTAGGCTGTTGGGATGAGTTGCGTTAAAAAGGCTATTAACCACAAGCAGGGACATAGAACTAGGGAATTAATATTCCAGACTATCAAGTTTGAGATTCAAATATCAGAAGATTTCATCTGGTGATATTTGCCTAATGTTTATGCAGTCAAACTCCTTCAAGATCATGATATGAATTTTGTCTAAGTGTTGCCTTTCTTGTTGCTGAAATTTTGGTTTATAAATTATAACACACTTTTCCCTGAATTCTCAATTGGTTTGAAATCATGGCTCTACTAGGACTAGGAGTGTGTATTTTTTGGGCTCACTGAAATGTAGATCTTGAAATATGTTTTATACTCCCTCAGTGTTGTTTAGAATTGCTTGAGGGTCAAATTTCTTAATTTGCACTCATGCGAAATGTTCTTTTCCTTTAATCAAATTTTAGTATTGGTTAACTTGCAATTAGCAAGAAAAGTTGACATGCCATTTTCAAGTTCAGTCATTGGCTGTATTCTTCATACACTAATATCTGTGGAGAACTTCTTTAATGATTTATCAAGCCATATCATAGTTCTTGATCTTTCAGTTTTAAATTTGCTACAGTTTTTTTTTTTGGATAGAAAAAGGTACTTGCATTAAGAAAAAAGGCAGCCATCTAAGGCAAGTACATCAGCTATACAGCTAGGATAGTTTTCAAGCCAAACTTGGCAAGAGTCAACAGAACACCCCAGGTGGGCCAACCTGTCAGCAACTCGATTGGCCTCCCTAGGAATCCAAGAAAAGGAAACATCAGAGAAAGAACTCAACAAGCTCTTGATATTGCCAAGAATTGTTTCAAGGGGAGAACAAGCCGCCACCCCCGACCGGATCTGATTGACCACCCATTCGCAATCACACTCCACCAGTACTTTATGGATCTCCAGATCTCTCGCAAGCTCCAACCCCAGGTACAGGGCTTCGGCTTCTAAGATGGCGATCGAGGCAGACCCAGGAAGCTTCCTCGCGAGAGCAGCAAGAACGCGGCCATCCCACCCTCGGATCACGCAACCAGCACCTGCCACCTCGTCACAAAACTTGCTAGCATTGGTGTTAACCTTATAGAAATGCATCGGCGGCGCAACCCAGGCTTGTAGAGGCTGAGAAGACAGAGGCATCAGAGGCCGAGAACCCACCAGATTAGAGAGATCGAACCACAAATCACGAGCACTTTGCCGAAGCCGATTCAGAGGTAAAGATCTCAAACCCAGCCGCACTTCATTCCTTCAATTCCAGAGCATATAGCAATAAATAGCCAATTGGGCAAATTGATCAGCCGACCAGAAGGAGAAACCAATGCCAATCCACTCAAAAAAGGAGATACCATCCTCCGCTTCGGAGACGAAGGGGAGGTTGGTTCTGCTCCAGAAGTCCTCCAGAGATGAGCAACGAAAGAGGGCGTGGAAGACAGATTCAGGCTCAGAATTACACAGGGGGCAAACGGGGCTGATATCAATACCTCTCCGGGCTAAACTGTCACACACCGGTAAGATTTCCTTGCAAGCCCTCCATACAAAATGTTTAATTTTGCCAGGGATGGGGGTATTCCAAATCTGCTTCTAGACAAAAGAGAACAGACTACCCACATCCCCGGTTTGGATCTCAGAACATTTAGATCTTCGAAACTCTTTGTAGCCAGATCTAACCGAGTAGGTACCAGAAGGAGCAAAGCTCCAGTACAAAGATTCCATACCCTGGATTCTGCAACATGGGATGCTGAGGATGCACTGAACCACTCTATTAGGGAAAAGTTCACACAACAGCTCACTGTTCCACCCACCACTAGGTCTAAACAAATCATTAACATAATTAAGTCTAGACACATCACTGCACAGGCTCAAAAGGTCTTCAGGCTTAATGTTAGGCACCCACCTATCTTCAAACACCCGAGTGCTCAAGCCCGAGCTGATTCGGCGACAGATACCAATGTCCAGAACTTGTTTCCCTGCCATAATACTCCTCCATAAATTTGCTACAGTTGTTCTCCCACTTCTCACTCTTTATTTTCTCATTCCACTTTTGTCATGTCTATTGTTTTTTTTTCCAGATGCTCTCATCTAAGGACTTAAATTTTGTTGGGTACACGAACAAGAACTTTGAAATTGTCAATGACTATCAAGTTCCTGGGATGGGTACATCTTTCTCTCTTTTGTACCTTAAATATTAATTTATCATGTTTATCACGTAGTTCAATATTGGAATTTGGAACATATATGCCTTTTGATTATTTGAGGAATATTCATATTATTTTCCAAATACTTAAAACAAGGCTCAATTTGAAAGAACGTATCCTACAGTAAAATTAACTATAAATTAGATTCAACTTCCTAACATATATTTGAAGTTCTTTATAAGATGCTATTTTCCTTTCAAGAAGTAATGCATATTAAGTTTCACTGGTCATTTAACAGTTAACACATATATGCACGAATTAGTCCATGATATATTGTTGAGATACTTGCTAATTATCACGTTTATTATTGTTATTATTTGAATTTGAATTTAAATAATTAGGGATTTGGTTGTTATTTAAATTATTCATTATCTTAGGTTTATCTTATTTTATTTTAATTAGCCAATAGATAGGATAACTTATAGTTTAAATATTAATTTAAACTAAATCCTTATCTTATTCTTGAGGGATTCTAGTGGTAGTTTGTTACCATGGTCCCTATTTATGTAAACCGTTATTTTCAATTTTGATTTATCAAAAAACCAGAGAGCTAAGCTCCGTTTTTCATCATGGTATCAGAGGCTGGTTGATCATAATTTTTTTTTTTTAAAAAAAACCCTAAGCATGTCACGGCCTAACCTAACACCCAAGGTGGTGTTCGGAAACATGGCTGCCGACGACACTGCTGGTTCTTTTGTGACCAGCAACGTTACAGCAACTAATGAAACCGGTTGGACAGATGCTACTCCAGTCCTAATTACTGGTCACAAGCTCAACAGCCACAATGCAGTAACGGCTATGGTTTCTGATCTTACTTCAGCACATGTTGCCCAATCAGGCATGGTTGTTAAAATCTAGATTTAAATCTTAAAATCTTATGATTTTACGATTTTACATTATCAAATATTGTTAAATCTTGTACAAAATCGCGCTAGAATCAGTGAAATCAGGTAAACCCGTGAAATCTCGATTTTACCATCAAAACAAACTAGATCCACGATCTCTCCCATGCATTTTTTTGGGGTATTCCTCCACACAAAAAGGTTACAAGTGCTACTCTCCAACCCTAAAAAAATTCTTCATCACTATGGATGTTTCCTTCTTTGAACATGAGCCTTATTATCCTAAAACCTCCATTCAGGGGGAGACTTTAGAAGAATGGAGCTTCTTGGATAGATGTGAACCCATACAACAGTCCCAAAACACCCAAGACAGCCTTGAACCCATAGAACAATCCCAAAACACACAAGATAAAATGTTTGGCATAGTTTACACCAGACGGCAAGAAACCCAAGAAAAAGAGACAACTCCGATGATGCAAATCCATGATTCCATGCCAAGTCCCACTGAGCCCGAGAGCACTAGTGAGGGGCTGAATCTTCCTATTGCACTAAGGAAAGGAGTAAGGTCTTGTACAAACCATCCTATTGCTAACTTTGTGCCCTATGATAAATTATCTGCTAACCACAGGAAATTACTTATCAATATCTCTCATGAAAAAGTGCCTAACACCATTGAAGAGGCACTCAATCATGAGAAGTGGAAAGCAGCAGTAAAAGAAGAGATGGATGCCTTGATCAAGAACAACACATGGGAGGTAACCGAGTTGCCTAAAGGAAAGAATACAGTAGGGTGCAGATGGATATTCACCATCAAGTACAATTCAGATGGAAGCATCAACAGGTACAAAGCTAGGTTGGTAGCTAAGGAATTTACTTAGACATATGGAGTTGACTATCAAGAAACATTTGCCCCAGTAGCAAAATTCAATTCCATTAAAGTCCTTCTATCACTAGCTGCTAACCTAGATTGGCCACTCCACCAACTAGATATAAAAAATGCTTTCCTAAATGGAGATCTCAAGGAAGAAGTATACATGGATATGCCTCCTAGTATTGACAATAAAAATGGAAAGGTATGTAAACTCCTTAAATCCCTTTATGGTCTCAAACAATCTCCGAGAGCATGGTTTGAAAAATTTACAGATGCTGTTAAAAGGCATGGATACATTCAAGGCCAATCTGATCATACACTGTTTTATAAAATCTCCTCAACTGGGAAGAGAGCAATATTAATAGTGTATGTAGATGATATTATTATAACCGGAGATTTTTTTGATGAAATTGAACTTCTCAAGGCTGCGTTATCCACTGAATTTGAGACAAAGGACCTTGGTGAACTCAAATACTTTCTAGGAATGGAAGTAGCAAGGTCCAAAAAGGGAATAGTAGTATCACATCATAAATATACCTTGGATTTACTCCAAGAGACTGGTATGCTTGGTTGTAAACCTGCAGATTCTCCTATGGAGGCCAACTACAAGTATAAATTTGCACAAGAAAGCCCCTTGGTTGACACCGGGAGATACCAACGACTCGTAGGCAAGCTAATTTATCTTTCTCATACAAGACCTGACATCAGTTTCTCAGTAAGTGTGATTAGTCAGTTCATGAATTGTCCTGATGAAGCACATTTAGAGGCTGCCTACCGTATTCTTAGGTACTTGAAATCAGCACCTGGGAAAGGAATATTCTTTGAGAAAAATGATAAAAGAGGAATAGAAATCTACACGGATGCAGATTGGGCTGGTTGTGTTACTAACAGGCGATCCACTTCTGGATATTGCACGTTTGTATGGGGGAATTTGGTGACGTGGAGGAGTAAGAAACAATCAGTAGTAGCAAGAAGTAGTGCTGAAGCAGAGTTTAGAGCACTTTCCCAAGGTATTTGCGAAGGTATATGGCTAAAAAGGCTGCTCAATGAAATCAAATTCAATTGGACAGCCCCATGGAGGTAAAATATGATAACTTGGCAGCCATCAGTATTGCCAAGCATCCCGTGCATCATGATCGGACTAAACATGTGGAGATAGACCGTCATTTCATTAAGGAGAACCTGGATTCTAAAGTTATCAATTTGAGTCATATTCCCTCTAACTTATAGACAGCGGATATTCTTACCAAAGGCTTATGTGGCAGCAAGTTTGAAGAATTAAGTGACAAGCTGGGAATGATCAATATCCATTCCACATCTTGAGGGGGAGTGTTGAGATACTTGCTAATTATCAAGTTTATTATTGTTATTATTTGAATTTGAATTTGAATTTAAATAATTAGGGATTTGGTTGTTATTTAAATTATTCATTATCTTAGGTTTATCTTATTTTATTTTAATTAGCCAATAGATAGGATAACTTATAGTTTAAATATTAATTTAAACTAAATCCTTATCCTATTCTTGAGGGATTCTAGTGGTAGTTTGTTACCATGGTCCCTATTTATGTAAACCGTTATTTTCAATTCTGATTTATCAAAAAACCAGAGAGCTAAGCTCCGTTTTTCATCATATATTTTCTCCTTTTGCCTCACAGCTGAATTGAAGAGGAAATCTTCCAAACCAAAGAGACCATCTATCAAGTCACTTTTTGGTTGGCTCTCACCCCTTTTTGACTAATTTATTCTTTCAATTAATTTTTTATTTCCCTTTCTGTATACTTTTTCTATTTATTAATTGAAACTTTAAGACTACTCATCTGATCAAAATGAGGGTGAAACTCAGATGGTGAGTCAGAGACATCAGAGGTGTCTGAAGCTTCAGATGCATCTACAAGCAATCAACCTGTTCAAGGAAGCTTTCTAAATCTCTTGCCACCCAAATCCGAGGTATCTTATAGCAAAACAAATCAATCTTGAAGAAATCCGCCTAACAAAACAAAACTATTGATCTATCCTGTTCGACAGTGTAGGAGACAACACAACTCATGCCAACAGCGTTGACTTTTTCCATGTTCAATATCATCATTGTTGATGCTATTCAACGCTTGGACATATGTGGTTTACTTATACTTATTGCTTGCGTGAGCAAAGGTCCTGACTTCACAAATGGATCTACATAACCCTTGAAATTGTATTCAAACTGTCCCTACTCTTATGTCTTTGTTCGTATCAATGCTTCTTTGCTCATTATTCTATAACATGAAGTCTAAGAAAATTTGTGGTGGAACTAATGGCACTATTATCACTAATATCTATAGAAAGCTATATATTTAAGAGCCATTTGGTCCAGACCTTCACTTAATAATGAAACATGTATATTGCAGTTACCTAAGTTGTGCATAAAACCAACACTTGCCCGAGTAAACATCTACTGTACCTAGACATCTCTATATATTCAATCCATGTTCAATCCTTGGTCTTCTACTGTACTGCAGAGTCTAGGTAGGCGATTTATCTACATTTCACAATCTATATATATATAAAAGAAACCACACTTACAAAATCCTACAAAGCGCATTCGCTCCCTCAATCTTCCTATCGACAGTCCGCTTTATTGCCATAACATTCATTTAATCATTTGTGCATTGCTGCTTTATTGCCGTGACATTCTGTTGTTTGTTTTTTATCTTGCTTATGTTTTAATTTGAGGTTTTGTGTAAAATTTTAAAAGGAAATATAAGGATGTCAGAGATGAATTATTCTTAAAAATATGCCTCACTTATTAGCATGTGTTTTCATATATAGGTTTGGTCTGGTATATCTATATTTCTATTTCTATTGATCAGGTCTATTCAAGTTTTTTTTTTCATCAATTTCTGCTGCTTCATTCTGTCTGACTGACGCCTACATGAAAGTGAATCGATAACAATTAATTTGAATCTCTATCTGATAATATATAATTTTTGTAATAAGAAAAAAAAAGAAAAAGAACTGCACCATAGTGAAGATAACATAATAAAAATAAGTAAATCTCTTATTAATGATGCATAATCTTGGTTTATTTTTGGGTTCCACTAAGTTTATGCATAATCTTGGGTGTTTGGTATATATAGGGACTGTGTTTACAAAACTGGAGATCCACGGAAGAAATGATCTTTCATGCAATTCAACAAAAGAACATCAAATGTTTGAGTAGGTTCTTCTTCTTCTTCATTCCATATTTCCATTGAGGGCTTTGATTATGAGATGAGTATTATTAATGTTAATTAACATTTTTGACTTTGGTTATATATGATCAGTTTTTGCAGCAGGAGCATAGTGGAAATAAAGAACTTTCTGATGCAATATTGCTTGGAGCAAAATGCAGCAGGGTACTTCGTTGTGCAAGATCCTTTTTCAGCATTTTGCGAAGCACTCTGCATTGACATGGACTGGACTGAGGATATAAAAGATGAATTGGTTGACATAAACTTAGACAATTCTGGTTAGTCTCTGTAATTAAAAATGTGTCATATTCATATATATTAAGTTCTAAATTCTAAAATGTTCATGTGTTGTGTATACTCTATATATAGGGGGAATATCTGATGAGGCAGAGGATATGGATAGTGAAGAAAACTAAGCTGATAAGTCTCAGAATTTTATTATATTTACTGAATCAGAATGTAGCGGAATAAATAAGGGACCATGGTTACAGGTTAACCACTAGAATCCCACAAATATAGGAATAAAATCTGTCTTAAATATTAAAACAGATTTAAATTACTATAATAGCTGACAACTAATTTAAATATAAAAACAAGATAAGATAAGTATCCTATCTTAAATAAAAGTAACGACTAAAGCTTAAAATAATAATAATCAACTTAATAAATAATAATAATAATAATAAAGCTAATAGAAATAACATCAACACTCCCCCTCAAGATGTGAAATGGATATTGATCATTCCTAGCTTGTCAACTAATTCTTCAAACTTGCTGCCACATAAGCCCTTGGTTAGGATATCAGCTATTTGTAGACTAGAAGGAGTATGACTCAAATTTATAACCTTAGAGTCCAGATTCTCCTTGATGAAATGGCGGTCTATTTCCACATGTTTTATCCGGTCATGGTGCACGGGATGCTTAGCAATACTGATGACTGCCAAGTTATCACATTTTACCTTGACAGGGCTGTCCAATTGAATTTGGAGTTCATTGAGCAGCCTTTTTAGCCATATACCTTCGCAAATGCCTTGAGAGAGTGCTCTAAACTTTGCTTCAGCACTGCTTCTTGCCACTACTGATTGTTTCTTACTCCTCCATGTCACTAAATTCTCCCATACAAAGGTGCAATACCCAGAAGTGGATCTTCTGTCAGTGATACAACCTGCTCAATCTGCATTTGTGTAGATTTCTACTCCTTTTTCATCATTTTTCTTAAAGAAAATTTCTTTTCCAGGTGCTGACTTCAGGTACCTAAGAACGTAGGCAGCTTCTAAATGTGCTTCATTAGGACAATTCATGAACTGACTAATCACACTTACTGAGAAACTGATGTCTGATCTTGTATGAGAAAGGTAGATTAACTTGCCCACTAGTTGTTGGTATCTCCCTGTGTCAACTAAGGGGTTATCTTGCGCAAATTTAGATTTGTAGTTGGTATCCATAGGAGATTCTTAAAAATTAAAAAAATAACATCATGAAAGAAATTAAAAAAATCTTAAAAATTAAAATTAGTAAAGTCTTTAAAATTAGAATTTAAGAAGTTATGATTATCAAGAATTTCATGATTGGTTTGATTAAGTTCTTTCTGAGTTTGACAAGTCTTAAAAATTATAATTTGAGAAGTCATGTAATTTAAAACATTAAAATTATGTATGCTAAAATTTGAGTCATGTCATTTTATATATTAAGAATAATTAATATTTATTATTTATTGCATCATTCGGTTCGACTAACAGTTTGACTGGTTAAACTGATCAGACCATGAACCGAATACTTGTCCGAGTTTTTGTCCAGTTTGGTTCTTACAACATTGATCAAAATATTCTACACTTGGTTCCAAACTTTTTTCTTGTAGTTTTCATCCAAATGAATGCTTTTAGTGAGTTTTCAACTCAATGTTGTATTATTGGCTGAGTTTTTCTAACGAGGCTCTTCCAAATTCAACAATTCAATAGAAATAGATCTTAAAAAAAATTGAATTGAAAATTCGTAAAAATCATCCTTTTGATTATAAAATTTAAGGGAAAATATTATTTGGACAAAACTATAGGTTATTTTAATGTGTCAGGGAAGTCAATGTAGTATTTCAAATGAGATAGAAGGTTTGTGTAATATTTGAATCTGTTAGAGGTAGTTTGTGTAATATTTCAAATCTGTCAAGGGAAGTCTGTGTAATGTACTAAAAATAAAGGTTTTTGTCCATATATAACACTTTCTAATTTCTTATTATTATTATTATTATTATTAACACTTTTGAAATCCTATTTTTCAATTTATGCCAAACGCATTGTTCACGCTCCAATTTGCCGTTAGCCAACGCTTCAATTCACGTTTGTAAATGGTACTAATGTAGTCCCTTCATCATTAAAGTATTAAAATTATTTAACAAAATTAAAAGATAAATTAAAAAAATGTGAGAAACCAAATTGAGTCCGAAGAAATTTAAAAACTAATTTGAGAAAGGATTAAAATAAAGTTTTGTCATTATATATATATAGGTATAGGTATATGTATAGGTATAGGTATACCTTGGTAGCACCAGTACTGCTAGGATTGATATTGAAGGAAGCAGCTCTGCCACCTCTCAAGTCATTCATTGATGGTTCATCAACTTAGTCTTTTGTGTGGCTATTTTAACATGAACAAAGGAATAAGATTGTTGAAAATACTAAAAAACTATATTATATACAATTCTTAATTAATAATATAGTGGACGGTGATCATGGGACCTTCCACAATTCCAAATTTGTCATGAATAATTAATTAAGATACCTAAAACTCTGACTATATATATATATATATATATATATATATATATATATATATGAACCTTGTCCAATGGAGCAAGATAGTTGGTTGTGTAGCTAGCATTGGAAACAAATTATAAAACAATCTTTAAAACTATGTGAGTAAGGAATGCCAATATTGGGAGATTGTAAATGAATGTGTACAAAATGTAAGAAAGATCAAAGATGTCAGGAAGCAACATGTACTTGCAAAAAGTATCCAATATAGATCGCTACACCCAGGAATGAGTGATAATTTTGTGCGGAGGACAAAGTTTTTTATGCCATTTTAAATACTGGCTGAAAATTTGGAATAGAAATCAATCATTAAAGTCGAAAATCATTTTGGCCATGAATCAAGGCTGGAGCATTTCAAAACACTCATTAATTAAGTTGGCCATGATTCAATGGTGTAATAAATATACACCAGGTCAACTACCAATCCAATATTGTAAGGGATAAAAGTTCAACACTATCGTACTACTGAACTTCAGTGCATCCCTTCAATCATGTAGTGCTATTTGTTAATATTAATAAAAACTCACATTAATTAGGGCCCACCATGAATGGTTTAGGGACTAACTAATTGGAGGGATGTACTGAAGTTCAGTACTACCGTACCACTGAACATCTACTCTATTGTAAGATGTATGCAAACATGTACAGTTGAATTTAAAAATTGCCACGATGGAATTTTATGATTTACGTGTCATTATGTGCGGTTTTATTTTGGCATCCTTAATGACATTTGGCTTACTAATTTGAGAATGAAAGTTAAGATAATGATGTGGAGGTTGAGCAAATCACTCCTTAATTCTAGGTGTCAAAAAATGGTTCTAGGTATGTTCTTTTATATATATATATTGTCGTTATTATTTAATTAATTATTATCTTCAGTATATTTATTTTATTTAAGTTTCTACTTATTAGTTATCTAGTTTAATATTTTAAATTTAAATCTTAGATATCTTTTTGTTACTTAAATCTGATTTAATAATTTAAATTAGATTAAGTCCTATTCCTAAAGGGATTCTAGTGGTTAACTTGTAACCATGGTCCCTATTTAAGCCACATCTAGCATTTTGCAATACACGAATTTATTTTTCTGAGAATTAAACTCAGATTTTTTCATGGTATCAGAGCCTAGACGAATCAGTTTCTCATTCTGGTGTTGTTCCATGTCTAGCCGCAATACCGTCATGTTTGGCACCATGATTGAATATTGTGATCACTGTCACAAGAAGGGTCACACCAAGGACACTTGCTGGGAGATTCATGGTAAACCTCATAATTAGAAGCCACGATCTCGTTCATTCGCTGCTCATCATGTCGAAACTACTGATTCTCAACCATTCAGCCAAAACCAAATTGAGTTTCTCCAAAAACTCTTTGGTCAATCATCCACTTCTTTTGGTATGCCAAGCACGGGGCATATAGCCCAATCAGGTACTCCTTCTTCTGCCATGATTATCTCTAAAACCTCAATTGACTCATGGATTGTTGACTCTGGTGCGTCGGATCATATGACGGGTAATGCTTCTTTTTTCTCTAATTTGACTCCTTGTAAATCATCCTTACTAGTCAAAATTGCTAATGGAACTATGGTAAAAGTTTCGAGAATTGGATTTGTTAAAATCTCTGCCAATTTCACTCTGCTGAATGTTCTTCATGTGCCCACATTAATTTGCAACTTATTATCTGTTAGTAAGCTCACACGAGATAACCACTGTGCTGCTAACTTTAAATCTCATGGTTGCTCATTTCAGGATTTGGCATCAGGGAAGATGATTGGCAGTGCTGAGGAGTGCAATGGTCTCTACCTTCTAGGACCTACTATTTTTCCAGCTTTCCATAAAACTGTTCTTAGTGTCACTTGTCTTCCCGATATTCTATTGTGGCACTATAGACTAGACCATCCTAATTTTCATTATATGCAAAAGTTGTATCCCAGTTTATTTCGTAATAAAAGTTCTATTTTGCTTCAGTGTGATATTTGTCAATTTTCTAAACACATTAGATCCACATATTCTCCTAACATATATAAGCCCTCTCAACCCTTTTCTCTTATCCACAGTGATGTCTGGGGCCTTGCTAACACACCAAACATTACCGGTTCCAAGTGGTTTGTCACCTTTGTTGATGACCATACCCGATTAACTTGGGTCTTTCTCATGAAGGAAAAATCTGAAGTTCCTTGTATCTTTAAAATTTTCCATAAGTTTATTCAAACCCAATTCCAAACCAAAATTCGTGTCTTACGGTCTGACAATGGCAAAGAGTATATGAATTCTGCACTTAATTTCTACCTTGCCTAAGAGGGAATCCTACACCAAACATCTTGTATATATATACCCCAACAGAACGGTGTAGCCGAAAGAAAAAATCGTCACATTCTTGAAGTAGCTCGATCCCTACTTTTTTTCATATAACACCCCTAAAGAGTATTGGGGTGAACCTGTTCTTTCCGCTCTTTATCTTATAAACCGGATGCCTTAAAAAATTCTAGACCTAAAGACCCCGTATGATCATCTTCTTTCATATTATCCTACTACGCAAGTTCTACACTCTCTACCACCTAAAGTATTCGGCTGCAAAGCCTTTATCTATTCCTATAACCAAAACAAATTGGATCCCAAGGTTGTGCAGTGCTTGTTTCTTGGTTATTCCTCCACCCAAAACAGGTATAAGTGTTATTCACCAACTCTTAAAAAATTCTTTGTCACCATGGACGTTACCTTCCATGAACATGACCCATATTACCCCAAAAAATCCATTCAGGGGGAGATTACAGAGGAAGAATGGAGTTTTATAGACCAAATTGAAGCACAAACCCAACCCATTGAGTTATTTAGACAAATGTTAACCTCTCATGATAAAAGGCATGAGACCCACACCACTCCAATGATGCAAACTGAGGCCGAGATTCATATGCCAAGTCTTGCAAATACTGAGAACTCTGATGAAGATATGAATTTTCCTATTGCGCTAAGGAAGGGGGTAAAAGCTTGTACTAAGCATCCAATTGCTAACTTCGTTTGCTATTATAAGATGTCAAAAAATTACAGGGCATTTATCACCAAAGTCTCCAGTGAGAAAGTATCAACTACCATTGAAGAAGCTCTTAAACATGAGAAGTGGAAAACTGCCGTAAAAGAAGAGATGAATGCACTAGTTAAGAACAATACATGGGAGCTAACTACATTACCGAAAGGAAAAAATCCAGTAGGTTGTCGATAGATATTCACAATCAAGTATAATTCTGATGGAAGCATTAATAGTTATAAAGCTAGATTAGTAGCTAAGGGGTACACTCAAACCCATGGAGTTGACTATCAGAAAACTTTTGCTCCTGTAGCCAAATTCAATTCCATCAAGGTTCTCCTATCCTTAGCTGCTAATTTGGATTGGCCACTCCACTAGCTCGACATAAAAAATGCCTTTATGAATGGAGATCTTAGAGAGGAAGTTTACATGAATGTTCCACTTGGACTTGACAGTAGTAATGGGAAGGTATGTAAATTACTGAAGTCTCTTTATGGCCTTAAACAATCTCCTAGAGCATGGTTTGAGAAGTTCACCAATGCTGTTAAGAGAAATGGGTATATTCAAGGCCAAACAGACCATACATTATTTTACAAAATCTCACCCACTGGAAAAAAAGGCTATCTTGATCGTGTATGTAGATGACATAATTATCATAGGAGACTTCATTGAGGAAATATCTCTGCTTAAGGTTGCCTTAACCAAGGAATTTGAGACAAATGACCTTGGTGAACTCAGATACTTCTTGGGAATGGAAGTAGCAAGATCAAAAGGAGGAATAACTGTGTCACAACATAAATATACTCTAGATTTGCTCCAAGAAACTGGTATGCTTGGATGCAAACCAGCTGAGACCCATATGGAGACAAATTACAAGACAAAATTCTCTCAGGAGAGCCCCTTGGTGGATACTGGAAGGTACCAACGATTAGTAGGTAAACTAATTTACCTGTCTCATACAAGACCGGATATTAGCTTCCCTGTGAGTGTGATAAGTCAATTTATGAATAGTCCTAATGAGGAACTCCTCGAGGCGGCATATCGAATTCTTAGATATCTGAAGTCAGCACCTGGAAAGGGTATTTTCTTTAAGAAGAATGACAATAAAGGAGTTGAAATTTACACTGATGCTGATTGGGCGGGATGTGCAATTGATAGAAGATCTACTTCAGGATACTGTACCATGGTTTGGGGGAACTTAGTGACATGGAGAAGCAAGAAACAGTCTGTGGTTGCAAGAAGCAGTGCGGAAGCTGAATTTAGAGCACTATCTCAAGGTATATGTGAAGGTATTTGGCTAAAAAGACTACTTAGTGATCTCAGAATTCAAGTTGACAACCCAATGGAGGTAAATTGCGATAATTTAGCAGCCATTAGCATTCCAAACATCCCGTGCATCATGATCGAACCAAACATGTTGAAATTGACCGCCACTTCATCAAGGAGAATCTAGATTATGGAAATATAACCTTGAGTCGCACACCTTCTCACCTTCTGGTAGCAGACATCCTAACAAAGAGCTTGTGTGGCACCAAGTTTGAGGAGCTAAGCACCAAGCTGGGAATGATCAACATCATGTCCGCAGCGTAAGGGGGAGTGTCGTTATTATTTAATTAATTATTATCTTTAATAAATTTATTTTATTTAAGTTTCTACTTAATAGTTATCTAGTTTAATATTTTAAATTTAAATCTTAGATATTTTTTTGTTACCTAAATCTGATTTAATAATTTAAATTAGATTAAGTCCTATTCCTAAAGGGATTCTAGTGGTTAACTTGTAATCATGGTCCTTATTTAAGCCATATATGACAATACACGAATTTATTTTTCTGAGAATTAAACTGATCAGATTTCTTCATATACATATATATATATATATATATATATATATATATATATATATAGATATAGATATAGATTTACTCAAAAAATTTGTATATGTTAATGTATAAAATATATATTTTAAAAAATTTAAAGACATTTTTAAGTAAAAAAAATAATCTGAAATAATAAATTTTAAACAATATTTCTTATAAAATATATCTTTTAAAAATTAAAATAATTTTAAAATTTATTTTTAAGTCAAAATAAATATTCTGAAATAATAATTTTTAAGCAATATTTCTTATAATTATTTTAGAAAATAATTTACATCCCTATGATCGGATCACTGCTCAACTATGGGTACGTTCTTTACGTAGATATGGAAACGAAAAGGGAATGTATTTATTCTGTTTGTTAGTAAAAGTTGATAAGAGAAATGGAATGAGAATGTATTAAAATTACCACTTTACCCCTTGTATTAAAATAATAAAAGGAAAAGATGGTTATCATTGTGTCAAATCAAAGATATATTTGATATTTTGTATTTTTTTCTTTTTTTAATACACAATTTTTAAGATGAAAATAAAAAAGTGAGTAAATCAGTAAATGTGAGACCCACATATATATATTTTTTCCATTTCATCCTACCAGCCTATATTTCTTATAAATTTGAGTAATTGTATCCAGTTAATATATAAAATATATCTTTTAAAAGATTAAAATAAATTAAAAGGCAAAATATTATTTAGTCAATGAATTATTGGTGAAACTATTATTTAGTCACTGAATTTGATAAAAAAATACTATTTAGTCCTCGAATTTGTAACTCTGTCAATTATTTAGTCTCTAAATTTGACAAAAATATTATTTAGTCATCGAATTTACAACTCTTTCAATTATTTGGTCCCATGACCATTACCCGTTAGAGTTGACAGAGTTGCGTATTCAAGGACTAAAGTTTGGGAACTAAACAGTTGATAGAATTACAAATTCAGGGACTAAGTAGTATTTTTACTAAATTTGAGGACTAAATAGTTGATAAAGTTATAAATTTGAGGACTAAATAGTATTTTTGTTAAATTCAATACTAAATAATAATTTGATTAATAATTCAAAAACTAATTTATTTTGACTAATAAATAAAATATTAATTTTTAAGTGAAATCGGGGCTCAAGAAGCTCAACATATTTTATTTTTACTTCGAAACCCTAAGACTTCCAAAAGGATAGGACGGCGCGGGATAAAGGCGATTCCGGAAGCTCCCAAAATTCCTTCTCGTAGTCGTAGTTTTGAACCGCCTCAGCTTCCTCCGCCGTCGCAGCAACAGTCGATGGCACAACAACCGCCACAATCAGCTGCGCCGAACACATCGTCGATGATCGGCCCTAATTCCAACGCAGCCACCGCGATGATGGCTCCTACCATCGCTCGATTCCCGTTCAACGCTGTGGTCCCTCAGCCCTCTCCTCCGTCTAAGCCTTTGGAGCATCTTAACAACAATAGTAGTCCTTACGATGGCTCGTCGTCCGCGATGAGGCCGTGTGGGTTTAACATTGATGCGGCGAGGAAGAAGAGGGGCAGACCGAGGAAGTATTCGCCTGATGGTTCCGCGTTCGCCACGAAGATACGGGCGCCGTTGGATCTTCTGGTTGCGAGAACTTGTTACTTGGAATGGCCTCTGGACTACGAATGCTGCGACTACTTGTACTCGGCGAGTGTGTGTGTTACTGAACTCCAGGTGGCCGCCGGTGAGAGCATAGTTGGAGTCGCCGGCGACCTAGTATTTCAGATCTGCCCTTCAGGAGAAACACCGCCACCGCCACTCTCGGTACTTGGCGCCTCTCCATTCTCCATCTTCTTCCTTCGAGTTCGAAGCGACAATTCGATTTGGCTCGGCAATGCGACGGCGTCGTTTTAAAGCTCTTAATGTGTGGCGGGAATATTTATTTATTTTTAAAATATGGTTTAGTGACTTGGAAATATAATTTATTGATTAGTTTTAATATCATTTAGGGACTATCTTTCATTTTTGTTCCGATAGGCAACTCAACTCATTATTTATAGAGTGCTCTTCCAATTTCTGGGTTGTGCACTGTGAAGGCGAAGTAAATGTAATGCTTTATCTCTTTAAAGTTTCCTTTTCTCTGCTCTCTCTCTCTCTCTAATTAACCCATTTCTTGAACTTGCAGTTGAAGTTATACGTATACTGCGCTTTTGCTCTTCTCGGTACACATTCCTCTTCTTCTTGAGGTAAGGCAATGCAATATTTCTTCACGTTCTTTATATATATTATTTGGGGTCTCTGCCTTCTGCTGGCGATGACAGGGGATATAAAGAGTGTGGATCATAGGTGGAACCAGCATGGGTTGGGGGGGATAATATTGAAGGGGAGTGTAGGAATAAAATTGCATACTGGGTTTGCAGGGAAGCCAAGGTTGAGATTGGGTTCCATTGTATGATCATCTCTGGGCGCCTTATGATTCAAATTTAGGTTCAGGAGGAGGGGGAAGTGCAAATGGAAAATTGAAAGGTTAATTATTTGTTGAGAATTTTTTGTTCTTGAAACAGGGCGTTTACTTTTCTTGGTTCTTGGCCATTCTGCAGTGCACAAGAGCTCTTCAGATTATCTTGGAAACAGGCACGTTTGCATTCCCCATCCTCCTTTTCCTTTAAACTATTCAATTTTCAATATGGTTTAGTGACTTGGAAATATAATTTATTGATTAGTTTTAATATCATTTAGGGACTATCTTTCATTTTTGTTCCGATAGGCAACTCAACTCATTATTTATAGGGTGCTCTTCCAATTTCTGGGTTGTGCACTGTGAAGGCGAAGTAAATGTAATGCTTTATCTCTTTAAACTTTCCTTTTCTCTGCTCTGTCTCTTTCTCTAATTTCTTGAACTTGCAGTTGAAGTTATACGTATACTGCGCTTTTGCTCTTCTCGGTACAAATTCCTCTGCTCTTCTCAGTACACATTCCTCTTCTTCTTGCTGTCATTGAGGTAAGGCAATGCAACATTTCTTCTCGTTCTTTATATATATTATTTGGGGTCTCTGCCTTCTGCTGGCGATGACAGGGGATATAAAGAGTGTGGATCATAGGTGGAACCAGCATGGGTTTGGGGGGGCGGGGATAATATTGAAGGGGAGTGTAGGAATAAAATTGCATACTGGGTTTGCAGGGAAGCCAATGTTGAGATTGGATTCCATTGTATGATCATCTCTGGGCGCCTTATGATTCACATTTAGGATCAGGAGGAGGGGGAGGGGCAAATGGAAAATTGAAAGGTTAATTATTTGTTTTGTGAATTTTTTGTTCTTGAAACAGGGCGCTTGCTTTTCTTGGTTCTTGGCCATTGTGCAGTGCACAAGAGCTCTTCAGATTATCTTGGAAACAGGCAGGTTTGCATTCCCCATCCTCCTTTTCCTTTAAACTTTTCAATTTTCAATATGGTTTAGTGACTTGGAAATATAATTTATTGATTAGTTTTAATATCATTTAGTGACTATCTTTCATTTTTGTTCCGATAGGCAACTCAACTCATTATTTATAGAGTGCTCTTCCACAGTGTTGTCAAAGGCGCTCGCCTCAGCGCCTAAGGCGCTCAGGCGAGGCGCTATCTGAGGCCATCGCCTCTCACACCATGAGAGGCGTTGGCTTCACAAAGGCGCCGCCTAGGCGAGCCCCTCTTATGCCTTTGCTGTCAAAAAGGCGAGCGCCTTGGGCGCCTTACTGAAATTGGGTTTATCATTCATGCTATTCTTTTTTTTTTTATGACAAGTCAGTTTTTAATTCATTTAAACTAGGAGAGAAAAAAACAAAGCTCAGATCAATATTTTAATAGATTTAAACTAGGTCAATTTTTCTGGTTTAAGTAAACAATATTAGAAAAAAAAGAAGACAATCAGAACTTTTCTACCAACATACAGAAACCTCTTCAACGTAGGACCAATAACAGAAGAAATGGGAGGGAGAAAGAAAGAAAGATAGAGGGAAAAAGAGAAAGAGGGAGAAGGAGAAATGAAGTGATAGGTTAGAGTAAATCTGAAAATTCTTATAATCATCAAGTCTAATTAACAAATAGAGAGGCCAAATATAGATAGAGAGCCCAAGTCAAGAGCAATAAAGCCAAATAACAACTTCCAAGATAATAATAAAAGTAAGCATATTTTCAATACCATACTAAATGCAAAGTTCACTTTCCTAGTCAATCTAATATTTCCTAGGTAGCAACAACTCTTTTCTTTTTTCTATACTATGTTTTCCAAGGTTTTCCATCAATATTACTCTAATTCCTTAATTATTTTGATAATTATAGTGTCTTATGACTTGATGATTATAATATTAGAACTTAGAATAGTTAATTTATACTTCAAATGTTGTTACAAACTATCATCTTTTTATGTTTGTTCATATAGCATATTCTAGAAATTTATTTCTTATTATAGTGTTTTAGTTCGCTGGGCGTACGCCTTTCTATGGCCTCTCGCCTAAGGCGTTTGAGGGGCTTGGCGCCTTGAGGGCGCCTTTCGCCTTTGACTACCTTGCTCTTCCAATTTCTGGGTTGTGCAACTGTGAAGGCGAAGTAAATGTAATGCTTTATCTCTTTAAACTTTCCTTTTCTCTGCTCTCTTTCTCTAATTAACCCATTTCTTGAACTTGCAGTTGAAGTTATACGTATACTACGCTTTTGCTCTTCTCGGTACACATTCCTCTTCTTCTTGCTGTCATTGAGGTAAGGCAATGCAATATTTCTTCACGTTCTTTATATATATTATTTGGGGTCTCTGCCTTCTGCTGGCGATGACAGGGGATATAAAGAGTGTGGATCATAGGTGGAACCAGCATGGGTTGGGGGGGGGGGGATAATATTGAAGGGGAGTGTAGGAATAAAATTGCATACTGGGTTTGCAGGGAAGCCAAGGTTGAGATTGGATTCCATTGTATGATCATCTCTGGGCGCCTTATGATTCAAATTTAGGATCAGGAGGAGGGGGAGGGGCAAATGGAAAATAAAATTATTTATACACATCATTAAAATAAAATTATTATAATTGTTTGATAATAGTTCAAGATATATTGTTAATTTTTTTTTACAAGAACTCAAAGTCTGAAAACTATATAGTTCGTTGTTACTCTGTCAGAAATCAATTCATTCTTTTAAAGATTTCTAGTTTTATTTTTATCAAATCTTAAGGAGAAAAAGAAGACTTTGAAAACGTTTAGTTTTTTGAAGAGGATTGAGAAGTTTGTTACTTCTCTATATATCTTAATTAATTCTTATATTTAATTTCCATATATAATTGTTTTATGCTGGATTTGGATTATTGTAAAGTTGGTAGGTTTTGGAAAATTAAAGTATAATTGAAAGGGAAGTATAGGAAGAATTTGCATACTGGGTTTGCTTCATTGGAGTGAAAAGGGAACCCATGGTTGAGATTGGATTCCATTATACTGTTGATCATCTCTGGGCGCCTTACGATTCAAATGTTCATTCTTTGTAGGAATATTAATGAAAAAAATATATGCAATTTAGGATCAGGAGGAGGGGGAGGGGCAAACTGAAAATTGAAAATGACCGGTTAATTATGTGTTTTGAGAATTTGTTGAAAGAGAATTTTTCTCTAGTTCATCATCTCTTGTTCGTGAAATTGCTGCAGTTACAGGGCACTCTTGCTCTTGGTTCTTGGCCATTGCTGCAGTTACAGTGCACAAGAGCTCTTCAGATTATCTTGGAAACAGGTAACCCAAGGCACTTTCGCATTCCCCATCCTCCTTTTCCTTTATCTTTCCCTCCCTGGCCTTCTCTGTGGTCAAGAAATTAGAGACCTTACTTCCCATCGAACAAAAATAAAATGGAAGGAAGTCAAATTTTAAACAAGGTGTACATCATTGATTGTTTACTAATTAATTATATTTATATTTTCTTTGCAGCATTCACAAATGGGAGGAAAGAAAAAGAAGGTAGAGGATCGAATCCCTTGCCTCAATTGCAATCAAACGTTCGATAATCTTGAGGGTCTAAGAAGCCATAACTCAAGTGTGCACCGGCACCTTGAGAATGAGTGCGTGGGATGTGCCAACGTCTTTCCGACGTTGGCAGACAGTCTAATACATAAACCGAAAGATGGTAGCTGTCCTCTCAAGAAGAAGGACAAGTAAATAAGATTCAAAGTAGCTGGAACTAGTTTCTTGTATATTTTGGTTTCGGCTTTATGCTGCTGTTTTTTGGTTGTTGTATTTAGTTCTGCAGTTTGTGTTAGCTATATCGGTTATTAGCTTCAGTTACTAGTGTCACAGGAAGGTTGTCTTGTATCTGCTGGCTGTTTGTTATCAAGTAACTAGATTTCCCATTACCTTTATAATATTACCCAGTTCATGAAAAAAAAAGGTAGCTGGAACTGAAATATGATTCTGAATTGATTTTGCCTTGATCTTGTATTCCCAATGTCTAAAATTTTTCATCCCTCAAGGGTTGCTGGAGTTTGAGGAGTTTCCCTAATATACTAGGAGAGATGGAAGATATGAGAGATGTCAATTTGAGTAGAACTGCTATAAAGAATTGCCATTTCCATTTAGAAATCTCTTTGGACTTGAATCTATCAGGATGGAGAATTGTGACATAATTCATCAGTTATTGAGCAAGAAAAAAGCATATACTGAACAAGATAAATTCTTGGAATTCAGTCTAATTTCAATTCTCTTGACACAATTTCATCCTACCAAACTTTAATGAATATGAGCTAAGATTGTGATAATAAGCCTGAAGGTGTTGACTTAGATTTTTAAATAACACTTGCAAATTACAAGAATTACATGACATGACGCCTGATTTCTTTGTACTAATATTTTATTCATTTTTATTGTTTATAATTGAGATGGGAATTATAATTTTTGTACTTGTGATGGGAATTGGGAATTGATACTGTAATGAGAGTGAAATCTAAATTTTTTTGTTTAAGATACTTGAAATTTTGTACTCAATCTCGAAATGAAATCTTGATTTATTTCAATGTAAAAAAAGTATTCATTATTAATATACAAAGTATTTTATTATTGATATTGTACTTCATTATAGGTTTACATTTTTTTTTTATGATGATCAAAGTTTATATATATAACAATACTGTTTGTACGTGAATGTTTTGGAAGCAAGAAGATTCATGCACATTCGTGGTGGGTGGTGCGTGTTGGTGGCGGTGGTGGTTAGTCGGCGGTTAGTGGTGGTGGGTGGTGCTAGTGGTGGATGATGATGCGTGGTGAGTGGTGGTATAATGGTGGTTGGTGGTACGTGGTGGTGGTTGATGGTGTGTGTGCGTGGTGGTGGGTGTGATTGTGGTGGCGGATAGTAGTGAATGGTGGGTAGTGAGTGGCGGTAGTGGGCGATAGTGCACGGTGGTAGAAGGTAATGGTAGTGGTGGGCGTGGTTGATGGCGAAGGGTGGTGGTGGACGTGGTTGGTAGTAGTGATAGGTAGTGCGTGGTGTTGGTGGTGGATGGTCGTGGTGGTGGGTGATGGTTCCTGGTAGTGGGAGTGGTGGTGGCAAGTGGTCTTAGTTGTCGGTGGTGGCAGGTGGTGTGTGGTGTTGGTAGTGGGTGATGGTTGGTGGTAGTGGCGAGTGGTGGTGGTGGGTGGTGGTTTGCTGGTGGTAGTGGTTGTTGGTGGTGGTGAGTGATCGTGGTGGTGGGTGGTGGTGAGTGATCGTGGTAGTGGGTGGTGGTTGCGGGTGGTGGTGAGTGGTCGTGGTAGTGGATGGTGGTGGGTGATGGGTGGTCGTGGTGGTGGGTGGTGGTTGTTGGTGGTGGTGGTTGCTGGTGGTCGTGGGTGGTGGTGGTGAGTGGTGGTGGTGGGTGGTGGTTGTGGTGGGTGGTTGTGGTGGTGGGTCGTGGTTGAAAAAAAAAACTGAAATGAAATTTGTGGAAACTATATTTTGTGGTTTCCTATATGGTGTTTTTTGTTTTGATATTAAGTCCAAAATTGAAAATAAAACTCATTTAGCCAAACAAGTTTTCAGTTCTTTTTTTTTCAAAATAAAATTGAAAATTGAAAACCGCAACAATACCAAACATCCCCTTAGAAAATTAATTTTTTTAAAAGAAATGGTACAAAACTGTGTCGTTTTGTGAGAATTGTAGGAAACTGCATGAGAGAGAATTGCATGTGATCCGATCTCGTTTAACATGTGATACTAAGGAAATTGGATTTAGCGCAATCCCTTCCGTGCAATTCCTTTAAAATATATATTTTACTTCATTTTTAAAACACTAATACGGATTTACTCTAACAATAACCCACTATGAATAGATTAGGGATGAAATTATTATCAATTTTGACAAATATCATTACTAAATAGCCTCATAAGATTATTTTTTAATATCAATAACAATTTGGTCCTTAATCCTTTTAAGATGATGATATTTGTCAATATTGATATTAATTTGGTCTCTAATCTATTCATAGTGGATTATTATTAGTGTGAGTCTGTATTAATACTTCAAAAATGGAGTAAAAATATATTTTATAGGAATTGCACCAGAACTGCACAGAAGGGAATTGAACTGGATCCAATTTCGATACTAAGCTGAGAAGCTAACACAACACTTTATAATAGATGCCTTTATACAATTATAGAAGCTCAACATACACTACAAGAAAAAACAGATTTAGCTATAGAAATTAGCTACGAATTATTTTCGTAGCTAATTCATAGTTAAATTGCTACGGATAAAAAATTCCTAACTAATTTAGGAAAAAAAATTGACGCGAAAAAGCAGGAAAATTTAGCTATGAAATAGCTATGGAAATATCCATACTTATTTAATCTTCGAATTTGCAACTATGTCAACTATTTAGTCCCTTGATCGTTACCCGTTAAATAATCGGCTGACGTGACAACGTTAAGTGCTCAATCATATGCCATCTCACATGCCACCTTAGCTTGAACATTAAAACTTTTAAAAAATTCCTCCCACTCTTTCTCTCTCTGCCCGTCTTCTCCCACTCAAAGTCTTGAGTTTGTCTCTCTGTATGTATTGTGGAGTGTGTGTGCGCGCGTGGGGATGCAAACACAACTCCTTTGTTTATATTCCCATCTTCTCTCACCTTCCTCACTCTGTTCTTACCTCTGTTTCTCAATTTCCTTCCCTCTTCTTCTTCCATCAAGCTCACTCTTCGCCACCTCGACTCCGGAAATAACCTCACCAAACTTCAGCATCTCCAACAAGGCCTTCACCATTCCCATGCCTGACTCCGCCGCTTCAACGCCATCACAACGACAACAAAACAAAAATCCCTTGAAGAAGAAAAAGACTTAATGTCCCCTATTTTTGCAGGATCAGGGGCCTACCTCATGACCCTCTCCATAGGCACACCTCCCTTACAATACCCCGCCATTTTAGAAACATAAAGCAATCTCATTTGGACCCAATGCTTGCCTTGCTCCCAATGCTACACCCAACCCACCCCTTCTTCGATCCCACTAAATCTTCTTCCTTTAAAACACTCTTTTGCAGTAATACTCTTTGTTCTTCATTGCCTTCTTCTTCATTCACCCACGACAAAACCACCAATTATATCTACTTTTATGGAGATTCCTCCTCCACATAGGGCATTCTTGCCTCCGAGACTTTCACATTCGGTAGTAGTGAGAAAGAGTGGGAGGAAGGAGAGGATGGATAGAGTGAGAAAGAGTGGGAGGAATTTTTTTAAAAAAAACTTTTAATGTTCAAGCTGATGTCGCATGTGAGGTGGCACATGACTAGGCACTTAACGGTGTCACGTCAGTCGTTAATGGTCACGCCAGCCAGTTATTTAATAGGTAACAATCAGGAGACTAAATAGTTGACAGAGTTACAAATTCTGGGACTAAATAGTATTTTGCCTCTTTAAAATATGTATGTTTTAAGTAATTTTATGTGTTAAATAATAATTTTATTTTAATGATGTGTATAAATAATTTAAATAATAATTAAAATTAATAAAATAGTAATTTATAATATCATTAAATTTAAATTTATAATTAATTTTTTTTAAAAAAAATATATTTAAAAAATAAAAAGTGGCTCGTTTAGCCCGCGGACCAATACGGACGGGCTTGGACACCACTTTTTAAGCCCGTCTAATAAACGGCCCAACCCGTCCGAGCTCGCTTTGACAGTACTAATTGCAATATATTTTCCAATGAATAGTTGCAAAAACTTTAGGCTATGTTTGATAGGAATACACAAAAGGAAGGGAAGGGAAGGGATGTAAAGTATTGTAGAGTAAATTAAGTACTGTAGAGTAAAGGAAAGTACTGTAAAAAAAGTGAGGAGAGAGATAGAGAGAAAAGTTATGAGAGAGAAAAAGTAGATAAAAAGTGTGTTTGGTTAGATTGGATCCTTTAAAGTTGAAATTTTCTGTTCCTAAAGTTGTCTCTTAAATGTTTTTTTTTAATTTTTAATTTTTAAACTTTGGACCAATAAAAAAAGAGTATTGAATCAACTTCAAGAACTTTATAAAATTTTAACTTTAGAGGATCCAAACTCGTGTTCAATATGTTAAAAAAAAGGATTTTGCTAAAAAAATAGGGTTAAGAAGCATTAATTGTTCATTGGAAACGTAAAAAGTCTCTGATTTTATACATGAAACTAGTATTCAACCTATGCGATGCAATGGTTATCTTTATAATTATTCGGAGATGTATAAAAATTTAATTTGATGAATACAAAGATCAATATAAAAATAATTATTAAAATAAAAGATTGACAAATTTATGAGAATTTAAACTAATAAATAAATTTTTAAAAATATTACTGTCGTCTAAATAGATGAATTATGGATACTGGATAGGCTAAGCTAGAGTTTCGGAGAATAATTTATGTACACAATTGTGTCGAACCAAAAATAGACATTTTTTTTGGTAATTAAATATAAAAAGTCAAAAGCGGCAACAACCTACCTATGGCCAAGACCAGCCTTAGATCTATCTTCCCTTAAAGCTAACCTACAAGCCGTGTGAGGGACCTCAAAAATTCTAGCTCCTAGAGGCAAATTATGGCCTAACTTAGCTAAAGTGTCAGCCACAACATTGCTGTCTCTACACAAATGAAACAAGGTAATATCCTGGACTGGACAAACGTACTAGTCCAGGATTTTAAATTTTCTAACTTATATTCCTGGGCTGCATCGACTCTTCCTCCTCAGTATGGATTGGGCCTACTACTCAAGGCTACTGCAAATGGAGAATTTAAGTGGGATGTTTATAGCACTCCACTTTCTATGGGGCATGATATTATCTATTGTAACCGAACTCTCATAGCCATCCCTGGAGAAGTTAGACCTTTCTTGATCACACCAGTCAATTGGTACTTCACATTCATCTTATGGATCCAATTCATGCATTGTTGTCTAGCTCGAAACTACTTGCACCTTGGTCCTCCGGGAGTGGAAGACGTCGAACAAGATCTTCCTCAGTTCAACAGAGGTATTAAAAGGAAGGTTGGCTATGAGGTAAGACCATCTATTAAGAAACAAAGAACCTCTCCTTCTTCTAATTTTCAAAATGGTAAAGATAAAAGAAAAAGGGTGAGCTTCGATAGCCAGGTTGTGTTTCATAATTTTGATACTCCATATGCTAAGAGGTTCATATTACTTCATCCAAAGACTACACCCAAGGTTCACTTCACTTCTGAAAGGGGCTCAAAGGAGGCTTTCCCGGAAGAGCCTCCTTCTTCTTTATGAGGTTAATCGCCTGGAATTGTCGTGGTTTTGGCTACACCACGACAATTCAGAGGCTTAAGCAGCTAATCCGGCAATATAAACCAGATTTCTTATTTCTCTCTGAAACTAAGCGTTCAATTTCCTTTGTTAGTAGAGTTGTCAGAAACCTGGGTTATAGTTGCCACGTTGGTACAAATCCTGTAGGTCGTAGTGGGGGCACCTTTTTGGCTTGGCAAGAGGATCAACAATGCTCAGTTTTGGATTCTAGCCCAAATTGGATTCATCTGTCTACTAAAGATATTTCAGGTAATGATCTTTATATTACTTTTGTCTATGGCTTCCCGGACTTAAGTTCAAGATCTATTATGTGGAACTAGTTCCTTAATATGTATCATTCAATTAATTCTCCTTGGCTTGCTCTTGGTGATTTCAATCAGATTAGGTCAATCCATGAAAAAGTTAGCAAATCTAGCAGAACTGATGGAGCAAAGGCTTTTAACAAAATGATAAGTTAGTGTAGTTTCACTGATATAAATCCTAATGGGACCTGGTTTACTTGGACAAATGGTAGACATGAAGATGAGGTTGTTTGGGCTAGATTAGATAGGGCGTTATGTAATCTGGAATGGTTAGATGCATATCCTTGTACTGCTTTGTATGCTCTTCCTATTGTTGCTTCTAACCATAGTCCTCTTGTCCTTTCTACTACTGCTAATAAACCCTTTTGTAAAAGACCATTTCGGTTTGAAAACATTTAGTTTATGTTTGATAGATGTAAAGCGGTAGTTGATAATAGTTGGGCTATTCGTATTCGAGGTTCTCCTAGTTTAATTCTTTATGAAAAACTTAATTTTCTCAAGGGTAACCTTAAAATGTGGAATAAGAAGGAAGTTGGTAATATTCAGGAACGTATTAAGTTTTAGAGTTCCCAGCTCCAAGTGATCCAACAACAACTTCCTAATATTGCTAACCTTAGTGAGGAAAAAAGAATAAGATATGAATTGGAATTTTTCTTAGATTGTGAAGAAGCTTTATGGGCTCAAAAAGCCAGATAAAGCTGGTTGGTAAATGGTGATAGGTCCACAGCTTATTTCCACAATATTGTTAAAAAAGAAGAATTCAGAATTGCATCAACAGAATCCAAAATGAGAATGGTGATTGGGTTGATGATTATAAATACATAGAGAAAATTGGAGTTAACTATTTCAAAGAGATATTTTTAGAAAAAAATCTCCAATCGGAGGACATGATCTTCGGAAAACTCCAAAAATATGACATTCCTTCCCTTCAGCAAAATCATTTGGATATTCTTAACAAACCTTTCACTTTTGATGAATGTCATGTTGCTCTAAACCAAATGAAGCCTGATGGTGCTCCTGGCCCCGATGGGTTTAATGTTAGGTTCTATAAAACCTATTGGGAAATTGTTAAAAATGATGTGTTATCAATGGTCAAATCCTTTTTTGATGATGGGGTCCTCTTGAATCACATGAACAAGTCTTACCTAACGCTCATTCCAAAGACTTCTGCCCCACAATCTTTTAAAGAGTTTAGGCCCATTAGCTTGGCAAATGTTTCTTACAAGCTAGTCACGAAGGTGCTTTGTAATAGATTGAAGTCTTGCCTTCCTGACTTAATTGCTCCCAATCAAAGTGCCTTCCTAAAAGGTAGATTGATAAGTGATAACATCTTGCTTGCTTCTGAGCTTATGCACAAGATTAAATCAATGAGAAGTGGGAAAACTGGCTGGTGTGCTTTAAAAATGGATATTACAAAAGCGTATGATAAGCTTTCTTGGAATTTTGTGGGTGCTGTTTTAAGAAGAATGAATTTTTCGAAAAAATGGATTAATTACTTTAAGTTGTGCCTTCGCTCAGTTAGTATCAACTCTTGTTGAATGGTGGTCTCACAGAAAGCTTCAGTCCAACTTGTGGCATCAGGCAAGGTGACCCGATTTCACCTTACATTTATATCCTTTGTTCTAATATTCTCTCTTGCTTAATCAAAAAGGAAGAGGAAGCAAAATTATGGAAGGGTGTTAAAATTGGTAGGAATGCTGTCCCAATCACTCATTTAATGTATGCGGATGATACTGTCCTCTTCTTTGAAGTTAATGATCATAATTGTCAATTTGTCCGAAGAGTGCTTCTTCATTATGCTAACTTGGTAGGTCAAGCTATGAATTTGCAGAAATCCTTTCTGGTTTTCAGTCCTAACATTCAACATTACAGAAAACAGGAAATCTCTGCTTCTTTCAACCTACAATTTCATTCTTCCCTTGGGAAATATTTAGGGACTTGGATTGATTGTAAAGATAGTAAGAGACAAGTGGTTCATCAGACGATTAATAAAATTGAAGGTAAGCTGAATGATTGGAAGGCTAGGCTTCTTTCTCAGGCGGGTAGATTGACCTTAATCAAATCTGTCATCAACTCCTATTTAGTCTATCCCTTCTACTCTATGCTTTTCTCTAAGGATCAATGTAGGAAAATCGAGAGTCTTATGTCAAAATTTTTTTGGGGCAACAATGGAGATCACTCTAAAATTCATCTTCAAAAGTGGAGGGACCTTTGTAAGCGTAAAGAGCAAGGGTGTAAGCGTAAAGAGCAAGGGGGTGTAGCTTTGTGCGATGTTTATGCTTTTAATCAAGCTCTTCTGGCTAGGCACATTTGGAGGATCATTGATCAAAAAAATATGTTGATTGACAGTACCCTGTCTGCAAAATATATGGAAATGAGTAATTGGGGTAATTTTCTCCCCAGATTCAACTCTTCTTGGAGATGGAAAGCCATTATGAAGACTAATCATGTCATCATTCCTAACCTTGAGTGGCAAGTAAGTGATGGAAGAATTATTAGTATTAACCACCATGCTTGGTGACAGACGCTTCGAAATCAAGAAACTCTCTCCTTTGTTTCTGATTTCATACAGCATGATTCAGCAACCTGGAAAACAACAAGTCTTAGTTTGGTTTATGATCCTCACACGGTCAATATCATTTCTTCCATCCCTTTGTCTACTACAGGTGTTAAAGACAAACTTCTCTAGAAAGTCTCAAATGATGGTGAATACACTACTAAGGTTGGTTACAATTGGCTCACCAGTTTGGTCAATACTCCTTCTCCTATTCATAACAAGGAAGTTTGGAAGATTATTTGGAACCTCAAATTGCCTAACAGAATTATGGTGTTCATGTGGAGAGTTCTAAATAACAACCTTCCGGCGCGTTCCATTCTGGTTAAACATCATATGAACATAGAAGATATTTGCTCAGCTTGTGGTCAGTCTCAAGAGTCTTTGGTGCATCTTTTTTTGCTCTACCCTTTTGCTAGAGCAGTTTGGTTTGGCATTCACCAGGGTTATCACTCTCATCAATGTCACCTCAGTAACATGTTTGAATGGTTCTCAGACTGTATGAATAATGTTGACACAGATGTTAATGTTATTCAATTTATTTGCCTTACTCTCCACGCTATTTGGCGGTGCTGAAACCTCAGGGTTATGGAAGGGAGGAGTCTAGAACCTCCACAGGTAATTTCTATGATCTATAATAATTGGTCCACTTATAAATCTACCTTCTCTTTACAGGGTAATATTAATAATTTCTCTGCAATCACGACCAAACTTCGCTCCTGGCAGACGGTCAATACCATTCCCAGAAGTGGTTTCTCCATCTTGTGTGTTAATAAAAAGTTCAAGAGAGGTAGTGACAAGATTAGGAAAGTATTTCTTTCAATTATTTGCAGAGCTGAAGTTATTGTGAAGTTAACTTACGGTCTTAGAACCTCTGAAGATATGTTGTGTGCAACCTTTGCGGTTCTCAGAAGGGGTCTTCAAATTGTCATCGACAATTCTCACTTCACAAATTATTGTAATGTCGTGGTTTCTCATAAGGGCTTGGCCTATAACATCACTCAAGGTTACAAGAAAATAAAGAAGATTAGGGTTATTGGAAATGACATATTCAACCTCAGTCAAGCCTTTCCTAATTATAATGTCCTCCTCCTTAACTCTCATAGTACTTTTACTTCTTTTTTGGTAACTTCTGTAATAATAGTTTTGCAGTAGGTTGGACTGTCTTGTAATGTTTGTTTGTTTTATGAGAATCTATCGTTTTTACCCAAAAAAAACAAGGTAATATCCCAATCCCTGGACAAGAGTCCTCTAATCTCACAGTGTAAAGCATAAAAATGATTAGACACATCACAGTTGGCTTTGATAAACTCAATGGCTTGCATCGAATCTGACTCCAACACCACCCTCCGCAGGTTCTTGTCCCAAGCAAGTTGCAGGCCAAGTAAAATTGGGGAAATGGATCATAATGGATCTTTGCCTAACAAAATACCACAAATGGACCCAGGCCCACAGGTTTCCATCAGATGGACCTTTTTTTTAGTAGGCCTGCAGGCGTTTCGGCCACCTGGCAGGCTGCAAAGGTGTTTCGGCTACCAGGTGGCCGAAACACCCGTGTAGTCAAGTCAGGGTGCATAGTGCACCCTGACCGTTAATTTAAAATATATATATATATATATATATAAAGATGTGAGTGGGGTGAGGAGGACCACCACCATCCATCCTACTCATTCTCTTCTTATCTACTATTCCTCTCTTCTACTCTCTGTTCTTCTCTTCATCTACAAAATAGACTCTTTTGTTATTTTTAATTGGTTTGTAGGACCACAAGTTGCTGACTATTTTCCAGCATTCTTCACATTTGGAATTTGGAGGTATTTTTTTATTTACAATATAAGCTTCAAATAACCATTTTGATGTTTTTCTTATTATTTATAGAAAAAAAAAGTGTAATATCTGATGTTTTTATTCTTTATGATACTGGAATGTAGACTATATTACAAGGACATCTTATATTTGTTTTTAGATTTTGAAAGTTTTGTTGCATTTTAGTTTTTAAATGTTTGGTAAATTTGTTTGGACTATATACACAATTTGGTCCCTGAAAGATACAAAAATTGACATTTTCGTCCTTGAAAGATCTGGCGTACCCAACTTGGTCCCTGAAAGATTGGGCCGTTACACAATTTGGTCCTTCCGTCATACCCAGTTAAATGCACTTAACGGAATTGCTGACGTGGCACGTTAAATGCACACGTGACCTGTTAAGTGCTGACGTGGACTTGCTTACATGGCAGAAAACAATAGAATATACACAATTTGGTCCCTGAAAGATTCTAAAATTGACATTTTCGTCTCTGAAAGATTGCTCCTTTGGACAATTTGGTCATTCTATATCTTTGAATTCATTTAATTTATTATGCTTTTCAACACAACACACAAAACCAACAAACATATTGAGAACAAATTTGCTGTGCACTTAATCCTCTTTCACTCGAACCAGAGAGTGACGCTGACCCACATAAGGCAGAAGCACAGAAAGGGCCAACCCATCACCATGGTCACCGCCTACGATTACCCATCCACCGTGCACTTAATTAGATATGGCCGGAATCGATATCTGTCTCGTCGGAGACTACGCCTCCATGGTGGTTCACGGACACGACACCACTCTGCCTATCACTCTCGATGAAATGCTCGTTCATTGGCACGTCGTCGCTCGTGGTGCTAAACGTTCGCTTCTCGTGGGAGACTTGCCGTTTGGGATCTATGAATCCAGCTTCGATCAGGTAATCAAGTTTGCATTCTCCACAACAAAAATTTATGTGTAGATGCTTTTTTTTATAGCTTTCTATGTGAAAACTAAATTTGGTGGAGAAAAGTTGAAGTTTGTTTGGTTAAAATTCGTAAAAGTTCAAATCAATGTGAAATTTGTCTTTTCAACCATAAAATGTGCACTTTGTTTGGTTGTTGGGTAGTAGTAGCAGAGAGAAGATTTGGTCTATGTTTGTCTCCTCATGTTTAAATGTCAAGTTACCTTTCTTCACTACCAAAAATATCTAAATATGCTCTTCACACAACAATAAACAAAGTCTTCTCCCAAAATGCTATATGGAAATCAACATTTTATGTTGGATGTCGACTGACAACTACTCAAGGCAACTGTCCTCTTTTATTTAGGTTTGGGACCAGCTACGAAAGACGAAACTTGAAATTAACATTCAAAGAAAATTTTTATAATGTAGAAAAGTTAGGAATGAAGGGCATAGGTATTTCAGTTTCAGTATTGAACTTTCTGAAAGTTGTGCTATGTTTTTACCCGTTGATGTTAATTCTAATTATAACCAGGCAGTGGATACAGCAATTCGAATACTAAAGGAAGGAAGGATGGATGCCATAAAATTGGAAGGAGGGGCACCTTCAAGAATTAGTGCAGCAAAAGCCATTGTTGAAGCTGGAATTGCAGTGATAGGGCATGTGGGATTGACTCCAAAGGCTATTAGTGTTTTAGAGGGTTTTAGACCTCAGAGGAAGAATGTTGCTAGTGCTATCAAGGTAGATCTATTCATAGTTCATCTCTGGAGCATCTTTGGGATTTTCACAACTTCTATTATCAATGTGATGCTAAAAGAAACGTGTCTATATAAGTTGTGGAGACTGCTTTGGCTTTGTAGGAAGCTGGGTGCTTCTCTGTTGTTCTAGAAGGACCAATTTGTTCAAGGGAGCAATCTTTCAGAGACGAAAATGTCAATTTTAGAATCTTTCAAGGACCAAATTGTGTATATGCTATTGTTTTCTGCCATGTGAGAAAGTCCACGTCAGCACTTAACGGGTCACGTGTGCATTTAACGTGCCACGTCAGCAATTCCGTTAAGTGCATTTAACTGGGTATGACGGAAGGACCAAATTGTGTAACGGCCCAATCTTTTAGGGACCAAGTTAGGTACGCCAGATCTTTCAAGGACGGAAATGTCAATTTTTGTATCTTTCAGGGACCAAATTGTGTATATAGTCATTTGTTTGTTTGTAAATGTAGGACCAACTCTTTTGTTATTTTTAATTGGTTTGTAGGACCACAAGTTGCTGACTATTTTCCTGCATTCTTCACATTTGGAATTTGGAGGTATTTTTTTATTTACAATATAAGATTTAAATAACCATTTTGATGTTTTTCTGATTATTTATAGTAAAAAAATGTGTAATATCTGATATTTTTATTTTTTATGATACTAGAATGTAGACTATATTATAAGGACATCTTGGAGAGACTTTTAGATTTTGAAAGTTTTGTTGCATTTTAGTTTTTAAATGTTTGGTAGATTTGTTTGTTTGTAAATGTAGGCTGAAAATTTCTGTTTGTAAATATGCATATTGAAATATTTATGTTTAAATTTTGTTTGCTTTTTAGATTTTGGTGGAATTTTTTTTTTGTTTTCGGTGAAATTTTATTAAAGAAATGTTTAAGCAATTTTATTTTGTGTAAATGTTTTTTTTATGTGTTTTTTACTAATAAAAAATTTTTGGTTTGGTTTTTAGATTTTTGTGGAACTTTTTTTTTTATTTTAGGTGAAATTTTTATAAAGAAATGTTTATGTAATTTTATTTTGTGTAAATAAAATGTAGATAAAATAATTTTTACATTTTCGAATAAATTTATTAAAAATTTCGTGTAAATAAAATGTACGTAAAATTTAACACACAATAATTTTATGTAAATAAAATGTAGATAAAATACATTTTTAATATTTTAATAAATTTATTAAAAATTTCATAAATTTGTTTGTTAATCTAAAGGTGAGGTAGATTAACAAATTTATTAAAAATTTTGTGTAAATAAATAGTTTTATGTAAATAAATTTATTAAAAATTTCATAAATAATTTTATGTAAATAAAATGTAGATAAAATATATTTTTAATTTTTTAATAAATTTATTAAAAATTTCATAAATTTGTTTGTTAATCTAAAGGTGAGGTAGATTAACAAATTTATTAATATTTATTAATAATTTTATTAAATAAATTTATTAAACAAGTGTTGCATTAAATGAAATTTATTTTATATTCACAAAATAAATTTATTTAATCAAGTAAAATAAATATATTTAATAAATATATAATTTTTTTAATAAATATTTTACTTCTCAAATTGATATTTAATTTTTTAATTACAAATTGTGATTAAGAATGTTGTGTTGCAATTATTTTTTTTTCTGAAATTTTATTAAATATACTTTCATGCAAATTTTTTCTGAAAATAATAAGAGGAAACGGGCCCAAGCCTACGATGAGGGTCGACAGTACTTCCATACGACGACGAACTTGGCCGAATGTATGAATTATGTATTCAAAGGCGTTCGGTTCTTACCAATTGCTGCGTTGGTGAAGGCAACATTTCATCGTTGATTAGGTACTTCGTCACTCAGTCGACCACCATTGATGCACAATTAAGGGCGAGCAGAATTTTCAGTGAGAAGGTCACAGATCATTTGGAGAGATTGACTGACTTAGCATCTGGTTTGTGTGTCAGACAGTATGACCTTTAGAGCACTTTATTCGAGATTGATGAGCCATATGTCAGTCTCGGGGATCAGCAAGGGCGAACATGCAAGTTTGTTCTGTCCGATGAGTACTGCGATTGCGGCGTATTTCAGGCCAAGCATTACCCTTGCCAACACGTGCTCGCGGCCTGTGCATTTGTCAACACATCCATCGCACCATACGTTGACCGTGTTTATCATTTAGAGACCATGCGCGAAGCATATCGAGGTCAATTTAACCCAGTTGGCATTGAGGAAAATTGGTCAGAATATGAAGGGCCGAACATAATGCTGAATCCGGGTAATCGGAGGCAGATGGGGAGACCTCGAACACGCAGAAGGCAGATGGAAATGGACCGAAGAGAGCCACCTATGCAAAGACGATGCGGTCTATGCAGGCAAACTGGCTACAGGCGTGGGTCATGCCCAAACCGAGGGAACTGAGGCCACTTATTTTTGTTTCAATTCTTATGTACATAGTTTTGCTTTTACAATTTTGTATTTCTTGTAATCTTGTATTTTTGACAATTCTTATGTACATAGTTTAGAATTTGGTGGATTTTTTGACAATTCTTATGTGCATAGTTTTGCCCAAACCATTCTTATTTATTTTGTAATTTTGTATTTTTTGACAATACATCGTCATCATGTATTTAATTTGTGTGGTTAATTATTTTTGTGATGAAGTGTGGTTAATTATTATACGCGATTTATTTAATTTCGTGATGCATAGCGTCTATTATTATTATGGCCGCTAGACGACAACACATCAATCCTGGACCAGAGGATATGTCGTTGCTAACGCAGAAACAAAACCATATCTCCGAGCGGATATGGAACGGTGACGTATGATCATAACCACGACGCACTTCATTTACATTATTAGCTGATATACATCTTGAAAAAATGTTAACTTTCTATTGGTTGGCAATTGCAGGAGAGTCGGGAGTTACGGTCGCACAGAAGCTGCGCTGTCGACGATGGGCTACCGCCACCGAGCATTGTGCCGTACCTTATTCAAGCAGGTTTCTACTGTGTCGGTCGCGTTGGTCACTTTGAGCACATTCATCCGCTTATCCGTGCACTCATCGAGAGATGGCGTCCCGAGACACATACCTTCCACTTCCCACAGGGCGAGTGCACAGTCACACTACAAGAAGTTGCGTTGCAACTAGGTTTGCCATGCAACGGTTTCGTGGTTACGGGAACCGACAAGCATAATTATCGTGAGCTGTGCATGAAATTGCTCGACGTTGAGCTTCGCCAGCAACGGCAGACGAGGAAGGGCCAACGACTATCAATGAGTTGGTTGAAAGCCCACTTCCAGTATATGCCCGACCATAATTCCCCGGAGGTGTACAAGCAATGATACACACGGCAGTACATACTGCATTTGCTCAGAGGATACTTAACTCCCGACAAGACATCCACCGATTGTTGTCTGATGTACCTCCCTCTACTGAGGGACTTCGCGAAATGCGGATAGTACAGTTGGGGATCAGTTGTACTCTGTACTCTATATCGGGAGCTGTGCAAAGCGGCTAACCCGGAGACAGATCGAGGAGATTGCCGGTTGTCTGTCTCTGTTGCATGTATGGGCTTGGGACAGGTTCCCGAAATTACCACCACCGAGGCCACCTCCCCGTGACCCCCTAGCACACATTTACCAACCTCTCACTACAACAAAACACAAATTTACCCACAGAAAATATTCCGTGGGTATTCTGTGGCAAAATGGGAAAAAAAATTTTCTTGAAAATTAGCCACGGAATAAATTCCATGGCTAATATCTGTGGTTAATCCGTGGTCCGTGGGTAATTTCATGAAATTAGCCACGGAATTTATTCCGTGGGTAATTTCTTAGAATTAGCCACAGACTTACAATCCGTGGCTAATTCGTGGGTAAGTGGTCAATTAGCCACGGATTTTCAATCCGTGGGTAAATGGTTTATAATATTAATTTTAATTTTCAATTGAAAAAAATTATATTTCTCTCTTTTAAAATAATAGATAATATTACTATTGTTCAAAGATTATAATTTATTGGAATCTTAATTTATTATGATTTTATTTTATTAAAAGTAACAAAGTTTTTTTAAAAAAATTATATTAATCATATTTATGTAAAACATTTTATACATTTGCTGACGTATATAATAAAACTAATGGATTTAACATAAGCTAAATTGTATGTAATTTTAAAATTAAATTTTTAATACAAGTCAAAAACTAATTCCGTTCAAGGCTAAATACGGGCGAGAGACCGATAGCGAACAAGTATCGCGAGGGAAAGATGAAAAGGACTTTGAAATTGTAAAAGAGAAGGAAGAAGATTCAAGCAAAACACATCTCACACACTTGATAGATATTAAATGAAAATCTACTCCATGACTAGATGAAAAGTTTAGCTACAAGTCATCATCTACAATAAACAAAGAAAAGAAAGGGAGAGAGATGACCTTGAAGAAAAAGAGTCCCCCGTCGGTGTCGTGGCTTTTCGTGGGGTTTTGATGGTCATCCAACAAAACAAACACCTCACGAATGGATAACCCTTCGAAGGGACAACATATACCAAAGGGACGGGCTGTTTCCATCAAATGGCAACCTATCACTGTGACCACGGTAAACAGTCGCGAGGCAAGCCCCTCAGTACCCATGATCATCGCCCGACGAGAAGCGGGTGTTCCAAACCAAGGAATCATCGACCCCGCAAAGGATGTCACCACTCGATTGGATCGCCTTTTGAATGGGCACGACTCTGCCTCCCCATGCTGCAAGGTAATTAATTTCATAAGCATGTGTTAAATATCGATTATAATATGTATTTTGACTGATATAATATTGTCCACTGTAACAGGTGACAGGGGATGTTTACAATTGCGCGACCTGCGACCTCGTTTCACCAGAGGTATCAGCAGATAATAGATCACATGGATGAATGCGGTATACTAAACCATACGATCAAATGTATACTCTATGATTAATTTCTAATTTTGACGACGTTTCTGTTCAATATTACAGATCGATTGAACCCCATATTCTTTAATGCTTGAGCAGGGACAAATACCGAACGAATATCTACAGGACTCAGATATATGGCGCGCCTCTGTGCCATTACTGAACTTTGCCCTTGTGGAATGGCAGCACAGTGATCGTGTCCTACGCCAGTTCGGTATGACCCAGCTGATTCCAGGACCACCGCGCGACCTCTCTGACGTGCATGGTTTGACTCTGAGAAACAGAAGTGATCTGGTTTCAATGGCCCACTCTTGTCTGTACAACGTCGATTGCACTGACACATTTGGACCGCCGGTCAGATTACATGCAATGGTACCGGTGCCACACACGAAGGTGGATTCACCCAGACTCGGCGGCACAGGGATATGTAGTAACAACATATCAATGTTATTAGTATATTATGTATAACATTTACTCCATTTCTAGTTAGTAATGACATCCTCTTTCATTCTTTTTTCGCAGGGCGACGTGGCGGACCGGACAATGAGTCAGGTTCATGAACAAGGCTCAAGCCATCACCCATTTGCTCGTGATGTAGATATGGGGCTTACGGACCTCATGCAGGCACTGGGGACCCAACTCCCCCTGTATGCACAAGGGTCCTTTGAGTACATGCAACAACATGGAGCCAGAGGAATGGAACACGATCAATTTCATACCCCATTCGTGAATCCCTATATACCGTCACCACCATCGCCATCCCGTGGTCCTTATTTCTATGAGGGTGGATCGTCAAATGCTTTCCAAGGACTATGCACACCGAGGGAGCTATTTGGGGACGTCAGTCAGTGTCAGAGCCCATCGTTTGGGACCCTCTACAGTGACCCTTTGGTGCATCAACAACCACCTCCGATGGACTTCGTGTCTACATTTGACCCAGAGGTCTCATCGTTGTGGTCCGATGTTATGGGTCCCAGTGGTAGCGTGGCATAACACAGCCCTCCCGTAGTCCATACAGGCGTCACATTTGACCTTAACCAGCCACCCAATGAAGAGCCAGACCAGCAGTCCGAGAGTCAAGAATTTGGTGACTCCTAACCATGCCACAACCCGAGCGAAGACGAAGACTCGGTAGTTCCACGTCGAACAGGCCGACGTCGCGCACCAACCCGGTGTAGAACGGGCAGTCACTATAACATTCATTGATTTCTTCTGTTTATGATTTGTATTTAATTAATGAATAGTTAATTTGTATATAATTAAGGAATAGTTAATATGGTAGATTCTCATGTTCACTTAATTTGTATATTCTCATGTTCACTTAGTTAATATGGTGGATTATTAAGATGTGATTGTATATGATTTGTATATTCTCATGTTCACTTTGATGTTAATTACATAGACCTTGATCAAGCTTTTAATGGAAATAATTAAGAATAGTAATAATAAAATTGGAAAAAAATCTTGTGAGGGTAAGAAGTGAATGAATCTTATTTACATCACCAGTGAAAATAAATGTTTACAAAGATACAAAATACATAAGGCAAGTAAAGTAATAGCGACCCGTATTTGGTCCGCGATTCATCTAAATGTTTACAAAGATATAAATGTTCATCGCGGGGAGCAGTCTGGTCGAAAATTTTTAGGGACAGACTGTCCTGCCACCAGGCCGCTTCCTTCTTGTCCTTATGTAGATGGCCGTGAGGGGGTCTTGGGTTCCCCAGGATCTTCCTCCGGTCAGCGTCCAGCATGGAGGGGATTGGAGCCAAGGACAACCAAAGCATGCTCCAATCCTACCGACGCATGCTCCAAACCTACTCGAGCATGCTCCAATCCTACCTCCACTCCATGTTGGAGTCGAATATGAGGGGACCTCGAGGGCAACTTTTCCCGGCTGTGAACCAAGTACGTCCTGGGTTTAACAGTGCTCGCCCTCCGTGCTGCCATCTGTGAAACACACAGGACGTTTTCACTTAGTTGGCCGGGTTAGTGTGTCTCAAAATGTCCCTCCTCACCCTTGTATGTATTTTGCTGATCATTACTACTTGCAGAGACGCCACCTGCGGACCTGAAATCATATTTTAGATTGTTAATAACGACAATCAGAGAACTTTAACTACGTTAATTCAATGTGTCCTTCAGGATGACGCGTTTGATCTAGACAATGCACCCAAGGATCAGCAAAATACGTACAAGGGAGTCTTGACTATATATCATGGTGCACATGACTTTGCAAACCACAATAAGGAAGGCATCTACAACACACGAAAAGTCGATTGCAAATACTTCCTTGTTCTTCGCTACAATGCCCCAAGCATCATGACCTATGATCACGCCTCCCATGTACGTATGTGGCTGAACGTTAGGTATACCATATAGATCATACGACCAAATCAATATGCCTCTAACAAGGCCATAAGGACGACAAGACGGACACCACTAATTAAAGCAGTTACGAAAACCTGAGTACAATTATTAATAGTCTTACCTCATGTTTTCCGACCATCATTTGCATAAGCCGGTACAATCTGGTGGCCCAAGTCTGCTGCACCTGTAAAAACATTACATTACTGAGACATGTATTTAAATTAATATCAATATTAATTAATTACAACTACTTTAATAGTGCATAACAAGTAAAGTATTTATTAAATAAATTTTTTTTCCTGAATATAGAACAATTTCATGGAGGTTCTTTTATAAAATATTTATTAATCTAACAATAAATTATTAATTAACTTCATAAATATTAGTTACATCTACTTTGATATTTTTAATAATAAAATTAATCTACTTTAATATTTTTCTTTGATAACTTACTTTAATATTAGTTACATTCTAAAATAAATTTTCGAACATAAATATTCAAAAATAAAAAATAATTTACTAATCTTAACATAAACAATATACTAATTCTAACATAATCATATAATAATAATGTAATAATATATTAGTATAATAATGTTATAATAATATAATAATAATGTTATAATAATATATTAATATAATCATATAAGTTCTAAAAAAATAAGTATAATCGTATAATAATTACTATTTCATTATACTAATATATTAGTATAATAATATAATATTATACTAATATAATAATTATTATATTCTAATTACTATATTAAAATAGTATTAAAATAAATAATTACCATCAAAGAAAAATAATACAAGAGAGAATGATGGAAGAAGAATTTTTTTTCCTAATCTAAACTCTCAAATCTTTTTATCAAACAAATGATCAAAGAAGAGAGAAATAAGAGGGAACGAAGCAAGAAGAAAAAAAAATTTCTTCTGCTTTGAATGGCGGGAGAAGGGAAAACGTAAGTAGTTTATATAGAAAAATTTGCTTCAAATCCAACGGTTCACATCTCTCTTTATTTAATCTAATGGTGAGGAGGGATAGTTTAAATAGTGCATTTTCGGTCACCTGCCAGTTGAAAATGCACTATTTAATCGAACGGCCAGCAATTTTTTTTAAAACACTTCCAATCCAACGGTCAGGGTGCTCAGTCAAACTGGGCACCCTGACTACAAACACCTTTGCAGCCTTTGCCTGCAAGCGTTTCGGCCACCAGGTGGCCGAAATGCCTGCAAGCCTACTAAAAAAAAGGTCCATCTGATGGAAACCTGTGGGTTTGGGTTCATTTGTGGTATTTTGTTAGGGGAAAGGTTCATTATGATCCATTTCCCAAGTATAATTCCCCCCATAGTTCAGCTTGAAAAATTGTTCCTTTTCCCAAATTCTTGGTAAAGCCCGAGACCCACTCACCATCATTATTCCTATTGCTACCTCCACAACTTATGCTGTCATCATGATGCCCATAAGACCCATTAACGTTTATCTTGACATAATCCATGTTAGGAGCCTTCCAAGTGGAGCTGTTGCTTTCCACGTGGTCTTGGACCAAATTCACAGTATTGCTTACCTTATTGGTGTCAAGGTAGCAATTCACATGGCTTAGAATGGAGTTAAGCACTGAATTGACATTTGGGGTTCTATCATTAAAGACACGCTCATTTCTTTGTTTCGAGCAGTGCTAACTAGCGGTTGCAAACAAGGAATTCAAGGTGGTGTTTGGATCCAGTGAGTGTTTTAGTAGGAAGTGGAAGTGGAAATGGAAGTGGAAGTAAGTGATAAAAAAAATGTTTGGTGTGCAGGGTGATGGAAGTGGAATGTAAAAGTAATATTGTTTGGTATGGTGGGAGGAAGATAGGGAAATAAAAGATAAAAGTATGAAATACCTTTTTTGTCCTTACTTTTTTAAAAGCCACAAATTTTTTAAGGGCATTTTGGTATTTAAAGTTTTAAACCAAACCAAACCTCACCCCACCTCCACTTCCCTCTCAACTAGGAAGCTCAATCTCACCTCTCCATTTCTCAAAGTATACTAAACATACTTCAAACTTAATTTTCCTCTCACATTCTTTTTGGACTATCTTGATTAACTCTCCAAAGAAAAAATCTAGCTCTCTCATTGCACTTACACTTCCAAATTTCCTTTCAATTTAAAAGTAAAACATGTGAACAAAAAATATTAACTATCTAATCTCGATAATCCCATACACTTTTTCAAAATGAAATATAAAAAATTGTATTCAAATTTAGTAATCAATTATCATCATCATATTTACTTTTAAGATTCATTAATGCGATTAATTTTTATCCTTTGACTTAACTATTACTAAATATTAATATAGAAATAATATTCGTTTTATAATTTTATTAATCATATGTCATTAGAAATCAATAATTTCATACTTACACAGCACAACGATTTAGTTACAATATTTACACTGCTATGAATAATCTGATTTATTTTTATATTTCAATTATATCCAAATATTATTTGGAGGCTTATAGTTATATTTTTTTATAAAAAAGCGTTAAAGCTTGCTCAGCTGATCCTATTTCTTCAGGATGAAAAATCTCACCGTCCTTGGTGTTGTCAACAGAGTTGTTACTCTTATACCTCCTGCATATTAGATCTGAAGTAATCTTGAAAGTTGAAATTGTCGTAGGCTCTTCCAACATCATGATGAACGAGTGAAAATTTTTTAACATAGATGATTCGTAGATTTATATATGATTATAATAAATAATCTTGAATCCAGAATCACTTGATTGTCAAAAAAATTCACAAAAGAAAATAAATACACACAAAAATAAAACAAGCTCCACTTACTAGATCTGAATCAATCTAACAATGAAAGACTACACTCTCACAAGAGAGGACTAAAAAACTCACAAGTAAATTTGGAAGAAAATCACCATCAAAATTGGGGGAATGAATATCTAGCTTATTTATGAAACGTAACAACAGTAACAAAAGAAGAAAAATAGGGATGGGTTGTCAAATCTCCATTAGATCTATAAAAAGAAACTAGTTGAAGAACGAACGTAGAGAGAAAAGAAAAAGCGGCTGTTAGAGTTTTTCCAAATCCTAAGATTTTGTTAGTCTTCATTTGGATGGACAAAAGTGAGAGCGATATTATAATTAAAAATAAAGTTGGCATTCTACATCTGATGAGTTTCATCCCCTGTATTTGCCTAGCAATAAGGAGCTTCAATTGTGTAGTTTCTTCTCTCTCTACTGAAAATTACACTGTAACATTCAGCTTAAGGAGAAACTCCCACAAGTCCAAAGACTTGACCAAATACCAGCTTCCTCCACGCGTGAAAAGCCATAGTATATATATATAGCTCAGTGAGAGAAAGATGAAGGGTAGGAAAAAGAGGAATAGTTGGAGATGGAAGAAGAGAGAGAAGGAGAAGACGGTCGAAAAGAGTGGGAGGATTATTTTTAAAAAAAATTTTAATGTTGAAGCTGATGCTGCATGTGAGGTGGCATATGATTGGGCACTTAACGGTGTCACGTCAGTAGGTTATTTATGGGTAATGGTCATGGGACTAAATAGTTGACGGAGTTGTAAATTCGGAACTAAATAGTAGTTTGACCAAGGATTAAGAGACTACGTGTTCGGTAAAGTGTAGGGAATAAGATTGAAAATGTTAGAGGAAATAGAAATGTCATGTCAATGTGATATGAGTGGTCACACTAGAATGGATAGGATTAGTAATGATTATATTAGAGAGAAAGTGGGGGTACTGGGTAGCACCTATTGTCGAAAAATTAGTTGAAACACGCCTTAGGTAGTTTGGTCATGTACAAAGATGACTGATAAAGGCTCTGTACATAGGGTTGACCAAATAGAAGATAGCATAATAACTAGAAGTAGGGGAAGACTGAAAATTAGGAGAAACGATTAAGAATGATCTATCATAAACAACCTAACAATAAAAATGTGCAAAAACAAAACATGTTGGCGTCACTTGATCCATATAACCTACAGAAAAAGGTGTTTTGTTTCTGAACATTGTTTAAAATCTGTCAATTACTTATACAACCTCTAATAGATATTGGATGATACAAAAGCACTCTGTTCACCTCTGTTTCTCATAGTTTCCCAAATTTTCTCACACACTACTCTCTCATTTTGTACAACAATATAATCATAACTTAGAATGTGGTTTTCTTCTCCACACACACAAATCCACTGTGAAATAGAAATAGCTCAACGAACGACCTGTTTCATTAAGAAAACTTGCAAACTTAAAGATTCAATAAAACAAGTATGAATAAAGCAATATAAGATTCAATAAAGCAAGTATGACATCCCTTCCAGCTACTGCTATGTCTTCAAGATGCAGCGTCTGTAATTCAAGCTGCTGAGTTCAAAAACACAGTCGAGATTGACATCCCTTACAGCGTGCATTCGAATTTCTTCACCAAAGTCGCAAAAATGGAGTTGAAATCGCGATTACACTGACGATTCCATGGGAGTTTTGGATGATTTTACCAAGATTCGATTTATCAAACGAGATTTACAAGCGTATGATCGTGAAAACGTGCGAGTTTATGTGTTGAACTCGTTTTGGACAACCATGCTTGAGACGCTGTAACTGGACACTTGTTACTTCATGAACTCCGAACAATCTCTTTCTTCCTTATCAATTGACAATTTTTCATGCTTCCGCAGTACATGTAGCTTATAGTTATACATATATTCAAGATGTGTTCTCAAGTGTAGCTTATAAATTTACTAGGCTTTTGTTTTTTCCATTAAGACGTAATGAATCATATGGAAATGCAGAGAAAAAACTCTATTCACCGTGCGTAAATGCAAAGTGGGAGGTACCCTTTTGATGATGCACAAACGGTGCGTTTTGATTAGTGAACTTGCAAAACAACAAAATTAGGCCAAATTACTCTTTTGGTCCTCAACGTTTGTACGAAGTTTAATATTGGTCCTCAACGTTTCAAAAAGTTATTTTAGGTTCTCAACGTTTTTTTTGTTAAAATTGGTCCTCTAGCGTAATATCTGTCTGGTTTTGCCATTAAATACTAACGTGGAAGGCTTATGCGATACACCTTCTCTCCTACGTGCCACATATAAATGGCATGGCACCCTCTCTCACTCCAACTCAGCAAAACGACGCCGTTTTGATTCAAAACAAAACATTTAAATGAATCAAAACGTCATTTTGCTTAATTTGAGTAAGAGAGGGTGCGATATCATTTAAATATGACACGTAGGAGAGAAAGTGTACCACATAAGCCCTCCACGCCAGCATTTAATGTTAAAACCAGATATATGTTACGTTAGAGGACCAATTTTAAAAAAAAAACGTTGAGGACTTAAAATAACTTTTTAAAACGTTGATGATTAATATTAAACTTCATACAAACGTCGAGAACCAAAAGAATAATTTTACCAAAAAATTAAACCAAACTATGGCGTTTTTTGGAATTACATAGGGGATGATAGACAACTCAATGATAGAGGATCTGGATTCCTCTACTCGCATGCAGCAATCTTACTTAACTCTAGTAAAAGGAAGTTTTTAACTCATCACCTACCAAACGTATTTTGCCTATTCACACCGCCAAACATGCCACAACACTCCTTTTCTAGTTTTCTTCCATCCAATCCATAGCCGTGAACGAGAACAGAGTGAGGGAGAGCCGAGAGGAGGACGACGGAAGGGAGAGGCAGACGAGACTGAAGGTTGCTCACCGGAAGGACCTCGCCGTCGACCTAGCCGTCGGTGAGTAGATGTGTTTCAGTGGAGTGAACAAAGCTGTGGTGAAGAGGAGATGCGAAAAGAAAGAAAGGAAGAGAGAATGAAATCGCGAGGGAAGGAACATAGCTAGGTTTTGGTGGTTCTCGACGGCGGCGTTTGGTTTTTCATCGAAGGCGTTGTTGACGGAGTCTGTGGCCTTCTTCATCTTCCTCATGGAGTTCTTGACGGAGTGACTGTCGTTCTTCATTTTCTTCTTCATCGGTGACGTTGATCTTCGTTTGACGAAATAAGTGGCTTTTTCTGTGATTTATTTATATTGCAATCCATGAAAATACAACAAGAATTTCACTTGCAGAGTCTGAATAGATGAAAAGTACGTTCTGTGATTTATTTTTCTGTGAGTCAGGCGCTGGAGCTTCCGTTACATCGTAGAACAAAGGTTTGAGGCAAGGTGGTATATTGAGGCTTATGCTAAAACAAAAGACGCAAACAGGGTGCTACTTGAAGCAGCCATACTGGATTTTAACATTGTGCAGTCGACACTCCAGAGGGATCTCCAAGAGATGTTAAGTTTAGTCTTGATTATACATACATTATCTTTTTATTCTTTTTTCTTTTACCTGATAAAGCGACGCCTTATTCTTGTCTAAAATGAGAGGGTGAGTAAATTGGATTTTTTTAGAGCCAGAGAGATAGGAATATACTGTTGGTCCCAAAATCAGAGACAGGCTAATGGAGTGCTTCTTTGGGATGGTGTTTGAGCCTCAATTCAGTGAGCTACGCAAAGCATTTACCGACGTCACTTGTTTCATTACCATAATTGACGACGTCTATGATGTTTATGGCACTTTGGATGAACTCCATCTCTTTACAGCCGCTGTCGAAAGGTTTGAAATGTTGACTATGATATATGAAAGTGAATTTCCTTTACTGGGATGTAATGGACTCATATGGAGCGGAGTACAAGAACTTTCCACACTGTTTTCTTGAAGGATTAAGACTGTGAGACAAAAGCTATATGATAGCATTTCTTCAAAAGACATGGTTATTTATGTTTAAGCAGATAGGCATGTTCTCATCATTCACAGGGCATTCTTTTAATGTTTCTTACTACGTGCTTGTTTGTGTACGTATTACTTTTTTTATAGAAAAAAGATTGAGGTCTTTAAGTTGCTTATTTGATCTGCATATATTCTAATTTTCAGGGTAGATAAAAGTCTTTACACTCACTGTTGATGATATCTTCTATAATTTTAAATGAAAATTCTCATTGAGTTATTTGTATGTGAACGATTGGATATGATTGGATATTCTACAGGGTAAAGATGTAGCATTTGAACCTGCTAAGCCCTTTGTGGCTTATCCAACGTGATTTTCTACATAAGCTTGCAAGTGCTTTCCTTGTGTCCATTTCTTACCTATGTAGTCTTAGTAGAATCATTTTGGTCATGCATGACGACAATATGATATTAATTTGGGATTTTGAAGTTACCTAATGGTAGGGCCTGCATCCTTTATAATTTGTCATGTTCTATATTCATTTTCTTTTGTACACTTCATATTTTAAGAATTCATAGAATTAAAAACAAAGATGTTTGTTTGTGAGGAATCAATAAGAACTAATCTTGTGATGCCAATTTGAAAAAAAAATAAAGGTTAAAAGATGGATATATTTCCCTCCATCATTTATGGGTGATATATGACTCTTTTTTTTCTCCCTATTTAAACTCCTTGCTTATAAATCTCACATATGTAAATTATTCTCAGGGCATATCTTGGTGGTTCAAGTGTTGATGTCATTAACTAATTAACCTTTTCTCTTGAATAAGTAAAACATGAAACTTGTTTTATATAAGAGATTTTGTTAACTACATTAACTCATTGACTCTTCCTTGCAGTTGTTTTGCTAATGCTATACTAGTGCTTAGTGTTTACACCTCCTTTGACTGCTTATTTACTTGAAGGACTTCATTGAAAAGCTTGTATGTGTGCAATCTTAGTTCTTGTGAAATTTAGTTTAAAGACGACTTTTTAAAGTTCCATAAGTCATGTCACACTATGTTTACATTAACTATTTACTATTCTTATAATTTTTTTATGTTTAATGATCATTACATTATCTTCTTCCTAGTCTTGTGTAGATTGAAGAGCACTGATGTCTTCTATATCAGCCAGTGTTTGTTTTAAAACTATTACTAACCTTAGCTGGTGATTTCAGACTGACTATTATTCCTTTCCTGAACATTACAGCCCCATTTTCCATGAAAAAGTAGCCCCTTACGCAGCTAGCTATGAGGGAGCAAATTTTGATCCCTTGGGTATTAACTCAGATTTATCTTCTCTGAATTGAATTCTTCATGGGAAAATTTGGTATGCTTGTTTTCACAAACATTTGAGAGTCATCTTGTTGGCGTTGGCGTTGTTTTAATCCGCACGGCTAGAGTCATCTTTGCATCGCCTTCACTCTGGTAATCTATTCTGGTAGTCACTTCTTTAGCTTGTTTGGAATGAATGACACAAGCTACTGTTGCTTAAAAAATATAGTAGATTGTGAAAAATGCTGGAAACAACTACATTGGTAGTGGTGATGATGGATATATATGAATAGATAGATGAGAATGAGATGGCATCAAAACTACTTATTCCTCAAAAAAAAAAAAAAGGGATTTATGCGTAAACATGAAGCTGGTTCTCGGGATCTAAAGTTTTTTTAGTGCTAAGTGCAGATAAATGTTTTGTTGTTTTAAATTTTAATCTCTCTCCTTCTTGAAGTGATGGAATTGGCAAAGCACCTTTAAACTACATACATCAAATCACTAATAATTACTACATTTTTGGGGCATTGAATTCAGGTTTGAAGCTCATTTCTGTGGAACGTCCTTTTGCTGAGAAGCACTACGAGGACTTGTCTGCAAAGCCATTCTTTAATGTAAGTTATGGACTTGAATGCATATGTTTTGAATTACCTTTTTTTTTTTTTCATATAATGAACTCCATTTTGTTATAGGTTGAGCTGTGAAAATGTTTTAAATTTTAGATGTCAATAGAATTTTGCAACATTGAAAAATGGAAATTCTATTGTTGTGCTTTATATAACGATAGAAAGATTCTTTTTCGGGAGGAGATGAAGATCTGAATTTGGTTGGAGCTAACAATAGATTGCATTAGTTAATGGATTAGCAACAACACTTGTTTGGTTTATTGTTCACGACATTATTCTTGTCCAATTCTTATTTGGACTTTTTAAGTGTCTCGTTCCTTGTTGATATGGTTGACTGAAATTTGACTCCTGTTTGCTTAGTTATTTGGTACCACATTCAAAATGTTATAGACCAAGCCATTTTGTTCGCAATTTGGCATGCTTAAGAATATTTTTTTGCAAAGACATGAAGTATGCAATATTGAAGTCAGAGGGCAACAAAACTTAAGAATATTTTTTTGTTATTTTATTTTGGTACTAGTAGATTCAAGAATAGTTGTGACTTGTGAGATATGATAATTGAACCTGTACTGGTTGAATTAGCTGTTTTGTTTTCAATTTTGCATGCTTGCCTAGACTCTAGATTGAAGAAGATTTATTTGTGTTTGCATTTAGGATGATTGAATGGGCAGTATCAAGGTATGTATACTACATTCCTTGGAGGGGCTTAGTGATAAAAATGTGAGAACGGTTATTTTCCTGCATAACTAGGTTATAACTTATATGTGATCAATTTTTGGAGAATATTGATTATTGGCTTATATATATAGTTTTAAATTTTCTTAATTTATTCTCATTTCATTCAATTTTACTTTTAACTTCTATAATTACAAATTGTGTAATTAGTTTATATGTTTTTAAAAGCTAAAAAAAATATAATAAGGGTTTATATATACTTCCCAGAGGTGGAAATGTGGGAGGCAAAGAAAAAGGGGGAGAGTGCTTTAGAAATTAGTAGTTGGTTGGCTCAATTCAAGTCTGATGTATTACACATTAGATGATTTGATTGAATGAATAAAGTATATTTAAAAGAGGGAGAGTGCTTTAGAAATTAGTAGTTGGTTGGCTCAGTTCAAGACTGATGTATTGTACTTTAGATGATTTGATTGAATGAATAAAGTATATTTAAAAGAGAAGTTATACAAATTGGTAGTTAAATTATCGTACATATATTTTTGGTTTTTTACAGTATCCTCTTATTGAAAGTAATCTGTTCGAGTTAGCTGAAATCCATAACAGGGATCTTCGTACATATATTAACAATAATGTTTTAAAATGTTTCAGATACTAGATCAAGCAAGTGGACTTGAATCAACTAGAGGTGTTGAGCAGTTTCTAACGTCATGTGATGAGAGGATTTTGCAAGTTGACCAAAGTTTTAGATAAAAGATTGTAGTTAGGAATCTATTTAAAAACAATATATTGTATATCTAACTTATGTATTAATATGACAAAACTATAAGGAATTGTGATACTTTTTTAATAATTTTTTTATAGAAAAAAGAAATTGTATTAAAGAAAAAAAGAGATTACAAACACGAGGACAAGCCGTCCTCAGGAATATAAATAAAAGACAAATAAACGAAAACTAAAATATTATCTCAGTAGGGCCTTCCAATCCCTTTGAATATCTATAATGGACATTCTTCTAAACAGACCATTCGACGAAGCCCATAAAGAAGACAAAAAAGTAATTCTATCCCACGACAGATGAGGTGAGAGGAATTTATTATTAAAGACCCTAGCATTTCTTTCCAGCCAAAGACACCATAGCGTCGCCAAAATTGCACATTGCCAAAGAGCTTTATGTTCTTTATTCCTTCCAAAGCCCACAAATTTAATATCTAGAAAGGTACCCAGATTTGCCGGACATACCCAATTCTCTTCAAGAATACCAAACAGCGTACTCCACATAGACCTTGCCACTTCACAATGTAAAAAAAGATGGTTATTCGCCTCAGACCTTCTAAAACACATGACACACATCCGGTGACAACGCCTTATTGGGACGACGAGTCTGAAGCATATCATTAGTGTTAATTCTATTAAGTGCCGTTGTCCATACAAAAGCCTTTACCTTACGAGGAACCTTTATTTTCCAGAAAGATTTAGGAAGAAGATTAGGATTAGGGTTTGGGATTTTAGTCAAGTATTTAAAAAACGAAGAGCAAGTATATGAGCCCGAAGAATCTAAACTCCAAATCCTGCTATCAGGAACCGAAGAGGCTCGAAAGGGAGCAAGAATATCTAATAACAAAATAACATCTTCTGTAAGTCTATCATTAAAATTTCTAGAAAAGTGGAAGTTCCAAGAAATGTGTTCATCCTGATTTATGAAGAATCAACAATTGGTGCATTGTGTAGAGAAGATAAACCATATAAACGAGAAAAGAGTTCGATAAAAGTAGATTCACCAATCCAATGGTCTTCCCAAAAACAAAAACGAGTACCATCGCCCACACGAAAGGAAAGCAAAGTCGAGAAAGAATCATATACCTGAGATATAAATTTCCAGGGACTTGCATGCGTAGCTCTAATCCCAATATTAGCGTCCCAACCATTCTGTTGAACACCATATTTGCTCTTAATCACCCTATGCCACAGGGAAGTAACTTCCAAAGGGAACCGCCAATGCCATTTAGCCACTAAAGAGATGTTTTTAGACACCAAATTACCTAGACCCAATCCCCCATCCTCTTTAGCCCTACAACAGACTTCCCAACTGACCAAATGATCTTTCTTACACTCTCCCTTCCCCGACCACAAGAAATCTCTCATAATATTCTCAATTCTGCTTGCCACCTTAACTAGGATTTTAAATAAAGAAAGATAATACAATGGGATACTCGACAACGAAGCCTGAATTAACGTGATCCTGCCGCCTAACGAGAAATAGGCTCCTTTCCAACTCTCAAGCCTTTTGGAAATTCTATGGATCACATGATCCTAGAAAGACTCAGCCCTGGGATTCCCGCCCAACGGAACACCCAAGTAGGTTAGAGGCCACTGCGAAACCTCACAACCCACCATACCCGCTAGATTCTCCACTACGCTATCTTCTACATTAATCCCCGCAATCCCACACTTATTGAGGTTAATACGAAGTCCTGATATAACTTCAAAGACTTGAAGCAAAGAAAAAACATTCTGAAAATTTGCATTATCTTGTTGTAAAAAAAGAATGGTATCATCTGCAAACTGTAAGTGTTAGACCTCTAGGTTATCATTGCCTACCTTCAGGCCCTTTATCAGCCCTCTCTCAGTTCCCCTGGACAACATACGACTCAATACATCCACAACCAATGTGAATAAAAACGGAGAGAGTGGATCCCCTTGCCTAACACCTCGAAACCCCTTAAACCATTGTTTTGGCTGCCTATTAACTATAACAGCAAATGCAATAGACGAGAGACAACCCTTAATCTAGCTTCTCTATCTATCCCCAAAACCCTTTCGACATAGGACCTTATTTAAAAAACCCTAATATACCTTGTCATAAGCCTTCTCGAAGTCCAACTTAAACACTAAGCCCTTACGTTTTCGTCGCCTTACATCCTCTACCACTTCTTTAGCTACTAAGGCTGCATCAAGAATTTGCCTACTGCCCACAAACGCACTTTGGTTCTCCGAAATAGTATCTCTCAGAATCTCTCCTAGCCTTAGAGAAAGCACCTTAGTAATCACCTTGTAAACACTAGAGACCAAACTAATAGGCCTAAAATCCCTGACCTTAAGAGATCTATCCTTCTTAGGGACAAGAGTAATAAAAGTCGAGTTCATGCTAGTATTAATCTTCCCGTTATAGTAAAACTCATGAAACACTCTCATCAAATCCTCTTTCAAAATGGGCTAACAAGCCTGGAAGAAGGCCATGTTAAAGCCATCTGGGCCCGGCGCTTTCTCCTTGTCCATTGTCCATATCGCTCTCCTTACTTCTGCCTCCTCGAAAGGCCTTTCCAACCACTCAGCCTTGACACCATCTATAGGGAACCAGTCTAGCCCTTCAAGGAAGGGTCTCTCTGTGTTTTCCTCAGTGTACAACTCTTTATAGAACATGGTAACTTCATTGGAGATTGAGTCAACATCTCTAACAATCCTTCCCCCTTCCATTTCCAGTTCCTTAATCCAACTTCTTCTCCTTCTCCCATTTGCCACCTTATGAAAGTAGCTCGAGTTCACGTCCCCTTCCTTAGCCCACTTAGTTCTACTCTTTTGACGCCAACTAACATCCTCTTTAATAATCACAGCATCAAGTTCATTCCTAAGAACTAACCTACGAGTACTTTGATCTTCCATTAAGCCCCCTCACTTTCCAGCCTATCTAAGGTCTCTAATTCTTTTAAGATCTCCCTCTTTTTAATTCTTACGTCTCCAAAAACTTCCTTATTCCAAATCTTAAGCTTCTCCTTCACATATTTTAGCTTCTTCATGAATCTAAAACCCTCCCAACCCGTAACTAAGCATTCCTCCCACCAAACCTTAACTTGATCTAAGAAAGAGGGATGTTGGAGCCACATATTTTCAAAACGGAAAGGGGTTGGTCCCCATGTGACTCTACTTGATTCAAGAAGGAGAGGGAAGTGATCCGACACAGGTCGTACGAGGGTCTCCTGAATAAGATCTGGGAAGCTATCCTCCTACGCAGATGTAACCAAGAACCTATCTATTCGTGAAGACACCACCCTACCTCGATTGACCGACCATGTGAATTGAGCATTTGAGAGAGGAATGTCTCTCAGCTCACACTCTCTAATAAAATCATCAAACCCTCTCATGCTAGTAGTGATCCTTGAGCCCCCTAACTTTTCCGTGGGGAAGCGAATTACATTAAAATCCCCTCCTACACACCAATGGGGACTACATAACCCATAAACAGAAGATAACTCCTCCCAAAGAGAATGCCTATTCTAGGATTGGTAGGCCCGTAGACATTAGTAAACCACCAGCATCCTTTACCCTTGATGTTTAACAAAACAGACAAAGAAAAACACCCCTTAAGATCATATACTCTAGACGCTACCCTAATATCCCACCCTATCAAAAGCCCACCTGATGATCCCGAGGATGGCATAAATTCCCACTCCTTAAATCTACAATTCCAAATACTTTGTACTAACAAACCATCCACTTCCTCTAATTTAGTCTCTTGCAAGAAGACAATATCAGGATCTACTTTGTCTAAAACTTCCTTAATCTTCCTACATTTTATAGGATTTCCTAATCCATAAACATTCCAGCTAACAATTTTCATAGTTTACCTGACTTTCCCTTACCTTCTTTTTTCCCTCCATAATTAACCGTGGTTTGTAACCTATGCAACTCCTTAATAGCTTTCTTTCTCCTACTCACATACGTGTTAGGGGTCACCTGTAATTTAATTATTTTGCCTGAAGTATCTAACAATTGAAACTCTAGCTTATCCAACAAGGCTTGTGGGTCTCGGTTGTCCCTTTCATCCCCTAATTGGCATAAATGTATGGAATTTTCCTTTGGCGTATCACTATCCATAGGTTGGTGAGCAGATACAACTTGGTGTTCTGCAGGCTTAGAAAGAATACCTCTATTGGGATTACTACTAACACATGCAAACCCTGCAAATTGCTCAACAAGCACATCAGAACCCACAACGTTAGTTTTGGTATAAGCTAAATCAGAAAATGAAAGTTGTTTTTGTGCATTATCAGGTAAAAGAGCTGTTTGAACTTCGTTACTTAGAAGGTTAACACTAACGTGCTCCGTCCCCCTGTCCTTACAAAAGGCGACCTCACCGTCAATGCTTTCCATGGGAAAAAATGGGGCCCTAATATCGCCTTCACCCCCATCCATTTCCAAGAGGGAGGCCACCCCTTCAAGGCCGTCATCAAGTCTCCTCTTTTGATCTCTCTCTTGATCTTCATATTCCTTCTCCAATTGCTCGATTAAGAGACCCTCTTCATTATTGAAAAAAGAAATTATTGAGGCCTCATCAGGGAACTCCCCCTCTTCCGCCTCTGTTGATGAAGAATCCGTTTCTGGTTCCAAGCGTTTTGTTACACCAGAGTTACTCGGATCCCTAAGAGTAACAATAGTATTGTCTTGATCATCCATTTTCGCCTTCCCTTTGCAAGGGGCACTTCTAGGCACACCCTCTCCCACCTTAGTTCCCTTCTCTCCCATCCCTGCTAATTCAACGCCTCTTACATCCCTTAATACCACAATTTCATCCTTCTCAGTTTGAACACCGACATCACGTTTCATGACATTAGTCTCTTGGACACTAGATCCTTGGTGAACCTGGCTCTGAGCTCGTGGGACCCAGCATAATAATCTTCCATCCTGTTTAACCTGCGTGGATACCCGCGCAACTGTAGTAGGTGGAACGCCTTTCTTGGGGGGCTCCTCTGTAGCTTGTCTTTCTAATTCCCACTGAACCTTCCTCTTTCCCCAGCTTCTACAAATATTCTGAGGGTTCTTTTAAATGTAGGCTTATTTCCCTGCTCCTTCTCTTTCACCCTATGAGCTACCTTGGTATTCTTACTCCCCTCCCCATCGCCAATGCCCTTATAGACATCCCCTCCAGCTTCTCCACCACGGGTGTACTCCTCCCCAAATCTCTTGCAATCGGTGAAACAAGCAATGAGACCAAAGCTTTTGCGAGATGCCTCCATCCCACCCCCCTAGGACCCTCCGGCACCATCACTGAAACCTTCCTTCCCCCCTTAAAATATTCAGTGATGCAAAGGAATCTTCCTCTTCTATTCTTCCCAACAAAAGTCAAGAATAGTTTATCATGAATACGGACTTGCCTCGAATTCAATCCGTTCCATCGACCTTCAACTAATTCCTTAGCCGCCGACATCAACCAAAAAGCAGCGTCATGACCCAATACCACATTGGACAGGAACCGCTTACCACTCTCCTGTATGCTTAGACGAAAAAAAGACCCCGATTGTTCCAATGACAAATCGAACGTTTTCGCTTCAATGGCGAAACGTTGTATCCCCATGTCTACCTTTAACCCCTTATTCAAACTCCAATGCCAAATAAAATCACACCATCTTGCTGATATTCAGAAGCAAGAGACGACATCAGAGAACTAGACGGCATTAGAAGACCAGAACCACCACCTAGCAAACCATGGAGCCACCACAAACCAGACCCAAAGACGAAAAACAGACCAGAAGTCAGAACAGAGCACCGAAAAAGCCAAAAAAACTCAGCAGAGCAGAACCCAACCACCGTCACCGGGAAACCACCGTGCACAGCGCTGCGTCACCGTCCAGAGTGTCCACGAGCACCGTCGTACGCCTCTATCAGAACCTTTGACCAAACAGAGGCGAGAAACGAGGAAAGCACTCGAAACAGAGGAAATGGCGTCCTCTCCGTCGCCAGGAAACCACCGTACACGGCGCTGCGTCTCCGTCCAGAGTGTCCACAAGCACCGTCGGACGCCTCTGTCAGAACTTGAACGAGTAGAGGCGAGAAACGAAGAACACACTCGAAGCAGAGGAAATAGCGTCCTCTCCGTCAGGGAAGGCTTCCGGCCAAGGCTACCGACGGCGGAGATCCTGTTGGCGGCCTCCGACGACGTCTGTACCGACGGCGGTGGCGCACCAAACTAGGGCTACAAGTGCAAGGTCCAAAACCCTAACAGAGCCTTTTAACTCTAGCCACGTCAGCCCTTTTTTAATAATTAATTTCATTGTTTGTTTATTTATGTTTGACATTGACTACGTAATACCTTATGCCTGATGCCTTCCTCCATTTCATCCATCCTGCTTGGATCCTATGGTTTACATCTTCCTCTATTTCTCCATTATTTTGTATTATCGTTCCCAAATACTTAAAACTTGTGACTTCTCGTATAGGGTGATCTCCAAGTTTCACCTCACTCCTAGAATCAACGTCCCTACCACTAAATTTACATTTCATATACTCCGTTTTGCTTCGACTTATGCGAAATCCATATGTCTCCAAAGCTTGTCTCCATCTCTCTAATTTTTCATTTACTTGTTCTTTGGAATCTCCAACCAAGACTATATCGTCAGCAAAAAGCATACACTTTGGTACTGCCTCTTGTATATGTTCAGTGAGCACATCCAATACCAAATTGAAGAGGTAAGGGCTCAAAGCTGAACCTTGATGTAGTCCTATGGTTATAGGAAAATCCTTCGTAACACTACCTTGTGTTCTCACACAAGTCGTGACTCCATCGTACATGTCTTTGATTGCTCGGATATAGGCCACTCGTACTCCTTTCTTTTCCAAAGCCTTCCATAATACTTCTCTCGGTACTCTATCATAGGCCTTTTCCAAATCAATAAAAACCATATATAGATCCTTATGAGACCTCTGGTATCTCTCCATCAATCTTCTTAATAGATATATTGCCTCTATGGTTGACCTCCCTGGCATGAACCCAAATTGATTCTCTGTAATTCGCGTCTCCACCCTCAACCTCCGCTCGATAACCTTCTCCCATAGCTTCATAGTATGGCTCATGAGTTTGATCCCCCTATAATTTGCACAATTTTGTATATCCCCCTTGTTCTTATACACTGGGATCAAAGTACTTTTCCTCCATTCATCCGGCATTTTCTTGGATCTCAATATCACATTAAAAAGCTTTGTTAACCAATTTACGCTTTTGCTTCCTAAGCTCTTCCACACCTCAATGGGTATATTATCCGGTCCTACTGCTTTGCTATTATCCATTCTCTTCAATGCTTGTGCCACCTCGTGCTCTTGTATTCTCCGATAGAAACTATAATTGAGATCCTCTTCCTAGTACTTAGACCATGTTCATCCCTATACTTAGTATAAATACCCCTCACTTGGAGTCTCAACTAAGTCGGATAGAGAATCTAAAAAAAGAAAAAAAACTAAGTCGGATAGAACACATACAATACACAGCACACAAGACATAAGTCTGATCAATCACCCAATACGGTTGAACTATCAGTACTCACTTTCTCTCATTGGATACCTCTATCCTCAAACTCTAAGCAGCTCCTAGAGACTCAAACTCTTAGGAAACCTCCAACATGTGCCTCGCCCGCCCGGAGTACTATACATACGTCCTAGCCGCACACGGCCATTACAAGTAACACTCCTGCCTAACAGCTCCTATGGACGTCCCTCCCTTCTTCGAACTACATGGACTTTGATTCCTCTACAAGGGTACGTACCTAGGTCATCACCTAAGGAAAAGTCCCTCAAGGTTACGACCCATTGCGGTCCTTATTTGCAATTATGAATTGTCTGAACCAAAAATGATAGTTACATTGGCGCCCACCTCAGTCCTTCTCAAACCACAATGTCTTGTGCATTCTGTCGCCATACGACATTTCTTTTTTGGGGAATAGGAGTATACACTTAACACTCGAAAACTCATTCTTTGTTGATTTCCATTACATGCAGTACTTGTATGGTTAACACCAGTAGATCCCTCAAGTTGCAGCGTGACCGATAGAATGTCACCAGCAACGACTAAAGCAAACGACAACAAAGAGCACAACTCGTGGCCTTTGGAGAAGTCAGACGGATATAGATAAACCCTGGATCAGCTGTCGACGTACTGTTCGTAGAGACTTTGGAAAAAATGCACGATTACGAGAATCAGCTGGTGCCAGATGCAAGAACCCTTATCGTCTTCTCAGGTTAAATTGTTGATAACATCTCCAATGCTTTTGTGAACAAAATAGTGCGTGCGTTTGAGTTATATTTTAAAAGGAATAGGGTAAGGCTAAAACGAGACAACTTTGATGGGGAAAATATGAGTAGAAAATTCGATGTGAAAAAAAAATGTGCCAAGTCAGATATTTTTTCCACATAGGATGTCACGTAAGCAAAACTGTTAAATATTTGACGGTGTTGGTGAAAATTGTAACATTGGCAGAAACGTAAAATGTTAGGGGTACAATTGACAGCAAAAAAATGTTAGGAAATCTTATGTGGAAAAAAAGTATGCTCAATCAGATATTTTTACCATATAAGATGCCATATCAGCAAAAACTGTTAAATATTTGACGGTGTTAGTAAAAAGGGTGACATTGGTAAAAACCTAAAATATTAGAGGTACAATTGACAACAAAAAAATATTAGAGGCAAAACTGACAGAACCCAAAATGTTGGACAAGATATTTCATTTATAGAGTTTGAAGTATTTATGTGGGAACCACATACAGAACAATGCATCTGATGTGACAATTTATTTTATTTTATTTTTACTAATAAATATTCAAGTTCCACTCTTGACTACATAAATTTGACAATTAGGAAAAAAAATTAAAGAGAATGATTTATGGTAGCAAGTAGCAACAATTCCATCATCAATGTATCAATATTCTTCCAAATAGTATTAAGTTCAAATTTAATGAATACAATTAATTCTGTTCTTATTGGATTAAAAAAAATTCTGTTCTTATGAAAATAATTATACGTGAAGCCTAAAATTGATGAAATAATAATTACTAACAACCACCATATATAACTAATAATGAGTAGAAAAAAAAAACTCTGCCCACTAATATATTCAATCTTCATTCAGTCATTCACACAGCACTTTCAGCACTGAATTTTCTCTACAAAAGAAATGGTGATGATGATGATGATGAGTGTGAGTTTTATGGGTGAAAATTTTGGCAAAATACCATCTGCAATTTGCTTCCTCCTTTGTGTATCATCCATTTTATCTGCAATTTGCTTTCTCCTTTGTGTGCCTTCCATTGTAGCATTTCTCTGTGCTAAAAAACACTCCCAAAAAGAGGCCTCGAACCATCATCAGAATCATAATTCTCCAAGTTCATCATGTTCACCATCATCAGCTTTTGGGTCCCCCAAGAAGATTATGGCTATGAAGAACATCCCAAAGGTTATGTGCATGAGAGGAAAGCAGGATGATGAAGAGAGTAATGGTAATGGGGAAGGGTGCTTGTGGAAGAAGAATATATGGATGGGTGAGAAGTGTGAACCTCTGCAATTTTCAGGGGCAATTCATTATGATAGTGAGGGGAATCAGCTACCTCAGGCTCCATCAAGGTCCCCAAGGCCTTTTACTGTTACAAAACCAGGGAACTAGAAGATATATATATAGCTAGAATTTCTTGAGCATGTTTTGCTTTCTGCTTCATAGATTCTGCTTTTGACTTAATACAAAGAAAAGTAGTGTTTTTATATTAATAACAAATTTATCCAAAGATTCTCTGGCCACTGATTATACCATATGTTCTGATTATTTTTCTTTTCTTTCTTTTTAGTTTTATCATCCATAAGATGTGAGCTTTGGAACAATGATAATGTTGTGACCATTTGACCTGGAGGTCATGTATTTAAATCTTGAAAACAGCCTCTTTGCTTGCAAGGGGTGCAGCGGGTTTTAAAGCTACAATAAAATTGTTGTCTTCTGACTTGAAAGTCATGAGTTCAAATCTGAAAAATAGGTCCTTTATTTTCCATTTAAAAAATAGGCCCTTTGTTGCACGATAAGACTGCTTACATAAAACTTTTCCCAGACTCCACCTGATGGAAATCTTGTGCAATAGGCCGCCCTTTTATTTTAGCTTTATCATACATCTATACTATTTTTTTAAAAAAAAAAATTCAAGATACATTCGTTTTAAAAAATTTTTATTTTTAAGATTCTTATGTGGTGTAGCTATTAAGATCATGCAAGTGAGCAGTAGCTAATTAGTGATTATCTTGTAGTCCAAAGTACAAATAAAATATGATTCTATTATTCTATAGACCCCAGTATGTATTGGCTTTATAAATTGTACAAGAAAAATGAAATATACAGCTGAAAGGGCAATATATATCAGAAATAAAATAAAATAAATAAATACAGCAAAAATCTTGTGATAATGTTCTATGCTTCTGCCTCTTCTTCTGCTTCTGGTTTACTATCTTTATCTTCACCAGCTTGAGCATGGATGCGGCTCCTTAGTTCTTCAAAAGCCTTCATGCTCTCTGCATCAAAGCCTCCTGCAAACTGCAAATAGTTCCACAACACACAAGGTTTTTCCATCAGCAAAAAGAAAAACTTGGCATTTTCAGTTGAGAATGGCATTTACGAAAGTTGCTGCTACAAAACCACACAAATTGAGTTGAGGAAGAGGAACCATGACAGACTAACAATAAGGACATGTTTGGATTGTGGAAAAACATAAGGGGAGGTTTAGTTTCGACTTTAGACCCTTCCCCTGGTTTAAACATAAATTGAACCTTTCCTTCTTTTCCTTCTCCATTCTCCTCGATCTAAACATATCTTAAAGTTTGTTCACTTTAGCTAGCTTTATCTATACAAGTCATTCTTATTTTGTTTTGGTTACTTAAGAGGTCCAAGACCTGGGTGGAGGAGTAGGCCAGTAATATTTTGTTTAAGATTGAACCCAAGACATTAAGATTCCAAGTAAGCTATTAGCTGGTTTACAAGGTCATATTTTGTTTAGCTTTGCTATTGGGTTTTCCAATAATAATGACAAATGGATTTTTTTACAACTCAACAAAATGTTTTTCCAGGAGAACTTGATAGCAATAATATAAATATTTGCATCTAAAGTTGGTTCTTTGTTTAGACGAGTAAAAGCCGAAGTACCTGATGAACACGGAAAGCAAAACGCACGCCTTGCAGAACCAGGAACTCTCTCATTGGTTCCTTATCTGGTCCAGATAATGTATCAAGTTCAGATGCAACACGTTTCATGTACTTCTTTGCCAGTTGCACAGAAGAAAGCTTGATCTGCGATGGGAAATTTACCAAGTGTGTCAAGTAGGTTTCTACTTGCATAAGATAGTTCTATATATTCTCAAATCATAGCTGTGCATGCCCCTATCATTGTAAATAGGAAGTCCCTCCTTGGATACTACTACCTTAATTAAATGGACATATAACAGGTTCTAAACACCTTTCCGTGCATATGGCCCACCATATTATCAACTAAAGCATGGCATGCACAAAGAAAATGGAGGTTTCCAGAAGAAATAACTAGTTTAAAGGTGCAAAAGAATATTTCCTAAGAAGATAATTTAATAATGGCCTTATTATAGGGAAAGGTGGAAGGGGATTAACAGAAAACTACATTAAGAAATAGGAGGTGATATCAATTACAAAATCTCATACAGATGAAAAAAGAAAACAAAGATATTGTGTTCTGGGATTCGGATTTCGGAGAGTGTAGTATACCTTGCCGACAACTCCTGAATCTGACAACCAATTTACTGGGATTCCAAATTCCCTGTATCGGGATACAGCCATATCTCTTGTACGTAAAAGTGCATAGACGCTTTGCTCCACTCTGGAAATGAAATCAGAAGTGACGGGTTATTAAATAAAATTCAAGCAGTTATGGAGAACTGCAAGGAACACATGGCCAAACAAATAGAGTGAGGATAGGTCATGCTCAAATCTCAATATTTTATGACTTGTTAACCTACAGAGATATGAGAAACTAATTATTGTTGCTTTTTGTGTATGAGTCATTTTAGTTTGAATTTTCAGACAGTTATCCACCAGTTGTTCACTTCCTAGGCTAGCATACATGTAAATAGATGTACAGCAGACAAAAGATACATACTTTTCAAGCAATGAATACATTTTCTTCAAAGCAGCTTCACATGGCAGATTGGAATCATCAATGAAGGAGGTAACTTTCTTCTCCAATTTTATCAGATCCTGATATTCAAAAGCTGCCTCCCTCAGAGCATCTGCTTTCCCTTCAGGCCAATCAAAGTGCTTGAGGACAGCTCGTTCATCAACCTTACATAGTGATGAAATGAGATTAATCATTAAAATGTAAGCGGAGGTCACTGAATATAAAAAATACAAAAATGGATAATAAGTGACAAATAAATTGAAATTAATTTTTTTTCAGGGAAAAAAAATTAAGAGGTTTCCCTGGAAATGAATATGTAAAACTGTAAAAGAGAGCGCGAAGGTAGTAAATTCCATGCTTCTGCATAAAATTTGCACTTGGCATGATTTTCTTGGGTGGATCAGCAAAGATATTAAGCCATACCAGGAAGGAAAGTTCCTCATCTAGCCAGTTCACAAAGGCCACCAAATCATCAATGTTCGAGAAGGAGGCTGCTCGAACTTCAGTTGCCAAAGACATGACAAAATCACCTTGCGTTTCCACATCAGCTTTCACCTAAATTCATCAAATAAAACAAATTTAAAATGTATGATGACTCAAACTTCATGGAAAAATGAGAATAAAGAAAAATGTGGAGGGGAAGTTTAATGTACAGCTAAGAGGAATGATGATCTATTCTCAATTTCCCCAATCATATTGCTCCTGGCATCAGATGCAGTAGTTGTTGAAGAAATTAATGATGAAGTATCCTTCTTTGCTTCCCGCTTCATCAATGATTGATATAAATCAACTATCTCAGGAGCCCTGTGAACTTTATCACCACCCACTGAACCTCTTGAAAGGCTTCCTGGGGGAGGAGGGGGAGGTGGAGCACCTGGAGGTGGAGGAGGAATAGGTGGAGCAGGTGGTACTCCATTGGAAGGATTTGAATTTGTGCTGACAGGAGCACCGCCAGATGGTTTAGGGGGTGGCCGAGGCACCCTAGTAGGCCTTTTCTCAATGTCGGCTAGTTTCATCTTGCTAATGGTTTGACTATCAGCATTCTTACCATCTCCAGATTCATCATTTGGACTACCAGAAACAAATGCCTTCTCCTTTATTTGAGAAAGTTTTGGTGGCAAAGATACAGATCTCTCTCCTTCAGCCTTTGCCAAATTTAAATTTGAATTGTCACCAAACTTCAGAGCTCTTGCTTGCTCTGCCTTTTCCTTGATATGTTTCTCCCTTGCTAAGGCTAATTTATGGCGGTCTTTATACGCGGGATATTTTTCATCCAAAGACCCATCAACTGATTTAGACATCAATTGGAATGAAGTGGCTACAGAATTAGGAAGAGTTGGAGTCTCAGAAGAATCAGTTAGTTCCTGATCCCTCTGCCCAAATGTAGTGATGGCTATGCTGTCACCGGCATTTCTCAGCATCAAGGATTCCAGTGGACCCCTGGGTTTAACGCTCATACTCATCCTTCTTGGAGAACTTCCCGAAAGTGATCTGGATGGTGAAGAAAGCACGCTAGAATCATCTTTGACTTTACCCCATTTCTTCAATTTTTGGATTAAGCTAGTTTTCTTGCTAAGATTACTATATTTGCTAGTAGAGCTATCAACAGAAGTATTGTCAAAATCTTCACTGCCTGGAGAAGAGGGATGAGAGAAATTGCTATCAAGATCCGTGTCTCCTTGCCCACGTTCTGATCCAGCATATTCTAACATCAACTGTTTAGCCTTCGCCTGAGATTTTGGGCTAAGAGTCTTGTTGAGATCACGGGCTGACATTTTTCCTGAAGGTGCCTGGTAGTTCCTGAGTTCATACCTCAAACATGCATTGACCCATCGAAGGTATACAAGCTCTTCAACTTCACTAAACCTGTTCATCTGAAGTCCTTCCACTTGCTTTAAAAGGTCTTCATTGGCATGCCTAAGACTATTGACTTCCTCTCTTGCTTTGGCAACCAATTCATTCTGCAGTTCAAAGCATAGCATTTTAAAATTACACCAACACATACATTGCAGAAAGAAAAAGAGATGGGCACTAACTAAAATATATTCACAACTTCATATTCAAGTTACTTCAAAGTTCAAATTGGATGAATACTATATAGGTCTAATGTTTAGTTCTGCAATTCTTTCTTGTATTTGCTGAAATTTTGCCGAATTTTTGAATGATCATTTCTCCATTACTGCACTGGGTAAGTATTCAGTTGACCAAATAAAGGAGGACCAAGTGATATTGAATAATTTTTAATTATTAGCAATTTTTATATATTTGTCAGAATGCATCTATATGACTCATTCTTGAAGGAAGAATAGAGGTACTATAGAATTCTGACCTCTGTCATATTGGAGAGTGAAGTTACGCTAGATTCAGCAGCATTGAGTTTTACCATCAACTCTCGCTTCTCATGTTGAAGTTCCTTGTTCCTTCTCTTAAGCTCGACTACTTCTACCTCTAACTCATTCAGATCTCTCAGTTTCTTATCAATTTCAGCATCTTTTTTGACAGCTTCCACTTCTTTCGCCTGCAGACCAGATACTTGTTGTTTAAGCAACAACAGCTGGCCTTTTGTCTGGTTAGCCTCAAGCTGTATTTGCCTTTGCAGCTCCTTTATCTTGCTCCTAGCCACGTCAAGTTCCCTCTTGGCGGAACCTCCCTGTGCAAGCTCTTCTTGAAGCTTCTTCCTCTCTGCCTGCAAGGAATTAATGGTAATATTAAGCATATCTATTTCTACCATCTTAATTTTCAACTGCCTTTGTAATTCCTCAAAGTCTGATTCCTGCTCCTTCAACCCATAGTACTCGAGCAATTCCCCCTCGAGTTTCACTTCCCTCTCCTCCAATTCCTTCACTAGGTTCCGCAATCTTTCTAGTTCACTTGCATTGTTTGCCATCTCACTTTCATAAACTCTGTTTTTCTCATTCCTATCAGGTAATGGAAACTCAATCTCCCCAGATAGAAGATTCTCAAATTCAGGAAGAATCTCATCTTCGAAATCATGAGCTCGATTAATTATACTGCTAATCAACTTAACTTCCTCCACTTCCTCTTCCTCCTCCCTCTGCAATAAGTTCAATCAGAATCAAAAGGTAAAAGAAACTTCCCATACATACAATTTCCCGAATAAAATCCTCAATCAAAGCCATAAAAGAGATAAAAAAAAATCAAATTAATAAATACTCAGCTTCATCTACTCACATCCTTCTCGTTGAGACCTTCAGTCGAACACGTGACCTGCTCCTCTTGTCTTCCCTCATCTTGATGTTTCTTGGACCTTCTTTTACCATCTTCTGAGCCACAATTAGAAACAATTAAGCTTAACATAAATGACAAACCAGACTTCTCTTCATCAAATTAAGAAATGAAATGAGCAAAAAACAAGACATAATTAGTTCATAAATAAGAACACCTGAGGGAGAAGCAGATGACTTAACGTTTATCTGCTTAACTGTATAAGCTGCGATTGAAGCAGCAACTAGAAGTCCTAACCTAACTATCATGAAGGTATTATAGGTAATAACAAAAGCAATGCCCTAACTTCATATCTCCCCCAGCCTCCATAACTGAAGGTTCTTCAAAGTTCAAACCTTTAATATTATCAAAGTGACCCCAGAATCTGAAATTGGAATACTGAGAAAACCCAGGTGAGGAAATTGAATACAGAACTTTCAGGACATTGGGGTTTTCCTTATTTATCCTCTTATCGGGTTTATGAAGCTTTCAGAGACAAGAATCCAAAAGGGAGAAGGTAAGAAGAGGTACAGCAGCCACCAGTATAACTAGTGGCCAATTTTGGTCCAAAGAAGAAGAGATTGAGAAATTTTATTATTACCGTCGCGATTTTGCTCAGAGGAATATTTACGAGTCGGAACAACAATGACATGTTAGTTAGTGTACCTTTGTTTGTTTCTTCCTTATTCCTTATTTAAGGCTAATCTATCTGTCTGTGCTGCTTATCCTCACCCATTTCAGACTTCACTAGAGGGAGGAAAAAGAAGAGGATGAGGAAAAAAAAAAAAGAACAATAAAGAAAAAGTTTTTATCTTTTTTTATTATTATTTTATTTATCCCCCTTCTAGTGTAGCCGTTGTTCTTTGGCTTTTACTTCACTCTAATTTGAGTAAATTATCAATAGTTTTTAAAATATAAAAAATATTAAATTTAGTCTCTTTTTTTTTTTTTAACATTTTGTTCAATTTACTTCTTAAAATATGAATATATAAACCTTAGTCCCTAAAAAATATAATCTGTCTTATTTTCATCTTTAAATTTTTTTGTCTATCAATTATGTTAATACAGATTCTCAAAGATTAAATTGAGACAAATTATATTTTTTATCTACTAAAGTTAATGTTTTTATCTTTTAAAGATTAAATTAAGATAAATTTATTTTTTTAAGGATTAAAATAATAATTTTGTCTTCTAATTATGAGCAATATTCAATCTTTATGTCTAAGGATCTGTTTGAGAATGAGGAAGAAAAGAAAATTGAAGGAATTTTTTTTTAAAAAAAAAAAAAAGAGAGGAGATGAGAGAATGAGTGGTTAAGTGATGATGATTTCTTCTCTTTATTTGGATACTTTAAAGTTTAAACTCTCTTAATTTTAATATTAATATTAACAAAAGAGAGAGATTAAAAAAAAGGAAAAAAACTAATGCAAAATTCTGCATTCTCTTCCCTTTTGGAAATTTTGAAAATCAAACAAGATGAAAGATTCTAAATTTCTTTTCACTCTCTTCACTTTTCCTCCAAGTTCTACAATCCAAACAGACCTAACTTTAATTGATTTGCAACACGCATCAAACTCACTTAACTAGAAGTTTCTCACATAATTGAACCAATCTTAGACTTTAGAACCCCAAAGATGGCGTGTGTGTATGTATATATATATATATATATAGTTTAATAATTTAACATTTGTAATCAAAATTGTTAAAGAAAACAGTAGCTAGGATAGATTTTTTTAAAATTGTCAAATAAAATTAGCCATTTACAATATTCCTAACCCCAACGTTTGGGGTCCTGTCAGTTTCGCCCCTAATGTTTTTTCGCTGTCAATTGTACCCCTAACGTTTTACGTTTATGCCAATATCACCCTTTTCACTAACACCTTCAAATATTTAACAGTTTTTGCTGACGTGGCATCCTATGTGGCAAAACGTTTCTTTTTTCTGTCAATTATAACCCTAACGTTTTACATTTCTGTCAATGTCACCCTTTTCACTAACACCATCAAATATTTAATAGTTTTTGCTTACGTGGCTTCCTGTGTGACAAAAATATCTGACTTGACATATTTTTTTCCACACCAAATTTTTTACTCATCTTTTTCCCATCAAAACCGTGTCGTTTTAGCTTCATCATATTCCTTTTAAAATATAACTCAAACGTACATGCCATTTTGCAGACAAAAACATTGGAGACGTTATCCATTCTCTACTTTGTCGGAGACGTTACCCATTCTCTATACTTTGTCGGAGACGTTACCCTAAAATAGAGAATGGATAACGTCTCCAATGTTTTTATGAGCAAAATAGCGCGTGCGTTTGAGTTATATTTTAGAAGGAATAGGCCGAGGTCAAAACGACACAACTTTGATGGGGAAAAGATGAGTAGGAAATCTGATGTGGAAAAAAAATATACCAAGTCAGATATTTTTGCCACATAGGATGCCACGTAAGCAAAAATTATTAAATATTTGATGGTGTTAGTGAAAAGGGTGACATTGGCATAAATGTAAAACGTTAGGGTGACATTGGCAGAAATGTAAAACGTTAGGGTTACAATTGACAGAAAAAAGAAACATTTTGCCACATAGGATGACACGTCAGCAAAAACTGTTAAATATTTGACGGTGTTAGTGAAAAGGGTGACATTGGCAGAAACGTAAAACGTTAGGGGTACAATTGACAGCAAAAAAACGTTAGGGGCGAAACTGACAGGACCCCCAAACGTTAGGGTTAGGAAAGGTACTATTGCCTATTAACAATTATGGAAAAACTATATGAGTGACTGTGTAAGAACAGAAAGTTTGTATGATTTGTGTTGTCGGGAGAGGACCCACAAAGAAATAATTTGGATGAAGTGTTCAAATTTGTCTGATTAGTGAGAATAGATAGAGGTTTGAAGGACAAGTGGGTCCATCTCAAAGAAGCAAGCTTTATTTATTTAGGTTGACACATAAAATTATGAAGATGAAAAAGTGAATATGTAAGATGATGATGATGATTGAGAAAAAGTTAAGATTGAATCTTATTAATGCCTACACTTTTGCTCAATGGAGTGAAGCATATGGAAGGAAGTAGGCAAAAAGAGAAAGGCAAAACCTTTTGATGACCCACTTCTCATGTTTGTATTTTTGGCATTTCTCTTCCCATTTCTCCTGTTCTTTGGTGTGTTTTTTTTGTAAGGTCCTCTTATTTGAGATAAATTTATTCGATATATTATTGAGTATTAAATATGAGCATGTCTCTTATTAGGAATTCGAATACAAATTTATTATGTTGTGAAGGACTAATATCTTCCATTAAACTCAATCTTTGTTGGTCTCTTATTTTGTGTTTAATGAGAGTAATTAGTAACTTTTTTAATTATTTACTTATTGAAGATAATTTTATTTGAGGCAAATATGGATTTTTTTTTTTTCATAAATTCGATCTTTAATTTATTAGAATGACTATTCCTTCTTGTTAGACTTGTCTCTTGTTTTTAGTACATTGTAAGCCATTCACTTTGAAGGCATTTTTCTTAGAGATAATCAATGCAAAATGGTAAGGAAAGGTTGAAAATATAACTAGTATGAAGAGTGAAGAGTGTAAAGGAACCCTCTAATATATTTTAAAAGAAAATAAAAATTTTAAATTTGATGGATAAAAAAAGTTGATGTTTTGCGTCATGAACAATTTTTTATTTTGAATAATAGAAGTGTATGTTTGAAATCATTTTAGTGGATTATAGTTTTGGTGTTTGGATGTCTTTTTTTTTTTCCCCCAGTGGAGACTTCTAGTATATATTGTTGAAAAACCCATTATTTAACCAAACACCGTTGCTTTCAAAAAAATGAATAGGAAAGCATTGCCTAACAAGCTATCATTGTCAAAATTAATGTGTAACTAATTAATTGTTTGGGCATTAATTCGATGAATTTATGTATTGTTCAGAGCAAAAACTACAGCCACAATACCAAATGCTTTGGATATGGATTATTTTTAGATTCTTGGATGAATTGTCTTTGTTTAAAGTACTTCTAAACGAAGAGATTAATTATCCACATTGAATATTTTTAGACAAAATTTTACTGCTTAGAGGTTCTATATGTAGAGTTGATCAAATAGAAGATAGTCTAATAATTAAAGGTAGTAAAAGACCAAAAAAACAATAAGAGAAACGATTAAGAGAAATCTAACCATAGAAATGTGCAAAGACAGAATATATTGATGTCACTTGATTCAATAATCTATTCCAACTAATAAAAAAAAAGACTTTGTTTGATGTATTAATAAGTGATATAATAAGTTCGATCTTTTGAATTTAATATTTTTTCTCAATGATTTTTATTATTTTATTGATTAATTATAACTTTTAATTAAAAAGCACATAAAAAAGATCTTAAGTTTAGCAACACGTGGTATGATAATGAATAGGAAGGAAAACATGAGAAAAAGGAGACCATATACCAAATGACAAGTGGGCAGATTAAGTCCATCCCATCCTAAATCAATCACTCAAACCAATTTTCATTTGGATTCTTGAGCTTTCAATAATTATCTTAAAGTTTATAATAATACAAATTCTTGGTTAAAAGACTTTATTTGTTAACTTTTTTATTTAAAACCCTAATAAAATAATAATATACCAGCAAAATTTAAGTTATACCAAAATTAAAAAATCTTCTATATTTTAGATTCTGTAAAAAAAAATCTTAAATAATTTGACGTACCTTCCGTTTAAAATTCGAATTAAAAACTTACTAGAAAAAAATATATTTTTTTCCACAAATTACAAACTTTTAACTTTAAAGTACATTTCAATCTTTATTTTATTTTATTTTATGCCTGAAGCAAATAGCTCAATATATATAAAACAAAGGTGTCATATTCTAAGACGTTAATACTTAATATTATGGACACTAGTGAAGCAGTAGAGGCCAAAATATCATCCAAAGCCTCAGTGGCTCAGAAACTCTCATCCCATTTAAGAAAAAAGTTTTGGTAAACTTGTGGTCTTCATGTATGATACTAAAATATAAACAGTAAAAGGTAATATTTAAGATTTTAATGGTTTGAAAGAAAAAAAAATACAGTAGTTCACCAGAACTTTATCATTTCGGTATTTACCAAAAAAAAACTTTTAATTGATTCAATTGTTAATGTAAATTACAATTATGTACTAACTTTTCTAAATATGCATGGACGCTGGTATGTGCCTATTGTGTAACTTTATCTTGACATAAGGAAAGCATACAATTAAACATAAAGTGAATATAGAAAGTAATTATAAAAAGCAAAAAGAGAAAGTAATAGCTTACAGTGTAGACAACATTACAAATATTGTGAGAAAACCAGAACAGATAAGATCATTCAGATTCGAGAGAGAATAATTGTTACTACCACTCAATATTCCATGCTTCAGTTCAACCAAAGGGGAGTTAAATTTTATTTGAGAGCACACTGACAGTAAAATCCTAATTCAGACCAAGCCTACTATATTATATTACAAGGCAACATTCATTTTATACTGCTAGATTCTGGAGAAGTTTAGTCCAGGCTCGAGAGAAAAATCATACAAGATATGGCTTGAGCTGAAAACAATGGCCCTAGCCAACTCCCCATATTTCTTAAAAGTTTACAAAAAGCACCAGAGCACAATGACACTTTCAGAGATCATCAAGACTTGAGATGAACAATTTTCTTAATAAACAATAACAATAGTAATTTACACTCATAGGACTTGCCTTTTCAAGCTTGGTTGACCCATTTCCATCTTCGCCCTACCTCCTCAAGTACCGCTGCCCGAGCTTGGCTTCTTCTTGCCTCCTCCTCCACCCAAGATCTGCAATGATTGCTCCATTCATCAGACTAACACTTTGCTCAGAATAAAATATTTAAAAAAATATAAAAATAAAAATGGTCTAGCATGTTACAATTATGTAATTTGTACTTTCAGCGGCTATGGTACCTACATATGAAGGGTATCAGTGCAAGTGCAACAACTAATTGATCAAATTGTGTACAACTCCATAGCTGCTGTTATATAAAAAATATTTACTTCTTTTTGTTAGAGACTCTTGTTCGTAAAGTTGACCAGATAGAAGATAGCCCAAAAACTAGAGGTATGGAAAAACCAAAAAAATAATAGGAGAAACTAGCTTTGCTCATATTCCATATAGCATGCAAGTTTCCTGTGGCACCGACGTCTCAGGGGTACAATAAGTTCATTGATATATCTAGCATTCTAGCCTGTTTTACGCCTACAGCACATATTGCACCCCGCAATAAAGATAGATGATACAATTCCAAAGACTTCTACCCCCTCTAACCCCCACTAATCACACAAAAAGGGAGCCCAGAAAATGGAAAAAATAATTTATAAGAGAGAGTGGGAGGCGGTTACCAGACTACTAACAGCACCACTACTGCATATTAGAGTAGTTTAGGGTGTCAAGTAATTTTATGAATTGCTAAATTGTATTTGGGTCTTGTCCCAACCTAAGGGCACATTAAGTGGAGAGTTCTAGTGTTTAAGATTCTTGCTCTAAAGTCTTTCAATCACTTCAATTTCCTATTCCTATTTTAGTTTTACTGCGTCTATCAGATGACAACGGTGGTAGTACTTGACTAGGCACTAAAATCAAGTATGATAAAAATTAAAAAAGGGTATACACTAAATACGTTTGAAGAGGGGCAGAAAGAATGAATTACCGCATAATCTGAAGAGCTTCTCTCTCAGCTTCCAGTGTTGATTTTGTGTCAAGCATTTCTTCGTACTTAGACTCCAATTCTTTGAGCAACTGCTGTACAATATGCTTTTCGTCAAGATAGGCATCCCTCTCCAACGCAAGCATTTCTGACATTTCATCAACCTCTTTCTTTAAACTGAGTAGCAGCTGCCTCTGACAATCCATTGCTGCCTTTTCTTTCAAATGTTCAGCATAATTATTATCTAAATTAACCTTCTCTGCTTCCAAATTGTTTAGTGCATCAAGATAATGCCTCTCTACATCAGAACCACGGATTTTTTCTTCATTAAGCTTCTCATCCCACAACTTCTGTATGTCTCCTCTTCTAAGCAACTCAGACCTAATCTCTTCTGCCTCAGCTGCTCTGGCAGAATTCTCAGCTTCCATTCTTGACAATTCAGCAGAAATTACCTCCTTCATACTGCCACTTGTCAGAGCAACTGCTGCCTGTGCTTTAGTAGAAGGTTTATTCGGCTGAAATCGCTTGCTCTGTCCTGTAACAGTAAATACATGGTAGCTTGCTCATCTGTTCATTGTGGCATTCCAAGATAGATACATAATAATCCTCAGCAAAGAAAAGAATTTAGCATGCCTAACTATTCATTCATTCACTTGATCTACTTGTGAATGGTGATGGAATTAACATAATGAGGTATGGTGCAGATTCATTGTCAGTTCAATTTCTGTTTCTCTCATTTGGTTCTAACTTCTAATTCTGGATTTATGATTTGACATCAACAACTTACTTCATTAATTATTACTTTATGTTGCAATAACCAGGAAAAAACTATGATGACCTAAACTGGATTTTCACTATGGCTTCTGGTCAAATTAATAATTTTTGCTCGTCTAAGATAGGTCTTGATTATCAAAATTCCACAAACCCTTGGAAACAGGAAAGATATAGTAACAAAAACTAAATAAATAAAGAAAATTTTCATATATTAAATAGCGGTAAAAACTAAGGTTATACCAAAAACTTTTCTGTGTAAGCTCCTATCCCCTGCCCACATGTCCACATAAAGTGCTGGGGACACATGAGAACTGATCTCCTTCGCATCCATAAAGCTCACTTTTTTACTTGATATCTGGACTGTAAACAAGTCAGGTTTTAAGAGCTGACAGGCATATGAACTTTCACATATTCTTTATTCAAATTTTTTCTTTAAACACTTATCCTTTGATCATGTCTTACCTGGTCAAGTACACCAGGGAAAACTTCATACTCAATTTGAGCTCTCCAGTCTATTAAGTCTTGTCGTGAAATGAATCTGCACATATATTTGGTATGGTAAAAGGTAAATTTATTCAAAAGGAGAAGATGAGGAATAAAGTAAATTACCTTTCAGGAAAAAAATTTATGTTTTCTTGTCTTTCAGATCCACAAGAATTGGACCAACTTGGTGAATATAATTTGCTGGGGATCACACCAGCTTCTGCTAAGGCTTTAATTGTGAACAGAGGGAAAAAAATATCAAATTTCTCTCCGTATTTTTTTTAAAAAATTGCTAGGTACAAAAATTGATTATATTTTACCTTGAATTGCCACAAAATCTGGATCTTCAACCCTGATATCATCAAAAGCAGCAACAACTGACCCAGTGATTGAAACTATTGGTGCAATTTTTCGTTTTGGATTCCTGAATGACAAAGAAATCAATTTATTCATTTTACAAAATTGAAATACATGCTTTAGCTTTAAAACATTCGAACTGCAAATTCACGTGCACGTATTATTGTCAAAATTAACCTTTCCACAAAAGTATTCAATTTAACTAGCCATCTTGCAAATTCTCGTCTGGTGCACAATTCATTAGCTTCCACATCATCTTCAAGTATCTGTATATATATGAAGACCAGCATAATTGTCCTAAGAACTTTACAATATCATAAATCATGTAGTATCACAGGTACATATTGGAAGTAGAAGAAATGCAAAGAGACATAAATTAAAAGTGCATAATCCAGGTAACTGGTAAGCAGCAGAAACTTAAGGAAATTATGGTTATATCACTACATAGGAAGTTTACTGAATGTAGACTATTCACATAAACATGTTTCTATTCTATGGCTCTTTCCCTCAGACATTGCTTGCCCTCTCTAGTCAAGTCCAGAAATTTGCATCCACAAAAATCATAAGCATGAAGTACTGAATACATGGAACTAAAATCATAGCAAATTGAATGAAGCAGTATTTTCATTTTTCAAAGTGCAGGCCCATTTAACCAAATAAGGTAGAGACCATAGTTTAACAATGTTTTAATACACACATAAACACCTATTTTGGACCACTTCTTAGCTAAAATATTTTTTAGACAGAACTGAACCATTCAGTCAACTGCTTCAGATTTTCTTATTGTACTGGTTCAGTTAAAAACAACAAAGTCATCTTGCCGCTGTATACAGCAGTAACACAATCAAATTGAAACTACTTGTCTCCATAATTCTTAAAGAATCAGATAATGCTGTTCTAAGCAAACCTTCAGCATCTTCAAGACTGACAATGCTTCTTCTTGGGTAGAATCCACAGAAACTGGGATTATGACTCGTTGGAGCTTGTCCACAGTTGCTGAAAAAATGAGAAAAGAAAAAGTTAATAATAATTGGAAATGAGTTAGGTGGTATAATAAAAACAACGGAGAAGATATCAATTACTCCCAACTTATGCTTAATCATAAAGTAAGAAAGCACTAGAATATTCTCAGAAGTAAATTAACAAAAGAGATTAATCAGAATTGGTTGGTCAACTGACAACAGGGAATTAGAATTAAGAACTGTGCTAAATGCTGATCAAGTATATCACATGGAAACGAAATTAGCTATGTTAATTGCAAAATGTAAGCAGCACCCTGCATATACCAGATGTTACAGTTTCTGTAATAGGAGCAGGCACAGTTTCCTGGGTCACCTCTGGCATCAAATCGTTCTCATCAGATGTGTCAACCTCTACATTTTTAATTTGATCTCCTCGAACTTTGATAGGGCTTAAAATTCCATGCAAGACTTGCAATGGGCCTCCAAAATGAATCTTAAAACCTGCATACCATCAGCTTGGTGCGTAAGCGTAACTAACTAAACAACCCAAAAAGCCCCTTAAAGCAAACACTTATAGCTGACCTTTCCTCGAGAGTGAAAAACTAGCAATGGCAGCGACCAGAACAACCAGTGAAGTACCAATGCCAACTATCACATATGAAGGAAATGCTGCCAAGATGTTGAAGTTAATACCCTTTCATCAATTCCGTACTTCTTTAAATAGGATTTTTATTTAAAACAAAAAAGGTTGAACCTTACCTTTCTTCCTTTTCGGCGGAACCGGATACTCAACAAAAGCCCAACCACCAAAATCATCGCTTGGATTCTGATTCGGAGAAACCCAGGAGAGCCCATAATTTTTCTCAGCAATTGAAGCGGAGATATGGCGTCTGGGAATTGTGGGCCGGAGGTAGCAGAGGAATGGTCTAGGCGGGTTGAAACCAGGATTGTTGGTGCTTTGTAGAAGAGAGGGTGTCTTAGTGGGAAGGAAGAGGAAGGAAGGAGATGAAGTAGCAGAGCACATTTCGGAAAGAGAGAGCAGAATTAGGGTTAGGGTTTTGGTGTAAGGGAAGATGCGATCAAAGAGGTGACATGGACGAATTGTGGAGCTTTGGTGTTACAGAGTAACTTTGGAATGACTGATGGGCGAACGAAACTGGAATCAAAACGGACCACCGAAGGCAGTACTATGCGCTATCTGCTATGCCATGTACGCAGTACGCTATTTTCCTTTTGATTCTTTTTTTCTTTTCTTTTCTTTTATTCTCTTCCCAAATTTAGCTTAACAACTAAAGAACTAATTCTTGAATTTTACTAATTATTATTCATTCATTTATCTTGAATTTGATATTAAGTATTTGGTTGAGAGTTTTGAAGGAAATATTCATATCGAAATAAGGTTTAATTTCTTTTAAATAATTTTTAAAGTAATATATTTTTGGATTACTGTTTTTTTTATTAAGTAAGGAAAAAAATATGAGCTTATTTATTTTGTTTTTATATTTTTATGTTATTTTATAGTCTTGTAAAATCTATTTGAGAATATATTTTTACGTATTTATATACATTTTTAATAAAAAAAATTTCTGTTTTTTTTATTTTAAAGTTATTTGATTTCAAAAAATTTTATGTGCTTCATATTTTTGTTTTAAATTACATATTATATTTTTTTTCAATTAAAAATGGTATTTCTGTTTAGTTGTTAAACTCTAACTTCTTTTAAGAAAGATAAAAAAAAATTGTATTAATTGTAGACTAATAATATGGCATATGAATATTATGATTAACTCTAACTCAATATTTTTTCTTAAATAAATTAATATCGTTAGGTATTAGGAAAAGTTTAATTTATATTTTAAAATGAATGTATTAAAGTGAAACTAATTAAATTTAAAGGATAATAATAAAACTTGAGTCATAAGTTAAGGTTTGCCGAACCTTGTGAAATTATCAGAGTTCTCCAGTACACACCACACCAAACTCAAGTGGAAAAAATAGTAACAATGAACTAATTTTAAGAATGTAAAATTTACATGGAAATACCAATTTCATGATTTTTTTACTAATTACTATTCATCCTTTTATCTTAGCTTTGAATTAAGGGACCAAAAGTATTTATTTGCCGTGAAATTATCCATTTTTATTCTCAACTGATCTCCTTCAGAGTTCTCAAGCAGCCTACACACCACACCAAACTCAAATGAAAAAAAAAAAAAAAAAAAGCAAGTTAGTAACAATAAACTAATTTTTTTTCTTTTCAAAAATGAAAAATTTACATGGAAATACCAAGAGCAAGATTGGTGTGAGTGGAAAGCATATGAATGAGGCGAGAATATATGTGTCGCTCTCTCTCCTTGCTTTTCTATGCTGGACAGCATAGGATCCATTTTCGAATGAGGCAAAAAGAGTTTACATATCAAGAAGAGAAGCTTTTGGTATCTTGAGAGTACACAAGTTTGGTTTGTTGAGAGGAATGGTACTTTGGTGAAAGAGCAGCCAAAATAACAAAGGCACTGAGAAGGGCAAGACCAAGACCTAAGCTATTAACCACCATGGATTCTGCACTGTGTTTGGATACATTTCTTATTGTTTGTAAGAAAGTGAGCTTCTCTAGAAGTCCAGTTTCTGCTGTTGCAACTGCTAGACCATATGTGTACAGACCAAGAAACACATGCCATGGTAATACTCTTATCCTCACCCTCCTCGCCTCTCCTCTGTGCCAGAAGCTCAAGAACCCCATCATCCACTGCACATTCACATGGTGGAAACTTGTCAACATTTCTTGAGACTGTGATGTTTTCTCAATGAATCAAGCATTGTCACAAAACTACAGGCATCGATCAAAATGGCCTATCCTTTGATATAAAAATTTGCTTCAATCATTTGTGTTTAGTAAAATATGAAGTCTTCTAAGGTAAAAGCTCCAAAAACATGGATTTAGATATTGAGATGGTGACATATACAAGATAGGACAGTGTTATGTTAAGTACCTACTTACTACAATTGGGCATTTGATCATGTATAATTGTTACAAGCTATACACATTTTTGGCGTGTCACATGCTCGGCACATGACACACAGTAAACACACTTCCGACGACACACGCACAAGTGTGCTAGAGTAAGAAAATATATATTTTTTTCAATTAGGACACGCGCCAAATGCAATTTGGATATATGTCGAACATGACTCATTTAAACCAAGTATAAGATGACTCAAGAAAAAAGGATAATACCTGAAAATGAAAATATGGGGATAAAAATCTAAAGAAGTCATTTTAATTTGATAATTCGAATTCTTTTTTGATTATTTTTGTTGTATATGAAATTTAATAGATTTGACTTAGAAAATAATAGTGTAATTTGCTTTTAATATAGAACAATATTAGTAAATCACTAAAAAAAAATTTTTTAAATATATTATTCCGTGTAGTACCCTATTCTATATTTTTTTAAGTTTAATGTGTCCGTGTCAGTATGTGATCTTCATAGGATACAACTATAGAACTCATGTATAAAGCCTTTTAAAAAGTTAGTCTTTTGTTTCAAACATGGAGAAGTTGTTAGGTGCATCTGTTCTATCACATTATTTACACATTGACAAATAAAACTAATTCAATTCTTTATTTAGCAAACTAGATCGCCCACATGATAAATAAAATAAAAATAATTAATTAATTTCTTTATGTGCACTTCTTGAATTTTTCTGAAACGAGTTGATATTGAAAGAAGAATTACACAAAAGTAGAATAGTTTTTTCCAAAAAAAGAAAAGTAGAACAATTTTGGTTAGTCAACAACACAACACTAGAAAACGAAAAAAAGGAAATATTTCAACTTTTTTTTAGTCAGAGAAATATTTCAACTAAAAAAACTGAATTATGTACCAAAACCAGTGGGCTTTTTTGCAGGTTGTGGCCCAATTACAAAACGTAGACTACGATGATGAAGAGTACTCTTCTAAGGTATGTTTTTTTGTTTGAAATTTTCGTTGAAATGACATGGGAATGAGAAAAGATGAGAGAATAGAAATGTCATGTTAATATGATGTAATGTGATGTAAATAAAATATAAGTGGATAAAATGATCATTTTATCCTTACTTTAAAAGTGATAATAGAATAAAAATATATAAAAAAAAATAACAAAAACATAATTTCATCACATTTAAAACTCCATCTCCCTCCCGCTTTCCATGGTAAATTCTATTTATAGAAGGCACCCTAAGTTCTAATAATTGTTACCGACATTTTTTGTCCCACAAAAATAATTGCCATCGAAAAACCATTAAATTAACAAAGTACGTTTCTTGCACGCCACACTAATAAAAGATTTAAACGATTGAAACAAACAAGCCATTATTATTATGAAATTGTTTAGAATTCTGTGGAAACAAACAGGAAAGAAAACATTGAATCCAGGAAATGAGATTGATGTACCTGAGCTCCAAAAAGGGCGATGCAAATCAAACCCATCCAGGAATGAAGGCTATAGAAATTAGCAAGAATGCCATCTTTAGCTTGAAACCGAGTCCAAATCCCAAAGATTCCACAAGCCAGAGCCACTCCTTGAAGCCACAGATGCACGCATTTCTTCAACCCTCTGGACCCAGGCAACCACGTGTGAACCAAAATCGCTGCAAAACCACACAACCAAAAACGCACCGTTTCAGTCAGTCCGTCCTCTGTTCTAACGATTCGACGATTCCATTTCTAGCTAGCTACCTCCTCATCGCTTTCACTTTACCTTCTCCGCTGACGAGGATGAAGCCGATGACCATCAAGAGAGGATGAAGAATCTGAACCTGCGAAAGAAAAATTAGGTCAAAACCACGAAATCGGTACAGAAAAATAGATCTAGAATGTTGTTCAGAGAGAGAGTTACGGGATAGAGGAGGTGGTTTTGGGAATGGGAAAGGGAGAGAGGGAGGAAGCTGGAAGAGAAGGTGAGGGCCCAGAAGAGTACAAGAGATGCGACTGCGAGAGCAGAAATTCTAGCGAAGAAGAGAAGAGGAGACATTAGAAAGAAGGAATATGGAATTAGGGGATTCTCGATCTCTCACTCTCACTCTCACAATTTCAGACAGAAAGTTTCAGTGCACACTCTTGAGAGTGAGATAGAGAAGCGCCGACAAGAGAGAGAGAGATTAGTCTAATTAATTGATACAGTGTGATGATAAGTAAAGTATACACTCATACATACACATACACTCCTTTATTCGGAAAGAAAGCTATATTTATCTACTAATTATAACAACTAATTATCAATTAAAAAAGGATGATTTATTAGATCACTCAACATCTATATCCACTTCAATTTAATAATTCAACCCATTATATCTATTTAATAACGTAACGTCTCATGTCCACTCAAGCCTCAAACAAGTATTTATTGCATCATTTTCCAGGTGAAAAAAGGTTCTCACTTCTCATATTGAATTTTCATAGATTTTTTAATTATTTAATGTCATTTTTAATATTATTAGAGACTTACATTTATGAAAACTCATGTTAAGGCAGATCCAGTTGCGACAGTGGGTCATGGTGGCCATGGGTGGGTGGTAGCAGGGGAGGTGGTCAAACCAAACGGAATTTTTGGGCGAAATTATTACATTGATGTATCAAAATTTAGAACACGTTCTTTATGTAAAAATAAAAAAAGAAAGACAATGGGAATGAGAATGAAAATATATTTACTGAGTTTGGTAGTATATAATTAAAAGTTAGTATATAATACTTAACATTATCTTAAATAACAGATTACAAGTTAATATTTGTATTTCATTAATCTTACTTCAAGTTTTCAAATTAAGTAATCTAAACCCTTAAGTGCATCAGCTTAAAGACCAGTCAATTACACAAACTAGCATTCTTTGTCTATACGTGGATTGTGGTCTGTGGAGACTACTTTTTCTTTTATTGTTTAAAATAAAATAATTTTTAACTTATTGTGCTTTATATTTTTTACTCTTTTACAGTTAATATAAATATATTATAAATAAACTAAAACATATATATATAATTATAAATTCGTATACAATATGCTATATTCACATTTAAGCAAGATAAGTAGAGATGATTAAAATATTCATACTCAACGAGTACTTTTAAATTTTATTCATTGAGTTTAGATTCGGATCCGAATAAAAAGTGAATAAGTTCAGGTATGGGGTTTACCTATTCAAAATTGTGGGTATAAGTCTGAATATGGGGATAGAGGTACCCATTCCTTCCCTACGACCCACTATAGTAATATGTTTTTAAAATATATATAATATTAATATAATATATAATAATTAAATATTATATTAATATTATATACTAATTAATATATATATATATATATAATTGTATGTAATTATTTTTTATTTTAAATATATATTATATATAAAAAAAGTTAAAACAAACCAAAAAAACTCTAGATCTAATAATATATTAATTAACATGTTTTTATATTTTTTGTGATTTTAAATGAATAAAATTATAGTAAATAAATTATATTTTTTAAAAAACATATCTATTTAAATTTTTTTGAGTCCGGGTATAAAGATACTTATAGAGTCTGGAGATGAGGATTAATATTCACACCCGCAGAGGTATGAATTCAAAGATGAGGATTAAAGTACCCTATCTATACCCTACCTATTAGGATCCGCATATACAAGTCACATGATGCTAACACATTGACAAGTTTTTTTTTGGACAGACATTGACAAGTTGCTCAATAAAAGAAGAGAATAGAATTAATCTTAAATAACTTGGATATAAATGTGAAGTGGGCCCAATATAGATATGTGAATAGCACATGTCCATCTAGTCCATTACCTCTACCTCCACAGCCATATTGCCACTACCATCATCACTTGCTTTATACATGAATATATAATATCACTTTATTCTATTAGCTACCAATTCATATGGCTTTGGGAGATGTATATACATTAAAAAAATATATACACAAATTCAATCACCTTTAAAAGCTATTTACAGATAGATATATATATATATATATATATATCATTTTTACTGTGCACGAGTAAAAATGTCGTCAACAAGGGCGTTTTTCCTGAAACTTTAACAAGAAAAATGCCCTCACTGAGGTCGTTTATAGGGTCAAATGGTCAAATACTATAAATGACCTCAGTGAGGACGTTTTTTACAATTTTATCACATTTGTTTTCATGTAAATATTAACGTTAAATTTAATTTTTAAGACTTGTCAAACTTTGAAATAACTTGATCAAACCAAGCATAAAATTCTTGATAATCATGACTTCTTAAATTTTAATTTTCAAGACTTTTCTAATTTCTTTTTCGATGTTATTTTTTAATTTTATTTTTTAAAGTAAAAGACGGCAAAAAAATTGGATCGGTTGGACAATTCAATTTGATTGACCGGTTGGACCCCGATTAAATCTTGTTCAACTACAAAATTAATTTTTTAAGTCAAATCGTCTCATTTAAATGTCTAGTTTACAGTTGGACCGATCGGACCGTCCGTCTCGGGTCCATATACAACACTGCCCAATATATAGATATGTGAATAGCACATCCATCTGGTCCATTGCCTTTACCTCCAGTCCTCCACAGCTCCACTAGACCACTACACCATTACTATGAATCTATGATGACCACATTGCCGCCACCATCATCACTTATTCACTTGCTTTATATATGAATTATGAATATATATATATATATATATATATATATATATATATATATATATATATATATATATATCACTTTATTCTATTAGCTACCAACTCATATTTTATTGTTATATCAATCTAAATCTATATATTTTATGTTAAATCATGATACTTAATTATACTACTATTAGCCTTTACCCCAAAGGACAAACCAAACAAATTCCCTATTGTGAAAAACCTCTTTATTTAATTGCATTAATATGAATATGTTTTTACTTAATGGCATATTTTTTTCTTTTGTTTAGATTGGATAGAAGGCATATTAATTAAGTGTCCCAATGAGTTGGTATAAATCATATATAATTAAATAAAAAGTTTAAAAATAATATATGATTAATTCTATAATGACAATTAAACATGATTAATTTTACAATTAATCTACAATGATTCCTTTTACAAAGACGTTCACAATCATATAAACTTGAAAAGGAACAAATAACTTCATATCAAGAAAAGAAAAGAAATGGAACAAATAACTATTTTACAATAATATTTCATGGATCACTATAAATATATTATATGGCAGCCAAGAATTTTTGTGATTGAACCTCATAACGAAAATTAAACTGCTTAGAATCATCTGCCGACCAAATGAAGATCCCATGAAGATTCCCTTTCTGAGAAAGAGTCTTACATGCTTCAAAAAAACCATGTTTAGGAGACAAACCTCCACTTCCATCCGTAGAAAAGCTCACCAAAACCTTGCCTCCTTCATAATTAGACATTTGATTCTCATAATGTGCAATAAACTCACTTTTAGTAGTTCCTTTCTCATACGCATAAAACTGAAAATTGACGTAATCTATGAGATGCCCATATTTCTTCCACAAAGCCAAGTAATGAGCTTGAACCACACTATCATCATAGGGAGCTATAGAGGCAAATGAGATAATCTTATTTTGTTTAAGGTAAAAGATAAGCTTTCCTATGCACTCAGCGAATGTGTCCGGATCTGCGTTAAAATGTTCGTAGTCAATATCAATCCCATCTAGGTGATATGTCTTGACAAGTTGGGTAATAGAATATATAGCGTTTCGGAGCCAAGATTTGACCGATGTGGGCTGAAAATACACATCGTGATTGCCTTCACCTATGGAATCACCTCCAAGGCTCAAGGCTACTTTGACTCTTGGGTGGGAGGATTTGATGGAAGAAACATGTGAAGGGCTGAGATTTTGTGTGTCCCAATAAGCCTTGAAATCACCATTGGTAGGTTGTGGGGAGGAATTAGAACCAGAGGTTGTGTAATCAATGGCAAAAGAGAGGATGAAGTGGACTTCTTCTACATTGGGATTTATGGGTATATCTGAAAAGGTAACACCTTTGAAATCAGCTCCTATGTATTCTCTGAATAGCCTGTGTTTGTGATGGTTGTGATTGTGCCTATGATTGTGATGAGGCTTTGGTGATGCTAAACCCAATATGATTCCATTAATGAAAAGAAGGTGGAAAATTAGAGAGATGGAGAGGGTAAGGGAAGCCATGATTATTAATGAATATTATTTGAATTTGATGGTGATGAATGAAGAATGAAGAGTATTAGTGTTATTTATAAGAGGGAATTTGGATTTCACAAACTATAGGATCTTTTGTTTCCCTTTGGAAATACCTCATTTAGTTGGTATCATTGTATAATTTAAATTCACTAATTATTCCTCATTGAACGTTTTTTTTGTAAAATATATAGATTTCAACTATCCAAAATTAAATAGTTATAGATTAAATTATTAATAACAAAGAAATGATAATTAATTTAATTTGATCTTTTTTTTGTTGCCCACCCAATTTCTGAAGTTTATTTCGACTAATTAGAACTCGATTTATGTCATACACTTGGCTATAGTGAGAAAGTCTTCTTACAAAAATAGTTGTATACATAATGTTTCGAACCTAAGGCCTTACTTAAGTAATACACTTGGATCAACTTAATTAGTAATTACTTAGCAATAATTAATTTGATCCATTAGGTTATATCTTTTGATAAAGAGCAAAACAGATAAATTGTTATGATGACAATAAAGTAATTGTCAAATAGTGAAAAATCTCCTTTTTTGGAAATATGCTTAATTGAGGTTATAAACTTATAATTGCCTCGCTTTCAGCATTGAACTTCACTAATTTCCCATGCATGGAATCTTCAGTAAAAAATTGGAATTTCCAAATGCCGAATTTGAGTATTATTTAGCTAGTGAAATAATAATAATAATAATAATAATAATAATAATAATATAAGAGTGAGTATGTGATGTAAACATTGCTTTTAATTTGTTGCATCACTTGCATCCCATGCAATGGACTTTCATCTATAAGATTATGGCACGTGGAAAGATGACTTGAAGAGAAAATTTTTAAAGTATTATATATATTTATATTTTCTACTCCAAATTTTATAATATTTAAATTTTGAGCCCTGGTTAAATCTTGCTTTATTTCTAGGGATGGCATGGACGGGTACCCGGCCCGATCATTTTTTCACTATCCAAATCCGAATTCGCCCAATAAATCTAATACCTGAACCCGATTCGAATTCAGAAAAAAATGTCATTTTGAATATCTGTATCCGAAAACACCTGATATTCGAAACGCCCAAAAAATACCCGAAAAAATAATAATAATTAGATATTAAATACCCTATAATAAAGTAAATTGTCCTATGTCCAATACCAAATATTCACCCAATAAATATTCTCAACCCATTATCTAACATTGTGATGAAACTAACATTAAAAGAAATCTATATAAGACATTTAGAGATAGTTATTTATGATTATATTCTCAACACATTATCTAACATTATGAAACTAACATTAAAGATAATTTAAAATTGAATTTATTTTTTTTCTTGGTAGTGTTAGGATAAAAACATTGATGCAACCATTAGGTAAACATAGTCAAATTTGTAGCTACATTTTGTGCATGTTGCATTAAGCTTCAATATGATTAACTTGTTATAAATTTTCTATTCTGTACATTATTATTATTATTTTGGTAATCTATTTTGTACATTATCACATAAACAAGTATCTTAGGTGTCAGAAAACATCAATCTTGGACTTCTTTGAAAGTTGTATTTAACTCAATATTCAATTTTGGTCCAATAATCAGCCCCAAAAAATCCTCAATTTTGGCATTTGGAAATTCCAATTTATTATTGCTAAAGATTCCGTATGAACTACTGAATTCAATGCTACAACCAGTAAAGATTTGAATCCGTTAAAATATAGAACGGTTAAATTGTATGAAATACAAGATGTAAATCATCAAATAAAAATATTGTTGTACGGACATAAATCTCAATTTTTTTAATGTCCTGAATCGTACACTCGCACTTTAGCGAATCTAAATCCATCACGCATAATAGAAGCTAAAAGGCTACACTTTTGGCAATTGCTTTAAGAAAATATTCTCATGAACTCAGTCTATATAATCTTATATGAACCCATCATATGTTTAAAATTAAGTGGTTAAAGTTGAAAAATAATTTAATTTAAAAAATAATTAAATATAATTCAATTTTTTGTATTTTTCAATAAATCGACTGTATCTATAATTTTTTTATTAAACTCTTAACACATGAATTTATGTATAATTTATACGATCTCGAGTATATAGGTTGTTTTATTGTCATTCGCCCAAAGATTTTCGTTTTCCTTTTTTCTCTTTATATGATCTATATATTATATGATCCAAAATATAGGCTCAATATAATATAGGAATTGAGATTCAATGAATGGCATAATTTTTTTTTCTTTTGAATAGATTGGATAGAAGGCATATTAATTAAGTGTCCAAATCAGTTGGTATATATAAATCATATATAATTAAATAAAAAGTTTAAAAATGATATATGATTAATTCTATAATGACAATTAAACATGATTAATTTTACAATTAATTGATCTACAATGATTTTTTTTTACAAAGACATTCACAATCATATAAACTTGAAAAGGAACAAATAACTTCATATCAAGAAAAGAAAAGAAAAGGAAACAAATAACAATTTTACAATAATATTCCATGGATCACTATAAATATATTATATGGCAGCCAAGAATTTCTGTGACTGAACCTCATAACGAAAATTAAACTGCTTAGAATCATCCGCGGACCAAATGAAGATCCCATGAAGATTTCCTTTGTGAGACAGAGTCTTACATGCCTCAAAAAAGCCATGTTTAGGAGACAAACCTCCACTTCCATCCGTAGAAAAGCTCACCAAAACCTTGCCTCCTTCATAATTAGACATTTGATTCTCATAATGTGCAATAAACTCAATTTTAGTAGTTCCTTTCTGATACGCATAAAACTGAAAATTGACGTAATCTATGAGATGCCCATATTTCTTCCACAAAGCCAAGTAATGAGCTTGAACCACACTATCATCATAGGGAGCTATAGAGGCAAATGAGATAATCTTATTTTGTTTAAGGTAAAAGATAAGCTTTCCTATGCACTCAGCGAAAGTCTCCGGATCTGCGTTAAAATGTTCGTAGTCAATATCAATCCCATCTAGGTGATACGTCTTGACAAGTTGGGTAATAGAATATATAGCGTTTCGGAGCCAAGATTTGACCGATGTGGGCTGAAAATACACATCGTGATTGCCTTCACCTATGGAATCACCTCCAAGGCTCAAGGCTACTTTGACTCTTGGGTGGGAGGATTTGATGGAAGAAACATGTGAAGGGCTGAGATTTTGTGTGTCCCAATAAGCCTTGAAATCACCATTGGTAGGTTGTGGGGAGGAATTAGAACCAGAGGTTGTGTAATCAATGGCAAAAGAGAGGATAAAGTGGACTTCTTCTACATTGGAATTTATGGGTATATCTGAAAAGGTAACACCTTTGAAATCAGCTCCTATGTATTCTCTGAACAGCCTGTGTTTATGATGATTGTGATTGTGCCTATGATTGTGATGAGGCTTTGATGATGCTAAAGCTATTATGATTCCATTAATGAAAAGAAGATGGAAAATAAGAGAGATGGAGAGGCTAAGGGAAGCCATGATTATTAATGAATATACTTTGAATTTGATGGTGATGAATGAAGAATGAAAAGTAATAGTGTTATTTATAAGAGCGAATTTGGGTTTCACAAACTATAGGATCTTTTGTTTCCCTTTGAAAATACCTCATTTAGTTAGTATCATCGTATAATTTAAATTCACTAATTATTCCTCATTGAACATTGTTTTGTAAGATATATAGATTTCAATTACTACCCAAAATGGTTATAGATTAAATAAATGATAACAAAGAAATGATAATTAATTTAATTTGATCCTTTTTTTTTTCTGCCCACCCAGTTTTAGAAGTTTTCTTCGACTAATCCAAACACGACTTATATCGTACACTTGGTTATAGTGAGAAAATCTTACTATAAAAATAGCTGCATTCATAATATCTTGAATTTAAGACATTACTTAAGTCATATACTTGGATCAACTTAATAATTACTTAGCAATTAATTTGATCCATTAGGTTATATCTTTTGATAAAGAGCGAATCAGGTAAATTGTTTTTTGGGATGATGACAATAAAGTAATGGTCAAATAGTGAAAATCTCCTTTTTTTTTGGAAATATGCTTAATTGAGGTTATAATTGCCTCGCTTTCAGCATTGAACTTCACTAATTTCCCATGCATGGAATCTTCAATAAATATATTGGAATTTCCAAATGCCGAATTTGAGTATTATTTAGCTAGTGAAATAATAATAATAATAATAATAATAAGAGTGAGTTAAAATTGCTTTTGTTGCATCACTTGCATCCATGCAATGGACTTTCATCTATAATTATGATATGTGAAAAAGATAACATGAATAGGAGATTTTTAAAATATTATATATATTTATGTTTTTTACTCCAAATTTTATAATATTTAGATTTTAAATCCCGGTTAAATCTTGCTTTATTCCTAGGATGATATAGATAGGTACCCGATCATTTTTTCACTATCTAAATATGAATTCGCCCAATAAATCTAATGCCAAACCCGATTCGAATTCAGAAAAAAAAATGTCATTTTCAATATCCGTATCCGAAAACACCCGATATTCGAAACGCCTAAAAAATACCCGAAAAAAATAATAAATATTAGATGTTGAATACCTTATAATCAAGTAAACTGTACTCTGTCCAATACCAAATATCCAACCAATAAATATTCTCAACACATTATCTAACATTGTGATGAAACTAACATTAAAAGAAATCTAAGACATTTAGAGATAGTTATTTATGATTATATCCTCAACACATTATCTAACATTATGAAACTAACATTAAAGATATATAATTTAAAATTGAATTTATTTATTTTCTTGGTAGTGTTAGGATAAAAAACATTGATGCAACCATTAGGTAAACATAGTCAAATTTGTAGCTACATTTTGTACATGTTGCATTAAGCTTCAATATGCTTAACTTGTTATAAATTTTCTATTCTGTACATTATTATTATTATTTTGGTAATCTATTTTGTACATTATCATAAACAAGTATCTTAGATGTCAGAAAACATCAATCTTGGACTTCTTTGAAGGTTGTATTTAACTCAATATTCAATTTTGGTCCAATAATCAGCCCCAAAAAATCCTTAATTTTGGCATTTGGAAATTCCAACTTATTATTGCTAAAGATTCCGTACAAAGGAAATTAGTGAAGTACTGAATTCAATGCTACATCGTACACTTGTACTTTAGCGAATTTAAATCTATTAAGTATAATAGAAACTAAAGGGTTACACTTTTGACAATAGCTTTAAGAAAATATTCTCAAGAACTCCGTCTATTTAATCTTATATGAACCCATAACATGTTTAAAATTAAGTCGTTAAAGTTGAAAATAATATAATTTAAGAAACAATTAAATAAAATTTATTTTTTTTGTATTTGTCAATAAATCGATTGTATCTATAATTTTTTTCACTAAACTTTTAACACATATGAATTCATGTATAATTTATAGGACTCGAGTCTATAGGTTGTTTTAGTGTCATTCGCCCAAAGATTTTTGTTTTCCATTTTTCTCTTTAATTATATCTATATATTATATGATCCAAAATATAGGCTCGATATAATATAGGAATTGAGATTCAAGATTCTTTTTTTTTTTTCTTGGCAGCAGATCAGATTCAAGATTCCTTTTGGGTCAAATTGGTTGATATATATAATATAACAACGAACTAAGCATCTATTTATCCATGTTGTGATATGAGCGATGATATTAATTAACTAGCGGTTTAGACTAAGCACAATTGTAAATGAACAAATTACGAGATTAATTATTCTAATTTTAATAATTAATATTACATTATTCATATCATTAGACCTTTAGCGTATAGAATTTTTTAGTTTACTCGCAAATAAAAATGTCCAAAGATATAAGCCAATAATGGATCAAATTATAATTAAAAATTCTTCTTTTTAACATATTTACGTATTTGTTTGTTTATTAATTTAATTTATATCTATTTTGGCTAGTTGAAGTATTTTTTCGTACTCCAAACGATTGAGTCATCGGTTAAATATACCCCTAAAATTTGATTGCAGTCAATTATGCCTCCTAACGTTTCATTTTTTAAACAAATTTACTCTTTTCACTAACACCGTTGAAATATATAATGGTTGTGACTTACGTGGCATGACACCGTTAGAGATAAACTTCTTCCATTGTTGAAGATACGTTAATTCGCCAAGTTTCTGAGCAAAACGATGGCAAAAATAGCGCTCCTAATCCATAATCATTTCTCAAATTTTGCAGAGAATCCCCTTAAGCGCGCTATTTTTGCCATTGTTTTGCATTAAAACTTAGAGAATCAATGCATATTCAACGGCGGAAGAAGTTTTCTTTCTAATGGTGTCACGCCACGTAAGCCATAACCGTTATCTATTTTAACGATGTTAATGAAAATGGTAAGATTGTTAAAAAAATAAAACAGCTGGAACATAATTAACAACAATCAAACGTTATAGACATATTTGAGCAAATACTCAAATGTTGAAGGTACCAAAAGTAGTACTTTACTCAAATTTGTTCACCAAACAATGTTCAAAATGACGAATAATAAGAGAATTTAAATTATACGATAATTCCATAAACTAAATTAAACTTACCAAATTAAAAGGAAACAAAAGATCCTAGTTTCAAGATTGGACAACTCACAATGATTCCCTTTGTTTATAAAAAGAATAATATGATTTTACTAAAACCAAAATCAAATAAACACACACAAAAGACAAATGATTTTGTTCAGAAATATAGTTGGGATTTGTGAAACCCAAATTCGCTCTTATAAATAACACTACTACTCGTCATTCTTCATTCATCACCAATTCACAATCAAATTCAAATAATATTCATTAATAATCATGGCTTCCCTTACCCTCTCTATCTCTCTAATTTTCCACCTTCTTTTCATTAATGGAATCATAATGGCTTTAGCATCACCAAAGCCTCATCACAATCATAGGCACAATCACAACCATCACAAACATAGGCTATTCAGAGAATACATAGGAGCTGATTTCAAAGGTGTTACCTTTTCAGATATACCCATAAATCCCAATGTAGAAGAAGTCCACTTCATCCTCTCTTTTGCCATTGATTACACAACCTCTGATTCTAATTCCTCCCCACAACCTACCAATGGTGATTTCAAGGCTTATTGGGACACACAAAACCTCAGCCCTTCACATGTTTCTTCCATCAAATCCTCCCACCCAAGAGTCAAAGTAGCCTTGAGCCTTGGAGGTGATTCCATAGGTGAAGCCAATCAAGATGTGTATTTTCAGCCCACATCGGTCAAATCTTGGCTCCGAAACGCTATATATTCTGTTACCCAACTTGTCAAGACGTATCATCTAGATGGGATTGATATTGACTACGAACATTTTAACGCAGATCCGGAGACTTTCGCTGAGTGCATAGGAAAGCTTATCTTTTACCTTAAACAAAATAAGATTATCTCATTTGCCTCTATAGCTCCCTATGATGATAGTGTGGTTCAAGCTCATTACTTGGCTTTGTGGAAGAAATATGGGCATCTCATAGATTATGTCAATTTTCAGTTTTATGCGTATCAGAAAGGAACTACTAAGACTGAGTTTATTGCACATTATGAGAATCAAATGTCTAATTATGAAGGAGGCAAGGTTTTGGTGAGCTTTTCTACGGATGGAAGTGGAGGTTTGTCTCCTAAACATGGCTTTTTTGAAGCATGTAAGACTCTTTCTCACAAAGGGAATCTTCATGGGATCTTCATTTGGTCGGCGGATGATTCTAAGCAGTTTAATTTTCGTTATGAGGTTCAGTCACAGAAATTCTTAGCCACCATATAATATATTTATAGTGATCCATGGACCATGGAATATTGATTGTAAAATAATCAAGTTTAATTTAATTGTTTTGTTACTTTTGTATAATTTTTTTTAATTTGATTACTGTCATTGTGGAAGTAATCATATATCATTTTTAAACTTTTGATTTAATTATATATGATTTATACCAACTCATTGGGGCACTTAATTAATATGCTTTCTCTCCAATCTATAACAAGGGAAAAAAATTAAGTAAAGAGGTATTCATATTAATGCAATTAAGTAAAGAACGGCCATCGGGATGGGCACTGTTCGTTTGATGGATCATTTTTCTATTGCAGCACGAAAATTTTGAATGTCCATAATTTTCTTGTTCTATGTTTGTTTTTCGCAAATGTTATATCAATTTTTATTGTTTTTGTGTCATCTACGCAATGGTATAAATTTTCAAGCCTAAATACTTGAAATGAAGTTTCAGTGGTCAAATTTTCATATAGTGTCAGATTTCTAGTTTTTGAAACTTTTTTTTTATTTTTTCCTTAATTTCAATGATCTCTTCTCCTTCAATTTAAATCAATTTAATCCTTGTTTTTATCTTCTTTTTAAGACGCAAATCTTATCTTTAACGCAATTAAACTTTCCGCCGCCATTTCGACGTTGAGATGGCTATTTCACCGTCTGGAGGGCCATTTCGACGTCGGCTATGAAATCACCACCCTCTTTGATGGATCATTTTCCTAGTAATCTAATCACTAATGCAATCACTAGGATAATGAAGCCTAAGCCATGAATATACCTAATCATAAGTACGTGACTCTCTAATTGGCCATGAGAGTTCACTAACTTGGAATTTGCAACCAACACTGATTTTCAAAAACAATTTAACTAGATATTTAATTGAAGGAGAAGAGACCATTAACATTAAGGAAGAAATGAAAACTTTTTAAAAACTATAAATCTGGCAATGTGTGAAAATTTGACAACTGCAGCTTCATTTCAAGTCATTAGGCTTCAAAATTTATACCATTGCGTAGACGATAAAAAATGATAAAAATCGATATAAAGTTTTCGAAAAACGAACACCGAACGAGAAAGTTAAGGACGTTTAAATTTAAACGTCCATAATTGCAACTTCAATTTTCTTTCTGTCGCAACAGGAAAAAAAAAAAAGAACAACCATCCCGACTTTGGGATGGACGTCTGGATGGCCATTCTTTTAAAAATTTCCTTTCATTTATTTCTTATCAAATATATATTTTTTTCTTTACCGTTTTATTTCCTCATCAAGTTTTTTAAAACAAAAAAAGCAATTGTTGGCCAATGATCTTACGCTTTAGAAAAAACAAAAAAAGCACAAGGCATTTTTGGCATCAATAATCAAACCAGAAATATGATTATTGACGCCAACAATCCCTTGTGTTTTTTTTGTTTTTTCTGTCGTGACCCGAAAACTTCAAGCCTCCATAACTTTATCGTCATGTGTACGTCTTCGCAAACTTTATATCAATTTTAATCGTTTTTCCATCCTCTACGCAATGATATAAATTTTGTAGGCTAATGACTTGATATGAAGCTACAGTGGTATTTTCACACATTGCCAAATTCCCTCAATGGTCTCTTCTCCTTCAATTTAAATTTGTGTAATCCTTGTTTTTATCTTCTTTTTAAGACTCGAATCTTACTTTTAGTGCAATTAATAAACTTTTCACCCATCAGGCCAAAATAAATAAATAAATAAAAAATAAACTTTTCACCACCATTTCGACATCAGGATTGCCATTTTGACATCGGGATGGCCATTTCACCGTCAGGAGGGCCATTTCGACATCGACTATGGAATACGCTAATCACTATTACAATTACTAGGATAATGAAGCTTAAGCGATGATTATGTCAAATCCTAAGTACATGACCCTTTAATTAGCCATGAGGGTTCACTAACTTCGAATTTGCAACCAACACGGGTTTTCAAGAATAATTTAACTATATATTTAACCGCAGAACAACAGATAACCGTCTCATACCAACCATCGATAATCCAAATATAAGTTTTACCCTCTCTAGGATTGTACTAGAACTACTCCCCTTATTGCTTTGTCTTCTTTCTCTAATTTCCTTTTCCTTCTAAACTTAATTCTTCATGTTACTTTCGTCAAATAAATACTTTAGTCTAGGTATTACTTGAGCCTTAAAGGGAAGTTAAAAGATGGCATTAATCTCATTAGAAAAAATTAAAAGAAGCTATACAAATTAGATGAAGTGAGAGAGCTTATTCCCTTTGAAATAAGCGTGTGTTTCAACCATTATAATAACATATTTATATAATACTGAAGATTCCATGCACAGGAAATTAGTGAAGTACAATGTTGTAAGCGAGACAATTACCTCAAGCATATTTCCAAAAAATGAGATTTTTCAGTTTTCACTATTTGTCAATTACTTTGTTGTCATCATCCCAAAGAACAATTTTCCTTTTTTGCTCTTTATGGAAAAGATAAAACCTAATGGATCAAATTAATTAATTATTAAGTTGGTTCAAGTGATAAGGGGCTATATATCGCTTAAGCAAGATTTTGAGTTCGATTCCTTATGAATATAGTTATCTATGTAAGATAATCTCCTACCATAGCCAATTAAGTGTGCGATACGGGTACGTCGAGTTTAGATTAGTCGGAATAAAATCTTAGAAGCTGAGTCAACAACCAAATAAAATGGACCAATTTTTTTTTTTAAAAAATAAAATATTTACATATTTTTTTTGTTATTAATTTAATCTATAACTATTTTGGGTAGTTGAAGTCTATATATTTTACAAAACAACGTTCAATGAGGAATAATTAGTGAATATAAATTATAGGATGATACTAACAAAATGAGGTATTTCCAAACAAAACAAAAGATTTTATAGTTTGTGAAACCCAAATTCGCTCTTATAAATAACACTACTACTTCTCATTCTTCATTCATCACCATCAAATTCAAAGTATATTCATTAATAATCATGGCTTCCCGTAGCCTCTCCATCTCTCTTATTTTCCATCTTCTTTTCATTAATGGAATCATATTGGCTTTAGCATCACCAAAGCCTCATCACAATCATAGGCATAATCACAATCATCACAAACACAGGCTCTTTAGAGAATACATAGGAGCTGATTTCAAAGGTGTTACCTTTTCAGATATACCCATAAATCCCAATGTAGAAGAAGTCCACTTCATCCTCTCTTTTGCCATTGATTACACAACCTCTGATTCTAATTCCTCCCCACAACCTACCAATGGTGATTTCAAGGCTTATTGGGACACACAAAATCTCAGCCCTTCACATGTTTCTTCCATCAAATCCTCCCACCCAAGAGTCAAAGTAGCCTTGAGCCTTGGAGGTGATTCCATAGGTGAAGCCAATCAAGATGTGTATTTTCAGCCCACATCGGTCAAATCTTGGCTCCGAAACGCTATATATTCTATTACCCAACTTGTCAAGACGTATCATCTAGATGGGATTGATATTGACTATGAACATTTTAACGCAGATCCGGAGACTTTCGCTGAGTGCATAGGAAAGCTTATCTTTTACCTTAAACAAAATAAGATTATCTCATTTGCCTCTATAGCTCCCTATGATGATAGTGTGGTTCAAGCTCATTACTTGGCCTTGTGGAAGAAATATGGGCATCTCATAGATTATGTCAATTTTCAGTTTTATGCGTATCAGAAAGGAACTACTAAATCTGAGTTTATTGCACATTATGAGAATCAAATGTCTAATTACGAAGGAGGCAAGGTTTTGGTGAGCTTTTCTACGGATGGAAGTGGAGGTTTGTCTCCTAAACATGGCTTTTTTGAGGCATGTAAGACTCTTTCTCACAAAGGGAATCTTCATGGGATATTCATTTGGTCGGCGGATGATTCAAAACAGTTTAATTTTCGTTATGAGGTTCAGACACAGAAATTCTTAGCTTCTACGTAATATATATAGTCATGGGAGTATTATAGCTAGAAGACTTTGGATGGCATCAATTAATGTTCCTTTAATTCAATTCTATATGATTATGTATGATGAATGATGATTTGTTGTTTTAAAGCCATATTGTGAGAATGTTTTTTTTTCTTTTACTAGAAAAAAAAAATTCATTGTAGATATATATTTGATAATATTGTTAAATTGTTTTATGTAAATTTTTTAAGAAAAAATTTGAATAGTGTGATCATTATTATGGCATTAAATTTTATTGACCATATATACATTTTAACACTTTAAGTTACATGTGATTTGTAGTTTTGTATAGACTCAATGGACCATTTTGGGCCCATTTGTATAGGCGCTTTAGTAAAATTTACTTTTAGTTTAAAATGAAGTACTTGTATTATATAAATAAGTGTTTGGATAGAGTCTTATTTTTTAAAAAAATCTTTAAAAAATTTTTAAAACTACTTTTTTTAAAGCCCAATTTTCTAGCTTTATAAAAAGTCTTAGGCAGTGCTCACTGCTAAAAAAGTGGCATGTCTCTAACTTTCAATGTGACAAAAGTACCTCCTCCTTTGAAATTAATTTATTGAGTATTACAGAGTTTATTATTGGGAGTAATTCTCTCAATAGATAACGCTCCATTAATTTTTATCCTTCTAAGAATTAAATTAAAAAGATGATAATTAAAAGAACATATATCCCTATTGTGTTGTTGCCCAACAAAGGAAAGCATCAAGCAAGGAAGGAAAGGAAGTAGCTTGTGATTCCTTAAACCTTTCTCTTCTTTTATTTTAATTTTTTTGGTTCTTAATCTCTCTTAAAGTAAAAAGTGAGAGTATGAAGTCTGAGAAAGTATAAAAAATTGTGAGAAGAGAGAACAAGGAAAAAAAATTATATTTTTGTTTAGAGTGACAAAATTATTTTCAATAAAGTCCTATTTTTTGGTCTCAATTCCATGAAAGTCCAGATGTCCGTTTTAGTAATTTTCATTATTAAAAAATACTTTTATAATTTTATATCCAAACATTTATTATTTTACAAAGTACCTTTTTAATTATGATATCAAAAGTAAAATAACTTTTACTTTTCAATGGTGTACAACACTAAATCTATTCTCTTCCAAATTCAAGTACCCATACCATATATCACATATAGCTTCCACATTGATTCCCAAATTTGAGGAGTTTTGTCATCCCTAATAAAGATAACAAAGTTTTTATGTTAACTATATTTATGATTTTTTTTTGTTAAAATTGGGGTATTCATAATCGAACATAATGATTAATCATTTTACATTTTTACTGGCTTGTTGGCACCTAAAAAAATCGGACAACTAACCTAAAGATTTAAAACTACTCTATGCTCAAAATCAAAAATCAAACTCTTAACCTTTAGTGAATGGTGATACGGATAGTAAATTTTAAAAAAGGAAAAGATGGTGGCCAAAGCTATATATAATTCTGGAAATTCAAAAATTGGCAAATGAACTTAAATTTAAATTTAATACTATGAAAGTGCAAGGAGATCTACTTGTTAATTAGTTTTTATAATTAAGGGATATTTTCAAATGAGTTGTAGTTGGGAAGGGTTATTTGCTAGTTTTTTTTTTTTTAGTTTGAAGTTTATTTGTGTTGAAATAAAATTTATTTTTCTCCTCAATCTATAAGGTCTATGTCAATTTGGTCCATAAACTTTGTTTGCTTTCAATTATGTCCATGAACTTTCAATTTGCAAGCAATGTTTTCATTCACTCTAACTTCATCTAAATAATTAACTACAAATGTAATGTACCAGCCCTTCAATATTGTATATAATGTCAAATCATATATTTAGTTACCGTGTTTTGTTGCTTTACCAATGGTACCACCCCTTATTTTGCAATGCCATAATGATAATCGTGACTAAATTATTAAAAGAATCATAGTTAGCATTGGAGACAATGCGAACAAACTATTTATATATGTCATTAATTATTTAAACGGGGTTAAGATGAAGGGCAAAATAATTGATAAATTAAAAATTGATGAACGCATTTGAGAGAAAACAAAATTTAAAAAGAAAACTGACAAAAACCTTGTAATTTTGACCGAAAAAATATACTTTTGCCTTAATTTTATCTAAAAAATGAGCAACAACAAAAATTGGATTCTACAGTATACCATGTCACTGTCAAACATTCATTCCAAAACTATATGGTAAATTTTACTCATTGCCATCTTATTATGAAAATGAAAGGTATAAAATTAATTAATGTGTTCATGGTTTCATCTGATTAATGACCAAAACAAGGGGCTTCATGGCAGTAATTATCGTCCGAAAAGATGTTGTACTTGCCTAACCTCCGAGACACTGTCTTGACTAATTCAGACTCGACCTATGTCGCGCACCTAATTACGATGAGAGAGTCTCCTAATGAGGATAACTGCATATTTACAGGTCTCAAACCTAAAACTTACTTAAATAATATCAAGTCGTATATTATTTGGACCAAGCGCTGCAATTAATATGACAAATAGGTTAAGAACAAGAAACTGAGTTTCCTTGGCAATAATAATGTCACTATCAATATTCAATGCTCTTAGTTTGGTGGAATTAATTAGAAACATTAGAGATTATAAACTAATAATTATTAATTCAAGAGAAATGTCTCTTAGCTTGCTCCTAAATCATATCAAGTTTGTGTAGGTAGAATAGAATCTTTTTGTCATTTGGAAGTACTGTGATTACCTCTGCAGGCTGGTTTTGTCTCTGTGTATATTTGGAACAGAACATGGAAAGGAGAAATTTCTGGATGCACCAGATTTATACAGGTGCCTTAAGGTTAGAGATTACCAAAAATATTATTATTCTGTAATTACTTGTAATATTTATCCGTTGGATTCAAGTATGGGTTTAAAAATTGGGATATTGATATCCAATCTATATAGATACTCATTCTATATAAATTATTTAAATATTGTAAATATATTTATTTAATTTATTGTATTATATATATATATATATAAATATATATATATATATATATAAAGTTTACATAATGTAATAATTTATGTAACTTCCATGTCTATTTTTATGAATTCATTCGTAGATGAATCATAATTTAAAGAAAGAAATAATCATTTCGTCAGGGGATTCAAAGGTTTCAGGGATATATGGAGTTTGATTTTATTACGAGTTAGGGTCCAAGTTCTTCGAGTATGAGAACTATAATATCCTATTCAAATCATTCTTACTTAGGACATTAGTTAAGGTTTTATTTGATTTGTTGATAAAGTTTTTAGACATTAAGAATTATTATTTGTAATGACTTTTTATAAATTTCAAACTATTATATGTATTATTAATCAATCAAAAGAAATTTTAATCATTGTCTTAAGGATAATATTTTGCAATGCAAAACCCTTTTAAAAAAATTATTATTCACATCGGCGTTAATCCATATTCTTACAAAATCGACAAAGTTTTAAGCTAATCATCGAGTACCTAATGCAACTTTTCTCTTTTATTCAAGTTTGGAACCAACTATAGGGCAAAATTTCATCAATTAAAATGGAATAAATCAATAATTAATAGCCACGTAAGCATGCCAAATTAAATAATATGTTTTATAAAAAAAATGCTAAAATACAAGCCTATACTAATACAATGACAAGAAGAATATTTCTAGGTATATGGCAAAGAAAATTCCTTACACTTAAACATAGAAATTGCCAATTCCGACCACTATATATATATATAATCTAGTGAAGCTAAAATCATAACAACAAAACCCAATCACCAAACAAAGATTTGATATCAGAGAGAAAGATATATCAGAGGCAAAGCAGAAAAAAGATTATGGAGTATAGTTGCAAAGACTTGAAGGTGGGAAAATGTGAAGGAGAGAAGCTAGTAGATGGTGAAACCATGCCTTTGGTTCTACAACCTTCAGAGCCAAACAAGAATGACATAGAATCCTTACTCTTGACTCTCAGAAACAACAAGGACTGGTTTGATCAGATGATCACCAAGAACAGTGCTGTTCTGCTCCGAGGTTTCGATGTGAAGAATGCTGAGGATTTCAATGAGATCATAGAAACCTTCGGATGGGAAGACATAAGATATGTTGGACCTGCTCCTCGTACTCATGTTTACAAGAGGGTGTGGACTGCCAATGAAGGACCCCTCTCTGAGTTCATATACTACCATCATGAAATGGTTTTGGTATGTATCAGTAAACTCTTCTTTATAATCTCACACAAACATTGCACTTCATGTGTTATCTTCTGATCATGTGTCCGTGTTTGTGTCTATGTCAGTATCTATGCTTCTCATAAGTTTTTAAATGTGAAGTCTTGTGAGAGAATCAAAAGCTCTAACCTTTTCTTTAGAGAAGCTTGAGTATCTATCTCTGATGCACAATTGACCAGTAGCAACAAAGTTAGGACTCCTAGAAAATTATATTAATTCTAGAGTAAATTAGTGATTTTGTCCCGAAAGATTCTACTTGTCTCAATTTAGTCATTGAGTAATAAAAATATAAAATCTAGTTCTTGAAATATTCTGCTTATCTCAATTTAGTCCCTAAATCATGAAAATTACAAATTTAATCTCCGAAAGATACATTGTATCGTAATTTTGTCCTTGCGTTTCATATTTTACTTTTTATAGGAGGAAAAAAAATTTTGATACAAGGTATTTTTTCAAGGATTAAATTGAGATAAGTTAACATTTTTAGAGATCATGGAACAAAATAGTAATTTACTCTTAATTCTAAGTCACTTATAGACACTACATAACATATAATCAATCATACCACAGTATGCCATATCATTTATAAGTTTAGCATACTCACCAAGAAAATTTCAAATGGCTGTTTAAAATTTTTTAAAAAAAAAAAAACAGATCAAGGAATGTCCCAAGAAAGTGATACTATTCTGTGAGACACCACCCCCAGAAGGAGGCGAAACTCCTTTCGTTCCGAGTTTCCGGGTGACAGAGAGGATGCTGGAGGAGTTTCCAGAAGAGGTGAAGATGATAGAAGAGAAGGGGCTAAAGTATTCATTCACAGCTCTCAGTAAGAACAACACAGGCTCCATGAGAGGCAGAGGGTGGGAAGATGCTTTTGGAACTTCAGATCGTGAAGAAGCTGAAAGAAGGTATAAAAACTTGCCTTTAAATGCCTTCTTTATATGACACCTGCAAGAGGAACTTTCTATATATATATATTATGATGGAAATTTTTACAGGGCAAAAGCTCTAGGGATGGATATGGAGTGGCTAGAAGATGGTGGGGTGAAGACAATTCTAGGACCTAGGCCATTAACAAGGGTGTTTGAAGGAAGGAAAGGAAGAAGAATGTGGTTCAACACAATGGTGGGGATGCATGGGAAGGAACTAAGCTCAGCCACCATGGCAGATGGATCAGAGATTCCAATCAATGTAGTGAAGAGGTGTGAAGAGATCATTGAAGAAGAAAGCATACAGTTTAAGTGGGAGAAAGGGGACGTTCTCTTCTTTGATAACATGGCTCTGCTTCATGGTAGAAGGCCTTCCCTTCCCCCTAGAAGAGTCCTAGTTGCTACCTGCAAGTAGGTCTTACTTCTCAGATACTTGTGTTTGTGTCTAAAACAAGTTATCAATAGGATGCAACTCTCCAGCAAATATGAGATGTCTGGCTTTGCACTGGAGAAATTGGTCATGCTTGAGTAAATAAATGTCTTCAGAATTTAAAATTTCTCAATGATTAAAAAAAAAAAGAAAAGAAAGAAATAAGATCATGTGTAATGTACTCTCAGTGATGGATTTAATAAAATGTTTGTTTTAATATTATTGTGATTGTAGATCATGAAGTGATGCACTTTCCTGTAATGTATTGCTAGTTTGAAAAGCATGGGGTACTTCTTGCCTCAAAGTAGTGTTCCATGGATGAAGGCTACGTTTAAAGATGTTCAATTTCCTATCATCGTATTCCAAAAGCCTTGTCATGAGAAAAAGTCTACGTTTTAATCCCGTCATGATATTGAATCATGAGTGCAAGATAACCAATCCATTATCCATATACACAAATCATGAACTAAAACGTAGTAGTCAAATACCAAACATATATACACTTAATAATACCAAAATAGAGTTAATCCAAGTGATAAACAATTTGATATTGCTTAAATTAAGTCTCAGGGACCTTGTAATACAACTATTCTCGTTGAAAGACTCTCACCATAGCCAAGTGCACGACATAAGTAGAGTCCGGACTAGTCGACACAGTGCCTCGAAAACCAGACACACAACCAAAAATAAATATAATAGTAATATTCAATCTGCACAATTTAGACTCGTCAAATTGTGAATTGAATTCTAAATAATGCTCGCAAGAAAAGAAATCAAATTATCAATGAAACTCAATTTGAATACCAAAAACAAAAAAGGGTAAACTTGAATTTACAATGCAAACAATGTAACATATCCCTGAAATGGATGATGACTTGACTGATTTGCTTACATTCACTAACAATATGTATAGCAAAGAAAATGAAACTAGTCTAAACTTTCCACCTTCCGGGTAAGCTAAATTAAAAATGGTGTAAGATTATCTTTCCACTAAACCATGTGCTTTTTTGGGAAATGGTTAAAAAAAGAAGGCAATATGACAAGCTCAGACAATGTCCTACTTATTTGAGCTGATAATAAACAGAAACCAGAGAAAACACAGGATATTTGCTGCTTTTGGTAATGACTTGGCTCTAGTTCTCCATGAGACTAAAACACTAACTGCCATCTAAGAACGACCAGACATGCTGCCGCGACCTCTTCCCCTCGCCGTATACCCATATCCTCTTCCATAATAACCACCCCGAGAGCGACTACCGCGCCAAGGACCACGGCCACCTCGACCACCTCGAGGCCTCACAAAATCACCAAATGTCTGCAGCACAAATCAGAAAAAATAGTTAACGACATCTCCAAATAAAAGGTCAAACCAATATATAAATTACCTCAGTATCAATCTTAATCTGTTCAGAATATCTAGTCCTTCCATTCTGTGAATCACGATCAAGCGCATTGCAAGAGAGTGAGTCGAAAAAATCATCCTTATTGTAGACGGGCTGTGAAAACAATAAAAAGAAGCAAACACTAACGCCATTAATACAGGTAGGATAACCAACCAAACAGTGCTTTAAGATGCATGCAAGTTGGTGAATATACTACCTTAACCTCTAATTTTGATTCTTCACCATTGTAATCATCATGAATATCATCTTCATCACTAACATTTTCTTCCCCGTCTTTTTCTTTTGAATTGGACTTGTTGCTTTTACCAAGATGACCCCATACTTCATCCTTGTTGAATTTCTCATTCATTGCCATGAAATCAAAATCTTCAGTAAATTTTGTGACTGGCCGTGTACCCTGTAAAAGGAAGTAAATCAAATTTCATAATTTCATCTGATCTTGTACAAACTTGCAAATATTAGTAATGAAAACCAATAAATGAAACTTAATTTAGTGAGAAAACAAATGTGCCAAGATTTATCAAATATTCTTTTCACCACATCTGAATTGCTCAACAAGAATTTATTAAAATAAATACATATAAGTATCCCACCCATTAAAAATCGTCAAGAATTACTCTGGACATCATTTTATAATTTTGATACATTAGTACGGGAAAAGGTCACATCTTATAAAAAAAAAATATAGTGATGTAGGAGTCAAACTTTAAACAATGAAAATAAGAAATCCCACATATTAAAATTTTCAAAATTTCCAGTAAGTTAACTGGTTATATCATACAAGGAGGTCACTTATCAGTACTTTATCCAAAATGAAATAGTAACAAGCGAATTACCCCAGTTCCTCTTCCTCTTCCATGACCCCTGTAACTATAATTGTTTTGATAACTTCTGGCAGGACCTCCACTAGGCTGAAGAAAGTGCAAACAAAAATGTCAAGAGTCTCAAAAATGAAGAGTCAGTATCACAGAAAGACAAATCATTACAATAACAATTCAAAAATGCCCATACACTCCTGTTTTCATCTTATGCATGAATCAACCGGGACTGAATTTATTAAATGAATGTAATAACAAAAACATTAAGAAAAGGCTCATATCTATCACCATGCCTGGCAGTTAGCAAACAAATCATATTTCAGAAAGATAAATCCTACTTTAAATTCAAAAACAAGGAATGGAATAATAAAGAGATGAGAAGAAAAAAATAGTGCGCAGGTTATCTAAAATACAAAAAAGGGCATAACCAAATTCCCATGTGACCAGCACCTAGCTCACAGAATGTTAGGCTGGAACTTTATTGTGTAGGCTGAAAGTGGCAATTTAATTTAGTAGCCACAGACGATGAAAAGATTATCTAGTGCAGTTACAACTACCTAGTCAACAGGCCTACCATTGTATGCAAACAAGCACATACAAAACTAAACTCTTTCTGTACAAGTTTAATTGTCTATGCATGCACAAACAGAAAGAGCAAGGAAAGAAGAATACCCTGTGATTGGCCCGTGATGTTGCTGGCAATGGCAGTATAGGGGGTTGAGTTTCAGCAGAAACTGGCACAGAAAGATGTGGAGATGATGTTGATGATACCTGAACCACTTCAACATCCTTATGAGGGGTTTGAGAAGGCTGCGACGAAGAAATTATGGTCGGTCCAGGCTGTAAAAATTGGCCTGGTGTGACCAGAGAAGGGGCTGGTGTTTCTGTACGGACAGAACTAGTTGACCCAACAAGTGCTGGCGTCAATTGGGATACAGTTTGATATGGCAAGCTTGAACCTGAAATCGCACTAGTTTTATTGGAGATTGGTGGCACTGTTGCATTTACATCTGGACTAGAAGCGACCAAAGGAGTCGGTGATGGCAAGTTAGCTGCAGTTGTGGCTGCAGCATGCGAAACAGAAGGTGCTTTGTTTGGTACTGATGCTGGCAAAGTTTCAGAAGCCAATGTAGTGGCAGGTACTGGAGGCAAAGTTGATGCCAGATTTGGTGGTGGTAAAGAAGTAGATGTTACGGTACGGGAACTAGAACTTCCAGGGAGCAAAGATGGTGGTAGTTCAGGCAAAGTTGAAGCTCCAGTGGATAGAGAGGGATTAAAATTGGGATACTGCATTGGCTGCTGCATAGAAGAAGGCATTGATAAGCCTGGAGGTGGTCGAAGCAAAGATTGCTGGGCTATATGAGGAATCCCATTTGGGGCACCATAATATCCTTGCCAATACATTGGCATCGCAAGACCACCACCATTTGCATTAGGGGCAGGTGGTGAAGCTCCCCATGAACCCATGTTCCCTCCAGGTTGATACAAAGGTACGGGCCCTTGAAAATTTGACCCAGGGATTCCAAGCTGTGTTGTATGGGAACCATGATCAGTCAAAGGCCCACTTACAGCAGAAGGTAGACTCGCAGATGTAGTGACAGGGCGGGGATAGTGAGACTGCAAAATCAATTTCATAATATTAGGTGGCAATTAAGTTTATGTGATCCTTATGTATACCAAAAACCACTCCTTTACCTGAATAATAGCCGGGTCATTGTTGATAGGTGGAGTAGGCTGTACAGGTGGAGAAGATTTAACCTGTAAATCCTGCAGGGAAAAGAAAAACATAGCAAACATTCAGCTTATCTGATTCATATCAACAAACAGAAGAAAATTTTGGAGTCTGCAGAAAGTAACTTCTAAACAAAGCTTGTGTCACAAATTAACTATAATTTGTAAGGTGCAAGAAAATCTGGATTTTTTTTCTATTATTCCTCTCTCTCCTTCCAAGATATATAATGATAACAGAATATCAAATCTTAGAGACTTATACAGCTAAAACTTCTACAAAAGGATGAGGCCATTTATGAACAACTAAGAAATATGCATAAATAACCCAGTGTTGAAATGACACAACGATGTGCCTTTCTGCACAAAGTGCAATCAACCATATCAAACACAATTAGCAGAATATTTATAGCATAAGAACCTAAAAGCAACATAATGATTTATAAAAAGGTATTTGACTGTGTTCCATGTATGATACCTTGATATCACTCCCACGAAACAGTATATACTCATACACCTTGTCACCAGGAGGAATTTGCGGACCATCCTTTTTTCTCCCTTCTGTTCCAAATGATCGTACTGCCACACAGAAATAAAAGAATAAATACACTGACATAGCAGGTTTTAGCAAGCAATAGATGAAGTCTCCGGTAGCAGGCAGTTATTGAAAGTTCAAAACAAGCAAATAGTATTTGATGCAGCAATGATCCAAATGGTTTAAAGAAATTGAGCACGTCTGAGATATAATAAGGTATACACACCAACTGTTCAACCTACTTAAATAAAGAGCTCCATTAAAACTGCAAGATCACAGCAAAACATGTTCATAATTGGCTATAATTTGTTTTTCCTTTTTCCGGTAATGAATCTTCAACTTATAAGCATAGATTAAAATAAATTAGATGAATCATGGTTCCCTTCTCTCGAAAGCTAGTTATTAAGGGGGAAGAATCAGGCCCCTTAATACCATCGAACATCCCATACTATGTGGGACTTAGGTAGCCAATACTGCCCTAGGACATCCCATACTATCCTCATCCCAGTCAGAAGAACAAAATAATTAGAGTGAATAACAAATGCAAAAGCAAAATTCCTCATTCACTGACTAGCGAAAATCGCATACAACACACCAAAAGAAGCACAGTTCAAAAATCCCCGGCCTAGATTGATTTCGAAAAGGATTTCACAACCAAAAATGAAACACTGAAGGGCAGCAAATAGCCAGCTGGCCTTAATGCTACTGAAAAACAATTAGACCCTGTCCAATTTTTCCACAGCAGAAACAAAAATCAATCATAACAAGTTCAGAACACTTTCGTCCCATAGGAAGTCATTGCCTTTTGCATAGCCCAGGCTTGATAAAGAAAAACAAAACAAAACAAAAACAAATCTTGGCCTTAATTTCAAAGATCTGAAATTGTAGGACCCAAATTGAGTCGAAAAAGAATCAAACCCAGATAAAATTGCCGAAATCTTCCCACATAAGAAAAAGAGCAATACCGTTTCTGAGACCAATACTGGACTCGTCGGTGTTAATATTGTATAGAATGCCTTCATATCTGATCTCACTCTTCGAGGTCAAGCTTATCAAGCTACCAACATACGAATCGGCCGGTGAACTCGATCGAGACGCGCTCTCTGACGCCATAATTGAAGAACCTAATCAATCAATCAATTAATCATAAACTAAGAATCACTATCGCGCGCGCGCACACGCATTAGGGTTAAGGTTTGGCTTTAGGCTTCAATCGGTTCTCTCTCGCTTGAGGCCTGAGGGAGAGAAAAAGATATATATACGAAGGTTTGGGTTTTTTCTGTAAATTTATTTTGACCTGAAAAGGAAACCAATGATAAGGGCCCACGTCAGCAACTTTGGACTCCTCAGACTTTTATCGTAGAAAATGAGAAGAATGTAATCCAAGGAGTGTGTGAGTAGGGACTTGGAATGGTACTTTTCCTCTCCACAACTACAAGTACTTGCTTCTCTTTGCCAAACATCTTACTTTACTCAAAATTTAATTCAATTACCATATATCAATGTTATCATTCTTGGCAGATATCAATGAGTACCAGATTGGTGACATTCGCCGGAAAGAAATGTCTGTCCAGATTTTCTGGCTAAACAAACTTTTGTGATGCAAAGTCTAGATGGTATCATTTTGCTTTCAAATCTAGTGTTGGACAGTACTGATCCAAAAGATGAGGGAGAAGAAATAGAGATGTGGGGTCATGTGTAGTGGGGCCCACACATGGGACTCGCTCGATCCATTCTCTCTCTTCCTGCAGTCCGGTGTTGTCCAGCATCGAATCTGGACTAGTGTCATTCTTGAGTTGCCTACTTTTCTGTTTTAGTGTTTTCTGGCTAATTATGTGGGAACCAGTTTTGTCAGGATTTAGCTCCAGATATATTTGATGTTGTTATTTGTTCTGTTTAACTGTATTGTATTTGTTATTCCATTTTGGACTATTCTGTCGTGTTTCGTTATCTCGCTTTCCGTTTCGAATTCTGATTTGTAACTATCCTATGTTAATTTAATGCAATATCCATCTTAAAAAAAATTCATTTTTAAATATTTCTTGTATTATATTCATGTGTTCATACATGAAACTTACAAATTTTATAAGTTTTTTTGTTACTTGAACAAAAGCAAATTTTGTGTAGTATATCTTTATCTTGTACTTTTTTAAGTTAAATATTTGATAAACATGCTTAACTAATTAACAATGACAATGACTTTTCATTTCATAAGTATCTTTTATGATTGATCCTATAAAATATATTTTATCATATTTTCTCTCTATGATTAGTCATGCAACTTAACACATCACCTAAAAAATTAAGGCCACATTTGGCTAACTTTTTTATGGAAGGAAATGAACAAGGGAATGCAACACCTATGTCAATTAAGAGTTTGATGGATTGAAACTTGAAAGGTTGGGACATAGCCCTCAAATGGGGGAATGTCCAAACTCTTCGTGAAAAAAGGGTTTAGGAGAGTTTATTACTTAAAAAGATGAAAATGTTCTTCCATAGAATAAATTTTAATTTTTAAATAAATATAAAATTATTATTTTATTTCAATCTCATTCTTCTCTCATCCCTTCATTTTATCTTTTATCAAATATAATTATATTATTTTTAGTCTTATACTTACTCATTTAAAATAAATTCTACAATCGAGCAAGTCAACTAAGGAAGGAATGGATAAATGAATAGTAAGATAATATCTTGTTGCCTCATAATATTTATATATATTGATTAATAATAATGCATAGATGAGTACAGCCTAAATTATTAGGTACAATGTGTCATAATTAATTAATGATGTGGCCGAGACATGCAAATACAATACTAATGAGATTGGTATAAACTTTTAAAAATTTTAATGCTTACCCAATTTTTTATATTTATTAAAAAAGATAAGAAGTCAAATAAATTAGTGACTTTTCAATTTTCATAATTTCTCTTATCAGAATAATGGGCGGGCTCTAATACATTGTCCTTATGGGCCTTCAGCCCAATGGGTTCCTTCCAAAATAAACTATTTCTGAACTTGTAATTGAATAAATGGATATCCATCACCATCTACAAGTCCAACCATATATTGCAGCAAGAGCTTACAACTCAGCCAGCCCACCATCATTTTTGGGGAACGTTTTTTATGTAGAAGACAATACAACGAAGAGATTACAAATCATAGAGAATAAAGAAGATTATTTTTTTACATGAAAGATAAAGAGTATAAATTAAATTTATGATTAGAAAATTCATGGAAAAAATGTATATATGTAAGTATATATATGTATATGTATGTAACATATACATACATATATATATATATATATACATATAGCAGTGCCATCACAATATCATCACAATGCACACGTGACATTGTACACTAATTGATTGTACTGTATACTGCCCAAGACACTATACAACCGGTAGCTTGCAGCACCCAACACGTCCATCACCAACGTCTATCATCGCCACTTTGGCCTCCTCAGGCATCCCTATATAAACCACAACTCAGCAAGGATTCCACACGACTTTACTACTCACGGAATTCTCTAGCTGATCTGTGACCTCAAACGCTCTCTCTTTATAAAGGACTCATCATATCATATATATATATATATGTCGTAACCTTAGGGGACTTGTCCTTATATGATGACCTAGCTAAGTGCCTACGTATTATTGTTAAGGGATCAAAATCCACGTAGTTCGAAAAAAAAAACATCCATAAGAATCGTTAGAAAAAAAAACATTTATTTAATTTACAACTAAAAATGTGGAGGGTGTTTTGGTGAGACAATAATACAAAAAGAATTAAAGATGGGGTTTGTAAATAAATGAATAATGAAGGAATTGCTTCGTTGGAAATGGAAAAAAGTAAAAGAGGAGAAAAGGTAAGGTGGGTCATATAGAAAAGGACATATGGAAGTGTATAAGTTAGGGGCCCCCAATTCAAAGGGAGGTAGGGCAGGTAATAGGCTTTTTGGGGATATTTAATAGTAATCCTAAATCCTATACCAATTTTTGCATATGATAGTGTGGTCCTCCATCTTCCTCTGCCTCCCCATATCTCCATTGTCCTTTTCTTGTTTCCTTTCTCTCTCAATCCATTTTTTTTTAATAAACAGGCTAAATATAGTTAAATCTTAAGTGACTTTTTCAAACATTTAGTCAAGAATTTCGTGATCAATACTAATATTATTAATTTTATTTTCTTTAGCTTTTTTTAAAAAAAATTAGTATTTATTATTATCAGTAGTAATGACTAATTTTCTCGTCGCACGCCTTTTACTTAAGGACAAACAGCTGTCGACTGGTTACGTAACATAATGCTTTCCATGTCCAAAGGTAAAATTCAAATCCTGACCACTTAATTAAAAAATCTGGTGAGAAAATCACCAAGTTACACTCAATGTAATTATTTTCCCCAAAAGAGATAAAGTTATAAAGGGTAATTTATTTCCTGGTTTTGACTAAAGAGATAGCATTTACATCAGAATCTTTACCCAATCTAGTGATAGTGCTGGTATAATATCACATTATATGCTCATATTCACCCTTGAATGTACAACTTAATTAAAAGCACCAAAGAAAATTCAAACAATTTGAAATCACAATTCTATTATCCAATTACGTCACATTATATTCTTTAAATTGTTCTATTATTATCATGGCAGTACTCAAGATTATATTATTAATTATATTTATTCATTTATTCAATTCTTTCCTAATGAAACATCACAAGTCATATGTAGAGTATAAAGATAATTGTTTTAGTCGGAAAGGAACATGACTGAGGTAACAAAGGTAAATGAGGCCAAAACTTTGCATTAACTTAATATTTCTACAATTTTTAGTTTTTGGCATTTTTAAAATAATTGTGTACTTTAATCAAAGTAATTCTATGTGAATTATGAGCACATGTTCAGTAGTATGATAGTAATAAATTTCAGTATATTTTTCCAATCAGTTAGTCCCTAATCTACTTAAGGTGAGTCCTTATTAATATTAATATTAACAATGACACTATGATTGAAGAGATGTACCGAAGTTTAGTACAAAACCTCTATCCGTGAACTATACATAAGACAACAACATTAATAATATATATCGATAGGGAAAGAGATGCCATTGACACAACTAATCAAAAATTCGGAGGAAAGCTCACGCTCCACTCATGGATAAGGATTTGAATCCCCTGAAGACATTCAAAATCCAACTTGGTGGGCATCTCTCCCCAAGGAGATATTCGATCTAACACCTAAAGGCTAATTGAGAAGCTGTGACTTGATAAAATTACTTGCGATTTAGGACTGTGTAGTAAGTTGGGTCTCTATTGGTCTTTCCAACATTTCACTGTCGTTCTACCTGATAATATTTAAGAGTACTTTTCCTTACTATCATTTCTTATGCACCAAAAAAAAAAAGATAGGGCAAGAGATTGAATGAGTTGATAAAAACAAATGACAAACTTAAAAAAAAAAATGTTACCTAGTCCATTAACTAATGAGTAATTATTGGTTTTTTTAATATTATTAATTGTGAAGAGAGAAAAGAGAGAGAGGTACAAGAGCATGGTCCAACACAAGGCCCTCAGCTGCAATCAAGCAATATGGTTAGCTTTAGCTTTCAATGGCACACTGCTTCCTCTCTCTCTCTTGTCCTTTTTCTTGCTGTAATTTCAGAGAACTGTTAAAAACCCACCTCCACAAAAGTACACAACCCAACAAAATCAATCCCAAAATTCAATTTTCTTTTTCCAATTAAAAAAATTCCATTTTTTTCTCATTTGTCTTGCATGCACTATCATGCATCATTTGTTTTGCATGTAAATGGTCCCCTCCTCCTCTTCACTAATCTTCCTCCCTTCCCATACCCTAAAACCCAAATTCAACTTTAACCCTTTCCTCTGCAACCATTATTCCCTTCAACTACCAATCCCTTTGGTTCACTTCTAATCTTGTGACTAACTCTGATAATTTAATTTCCCCAATTTTCAATCAGAATCAAAAGGTGTGTGTGTGTGTGCGCGCGCTAATTTCAGGCTAACCCTAGCTTTCGCTTTCGTTTTTATAGGCCTCACAGTTTCTACTGCTTCACTGCTCTTATTAGAGTCATTACTCATTATTATTAATACTTTGTGCTTCGAGAACTGTGCTTGCTTGCTTGCTTTGATTTTGTGTTATATATTATAGTATAGTATATACTTTCTTAGCTTTTCCATAAACACAAGGTGGAAGAAAAGAGAAAAGAGGTTAGGTTTTGGATTTTTTTTTTTCCTACTCTGCTTTTCTTTTTCCTACTAAGTTTTGAGCAAAATTTTAGGATCTTGTTCTTTCTTTCTTGATGCTATCATTCTGGGTCATCCAAAACAACACTACTATGTAGTATATATTCTGTTGGGACCCATGTGTTGATTGATTTCCCACTTCTATTTGGAGGGATATTGTGTTCTCCTGTTTCATCTAAAATTTCTTTTGTTTGTTCCTTTTCTTGTACAGTGACTACACTGTCTGTGTGTCTAGCTTGAATGTGAACTTCCCATGTGAATGTGTTGCATCAACCATGAATTGGTCTTGGATTCAAGCCAAACAACTTCATCCTGGGTTTTTCTTTCCCCCCTTAATTTGATTCCATTTATCTTAGATTTCGCTTGTCCTGAATCATAACATCATGAAAAGCATCATCAAGGGTGTTTTTGTTAGTCATGGGATTTCTGCTCTATTTATTCTCTATCTGGGTGCAAGGTGTTTTGGACAAGTAGAACTAGATGTAGCTCCAATGGAGAAAACAGAGCAGGAAGCTCTTTACTACACCATACAAGGCTTTGTTGGTAATTGGTGGAATGGCTCAGATCTCTATCCTGATCCTTGTGGATGGACTCCTATTCAGGTTTGTTTTTTTGTTTTTACCATACAGCAAAGTGTCATTATCCGAAGCAAATGTTCTTTTTACTGTGCTACAGATAAGGCTTGAACACCTCAAATTCTTTCTGGTTGAAGTTTCATAAGCTCATGGTCTCTTGATGAAACTCAGAATAAAATAACAAGGAAACTCTGATATTGTAGTTTAGTCTGTGTGTTTTTTAACCATTTTTAAATGAAATCTTCACAATTAGCAGTCAAGCTTCTTTGTTCTAAGTTCTAACACTTCCTTTATATTGAACTTACTTTTAGAAATAAAATACTAGATGGATTTCAGCATTTTGCATTTTGATGCAAGCCACAGAAAAAAAAAAGGTCACATCACATGGCATAATTTTAATTGTTAGCTCTACTTTCAAGCATATAACTACTAGTATTCAATGTTCCCTTCTTTTACTGTTCTTATCGAAAAGAGTTTTTTTTTTTCTGTTTTTCAAGTCAATACAGATGCTAAAATTTAAAATTTCCAGAACACTAATCATAAATTGTTGTGTATAACCATAATTTCCTTGCTGTATTTTACTGCAGGGTGTCTCTTGTGATCTGTTTAATGGGTTCTGGTATGTCACTGCCTTGAACATTGGACCCATTCATGAGAATTCTCTAACTTGTGCACAGAATTTAGAATTTAGACAGCATTTGTTTGAGTTTAAGCACCTAGAATCTCTATCCTTCTTCAACTGCTTTTTATCAGGAGACAAGCATCCCATTACTATTCCTACTGGGGATTGGGAGAGACTTTCTGGAAGCTTAGAATCGCTGGAGTTTCGATCAAATCCGGGTCTCATAGGAAAAATCCCCGCCGATTTTGGTGTCCTCAAGAACCTTGGATCTCTGGTGTTACTAGAAAATGGTTTAACAGGTGAAATACCACCAGACATTGGCAATCTTATCAAGCTGAAGAGACTTGTTCTTGCTGGGAACTCCTTGAGTGGGCTGATTCCAGATATGTTTGGTAGGTTAAGTGACCTACTCATCTTGGATTTAAGTAGAAACACACTATCTGGACCTTTGCCTTCCACTATTGGAAGCTTGACTTCATTACTGAAGCTTGATGTAAGCAACAATCATTTGGATGGCAATTTGCTAAACCAGTTTGCTTATCTCAAGAATCTGACCCTCATGGACCTGAGAAACAACAGTTTTTCCGGTGGATTGGTGTTGTCTATTGAAGAGATGCATTCCTTAGAAGAAATGGCCTTATCCAACAATCTAATAGGTGGAAGCATCAGAAGCCTAAAGTGGGAAAAGCTTCAGAACTTGGTCATTTTGGAACTCTCTAACATGGGTTTGACAGGGGAGATTCCAGAGTCCATATCAGAGTTAAAGAGATTAAGATTCTTAGGCCTTAGTAACAACAACCTCACAGGAAACCTTTCACCAAAGCTGGCAACACTTCCTTGTCTCAGTGCACTGTACCTAAGTGGAAACAATCTGACAGGAGACCTTCAATTCTCAGAAGAGTTTTATGGTAAAATGGGAAGACGTTTTGGGGCCTGGGACAACCCAAACCTTTGTTACCCAGATGGAGAAATATCAAAAAGCCATGTTCTTTATGGGGTAAGGGCATGCCAGAAAGAGGTCAAATTGCTAGAAATTAATACGAAAACTAAGCTGCTCAATAATGGGGATATGAACCAGACTCCACATTTCATGGCTTCTTTGGGACTTTCATCCTATGCTACTTATTATGGATTTTGGTGTACTTTTCTGGTAGAGTTATGGGTGATAGGTTTACTCCTAACCTTTGAAATGGCTCTTTAATCAAAGAAGAGTTTCAACTTAGGATTTCAGTTCTAACCTTTTAGATAATGTTACAACAACCTGCTTTTCTTTTGTAGTTTTGTAAGCAGAAGTGTTGATGATGTTCCTAATTTATTGGCATGTTTATGTTTATGGATTGAAATGGTTATACAGAATCCAATTTTGAAGCGAGTCTTAAGTATGAAAACACCTCCATTAAAATATTCCCTTCAAGCTAGATAAGTCAGATATCAATTGATTTTATGAATACTATTGGTTTCGATAAAAAAAAAAAAAAAGTTACTTTTAAAACATCAAATAATTCACTAGTTATATATAAAACTCCAAAATCTTAAATTGGTTATTGATTACTTCATAACTTTTGGAAGGATAAAACTGGTATGAAATCATACTTTTGGAACTAAAGTGATTAAAAAGTACATCAAATTGATAATTGTACCTTTTAAAAAAAATCAAAATAAAATTTAGTATGTTGGTGAAGCTATAAGAAATTTCTTTTAGAATCATTAAGTCCCAGCATGGACGATTTTTCTTAGTTGACTAGACGATGAATGTGCATTATGCATAAAGCTAATCCAACTCTAAACACCATTTAACTACGATGCTAAACAAATCTCAACATGAGTAGCATATTGAATTTAATTGGGAATGACCAAAATACCCTATATTAGGTTCAGGTTCGGGGATAGAGATAGTGATACTCAATCCAAGTCTAGTGCTCTATATAAATTATTTAAATATTATTTTTATATTATAAATACATAGATTTAATTTTTATGTAAATTATATTATTTGCTTCGATTTCATCATTAAAATAATTCAATTTTAATATTATTCTATATTCATAAAAAATGTTAATCTATAAATTGCAATATTTAATAACTTTATTGGGATAAGTTTATTAAAATTTTATATTGATTACTTATTTAATAATTCATTTTATTATTTTTTTTATGTATCATGTATGCCTTTATATGAATTTATATATACACGATTCATAAATTATTTTTTTAAAAAAAATAATCAATTTGAATTCAAGTATTTAAAAGAGTACCAAATACTCTAGTCACACCCATGTTCATCTCTAATTGAAGTTGAATTAAAATAGTTGTGAGTGAGTTTGTAGAAGATCCAAAATATTTTTAGTGTCACTTCACTCACTTGGATCAACAATTCATCATCACCTTTGAATCATCATCTTTTGATGATCAAATGATTTTATGGACTTTATTTCTATCTTTTTTTTTGCTTTTGGTACCATGCAATATTTATGAAGCATTGTGTTAAAAAAAAAGGATAGTGATGTGGGGATGGACCTATCATAAAGCTAGCTAGGACATTTAATTAAGGCTCACTTTATTCAAAGTTACATTTCTTTCAAAATTAACTCCAAAGGACATTAAACATTGCACAACTGTTCACTGAGTAGTATGGACAATTGATTGTTCCTCTGCCAGTAGGATCCTTTCCCTATATTACCCCCCAAGAAAAACATACATTTAATGTGCTAATTGTACACTAATTAAAGCAAAAAAAAAGAGTTTTTAAATATTTTTAGAGTATATTATTCTTATAATCCTTGTAATTTTACTCAATTTTTAATTCAGTCCATACTATTAAAATGGTGGGTCCCCCCATATATGGTAAGTCCCATATGTGGAGTCCACCCTATCTCTTATCTTTCATGCATGTGATCCAAACTCGAATATATATTCAGTTAAACAGGCCACACCAGCAATTAACAAAAAAGTTAACGAAATTAGACGAAAGGACTAATTTGAAATTAATTAAAAAGATAAAGGATCAATTAAGAACCAATAGTAAAGATAAAGAACTAAAATAAAATTTTGACCGATTTATAAAATACAAAATTTCAAATTAAATGTTGAATGGAATTATATATAAATACCAAAAGAATAACTTAATATATATAATCTTTAGATATTTTGTCATTAGTCCAAAAAATTATATTTATTAATATAAACAATATTAAAAATATATCAAAATGGCGGTGATGAACTTGGTTTCAGTGTCACCCTGCATGTGACAACGAAGCCAAGAGAAGGTTGAATTGAGGCAGAAAAATTAAATGATTGTACAAATTAAGAAAGATTATAGTTATACAAATGAAACCCCACAGAGAGAAATATGGGAAAGATTAAAAGTATAATAATAAATGATGTTGACTTTTTTCTGCTTTTATATATCAATGAGTTTGGTGAAAAACATTGAATTTGCACTATGATCCTCCAATATAAAAGTCTAATAATATATAGTACATCCCTTCATTTATTTAATAACATTTGTGATTAGAGACCAATTTTTTTTATTACTAATGGAAGGAACACCTTCCATAAATTAAAAAAAGTAGAAAGAATACCGAGCTCAGTCTTGTTATATATTGAAAATCCTCTTTTTATACTCCTTGGACTTTTTTTTTCTTGGCAATTATTGATCTTCCAAAGTGAATTTAAGTGATTTTTAATGGTGGTGTACCATGAAATACTTTATTCTTTAGAGTATTATAAGGTTTTGATTACCTACATTATATATAATAGTGAGTTTTTTAGGGATTCTATTGGAATGTGACATATGACGGGTTCATGTTATAAGAATACATGAACCCGAGCCCATGTGATCATCACTCTAGATTTATATGAAGCCTTTTTTTAATATGTTATTAGGTTATTTAATTAAAAAAAATATATGTGGACAAAATTCTTAAAAATAATCAGTGAGATGAATTATATAAATTATATATTAATTTGTGATTGAAGAACTTATAATGAAAATATAAAAATTAGATGTAAATTTTTTTCTAACCCCTAATTAGATATAGTTTTTACTTTTCATTCCATATGTATATTAGTATATATGTTGAAATCCATTAATTTGTTCAAAAAAAGATTTATTTTTTGTGGCCGGAAAATCTTGTGCTTTTTTTTAGTCAAAACAATTTTGTAATGATGCAGTCCATTTGTCCAAAAGAAAACCTCTTTTGGAAGGCTACTTGAAGCCCACTATTGTCTCTCTGTTTCGTCTTGGCTTTTGGGTCAACCTTGTTAATGGTCACAAAAAAAAAAAAAAAAGAAGAAGAAGCCAGTTTTGACTACTTTTGATTTTGAAAAAGTGTGTACTTAATTCATTATCGATGTTATGTGAAGATGTTAATTAATTAAAGATTAGCGATTCGTTTCCCAATCTGTAACATATAATTAATTAGAGGAACTAATTAATGGTGAGAGAATTGGAATGAAGGTGTGTCGTCTCTTCATGAAGATTTTTCAAACTTCCAATTAAGTATGAGGTTATTAATTTTCTAAATTTTAAATTTGTTAAGATGTGTGTTGCCTCTTAATATTATCGTATAAATGCATAATACGTGCATGAATATATCCAATTGGTATAGGCGATTTCATTGATTACTTGTATGCATTACTAATTTTTCTCTATTATATGGTTGTTATGCCTTTTCATTTAATAATTTGATATGAAACAAGATTATCTCTTTAACTATATATATATATTTTTGAAAATGCAAAAATAAGAGGAAATAGAGCTCCCAGAATGAAGTTGAGGAAATTAAAGACCGACTTGAACTACATGCCTTTTTCAAAGCTTATATATATATTGAAGAATGGGATCAGACTGTATATAATTTATTTAGTATGTCTATGTGTTAAAACTTGAAAGAGAAGTGGTCGTTCCTTATTTTTGGAACCTTCCACACATAAGGTCTTTTTTTTTAGTGCAATTACATGTATACAAAATGATCAGAATAATGTTATTGTGAGATATCGATCAGATTAAAAGGTGACCACCAGTTAATCCATTCTTGATATATATATATATATATATATATATATATATATATATATATATGTGTGTGTGTATGCATGCATGCATGATTTTGCTTGTGACTATATTCTTACTATTCCTAGTCAAATTTTGATTCCACACATTGAGTTTGATGCGACTCCTAGACGTGAAAGAAAATAATATATACAAAAAAAAAAAAGAGAGAGAGTTTCAAATAAGGGCAGGCTTACACCTAAATCCATAACTACTCAATACTATTTTGCATCCTTATTCATGTACTTTAAAATCTATATCTCAATATCCATCTCATTCTACTCTCCAATTGAAAGATACTGAACTACGTATTGGTAAATATATCTGTCAATCTCTATCAAACATCTTACTCACAAACATACATATATATATATATATATATATATATATATAGTACACTCAATTAGTTAGTTGGTCCTATCAAGAGAAAGTATATATATATATATATATATAGTTATCACCATTAAAGATGCTACTATGTATATGAACATTCCATTTAGAAAGATTTCATTCCATCCAATTTTGTCACAAGCACATATATATATATATTGTGCTTATTTGTTTGATTTATTTTCATAAATTAAACTAATAATATTTTTATTTATTTTCATAATTAAGTTATATATATATATATATATATATATATATATATATATATATATATATATATATATATGTTTGCAGGTGTGTGTGTATAGATTTTGAGAGATGAAGAAATTGTGACCAGTCATATATGTATATGTATTATTGTGCTTAATTTGGTATTTTGTTCTATTGATGAGGGTGACTAAAATTAGATGGATGGTGATATAAATTAATTAGTTGGGTTTGAAGTTTGAAGTAGTCAAAGAGATGCATGTGAGTGATTGCGTGCGTGCGTGCGTGTGTGTATTTTTCACTTTGGAATGTTTGCTCAATTTAGTGCTCCTTAATTCATTCTCTTATATTTATAGATTCATAATTTAATATAAATATATCACTCTATTTCTGACTCATCAAACCACGACATCAACCACTTCTTCTTCCCCAACAAGAAACCACAAGTTTATTAAATTTAACAAATAATTATAATAGTTTGAGATTAAAAAAATCATATAAAGCTCGGGGGTAGAATTGGGTGGAAATGACTCAACTATGGCCTCGCCAACTGGCTTTAACTAAATGTTGTGATAATATTAAATTTCAGTACATATTTTTAATCAGTTGGTCCCTAATCTATTTAAAGTTGGCTCTTATTAATTAATATGAGTTTATGTTAATATTATTAACAATAACAACTATATAATTAAAAAGATATACCAAAAGTCAATATTACCGTAATACTAAAATTTTATCCCACGAGTATGTGCTATTATTCACTTAAGTAGTCACGAATGAGTTTCACTTAATAGCAAATTCTATTAAATATTAAATTATTATAATCAAAGAAACTACATGGTAAACTAATATATATATTAAAGTAATTACTCATCAATTGTGTATTTTATTTTATGTTTGACCTAACATTATCATGTTATGATTTGATGGAAAATGCAAAATGAGCGTTTTTTAAGGCTTAATTTAGAAGAAGCTAAGCACCAAAATAATTGATGCCCCCAAAGACCTTCTCATTGGGAACTTTCAACAAACACATTCCATGATCTACGCTTTTCCCCCCCAACCTTTGCGTTCACTTGTTATACTCTCCATCTCATTATTTCAGGATCAGATCCAGTGCTATACCTCATAATACAACACAATAAGAAATACGAAATAAGAGGTAGGCCCCACACATGTGGGAATCCATCATTTCTTTATTTTATTTGGATCCAACGCTTCATATATATCAACCATCTCTCAAGTTGACATTTTAGCACTGCTTTCAATTTTCAATTATATAATAATATAAATATATTTTTTATATATTGTTTTGGTCTTAAATTGCATACCAACTCACTAACACACGTATTTGGTATTCATTTTGGTTCGACATCTGTCATCTTTGACGTTTACCTTTTTCTTTCTTACGTTGTTATTATATTATATATGATCAAATAATTTAATTTCCCTTTCAAATATTTAGATGTCTTTGTTTAATCAATTTTACTATTATTTCTACATCCAAATATATAATTGCCTTAATTGCTAAAAAAAAAGGAAGTGAACTTAATGTTAAATCAATAACAATATGTACTAGTCTTGCACACTTCTTTTGATCCTGATTCATCATACATACTATTTAATTAATTTCTTCTTAATTTAATTAATTGATCTAAACAATTTCATTATATTCTTACATAGCCAATCCATTAATTATTTAATTATAGATGATATTTTATGTTCGAATACATATATATATATAATGACCTAACTAATTGCATGATGCACAAGGAGAAAAGTTGGTCTAATTTTTCGTATCTTTATTATATTGTACCAACAGATCAAAATGAGAAAAAAAAGGGATAAATATGCTTAAAGTTTTCAATAATAGCAAGGCTAGACTATAGATTTTGTCATGTCCCCTATTCTTGTTTTGATCAAAATATTTATCAGAGTGAGCGCGCTTTTGAGCTCTAATTTATTGCTGAAAATAATTCTATCGACAGATCAAATGATAATACATTTTTATTTTTTTAAGAATCGATCTTAAGAAGTGATAATTAAGAGAATACAAACTCGTTATCTATATATATATGGCTTTGGAGTTTTTGGTGTCACACAAGTAAAGTGTGACACCAAAAAAATAACTTCCCCCTCAACTTCCCAATAAATAACCAAGTATGATAGGTGGTTACTAAAAAAAATAGAGAAGTGCATAACTTCTCATTTTTTAATTTTTTTTTAATTTTAAATTATGATAAAAATTCTATTTAAAAATTTTAAAATATTTAATTTTTAATGATTGTAAAATATAATAACTATTTTATATTATATTTTAAAAAAATTTAATAATAAATTACATGTATGCACGTAAGTGCATGCGAAATCTCTAGTTATTATATATGTATATATATAAGATTTGAAATTAAATAATACGTGTCTCTTTGGTGAAGAATAAAACAAATTGAAGTGAATTAAGTTACACTTAGTTTCATATATATAGTGAATATATAGTTAGTTAGATAGATAATATATATGTGTATCAATCATAGTGTCTAATTCTATATCAATAGTTGAATGTAGGACAAGGATAAGTGGACCCAAAAATTTGCTTCTTTTCTTACATGAGCGTCACACGCAAAAGATACTTAAATAATTGATCTTCCATGCAGGGATCGATCCACATACAATAAATATTAAACACCTAATTTTTCAAACCTAGCTAATATTTTAAGTTTTAAGTAAAAAATTATTAATATTTTTTTTCTATAATTACTAATTAATATGTACCTTAGTCTCACACAAAAGTCTTTTGAATCAAAATATAATAATAAACTACAAAATTAACTAATAATATTCAAAACTACTAAATAATTGTAATCCATCATCAAGTTTATTATATTAACCAATATTGATAAAAGGCATTGTTTAGCAAAAAGAGAAATTAAATGTTACGTTCTAATCACTTGATTACTCATAAGATTAATTATATGAATTAATATCATTAATTGGACATTAATTTTCATCCACAAGAGCATCACAATAATGCTCTAATTATAAAGGCACTATTAGATTTGGCAATTCACCAAAAAGCTTAGTCTTTTAAAGGTTTTGGGAAGAAGTGGGTGCTATCTTGTTTGCTATCATTTTCACAGTAAAATTGCCAATAATTAATGTCTCTCTTTCAAAAGCCTTTTTCCATATTGCCTGAATTTGGAATATGCATGGGGTTGCGTGGCACTTCCAAGCTTCTTATCTCATTATTTTTCAAAAGCTCACATATAATAATGCTCACAATTTTGCACTTCCAATTCATTGAAACTATATGAGTTATGATCATGCTCAAAGAAAAATTGTAAATAAAAAATAAATAAATGATGTGGTCCTTTAATTTATGGGCATACTTATTGCACAATATTTTAGAAGGGGAGAGAATAATTTCTTATATATATTTGTTATAATGGTTTTCAATCATAGGTTAAAAGCTTTAAAAGAACCAACACCATGAGATTGGAGAAGACTATATATTGAAATTTTGATATTTCCTCTATTTATTATTTTGCTATTTGTTAATAATAAAAAAAATTAATTTCTAATCCATTATGAGTGAATCTTTATAATTAACAGGAGTTCTATTAATATTAATAAATGATACTGAATGAATTGAGTGATGTACTGAAAATTTAGTACTTTATGGTATTAGACTTTTATCTATGAAATAGATGAATTGTATATAACCATACACTCATTGATTTTTTTTATTAGAAAATCTAATAACAAGGATATACAAATTACATTTAAATTTTTTTCTCATATATAATAGATTCTAATTCAAGAATGACAATTTTACCAAAATATCTTTATATTAAGACTTCAATTATTGGTTTTGATCAATCAATGAAGCCCATAATCTTTTGCATTTAAAGTAGTTCCAACTCAAGCTAATATGTGTGTCTAATATGGGAAATTTTTTTAAGTTTTTTTTTTGAGTAAATGAAAATGCTAACTAATTAGTGTGTATACGTTTTTTTTTTCAATTAATTGATATTTTTCTTATAATTTGAACTTATCTAGCTAATAAATGAATTATCGGCAAATTATGGTATCCTAAATATCCCACGTGATTTTTCATTTTATTTTCTACATTAATGATCAAAGTAGCATTCTTGTTTTACCCATTTACAACCCAAATTTAGAAAATGATGAAAATTTTTTTTAGAAAACTTGACAAACACAAAATTAAGTAAAATTTTTCAGAAAGTACAAGTAAATATAATCCTAGCTACATGATAAATTTTAAATATTTCATTCCAAGTAGTGTATAGTTAAATGAATTGTCATAATTCATAAACATAAAATTTGAATTTGACCAAATGTACCCATTAAAAGAATAATTTATACATACACTTATTTTCCACGCACGCACACTCTTATCATGTGATATAGTTTTCAATTACACATGCGTAGGTATGTTTGTATATAAATTTTCCGGGAAAATCATTCTCATTGACTTGCCAACAAGAAAATCCCACACACCCAACCAAGAAAAATTATCAAAATGGTGTGGCAATGTTCAACCATAGCCGGCACCAAATACTTTTACTAATAATATATTAATTTATTCACGAATATGACATGAATGACACAGATAGTAAAGAGTTTGCATGTGTTCGCATAACTATAATGAGAATATAGCGTCAGTAAGTAGAATAGTCTTTTTTTTTTAACAAAATGGTAGTAAGAGAAGACACTCCCAAGTACTACCGGACAGGGCGTCAGTGGCATGTTGGGAAAACCAACAGAGGGCCAACCCAAAGGATTACTGCACATGCCTAAACCGCAAGCAGTTTTAACCAGTCGCAACTACTCAACTAACCCTTGGGTGCCAGGAGATCTCCCTGAGAAGGGATATAAATATATATATTAGTTTATTCAAATCGTTGACACTCACATATTTTAAAATGAATTAATTTTTTTTTTTAAAAGAATAGTGGATGGCGTGCTTCTCACTTCTCTTGTTCAGATTTCCCACTCTTTCTTTCTCACCATCCCAAACTGCCTAACCCTTTTCTTTTCTTTTTTTCAATTTTGCTTGTTCCCATGCACACTACCCATATATATAAAATCAAATATTTCCTTTTTATTTAAAAAAATGTATAAAATAAAATAATATAAGTTCAGACTTCAAACTCCATACTCTTCCCCCTTGAAGTACCCCTGATTCCTTCCTCTTTCTTTTTATATATATAGCAAAAGTAAGGTAATTAATTGAGCTCTGGATCTTAAGGGCTATATAGATATACACATCTTCTTCTTCAATAATGGCCGTTTCTCATTCTTCTTCTTCTTCTTCTTTTTCTAAATCTCTGCTTGTTCTGTTTCTTCTAGTGTTGCTTCTTCTTTGTGGTTCATGTAGTGCAATAAGAACTAGAAAGATGATGAATAAGGATGGTGAAGAAAGCACAGAGAAAATTGATGTGAGAAGAAGAAGCCATGCTTTCAAATCATCATCAAGAGGAAAAGCTTTGGTTTTCAATTTCTTCCCTAAAGGAGTGCCTATTCCTCCTTCTGGTCCCTCCAAGAGGCACAATTCTGTTGTGGATTCTACACCTCACAATTGAGATTATGATTTTTAGTTTCTTAGGATTTTTTTTTTAATTTTATTTCTTTATTACCATTTTTTTAGTGGTTTTGTATTGATTGATGGGATTGGGAGGTATATATACATGCAAAAGAAGTTTTGGTATCGAGCGCTTGTCACTAAGCCAAAAGGTTATAGTTGTTAATCAGGACGAAATTCAAGCACAGCGCGATTCGAGTTTGACTATAAATGTTATGACTTATGAGACAGTTGTTGTCACACTTTGGCCAACAAGAAAGTTCCCACTTTCCCAATTTCCAGTAAGTGAGATAAGTTTAAGTCCAAGGAGATCAGATTCTTATGAAGGGACTGGATTTTCTTCTTTTTGGTTCTGTGATTCTAAACCATACTGTATAGAAAAGATTGTTCACATCATAGTAATATAATTAATATATATATATATATCTTAATTTTTGGGTATGTGAGGATATGTTTTTGTTAGTTCTGTTTCTGTATTTTAATGGCTACATGCATCAGAAACAGAGGCCACCATTTTATTTATTCTCATCCATGGAAGCAGATTTAATATTTAAGATTTTAATTTCATTAATTATTTCCCTTTAATTCCTGTTTCCTCATTTGCTTTCTTTGTAAATTTGTATGATTTATAGAGAAAAACAAAATATAAGATATAAAGTTGGATTAAGTGTGTGGATAAAAAGGCATATATATATATATATATATATATTGCTCAAAATCTTCAAATTTGCCTTTTAGCTTGGCTACCTTTAGACTTAGAAAGGAGGATTATTGGCTTTGACTTCCATTCTAGCTATAAATTGAATGACTCAATGTGAAAACTAATCAGGGATAGGGCCTTCAATCTAAGTCCAAAAATTCCCTTTCTAAGAGCCTTGTGTCTCTTTTGTATTTTTTTTTTTCAAAAGGAAGAAGATGAAGTAGAAGAAATTTGGATCTTCATGCTCGTTCTTCAAACCAAACATACATTACTTTTTGCAATATAATAAAATTATGTTTTCATTCTTACTTTTTTACTCACTTTTTTGTTCCATTCTCACTTTTGATATAAGGATAAAATAGTCATTTCATCTACTTTTATTCCATTCACATCACTTTCACATTCTTTTTCTCATTCTTATTTTCTCTAACATTCAAGTAACCAAACGAGTACTTAGAGATTTTATATATGGAATTTTCTAAATCAATCTTGAGGAAAGAGTTGATGGTATATATTCTCATCATAAATATATATAACAAATTTTTTAAAAAAATGTTATTATATGCTCAAATTCATTTTTACTTTCAATATTTCTAATACTGAGTACTCAATATTACCATCTTGATACGGAATATATATAATTTATGTTAATACATAATTTAGTTTTAAATATAGTTGAGTTGGATTCTAAATTTTAGGCAAAAATGATTTGTTTGTCAAAATATACAAATGTAATTTTATAAATTTTTTAATTAATCCCTTTAATTTAAAAGCAATTTAAATATATTTTTTTCATTATTGTAAAACAATTCAATTTTAAATTATCCTTCTCTCAATTTTAATGTACTTAAATATTTAACTTAGACATTATTTATCTGCCTAACATTATTAAATCAATCTCAAATTTAATTAGTGCCCGTTTCAACAAGCTTTTAAAAATTTGATAGCTAGGACAAAATTAAATGATCTTAAGCCTAAAATATACCATTGGTAAATCACATTCAATTATTTTCTGTTTTCAAGAAGAAATTGGGTTACACCCTATTGGACCCCATAACATACTAGGTAATAATTAATCCACTTGAAATTAAGAGGGTTTGTTTATATATAGCTATATCTACCTTGATGTTGGGTAAAATTTCAATTTTAATGCCCCTAAAGCAAGGGCATTATATTATTATTAATAATATTATTGAAAAAGTCAATCACATGTTTCATAAACTTGAATAGAAATTAATTCATGAGTGAAAATATATAATACAAAACATGCAATTTCGGTGTGTGTGTATATATATATATATATAATATAGGCTAAAATGTGCATACACCCCCTGAGTTTTAAAACGTTGCACATAGACCCCCTGAGTTTTCACTTTGGGGCAGAGACACCCCTTCTGTTAGGGTTCCGTGAAAATTAACCGTTAAGTGCCACGTCAGCAAGTATGTGTGAGGGGTGTCTCTGCCCCAAAGTGAAAACTCAGGGGGTGTATGTGCCCCTAAAGTGAAAACTTAGGGGGTGTATGTGCCTCTAAAGTAAAAACTCAGGGGTGTATGTGCCCATAAAATCTCTAACGGTAGTTGAGTAACGGTTAAGTAAGATCTTAAATTCAAGACTTAACGTTATGAATATAATTATCCTCGTTGAGAGACTCTGGGACAAATTAAAGCGTCCAATACCGGAAAAATTATGTTAAATTATATATTACAAAATGAATTTAGGTACAATAAATATAATTTAATGAAACAATTAATTTTTTTTTTATATATATATATACACACACTTTTTTTTCACGAAATTATGTATCGATCAAATAGAAAGTTATCTGGAGAATGTGAACACATCACATCCATGCATAACATTTTTATATCGTTCCTAGCTAAGTTGAGATCTTTTTGTTATTAGAGCGCATTTACACCCGTTTGTAATTTCACAAAATTATTTATTTAATAATACAAAAAAAAATAAAATAAAATACTTGATATGATCAAGAGAGGGGAGAGATAAAATAGATAGAATGATTAGTTAATAGAAGAATGGACATGATAACAAATATTTTTTATTATTTTAAAATATTATAATATATTCTTTAAGTTTTTTGATAGTACACATGTGAATTTCGGTAAACGAGAAATTCCTTTTGGCTTATAAAATAAGTCCTTAATTAATTAAAAAAGAGTAGAGTAAGCCAAATAATATAACTTTTTGTTTAACTTTCTACTTATAATACATACATAGTTTTAATATAGTAAATTAAAATTAGATAGAGAAAAATCATAGGGTGATCTCTCATATTGTGGGTGCAAGGAATCAATAATCTATTATGGTCATATATGAGTGAGATTATCCAAACATGACCGATCAAAGCACACAATCAGTCAAACCATGATTTATCAAAAAATAATAACATTTTTAATATATAATAAATCTATAAAATATAGATTAACAACATAAGAAATAAGACTTTGGTTGCCAGCAAAAAAAATCCACTGATAAATATAAAAACCTTTTTTTTTGTGTGAGTCAAATTAATGTATTCAAATTCAGCTTTTTATAATTAGTTATGTTCACACAATAATATAGTACAATATGATCGTATCTTCTGTTTAATTTGAAGATATATACTTTGGGAAGTTTTAGTTGACTTTAAATGCATAAGCAAGAGGAAACAACATGCCCATGCATTTTTTTTTCAAATTTGAGGAATGGTATATTTTTCTAAATTCAAAGAGAGATTAAGTTTGAAGGGTAAAGCATTATTGTCGTCCTCAAATTTTGCTGCAATGTTCATTTCTGCCTCAAACATTTTTTTTTTATTCATGCTTACTCCCAAACTTTCAATTTTGTTTGCTTGCCCTTTTTGCTAACACCGTTAATTTGCTTGACGGAATTTGCTGACGTAGACTATGAATGTGTATCTCTTTTGCCACCTCATTTTATATCTCATATTTAACTTTTTACTTTTTTTAAAAAAAATTAACCTAATTCAAATTTTAAAAAAAATCAAACTTTTATCCTAAAATATTTTTTTTATTTAGATTAGGTTAATTTTTTAAATAAAAGTAAAAACTTAAAGGTGAGGTGGACAATGAAGTGGCAAAAAAAATACACATTCATCATCAACGTCAGCAAATTTCGTCAAGCAAGTTAACGGTGTTAGCAAAAAGCGCAAGCATGAACAAAACTGAAAGTTTGGGGTAGGCATGAACAAAGTTGAAAGTTTGGGGTAGGTATGAACCAAAAAAAGTTTATGCACAGAAATGAACATTGTAGTAAAATTTGGGGACAACAAGAGTACTTTATCCCCTGAATGAATTAAGGATCAACTTTTCTTTAGTTTTTACCATTGAGAAATGTATCGTTTCATATTGCTATTGTGTTATAATATGCTATTAGAGAGAGATAGAAATAGAATGTGAGACTCATATATTGTGGGCTAGTCCTCTATTTATTCTTTCTCACAAAAAAAAAAAGACAGGGGATTCATTTTATTTTATATTGTACAAAAGGATCCAATGCCCATTGCATATGGTACAAGCTAGGTCATAGTCAATATATGCTTGACAATATATAACATATATATAATTACATATCTTCTTGATTTTTAGTTTTTTTTTCAATAAAGAAATTACATGCAATAGACTCACAATAACAATCCGATATGTCATTGCTATATAGATGGCCAATTTCAATTCATGATATAAAAAATTCATTGTGGACCAAAATTAAGGAAAAAATCTCCAATATTTATATATATATAGTTCATCTGATCATTTTTTTTCTTGGTACACAATTTGACTTTGCATTTTGGTACAGTGTTACACTAATATTTTTTTAACAAGTTTAATATAGTTTCTTCACACAGTGGGACAGTCATCTGTATATATAAAATAAGTAGATTGGAGTTTGGATTTATTATATAAATAACAACTAAAAATGACAAATTTTATAGTATCATTGTACTATTTTGAGTTGGGAGATGCACGGCACTTCACTTTCAAACATATCCCAAACTTGTATGCAATTATGCGAGCATTATTAAATAGTTTGTTATGAAAAAAAAATCAATCAAGCTTTGATTTGATTATTACATCTTGCATAAATTATTAAATAAAATGTAAGGTTATATATGTGATTTCTTTTAAGTTTTAAGTCATCATATTTGACTTCTTAGTATTTTGTTTTATATTATATATTAAAATAGTGTGAAGTGTATTGGTAAAAATACCTTTTTAAAAAATATATATATATTCTTATATTAACTTTCAACATAAATAAATTAAATTATTGACAATGCCGATCCCTAATTTTGAATAAAGAACAATTAAATTCTCATGCCAATTTTTGGGTATTACAAATACAGCTTAGCAAGTGAATTATAAATCACATATTTGACAAGGAATACTTTGATATGTACTAAAAAAAATTATTGACAAGGTTTATATATATATATATATTTGTGTGTGTTTGGTTAAAGTTTACTCTTATTTTTTTTAGAGTGTTTTTTTAAATATTAATTTTTTTTATTTTTATTCACTTTTTTATAAATTTTAAGACATTAAATCCTCTCTCAATAAATGAAAAAAAATTATCATAAAGTATTTTTAAGGTACAAATTAACTAGCAAAATTCTAAAAATAAGCAGAAATGCATTTGGTTGACTATATGTCAAAATAAACTAAACTGAAACACGTATGCTGAATTCAATAATGGATCATTTCGTAATAAAATGCACAAATTAAAAGAAAGCGAATTATTAATCTAAAATTTCTCCTTGAATAGTACAATTTAGATGACAATCAAAATCATTCAGTGGCGAAAAGCCAATGATTATACAATTTGTTTTTTTTTGTTGTCTTAATTTCGATCTCTGAAATTATATGGCTCCAATTAATTTAAATTCGATTTATATATTATGCATCGATGTAGTTATAATGAAAAAGTCTTTTAACGAAGATAAATGAATTCACAATTCTCAAATTCAAAAGATTACTTAAACATTACTAAAATATTTACTATTTGGACTAACTCCATTATTATTAGGGAAAATTATGGGTAGGATTTCAGTAAGATACTATATATTTTCCGGACCCGAATTTGAGCGAGTATCAAAATCAATGCCCGTAATCAAATCCACATACCCGAACTCAAACCCATAAAAAGTTTAAATAAATTATTATTTTATTAATAAAAAATTTATTTTTATCAATCTTTTTCATCTATAATCACAAAAAATAAAATAAAAATTATAAATATAAATGTACTATTAAATTACTTTAATATCTATAAAATATTTAACATTTTTTTTTGAAATTATATGGGTATTTCGATCATCCCTAATTATTATACAATTTGTTTTATGTAGAATGGTGACCAATTAACAATTGGGAAATGCTACAAAATTATGGGTGAGATTATGATGTAACAATTGCATCATGTAATGTAATTTTAGTTAATAGGATTGTGACACTTGTTATTTTGTTGCATCATGCAATGCAATTGGATAACATCAATGGCTACAATTGTGCCACATAACCCATTGCATGATGCAACAAGTTGCATCATAGACTCATGTAGCTTTAGCTCATGAGTTTACAGCCGTGGATCTGTCTTGAGATCTATATCAAAATATTTTAAAAAAAATTAAAAATATATAACACAAATTTCAAAACAGATTAACTATAAATTAATGAACTAAAACTATCTATAACTTTCTAACATTTTCCTTAACAATTTTCACTTAATCCAATTCCCAAGAGCTTCAATTTCGTGAAAACACATGCTTTATATTTGTCTTTCTAAATTTATAATTTCCTTTTTCCGATATATATATATATGGGTTTTGCTGGGCACTGGTTAAGAAAGCATTAAATGAGGTTAGGTAGTCAAAAAGTACATAGAAATCAGAATTTATATTAAATGTGTTTTTCTATTTTTCTTAAAGACACTAATACCCTCAACCTATTACTTAATAAATATTCATAATTACATCTCAATAATATTTTTTATATTTATTTCTCTCTATTTAATTGTTTAATTGTTTTAAATAAATTAAACACTTATTATTTTTTTTTGATAAATTAAACACTTATAATGAGTCTATATATAAAAAACACTTACATATAAAACAATTAAATAAAAATGTGACCAATATATTTAACATGATTGGATAAATAAAAAATAAAAGAATATAAATAAATACAGAGAAATAAATATAAAAAATATTATTGAGATGTAATTATGAATATTTATTAAGTAATAAGTTGAGGGTATTAGTGTCTTTAAGAAAAATAGAAAAACACATTTAATATAAATTCTGATTTCTATGCACTTTTTGATTACCTAACCTCATTTAATGCTTTCTTAATCAGTGTCCTAAGGGCACTGGTTAGCAAAACCCATATATATATACATATATATATATATATATATATATATATATATATACATATATATATATATGGATTCAACATTATACTATGCCTTTTGAGCTCAAAGCTCGATAACGATTACTTGGGATTTGATTGTGGAAATGCTCTCCCTCACGTGGGGTATGTTTGTTTTAGGGTTTATTTTCCTTTCTTTTATTATATTAATTGCATTACACTTACATATAAAACAATTAAATAAAAATGTGACCAATATATTTAACATGATTGGATAAATAAAAAATAAAAGAATATAAATAAATACAGAGAAATAAATATAAAAAATATTATTGAGATGTAATTATGAATATTTATTAAGTAATAAGTTGAGGGTATTAGTGTCTTTAAGAAAAATAGAAAAACACATTTAATATAAATTCTGATTTCTATGCACTTTTTGATTACCTAACCTCATTTAATGCTTTCTTAATCAGTGTCCTAAGGGCACTGGTTAGCAAAACCCATATATATACATATATATATATATATACATATACATATATATATACATATACATATATATATACATATACATATATATATATATATATATATATATATATATATATACACATATATATATATATATATGGATTCAACATTATACTATGCCTTTTGAGCTCAAAGCTCGATAACGATTACTTGGGATTTGATTGTGGAAATGCTCTCCCTCACGTGGGGTATGTTTGTTTTAGGGTTTATTTTCCTTTCTTTTATTATATTAATTGCATTAATTAGTGTCTTCAAATATTAATTAAGATTTCATTTGATTATTAGTTAACGAAGTTTTTAGATATTGTATTAAAATGCTTATTTTTATTATTTGTTCTACAAATTATAAATAATTAAATACTCTAAATTAATTAATCAAAAACAAATTTTGATCAATGTATGAGAAGATTGATCATTAGCAAAACCCATCTAATAATCCCATCCAAGAGATTTTGATCATTAGTTAATTGCCTCAATTATTGAACTTTATTAATTAGTAACAAAGATTTTAAAGGCAGGCATGCATGTTTGAAGGTTGTTCTTGTATTTTTTTTTTAAATTAATTCTAAGAATTCATGTCTATGTTATTTTCTTTTCTGTGTGTATATATATATATATATAATTAATTAATTAATTAATTTTTGTTTAGATTTTCCTTATTTTTTAAAAAACAGAATTCTGGTTATCTTTTAATTGTTCAATATATTCTATTCCTAAAACACAATTTTTTTGGTCAAAAACAGTAAATTACACAAGTTTTTTATTTTTCTATTTTTTAAAATAAAAAATTTTAAAAACTACATTCAATTATGTCCAAAATCTTTTACTATGCTATACATTGGTCTCCAAAATTGAGTCTCATTTCATATTTCAAATCAACTTAATTTCAAACTCTAAAAGTTGTTGAGATTGAAAGACTTTTATGTGCACCTTTACTCCTTTAGTACTCCTTACATGTAATTAAAATAGATTAACAATAAATCATATTAAAATAAAAAGTCTCATCACTTTACGCATATATTTGTATAATTTTTTTTGCCTTTATCTTAGTCCAAATGCACAAGTAACATATATATATATATATATATATATAATATTATACTTGCAAAATTACTCTCCTTAATTGACTAAAAATTAAAAGCCTTAGAGGGAAAACTTCCTCATGAATTTGTAAGTGCTTTATTTATTTTTTTATTAATCCGGACTCAACTCGTGTAACACACCTAGCTATATATGGTAGGAGAATCTTTCAATGAAAATAAATGCATTTACATGTTTTCGAATCTGAGACCTTACTTAAACGATACTAAACCACTTATCACTTGGACAAACTTTTCATTAATAAGTGCTTAATTATTTATTTATATATTCTCTGTGAAAATGAATAATTAAATCGCTAGACACAACAAATGCGACACATAACTATTTTATTTATTCTATATGCAATGCCCAATTAATCCCACATCTTATAATCTTAAAATAGCAAATGTTTCATTGGTGGCGCAGAAATTAAAGAAAGAAAGATGGGTGTATATGTATTGACTATTGAATATTGAGAGTATTAAAAGGCAGAAATAGTGGCGACAAATGGTGTTGCCTTTCCATTAATTTTTCCTCACAATTCATATAATAAACATAGTGTTAGATTTGGAAACATCATCGTACATATATAATGGTAGTCCAGCCCAATAGATATCAATTTTCTAATCCCATTTATGAAGTAAAGCGAAATGGCTTAGTTGGGCCTAATAATGTGGCTGGGCCTTCTAATGTGAATGTTAGTCAGAAACTGCATTCCCACTTTCCTCCTCTTCCTAACAGGCCCAAAGAGACGAGTTCCCATTTTCAGAGCACGAGCCCGCCACGTGAACCACCTGACAGAGGGGTTCGAAATCGTGCTCCTCCTTCTCGGCTTGCTGGGGCAGCTGTGCAGGATGGAGAGAAGGCTGCGTATGGTGTTGGGGTGGCTGCGAATGGAGGTGGAGAGAGCTTCAATGGCGGGTTGGCGTTCTCGAATGATGGCGTTGGGGCTGTGGGGTCGATGGCGTCGATTCCAGCTCGTGTGGATGAAGCTGTGGCTTCGGGAATGGATGTGGAAGAGCCTAATGAGGCCCGTTTTTAATCGGGTTGGTTCCCTTTCTTTCTTCTATTTGTTTTCCATGAATTGTGTTGTTTGGAATTGCCGTGGTACTGGTGCAAAGAGTTTTCCTAGTTTGATTAGAGATTTAAAGAGGAATTTTCATGTGGATTTTCTTGCTCTTCTTGAGACGCATCAAGAGGGTTTTAGTGCGCAACGTATTATGGACAAGTTGGGCTTTGATCATCGTGAAATTGTCGAGGCTGTGGGTTATTCTGGGGGTATTTGGTGTCTTTGGAGGAATAATGGTAGCAGGATTCGGGTTGTGCAGAGGCATAATTAATTTATCCATTTTCATATTCTTGATTGTAATGGTTCTTGGTATCTAACGGTCGTGTATGGTAGTCCTCATATTGCTCAGCGTGGGGACCTCTGGAGTAATCTTAAAAGTATTGGGACGACTATGGTGGAACCTTGGTGTCTTGTAGGCGATTTCAATGCTTTTTTGTTTGATTATGAGAAGTCGGGTGGAAGTAATAATGGTAGTCGTCCTGACCGCTGTTTTCGTGATATGGTGGATCATAATTCTCTTGTTGATTTGGGGTTTTCTGGTCCGGGGTTTACTTGGAAGCGTGGGGATGTTGCTGCTCGGCTTGATAGAGCCCTAGCAAATACAAGTTGGAGGCATTTGTTCCCAGAGGCCTCTGTCCTTCATCTTCCTCACTTGAAGTCTGACCATTCTCCTATTATGATTAGAACCCATGGGATGAGTGATTCGGGGCTTCGGAAAGATCGTCCTTTCCGTTTCTTAGCTTCGTGGTTACTTCATGATGATTTCCCTAATGTTGTGAAGGATGTTTGGCAGATGGATTGGCATTGGTCTTTAAATGCTTTTCAGGAGAAAATTAAAGTATGGAATCGTGATGTTTTTGGTAATATTTTCAGGAAAAAAGAGCGTCTTCTTAGACGTTTACAGGGCATTCATAATAAACTTAGCATGGGGCCTAATCTTTTTCTCTCTAATTTGCAAGAAGAGCTGTGGGTTGAATATGAGAATGTGCTTACTCAAGAGGAGATTCTCTGGATGCAAAAATCTAGGGAGCAATGGATAGTTAATGGTGATCGCAACACTCGTTTCTTCCATGTTTCCACTATGGTTCGTCGTAAGAGAAATAAGATTGAAGCTTTGAAGGATGATCGGGGGGATTGGGTGTATGACTCTGAGGTTCTCAATGATATGGCTGTGCTGTTTTATAAAAATCTCTACTCTGATGATTTGAGTTGTACTAGGCCTTATGATTTCTCGGGGTGTTTTCCTAGCCTTGATATTAGAGATTTGGCGGCTTGCTCCAAGTTGATCTCTATTGAGGAAATTAGGAGTGCCATTTTCAGCATGGGGCCTTTTAAATCTCCTGGGCCGGATGGGTTGAATCCCGTTTTCTTCCAGAATCAATGGGATACTATTAACCGCTCTCTTGGCCAACTTATTATGGACATCTGGTTTAATCCAGCTCTCATTAGGGGTATCAATCATACTCTTATTACCCTTATTCCTAAAACCGCTAGTCCGGAGTTGCTGAAAGATTTTCGCCCCATTAGCCTTTGTAATGTGTCTTATAAGGCTATTACTAAGGTGCTTGCTAATCGTCTGAAACTTCTGATGCCTAAATTGGTTTCCCCCAACCAATGTAGTTTCGTCCCGGGTCGTCATAGTTCTGATAATATTGTGGTGGCTCAAGAAGTTATTCACTCTATGAGAAGTATGAGGGGCAGGAAGGGTTTTATGGCTATCAAAATTGATCTGGAGAAAGCTTATGACCGTCTGAGCTGGGATTTTGTGATAGACACCCTTTGTGATATTGGCTTCGATCCTACTTTTGTGCAGCTGGTTAATATGTGTCTTAGAACGGCCTCTATGCAAATTCTTTGGAATGGGGACAAGACTTGTACTTTTCACCCTTCCCGGGGAATTCGGCAAGGTGACCCGATCTCGCCCTATCTGTTTGTGCTATGTATGGAGCGTCTGGCTCATGGTATTCAGTTTGCGGTAGATACTGGTGGTTGGAGACCCATTAGGCTTGGGAAGGATGGCCCGCCTATTTCTCACCTTTTCTTTGCTGATGATCTTATTCTCTTTGTTGAGGCTTCGCTGGATCAAGTAGAGGTGATTAAGTCTTATCTTGATAATTTCTGTGCTAGTTCTGGTAAAAAAGTTAATGCTGTTAAAACTCAGGTTTTCTTTTCTAAGAATGTTAATCATACTAGAGTTATAGAGCTGAGCCAGCGCTTAGGCTTCAATGTGACTAGCGATCTTGGAAAATATCTGGGTGTTCCTCTGCTTCACAACAGGGTCAATAAGGATACCTATGGCTTCATTGTTGACAGAGTTCGTGGTCGGCTTAGTAGTTGGAAGAGTTCCTCTCTTTCTCTTGCTGGCCGTATTACTTTAGCGAAGTCTGTGGCTGCTGCTATTCCTGTGTACTCTATGCAAATTACAGTGCTTCCTAGTAAGATTTGCGATGAGCTTGAAAAAAGGAGTCGTGCTTTTATCTGGGGTGATAGTGATACTAGTAAGAAGACTCACTTGGTCTCTTGGTCTAATATGTGCAAGACTAAGCAGAATGGCGGTCTTGGCTTGAGACATGTCAGAAACCAGAATAAAGCTTTTATGACTAAACTTGGATGGGGGCTGGTTAATCAAAAGACGCGCTTTGGGCTCGGGTTCTTAGGGCTAAATATAAGTGTGGTGATGACTTGATCCCGAAGGTTGGGCGCATCAGTACAGCTTCTAGGCTTTGGAATGGCATTGGTGATTCTTGGAAGCACGTTCAAGATGGCATGGTTTGGCGTCTTGGAGATGGTAAAAGGGTTCGATTTTGGTCTGATCCTTGGTTACCTAGTGGCTTGGCCTTATGCCACTATTCTCTTGTTCCTCTTTCTGAGGATGATCTTGATAGAGTTGCTGCTGAGTTTGTCTCTGCCTCTGGTGGTTGGGAGTGGAGCAAGTTTGATTTTTTGCTCCCTAATGAGATTTGTAATTTGATTGCTGCTGTTCCTCCTCCTTCGTCCGTTGTTCAGGGTGACCACGTTGCCTGGAAGCATAGTAGGGATGGTGCTTTCTCTACTAGATCTGCGTATCATGCCATAACTAAGGAAGATGGCACTGTGAGACATGATTTTTGGAAGCTGTTGGAAGTGGAAGGGTATGGAGAAGGTTCGTACTTTCCTTTGGCTTTGTGGCCACGACCGTCTCCTCACGAATGTGGCTAGGAAACGGCGTGGCATGGCTGCCACGGACGTTTGTGCTCGTTGCAACGGTGCGGCTGAGGACTTGCTCCATACTCTGATGGATTGTGTTAAGGCTAGGTGTATCTGGCTTAAGCTGGTTCATCCAAGTAAGTGGCATCTCTTCTTCAATGCTTCTCGTTTGAGCTGGTTGTCTATTAACTTGGGGAGCAATATGGGTTGGCCTGGGAGTGATTGGGGTGTGATTTTTGCCTATGCTTGCTGGTACATTTGGCGTATGCGCAATGCGGAAATCTTTGACAATCCTCATTTTAGTAATGCGGATCCTGTGTTCGCCATTCTTAAGCTTTCTGGTGAGTCTTCTCGGGCCATTAATAGATTGTGTGCTGGTAATTCTGGGTATCTTTCCCATGTCCAACGTTTCATCTGTTGGGAGAAGCCGAGTAGTGGGTGGGTAAAATTCAATGTGGATGCTGCTAGGAGAGAGACTATGCACCTCACTGCTTGTGCTGGGATTGCGCGTGATAGTGATGGCCGCTTTCTTATTGGCTTTATGCGCAATTTGGGGGATGGGTCGGTGTTGAATGCTGAATTGTGGGGTATTGCTTGTGCTCTTGAGGTTGCTTGGCGCTCGATGTTCAAGAAGGTCTTGGTGGAATCTGATTGTCTTCTTGCTGTGAATTTGGTGAATGGCTCTATTTCCTTGTCCCATCCGTGTTCTCCTATTCTTTCTCGGATCCACTACTGGATTTCTTGTGACTGGGAGGTTCAGGTTGTGCATATCCATAGGGAGGGCAACTGTGCTGCTGACACTTTGGCTGGCCATGCTTTTTCTGATTCTTTGGATTTGAGCATTCTCCATGATGCTCCTGCTTTCTTGTTTCCTGTTTTGCGTGCTGATTTAGAGGGGAGGGGAAGTTACCGTCTTTGTTCTGGCTAGCTTCCTTTCTTCTCTCCTCTTCTACCAAAAAAAAAAATATTCCTTTGCGGCCAAGTAAATTAAAGGAACTCTAACTTAAAAGAATTTGATATGTATTTATGTAGTAATTTATTTTCTATTAAACCACTAATCATAAATATGTTAGGATTTAAATTTTAAAATAATAGAGAAAAATCTCGAAACAAAATAGAGTAAGTGGGCCAATTGGCCCAATACTTTTCTTCTTGAAACAAGAAAAAGGCCTCCTAAAATGTTTTAATGGCTAAATTTTTGAAACATCAAAAAGTAATATCATTTTACTCAAAATGATTAATGAAATGAGGGTCTTTGACTTTGACTCTTCGAGTTTCATCCGTTCAAAATTGTAAGTTGAACTAAAATTATTCACTACATGAATAAATAGGAGTGGTATGGTAAACTCATTTGACTAATCAATTTATTTTTTAGAGAAGAATTGAAGATTATTAATTAAATAAGGCAAAAGTATTTTTTTTATCTCATTAAATTTTATATTAATCAAATATGAAGAAATGACATCGTTTTGAGTTATAAATTATCATTAATTGTAATTCAAAATTTTTTTAGGAGAAAATTAATCACAAAAAAAAAAGAAATTGAAAATTGGGATAATGTTTGGAATTATATGTTAACATGACATCGTTAATTTACCATTATGTTGCCACCTTACCTAATTGTTATATCATCTAAATATTTAAAAGTAATATCAAATAGTCTTTGGATTTGTAATTTGTTACCGTGATGCCACTTTTAACTTGTATAGGGACTATTTAGTATTACTTTTAAGTTTTAACTAATACAAGGATGATTCAATATTACTTTTAAATATTCAGATAATGTTACAAGGTGGAGGTGACAACATTGTGACAAATTAAAAGGCATGGGTCAACACATAATGACCTCGTCTTACGGTGATTTAACAGGTAACATCTTAGGGATTAAAATAGTTGATAAAATTATAAATTTAAAGATCAAATATTCTATTTTTAAAATTCAAAGACTAAATAATAATTTAACAAAGATTTAATTACAAAAAGTAATTTACCTCGTTATCAAAGAACTTCCTTTTAGAGTCTTATAGATCATAGATGTGATAACTGTCCATTGTTTTAAGAGATAAAATATTATTTAGTCCCTGAATTGTTGATCAAACTATTATTTAGTCCTTGAAATTTATAACTATGTCAATTATTTAGTCCTCAAATTTCTCAAAAATACAATTTAGTCCCCGAATTTGTAACTATGTCAACTATTTAGTCCCCAAAGTTAGCAAAAATACTATTTAATCCCCGAATTTGCAACTCTACCAACTCTAACAAGTAACAGTTAGGAGACTAAATAGTTGACAGAGTTGCAAATTCAGGGATTAAATAGTATTTTTGCCAAGTTTGGGGACTAAATAGTATATTTGTCAAATTCGGGGACTAAATAGTTGATATTGTTACAAATTTTGGGGAATAAATAGTATTTTTGATAAATTTGAGGACTAAATAGTAGTTTGACCAATAATTTAGAGACTAAATAATATTTTGGCTCTTGTTTTAACAAAACTATTTTTGTTGGGCCAAAATTGTTTTAACAAAACTAAACTTGGACACACACCCTCTCACCACTTGAATACACCAAGTACATTTTCAAACAAAAAATTTTAATTGAAAAGAAGGCCCATCCACTCCAATCAAATCAAATATATCAAAAAGCCATTACCAAGAAAATAGGCAACTTTTCAAGCAAAAAAGTTGAAAATATAAAAGAGCCTTGACTCCTTTTCTGCCCCTAGATTGGGATATGTTATAGTAGGCCATAACTTACTTAAACTCTCTTTGATCTGAATCTAGTTTCAAAAGATTATATCAATCTTGAGATATATTTAAAACAAATAAAAAAATTTGTCATCTATGTCCTCCTAACCATCCCTTGTACTTGATAATAATAATTGTACCTATATGCTTTCCTTGTTTGAAGACTGAAATCACATTTTTGCACATTAATTTCTTATTGAATTAACCTATTAAGTAGGAGTAAAAGTAAATAATCATTTTGTGCATTGCCGCTAACAAGTCAATGTGCAAAATTTTGTATTTAAGCAAAACTTGAGAGAATCTAATTCCAACCAAAGGCTAGACTCTCCTTTACCCTCTAGGCCAGCGTTATCTGTTTGTTTTAATCAATTTCCTTTTTGTTTTAAAAAAAATACAGAAGGAAGCACAAGGTTCAAGTATGTATTAGGGCCATTAGATGGTGATGGTACTTTTTATGTTTCACCGAGTTTTAAATTGATCCTTTATATATTTTAGAAGTTTTAAATTGGTCCTTTCGTCCAAGTCGTTCATTTCTCTCATTAAGTACTAACGTGATGTGCTGAGGTGGACATATAATCTCTCATACGTGTCTATTTTAAGCTGATGTGTTATGCCACATCATCGTTACATTATCTTCTATTCATCATATGTGATGATGTGTCAATTACATGGCATGACACGTCAACAAACCATATATTTTTTTCAAGTATAATGCAATTAAAAAAAAAAAGTTAAAAGCTGAAGTAGAGCTTGTTGACCCACTCCACCTTTTACCTCTGGACGGTACCAACTACCAACTCACAACTCAGTTGAAAGTAATCATATATACTCTTTGTCTTCCAACTAATTTCAGATTTCTGGGTCTTTTATGGTTTGGTCCAACTCAGTTGAAAATAATTATTATACTTGGAAGTGTTTTAATTACTTCATTTTATAAATTTGATTAATAGAGATGAAATTTAAAAATAATTCCATAATAATTTGATCAAAGTAATCTTCAAAGAATTTAAATTTTCATCCAGATAAAAATTTTCACATTGAAAAAGCAAAGCTGAGGACAAAGATAAGATATCATAGAGTCCAATAACATAAATCAATTCTGTCGTACAAAGTTGGACTGAGAACGTCAAATTCTAAGAAATTGAAAATTCTTTACAACTTCAAATTTAAAACATGTAAATTACTGTTTGAAGAAGGACAAAAATCACATTTTAGTTCATAATATTTAACACCTTTTTTAATTTGGTATCTAATATTCACCTAAATTTAATTTGATCCTTCAGGTTTGTAATTAATACTAAATTGATCCCTAAATATTTTGTTAAGTAATATTAATACTTGAATAATTAAGAGACTAAATAGAAAGGAATTAAATGATGCATCATCTCTCACACACACACAAAAGATACCTGCAGTTTGCATCTTCATTCATTTATCTTCGGCATTCCAAATTTTTTTAAAAAAGAAAAAGCAAGAGGATTCATACAAGTTATAGTTATACCACTGTAATCCCAAAACAAACACAGAATCCATACATATTATTAGCAGTAGGCAGTACTAGACCCTGAGTAGAAAAACGCTCAATTCAGGACCAGCACCACCATCGGGATTAATAAGATAGTAGGCCTCCGAGTCCTTAGACCCAACCACCCTCTCGAACCTCGCTCTCATATACATAACCTCCCCTTCCCCTTCCTCCTCCTCCTCCGAACCATTCCCATTGGGAATCACGCCCGCCCCCATTGATATGGGCCCCACCGCACTCAACACCTTCCACTCCTCACTCCCACACTCCACCCTACTCGCGTACCCGCACTTCCTCCCATTCCTATAGCTCCTCCATACGCCTTCCTCCACCAGTTTCCCTTTCTTCTTCTTGTTCTTCTCGCATTCCAGCGCGATCCGGACCAAGCCGCACGCCATCTCGCGGACGAGGACGCTGGTGGGCGTGGGGAGCTGGACGAGGAAGGGCGGGTGGGACTTGGGGTCGTCCTGGAAGGCGATGTGCACGCGCCCTCGACGGTTGCCGAAGAGCGTGCCCACCACGACGCCGCGGAGGGAATTTTTATTAGTGCGGGTTTTGAAGAGAGGTGGGAGAGAGAGGGCGGATTTGAGCTTGGAGAGGGAGTGGCTCTTGGGGAGGCGTTGGATGGTGGGATGATGATGATGGAGGGTCAGGATGTGTTCCTCTTCTTCGTGGTCGTCGTTGTCGTTGTTCTTGAGATGGAGGTGGAAGTACCTCCGGGAGAATGAGAAGGAGGAGGAGGAAGACTCGTGCGGGGATTTCGCCATTATTGTCTTCATCGTGGATGATTTTGTTAGCAGTAGTAGTAAGGATTTGGAGTGTTATTGGGAATGGAACGGGGGATTTATTAATAATATTGGATTTGATGTGAGTGTTGTATAACGTAGTGCCAACTTTTTTGTGATAGGGGGGAAGGTAAGCAGCCACACCAACCATTTGGGAATTACAAGGAAACACTGATGAGATTATTTGTAAGACAAAATTAGTTTTGTTATTTCTGCCTCTTTATTAACCAACAAATTTAGCCCAAGCTTTTTATCTGATTATTGCTTTAATTGTATTCTTCTAATTGATTATATAAAATGTGATTTTTTATATTTAATTTTTCTGAATTTGTGATTAATTATTCAAACACTTTTTGGTTATATTGAGAAATTTTATAGCAAAGATATAATTTTATCTAAGTTTAATCCTTTTATTAATAATGCCCTTAAATTTTTGAATTGTAAATAATTTTAACCTTTATGCAAATTTTGTTTAAATAATTAATGATAAATATAGATGTAACCTTCAATTTTATATAACTATGATATCGAATAATATTTTTAGCTAAACTTTTTCATCAAATAAGTCATAATAATACTTTTTATTTTGTAATTATATTTGTGGTTAAATTAGAAAAAAAAATTAAAAGTCATAATTCACAATAAAATTATATTTGTATTAGTCATTAATTAATTAAAAGCAAAATCACTTTTGCGTTATAATTTAGTAAAAATACATTTTCTATCCCAACGTCTGAATATTGAAAGTGAGGAAAAAGACGAAGAAGCAGGTGAAGAAACACCAAAACATACCCACCGGGGACCACCTCCTCTAGCTATATATGTTGTATTGATAAATCATAGTTTAATTAATTATAGTACTTTTTAATTAGTTTATATGGTGCCACTACTCCCACAAAATGATCTAATACAGAGATGCCTATCTATTCTATACTATCACTGTCACTTTATAAATTATATCACCCACCCACCTTTGCTAGCTTGAGTGTGTCCTCCCTGTATCTTCTTAATTTCTTCTTTCACCAAATTCCTTCATCTCTTTCTGTCCTTTCACATTGGACGAACCTTTAGCTTTCATTTTTTAAATTATTATTTAGAAAACACTACACTCTATTTTTTAAATATAGACACACCACATATTCATTATTCAATGTGAAAAATACTTAGTTATTATTATTGAGTACTTATTACTATATATATGAGTAGCAATGAATTCCGATATAATTACATTTATTGGGAGAGATATGCTCAGATTAATTATTCAATTGTCGTCAATGATGTAATTTGTTGCATGCATGCAATGTAATTTTGATCAATAGGATTGTGATACTTGCTATTTTGTTGCATCATTCAAAGCAATTGGATCACATCAATGACTACAATTGTGCCACATAACCCATTGCATGATGGAACAAATTACATCATAGACTCACCCCTCTTATATATAGAAAATACTATTAAAAAATATATTTCGATCATATCTAAGCATCTAACTATTCAGCAATTAATTAATGGGCTGTTATGAGAAAATTAGAAGAAGAAAAAATCCCTTTAAGTGCCAGTCAACAAACTCTCTATCTACTACAATAAAAGTCTTAATTAAATTTTAAATTATATATATAATTGATAGTTAACAGCTCAATCCAAAATCAACAATGTCAAGACTTAATTAATTCCATCATCATCGCATCTAATATGATAAGTATATATCGAGGATCGAACCATTAAACTACTTCCTACTACAATGATGTGTTATGTGTATATATAGGAGCAATTATGATGGCTTGTAGGCTGTTAGCTCATTAAGTATAATTAATTATTAAAATATAAATGACAAGTTTTATTTCCTAATATTATTGTAATTGGAAACCAAGAATTTTATTGTAATTCAATAATTATATCTTCCATGGGTCGGAATTAATTTGCTTCTTATTTTTGTTTAAATCAGGGTATACGCGTTGAGTACATCAATTAATCTACCTCCTCACTAACTTATAAACACTTCGAAGATTAGGATAGCTAGCTTAAGAATTTAAAGTACTTAAAGTTAGGAATCGAACCCCTGACACTTGATTAAAAATGAATAAAAACCTTCGGTATTTTTGGTCTAAATCAAGGATTTGCTTCCTATTTAGAAGAGAATATTCAGTATTTTCTTCATTATTTATCATCACTGTTATTTGTTAATATTAATAAAAAATTTGTTTTTGGTTTGTTTAAAGTCGATCCCTATTTGATAAGGTACTATCATATTTACCTACCGATCGAGAGCTCCCTCAGTCACTCCGACCTTAACATCACTATTAGGTGCAAATGACCTAAATAACCTCAGTTAGAACATTATAAATATTCGGTCCATACCCCAGGTACACACACTATACACTGAATCTTATCTGGTTTTCCTATATTATCTCATATCTATATTGACTTGAGCGTCCGAGTCCAACCAAGGAGGCCTCCTCCCGCCGTGATTCCACTGTGCAGGTCATCGGAGATCCTAAGGAGTGCTCGGAGATTCATTACTATTAATATTAACAAATGACATTAGATAAATTGACATATATACTTAAAAATTCAATATTCTCGTAGTACTAGATTTTTATCTCACCCATGTTTATATTAATTTGTTATTTGTCTATATATATATAGAACTGGCATGAACCAAAAATTCAAAAAATGCATGCAAAAATGTCAAAGAGAAGTTGACAATATACATATTTAGGTAGTGAATGCTAGTGAATGCTGATGATGGGTTCATGGGGACGTCAATGGAGTACATAGGAGCAGGACTATATATGTGGGTGAGATAACCGACCAATCTTACAGATCAACTACTCTTTATGCAAAACCAAACCATTTATATATAAAAATACTATATATCTCCAACTTTGGGAGGTAGATCAAGTATAGCATGCATTAAGAGAAGGATAATGTTACTATTAACCAATAGGTGATAAATTAGAGTAATTATATAAGTGTTTTACTTTTATGTTTGAGCCTTGCGCAAAAAAATTTTTTTTGCTAATAATTTTAGAAGAGCACTAGCTTTGTTATATTATAAGATATCGGCTATATCAAATCAAATTAAACAGATATACCATGATGAGTCAAAGAAGCCTGTAAAATTAAAAAGAGTCAAGACATTGGAAGAGGTTGAAATTTAGGGTAACGAGGGCTAATAATTGTGTCAGCAAGATCAAATTTTTTTTTTTAAGGAAAATGATTGGCTAAAGTGTTGGCCGTGCAATTTTACAGCGTTCATCTTAGTCATTGATTTCATCAATTCTACAATATAATTTTTGGAGCTTGATGAAATTAATGGTTAAGATGTGCACTGTAAAATTACACATCAGCCACCACACTTTAGCTGATCTTTTTCTTTTTTTAATTAGATGTGATGTAGTTACTGTCACTCTGTCAGAGTCATTTATCATCAGTTAAGATTTACAAAGGAATAAGAAATACTATTCTCTCTTAACTCAGTTCTTGATAGGGATGATCAGGATAGATTTTGGGTTGGGTATTTTTCTCTGAATTTGGACCCAGATTTAAACGGGGATTAAAATCAATCTCCATCTTCGGATTCTATGAATAGTTAAATCTCCATATTCGGACCCATAAAAAGTTTACATAAACTTATTTTTATCAATTTTTTTCATTTATAATCACAAAAAATAAAAAAAAATTAAATCATAAATATAAATGTACTTTTAAATTACTCTAATATGTATAAAATAGTTAACATTTTTTCTTAGCATTATATATTTTCTCAACACCAAAAGTTTAAAATTATTACTTTTTATATGTAAAAATAAATAATTACTATTGCGGGTAGGGTACGGGTATGATACCTCCTTACCCATTTTCAGACCCATTAACTTTATATTCGGATCCACAGAGTAAAATTTCATGGTACTTATTGGGTATCGGTATTTTGATCATTCCTAATTCTTAAATTAGTAGGTATTTAATTTTTTTTAAATAAAATTTTATATTCAAGTTTTGTATACAAATTTTTTTTATTGAGATAACTTAATTTATCTTCGTTATGAACATTTAATTTGTTAACTCAAGCCAAATTAAATAGAGTCCCATGAATTTATGAATACATGTGGTTTCAACCAAATAAAAAAAAAATGCTATTCTTATGTAAATAATACTTATTTAATTTATATATTTGTGTCATTTAAAAATTTTGATAACTAACCTTTGATCAGATAATCGTTTGATTGATAGATGGATGAGTTGATATGAGCGAATATGGTCCCTCCACACTTTAATTTCTTGTTGAAAGTGGTGGGAATGGAAATGATAATTTCTTATAATATAATAGTTATGATATTATTTTATTTTATTTTTTTTTGTTTCTTAAGGTATTTCCCAGCCCGACAGGCCAATGACTAATCCTCTGCAGATCTGAGCTCCATTTAAAGGTTTGTCGCTGGCCAATTGGTAATGGTGAATGTTTTCATAAAATATGTAATGAATTTTTCGATAGGTACAATTAACTCAACATCAAAGCTCAATTATTTTCATAATGTTAGTTTTAAATGGATTCCAAGGGTTATGTAATGTAGCTACTGATTTTATTACTAAAAAGGCTAACATAGATTATAGAGACGTTGTATGGACGAATTCTGTTCCCCCTTTTTTTTTTTAGGTTTTGTCTTTTGATCAATAAAGTTTTTCAGCATCACTCTGATTCTTTTAAAAAAAAAACTCAAACATTTTCTTGATTGTGCTATACCTAATATATTAGTGGGAATATAGAATGAGCACCATTGGTATCAAGCACTTTCTAATTTATTAATGTATCCCAAACTAATGGTATTTGTTTTGTTTATTTATTATTTAATAAATAACATATGACTAAAACCTCATTTTAGTCTCTCATATATGCTTATTTTATTAATTTGGTTACTCACATAGTCACATGTCAACTATTATTCTAGTCCCTCAAAATTTTCGTGTTATCAATTTGATCCCTTACAAATAAAAAATTTGATCTCTCATCGTTTAGCCAACTATTTAAATACTTAACAGATTTAATAACGTGTATAATTAACTATTTGACTAAACAAATTAATCCATTATCTTAATTTTATTAAAAACAAATTCTAGTTTGGCTTCCTAAAATAACAAATTAACAATACCAATATGTGAAGATGAACTAGTAGGTGAGCTAGTCTGAACAATTGTTGTCTGCCCATGAATCTGAATTATTTGTTTAATTACATTCATTACAAAATTACTTGAAATGGCATTCTTTTCTTCGTGATATATACAGGATTATGACATGTAAAAAGTTATATTGCATCTCGAGTCATCCTATCCACAATGATAATGACAAAATTGAATTGGATACATACAACTAATTTCATCGTAGACCTGCTCAACTAAATAAGATCAGTGGTATCATTTTTTTCCCTCTCTCAAATGGCATTCTTTTCTTCATGATATATATATATATGATTGAAAATAAACACAAATACTACTTGACCATATTCATCTCAAATATTCTCAGTGAGCTAAACCAGACAAGGTTTAGCAAAGCAAAAAGAGAAGAAATTGAGATTGATAAACCAACTTAATTCCTATTAACAATCACTTAGAATTAAATCAGAGAGGCAAAGGAAAGGGATTGTAACCTTCATTCACCATTCTCTCCAATGGCCCAAACAGTGGCTTAGGTAGATTTCCCCATTCATACCAATCCCACCCATCGCACTTGTCCGCCTCCAAATTCTGAGGCGCTTGCTCTGAATCCGCCGGCGTTGCCCTAACGAAGATAGTCACGTAGTGGCACGGCTTCCGTATCTCCTTGAACACGTTGTTCGTCACCGTTAGGAACTCCGTCTTCTCTATCTCCATCCCTGTTTCCTCCTTCACTTCCCTTTTTGCACATTCCTCAAAGCTCTCCCCTGAATCGCGCAGAAACGTGAATCAAATTTTCTCGAGAAACAAACAATCGTCAATACAGATTACACAGATCGAGAGAGAGAGAGAGAGAGAGAGAGAGTGTGTGTGTGTGTGTTACCGAACTCCAGGTGGCCGCCGGGAAGAGCGAAGGTGGAGTCGCCGACGGAGGAGCGCCGGCGACCTAATAGTACAGATCTGCCCTTCAGGAGAAACACCACCACCGCCACCCTCGGTACTGGCGCCGCCTCTCCATTCTCCATCTTCTTACTTCGAGTTCGAAGCGACGATTCGATCTGGTTCTGTGAGCAACGCGACGGCGTCGTTTTAAAGTGTGTGAATATTCAATTTTCTGATCAAATTTTGGTAGGTCGAGTCAAAAGTCAAAAGGTTCTTCTGCCCAAATACGACAAACGCAATTGGGTCCGACTTCGTCAGACGTCAATCGTTATGTGACACGTGCTAGTTCTTCTTCTTTCAATAAATTAAGGCCAAGAACAGTTTCTTGTGCTTGGGCTCCAAGAAAACTTTTGAGTTAATTTTTCGTAACTATTATTTGTATTTTATCAAATAATTTAATTTATTTGTTAAGTTAAAAAGCACCTAATTTTCTTTCGAAACATATTGCAACATATTTCAAATACTTTGGTTTAAAGGTTTAAATACATTTTTCGTCATCCTAATCTTATAAAAATTTTAAGTGGGTCTGTTTAGTATAGGAATAGGCAACTAGTAATTATATTTTCATTTTCTAAAATGATTTCATTTTCATTTTTATCATATAAGTGACAAAAAAATTGATAGCAAATTTGACAATTTATTGGTTCAGCAATTATTATTATTTTTTTTTTGGCCTGGTTCAGCAATTATTATTTACACTTATATTTTACATCTAATTAGTTCAATCCATTATTAAATTTGACATATTTTTGATAAAAATGTGATAAGAAGAACAATGTTGAATTAATTTACAAAGGACTCCCTTAATTGAAGGAACTAATTAAAAGGTAATTGTACATAATTCTAAAACTCCTAGCAACAGTGATCTTTATTGCCTAATTTATTTTGTTTAAATAATCTTATTTTAAAGGTTAATTGTAAAAAAAATTTTAAAATCAAATTAAATAATATATTGTATACAAACTATCCCAAACATCTCAATTTGGAGGGGTTGAGTGGACCACCCTACATTACTTGCTTATTAAACTCTCAACCAAGGTTTAAGAGTTTCAAACCAGTCCAGTCCATCCTACTTTCCACCTCACATCACTCTCAAACTATCTTCATAACCAAACCTAAGAGAGATGTGTAAGTAACTATCCGATACCAGTGATTAATCCCTTCGTTGCAGGTCCTCCATTTAATTATAAAGTATAAACAATCGATCATAAAATACTTTTCATATCTAGAAATGAGATTTGAACCTCCATTACTTAGTTAAGAGACTAGATGAAAAAACTTCTAAGCCACGATCAATGTGGTTACTATTTTGCCCTTATGTAAGGTAGATGTGGAATATGTGAGGTGAGGAATAAATGCGACACTTCATAATTATATTTTTCATTCCCTGTCATCATCCCACCTTCCCGAACCAAATCATTCTTATTTAATTTCACTTTCCTAAATGCTAAACATATTTTTTTAAAAATTCGATTTTATTTTTCTTTAGCTCACTTTCACATAACACCAAAACATTTTCTCTGCAAGAAAGGCAACAAAGGAGTATGTGGAGAGCAAAAAATTATGGTCTCAATGTGAAGCTTCAATCATTAGTATTACCTTGTAAAGAGACTTTTGGAAGAATTTCTACCGAATATTATAAATGAACTAACTCAATCTTATTTATAACACTCTCTAGCGTCCAGCCATCTTTCATAGTTCATACTAGTAGCTCGTAAGAATTGTGAAGGATAAAAGCCTTTTTTGCCATGAACAACAAATTTCACAAATAAACCATCATTTAAACACCTCTCACAATCACAATTATTTGATCAAATCTCAGTGAGGTACACCAACAGAAGCAGAGATAATTAGATAAAATCAGAGAGGAAAGGGGTTGAAACCTTCATTCACGAGTCTCTCCAATGGCCCTAACAACGGTTTTGGTAGATTTCCCCATTCATACCAATCCCACCCATCGCACAGGTTTGGCTCCGCATTCTCAGGCACTAGCTCTGATTCCGCCGGAAGCATCGCCCTCAAGAAGATGATGACGTAGTGCCGCGGCTTCGGCTCCTCCAGAAACACGTTGTTCGTGACCGTCAAGATCTCCGCCTTCTCTATCTCCATCCCTGTTTCCTCCTTCACTTCTCTGATCGCACACTCCTCAAGGCTCTCCCCTGAATCCCGCACAAACACTGATCAATTTTTTCTCGAGAAACAAACAATCGTTGGTGTAGATTCGGAGAGAGAGAGAGAGAGAGAGAGGGAGAGTTGTTACCAAACTCGAGGTGGCCGCCGGGCAGAGCGAAGGTGGAATCGGCGATGGAGGTGCGCCGGCGACCTAATAATACAGATCTGCCTTTGAGGACAAACACAGCCACCCCAACCCTCGGCACCGGCGACGCCTCTGGATTCTCCATCTTCTTCTCGGAGCTCGAGCTGTCCGTTGAAGCAAGGATTCGGGTGTAAGGGTAAGGCGACGGCGTCGTTTTGAAGTGTATGAGTTTTGTGGTCCTCTTTTGGGTGGTCAAAGTCAGGAGGAGGTTCTTCTTCCCGCTGAATATGGCAAACGGCCGTGGGTCCCATCTTGCAGTTACATAAGTAACAAGCATGCCAGCGTCTCCTCCTCCTCCTTCTTCTTCTTCTTCTTCTTCTTCTTTCTTGAGTAAATGAGTGAGAAAGGAAAGCGGATCGATCGGCTCGGAGAGAGAGAATGCCTGAATAAATACAATAATTTGGAAAAAAGTTCCATTAGTATCAAAATAATGTTAGTTGCTTAAGGGTGGGTGTATGATATAATTTATTATATAATTTATTATATCATGCAATGAGTACATATAATTTGTGTCGTGATTTTTATTGAATATGTGACACAATGATTATATAGCATCAATAGTATTAAATACCAATTGTATCACATATTTATTGCATAATGCAACAAATTATGTCATAGACGAACCTTCAAACTTAAATGTTAGCCAAAATTTGCTTATTTGTCATGATATGTACAACAATAGTTCAAACTTTTCAATATTATTTAGGGTATAAAATAATTTATTTATAAGTTTCATCTCAACTTCTTTTTTCCAGTTATGTATATCTCACTTAAAGATTAAAATCTCTTTTTTTTGCCTGGTGTCCGAGGTATTGCATCAACTAATTCGAACTTGACCTGCGTTGTATATTTGGCTATGGTGGGAGAGTCTCCCAACGAAGATAACTGCATTCACAAGGTTTTAAATCCGACACTTTGCTAAAGCAATACCAAGTTGCTTACCACTTGAACAAATCTCACGTTGACTAAAATATCATTTTGTTTCTTCATTAATGATGTTTTTTCAATTTGGTTCGTCGTAGATTTTCCTTTACAATTTAATGTCTCATAATTTGATTTGTTATCAATTTAGTCCCTTTATTGAATGTTATCTAAATCAGTAACAATTGTGGTAACTTTGACGTTTGGTGTTGACAAACTAAGGTTAAAAGAAAACTTAAGGTTATCTAAATCAGTAGCACTTGGAATTTGAAATCCTTACTTGCATGATTTTATTAAAGTTATTCATAAATCCTTCAATCTAGCATATATTAAAATAATAAGTGCACTTTACCCTATTGAATTTAATTAATTAGGAGATTGTGCATTTTTACCTTTCTTAACTTCAAAACCTGACAAAACTCCTCCTTATGCCTATCATCATGTGCAACTCAAGATCTTTCTTTTTTTTTTCTTACATATATTTTTTTATTGGACGATAATCGTGTTCGATATATTATCAAGCATTAAATGTGATCACATCTTCTAACGGGGATTTGAATACAAGTTTATCACATTGTAAGTGACTAATTCCTTCTACAAGACCCAATCCCAATGTGCAACTCAAGATCCTTATCCTATATTTCCATCAAATTTGTCAAACATTGTTATCCCCCTACATTAGCATGAATTTGTAGTGGCATCCAATTTTGTGTCAAGTGAGGCCAATTATGTAAATTGAAATCCTCTTATTCTTCCTTCGTTGTGAACCATATTAGCCCATGAACAACTGCCATTCCAAACTTGATTGTAGCCCAAAACACTTTATGTTTTTTAATAGTAGCCCAACAACAGTTAATGAGACTCTGAGTGTAGCTTCAACTTCTTGAATACCACACTGACATGTAATACTTTAGAATTTTCTTATAATTCAGTAAATAATAAAGTTCAAAAGAATTATAATTTCATTAATATCCCAAAATAGAATAACTTCAAAAAAATCCCAAAATAGTAAAATGTGAAATACTTGACACAAAAAATTCTTAAATACATACATATAGGAGTGTCTCATTTATACATTAATTAATTAATAAAATTCAACATTTCATGTTACCTCTAGTGTTAAAGTCTTTAGAAATTCAGGCAAAAAAAAAGCCTTTAGAATTATATGAATATTATATTATTGACTAATACATAAAAATAATAGTCCAATGGATGCCTTTAAAAATCTCCAATCAAATTAGGTCACTCCAAAATCTTATTGATAAATAATGATACAAAATGAACAATATAATTGTCGTTGTGAATGTGTTGAATTTAGCCCATTAAAATACATGGTTGTTAAAATCGCGATTTTACTTGAAAATGGGTGAACTTGGGTGGAAATACATAGACTCGGGTAGAATCACTATTTGAGGGGCATTTTTACAAGTTTATAAAAGCTTATTGAGAACAAGGATGATGATGTATAATATTAGATATATTTTCTGTGATTGATTTTTAATTTCTACAATTGAACTTTTATAGATAATCTCTTAATCCATATAGAAATTAGTTTTTGAGACTGAAGAGTGAGATTTTTTTTTGTTGAATTCATCAGGATATCCAAAGAAGATGCCAAATCCTTATTTATGAATCATGATTATATATATATGGCTCATATATAGTGCCATCAAAACATCATAATCATGATGATTCATAAAGCAATAACCCCTCTATCGAACCATATATATATATATATTTTTTTTTTTCTGCCAATTTTATTGATAGAGACTTGCGTGGATTTTAATGAGTACATGGCCTCACTTAAGAAGTCATTTATTGGTTGTTTAGAGTACACATCCATATACACATATTTGGATTTGACTACTCAAAGAATAATTAATCTACTTCTTTGTTTGTACTAATTAAATTTTATCTTAATATATCTTGTGTTACTTTAATTTAATTTTCATCACTTTCTTTAGTTACGTTGTTTGTTTTTTTGTTTGTTCTCCTCAAGTACTTTAATTTCAAATTTCAAGTGGGATTGTTAAGTTTGAATTGGCAAATGTAAAATAATGTTCAAGTCAAGAGCTTGCACATTGAAAAGAAAAACAGAGCCCGGTAAATAGACAAGAAAAATATTTTATCGATGACCTAGATCGTTATATATATATGTAAAAGAAGATAAGCACAAAATATATTTATAAGGTTTATTATGTATATAATAATATAAGGCCAATCCTTCGTTGTATCTTTTTTATGCATAGAGAAAAATGTCAGTTTATAATTACGTTTTCAATCTCATAGTCAACTGTCTACGAAACATACATTTCACTTGTGGCTTATTTATTTTTTTAAATCACACTTTAATTTATATATAGGAAAAAGTTTCTTTTCTGCCCTTAACGTTTGGAGATTCTGTTATTTTAATTCCTAACGTTTTTCCGCTATCGATTGTATCTCTAACGATTTGTGTTTCCCCCAATGTCAGATTTTTAGTTAATACCGTCAATTTTTGAATGGTTTTTTTTTATGACGTGTCATCCTATGTGGCCAACAATTATGACTGGACTTAAATATTTTTTTTTCACATCAGTAATCCATTTTAGGGCTATAATGGACCCCAAAAACTCAGTACATCAGTGAATCTAGTACACCAAAATACTCATTACATCAGTAAAATGGACTCTAAAAACTTAGTACTATTGACTGCTGATGTGAAAAAAATTAAGTTCAATCAGAATTGTTGGCCAAATAGAATGCCACGTTATCAAAAATCGTCCAAAAATTAACGATATTAGCTAAAAACCTGACATTGTGTGGAACACAAAATGTTAAGGGTATAATTGACAGCGAAAAAAATATTAAGGACAAAACTAACGAGACCCCAAATATTAGGAAAAAGAATATATACTTGAGTCTTATATGTTCGAAGCAATGTAAAACTTTATTACGTAAGTGTTTCACAACAACTTAGTTTATCAAAAACGTAATAGTCTCTGGTGTGATAATACAAGTTAATTTTTTTTACCAAATACATTTCTGTCATTCAAGTTTCTATAGTTATTTTGGAAAACTTATAAATGCAAACGCCCTCCCCCTAAATATATAATTTATGACTATATAAAATTTTTTTTTTTTAAATCTTATAGAAGGATATCTATCTAGTCTTAGTCAGAGGTGTCAAAACGGGTCCAACTCACGGGTTAGACCTGTTTACCCGCAAATACAGCGCGGGCTGGACTGATGAAAAAATAACCCGCGGATAAATGGATCCGGGCCGTTAAATAAACAGGTTTAGTCGGGCGACCCGCGGGCAACCCCTTTTTTTAAAACTTTTTTTTAAAAATAATTAATATATTATGCTTTTATGAATTTATTTAATTTTTGGACTACCAACTCCAACTTTAAAATATAGTTCTGTTTAAAAAATTAAAATATAGTTGTATTTCAAAATTTTTTTAAATGCAATTAAATCTTTAAAATATTTTATGTTGTTGGATCATTTGTTTTCCAATCATCAAGATTATTTATAGACGTTGGATATATTATAGACAATTTAATGGAATATTTCTTCAACTTTTAATTAAAATGATTTTTAATTACAAAGTTGATGTTAATTTATTTTTCAATCATAGAGATTTAACTTTGATTACAATTGGATGTATTTTTCCTATATCAATTTTACTTAATTTATTTCTTTTTATTTATTTTCAAACACAATTCCAAAAACAAAATCAAATGGCATGCGCGGATGTGAAGATGAGCAAAATTATGCACACTATTGACTAGAAGTATAGAACATCGGCATATAATATTAGCATTTACCCTTTTGAAAATTAGAAAATAAAAAAACTTTTAAAAAATTGATATAAAAAAAAATAAAACTAACCCGTTTGACCCGTTTAACCCGCAACCCGCACATATACGAGCCGGGTTGATATTTTCTCAACCCGTTAAAATCTTGACCCGTACGGGTTGGCCGTTTGACACCTCTCTTAGATACCCATTACTTGAATACTAACTAAATAATAAAAAAAAGATTTGACTTGAAGAAATGTCATTATAATTTATAACTATCTTACTTCTTAATTTTAGCTTATAACTAATCTTATCTTAATAAACTCTCTAAATAGTTGCATTGACAAGAGTTTTTGATAGTACAACTCTCAAGATGAAAGTTTTTTTTTTAAAAAAATATAAAAGATCTTATTTAAAAGGAATAAAATATCTTAGTAAGTTTTTTTTTTTTACAAAAAAACTATACTTATTAATCCGTGAAGTAAATAATTACAATTGACAATGAAGTACTGTCTACGCTTTAATAAAAACCACACCTAAACCAACAAAAATTCACAAATAACTTGTGATATTCACCTAGAAGAAGAAAGACTTTTGAACTACCCATTTACTAAAAAGTATATAAGTATATGTCATAATTTTTTAAATTTGTATTATATATATACTTTTATAAGTGCGAGTTTAAATATTTTCTTGGTATAAAAAAATATAGGTGAAGTAAGTACTAGTATTTTATTAGAGTCAAAAAAAATCTCTCAATTTCTTTGAAATTTTATTGAGAGATTTATATATCACTTACCAATAAGTTTCTCATATCAACTATATATAGGGTTTGAATCTTTGTCCTTGTGAGATAAGAATTTAAAACTTAACCAAGTGTACCACTCTAACGCATTAAATATTACTTACATATGTGGCTAGACAAATTTTCTTATCAAGTAGAAATCACTTGGGACTTTCTTCAATAATATATTAAATTAATTATGTAGTTATTAATATTATTATAACTATTCTATTTTATGAAGAACTAAACCCATATATATATATATATATATATATATGCAAATTACTCAAATCTATCACTCACTATTAAATTTTACTTACTAGTTAATGCCATGCCTCTGTATGCTTGCGCTGAATAGCATGTTGTTGCTATATCAACAAATTTTAGAGCTCTCAAAATGGTATAACTTGGTGGGTTGGTCCATTTAACCCACCAATTTGGTGGGTTGGGTTTTAAAATTTCAACCCGTTTATTAAACGGGTTGGAGGAACCGAGTTAGGTGGGTTGGCCCGTAACCCATATAGCTTAAAAAAAAAACATAATTCCTAATATGTTTCTTTCTTGTTGTGATATTTTCATTTTTCACCATATTTGCAGGAGCCAGAGGAAAAGAAATGAGTAATATTGTGATATTTTGACCATGTCTCATACTTTCATTGTTTTATTTTTAACTATTTGTGAATGACATGATGAATGATAAATTTTTTCTGTTATTTTATCATATTAAATTTCTTAGTTCATAAACAAAATGTACAAAAAAAAGTATAGATTTTTTTTTAAAAAAAGTTAGAATTAAAAAAATTAAAAAAATTTCAAAAAAAAGGAGGTGGGTTAGATGGGTTGGCCCGACCCACCACCTGACCAATCCGAGTGGGCCAACCCATCACGGGTTCAACCCGTGGTGGGTCAACCCGTATGAGTCGGATTGGCCCACTTTAACAGCTCTAGCTAATGTACATGTTTATTTTATTATGGTGGCATTTTTGTATTTTACCTTAGACAATTTTAATATACTTACTTGTAAATTATTAAATTTGTGACAGAGGACACGTCATGAATATTGTTTTTTTTTTTTTATGATAGAACATGAATATTCTAATTTGAAATAGCATACTATATATTTTTAGAATTATCATAAAAAGTAAGATGATTAATTATTAGTCAGTTTTAACATCTAAAAAAGGGAACTAACTGAAATCATTTTCTAATTTTTAAAAAAATTAGTTTCCTTATTTATTGTAATTACTGGATAATCCCTTTTGTACACGTGATATCATGTTATCACTTGAAGTAAGGCACTAATCCACGACTTTCCAGAACGCTCCTGTTAGGAAGACTTGGAGCATGGCCTTCCCCCATTACGAGGAAGTGGGGTGCCCACAAACTATAAATAGTCCCTCACAATAAAGGTACGACGAACACAAGCACATTCACTTGATTTAATACAATCGTTCTTAGCTCTAAGCTATCTTAGCACGTAATTCTGCCATTAACACGCTGCAGTCCATCATCATCTACAACAACCATCATCCACAGCCGATTTAGCTCGTCAGCCTTTCCCATTCATCGTAGCCGTACACAACACTTACAGGTAAGATCCTCGTCTAACAACTTTTATGGACATCTCTTTATTGAATTACATGAATTTTGATCCCTCAAAATTCGTAGATACTTAAATTCCTACATAAAAACAAGTCACTCGAGTTAAAAGACCCTAAGAGGTCCTTTATTTCACCCAAAGATCACACTATCTCATAATTGAACATGACATTTATTTTAATGAAAAGAGTGCTTTTAAAATATTAACTTTTATATTATTGTCACTTAAAAAATTAATTTTATACAAAATAGACAATGTTATATTACTTTTTATCACTTAATTATTAAATATTAAAAGTAATATATTTTTATTTTTCATAATATTTTAAAACAATAAATGTGACAGTTTAAAGTTCAAAAGCAATATTATAATCGGTGCAACATGACCCATATGATTAAGGATTTTTTTATCTATTACCTTTTAAATTCAATCAATTCTGAAGTAAACTGAAATGAAGCATTATCTTTTAAAATTAATCAATAGGAGCAAAATTATAAGGAAAAAACTTAGGTTCTTTTCATCCAATTTCACCAATCATATATTGTATTTATACTCTTTTTCTTTTATAATTGGTCATATAAAAGGCGGTCTTCTATATTCTCTCTACTGTGATTGGTCTTTTAAAATTTTTTTTCCACGTGTCATAATTATATTGGAGAATTGAATGAAATGGACATAAAGAAATAGACCTAAGTTTTTTTCAAATTATAATTAGACAAGTAAAATATAATTATTATATTAGATATAAAGCAAATCCAAATAATTAAATAAACACCGTAGGCCAGTGTTAGCCATAGCAAGTAGTGATCAAAATGATAGTGTCCAAAGTTACAAAAAAAATGAAGAAAATAAACTAAAAAGTCGTCTTTTTGTGATATAATCTTGCTTTCATTTTCAGTTTTCAGCTTTTATATGCAGTTGGGTACATACAAAAAAACGCATTTTTCGTGAATGGTCGAGCCTCCCTCCGACTCTCTGTTTCTTTCTTGCTTTCTTCTACTTTATGTAGTCTTTCACAGACGCAGAAGGCCACTCACAGCACAACTTCTGTCCTAAACGTCCCTTCCTTCTCGCTGTGGTTGCCACTTGTTGCTTGTTTTTTGGCACTTCCTTGCGGTAAATCTTGACCCCACAATTTCCTCACACACTACACGACGCTGTACTACAGACTATACACTCTACGTCTACCCATTTTCTCTCTCTTTCTTCACACCGCTTTTTCATCTTCTTCTTCTTCTTCTTCTTATTTGGTTTCTCTGTGGGTTTCAGTGTCAGATTGATTTGGTAGGTTGAAATATTTGAATAGTTGTAATACTATGGCGGACAATACAGACGACATAGCAGAGGAGATTTCGTTCCAGAGCTTCGATGATGACTGTAGGTTGCTTGGGAATCTGCTTAATGATGTTTTACAGCGGGAGGTTGGAAGTACGTTCATGGAGAAGCTCGAGAAAATCCGAGTTCTCGCTCAGGTTTTCTTCTTTTTCAATACTCACTGATAAATATATATATCACTTTGAAATTTCATTTTCTGGGGGTTCTATTTGGTTGATGAGAAAGTGGGGAAGGAAGGAGGAAGGGAGTTTGAAGCAGGAAATGCATTTAGTGTTTGATGTAATTCTAATGGGAATATGCGATTCTAGTTTGTCTTTTACTATAGGTTGAGCTAAAAAGTAGTAACTAGGAATATAATGTGGGGCTAAAGGCTAAAGCACTTAACAGTGAGGTTTCTTTGTCCAGAGTGCTTGTAATATGAGGCAGGCAGGGATTGAGGACATGGCTGAGCTGTTGGAGAAGCAGTTATCTTCAGAGTTATCAAATATGACTTTAGAAGAAGCTTTGACCCTCGCTCGTGCCTTCAGCCATTATCTTACTTTGACGGGTATAGCTGAAACCCATCACAGCCACAGGTAATTAATTATGTGACCACCTATTCTTATTTACCCTTATGACTTTTATTATTGCTCTGTCTCTTTCTTTGAAACTATAAATCATGTAGTTCACCACCTATTCTTCTTTTCACTTGGATTCTGTCTCTTTCATTTACCAGAATTCTGTTCTGTTTGTGCAGGGTTCGTAAAGGAAGGAATGTGGCCAATTTATCAAAATCTTGTGATGACATCTTTAACCAGCTGGTGCAGGGTGGAGTATCCCCAGATGAGCTTTATAATACAGTCTGCAAGCAGGTCTGTGATCTGTTGGGTTCTTTACTTCTCGTCTATCTGCAGGATAAAAGTTCATTGAGTATTGAACTTCAGTACATCCTCCAATCATTTAGTGCTATTTTTCAATATTAATAGGGACCTACATTAATAAGTATCCACCTTGAATGTATTAGGAATTAAATAATTGGAGGGATGTACTGAAGTTAAGTTCAGTACTACTGTAGTGCTGAACATCTTCTCCTTTATGCATATACTGAGAAGAGTAGAGGAAAGTAACTTTCCATACTATAGTGCTTTATAGATCAGAATCTTTTGTTATCAATTTAGTGGTATTAAATGTCATTTATTGTACTTTTTCAATTAGTGATCAGTTTCTTGTATTCTTGTAAGTTCAATTTTTTTTTTGGTTTGCCATAGGAGGTTGAAATTGTTCTTACAGCTCATCCCACACAAATCAATCGCCGGACATTGCAGTACAAACACATTAGAATTGCTGTGAGTTGTTGACTCAGTCTGGCCTTGATAATTACTGAAGGCTTTTACTTTAAATCTCATAACATAATAAATAGGCTTTTTGTCTGATTACTAAATTCTTCCTTTCCATGCAGCATCTTTTGGATCTTAATGATCGACCTGATCTTAGTCTTGAAGATCGTGAAATGGTGATTGAAGATCTGGTATGGTTCTTGAACAGTATTTTCACTCTAAAAAAAAGCCGTTGTAGTAGTGTGCGAGGGTGGGAGATCATCTCTGTAAATGTGAATTGGGTAGTGTAATTCCTATATCTAGCGTTTTTGTCTTTTCTTATAAATCATTATTTGGCTTTTGTAGGTGAGAGAGATAACTTCAATATGGCAGACAGATGAGCTTAGGCGTCAAAGTCCTACTCCAGTTGATGAGGCTAGAGCTGGTAAGCTAGTTGTTAGAGTAATAGATATGTCAGCTGTTGCATACTTAAATTCACTATAAGACAAATAATAATTTGTCCTATATTTTTGAATTCTCCCAGGTTTGAATATTGTGGAGCAGTCACTATGGAAAGCTGTCCCTCATTATTTACGTAGAGTCAGCAATGCTCTAAAGAAGGTCTGGAAGCTTCAATTTGTGTAATTTAACTTGTAGATTCTTTGCATATAAGTAACTTTTTAAAATTTCTTTTTCACTCTTTCTTCCTTCCCCTTTAAGATTTTAAGATATTCAATACAACCTGTCCTGTCTTGCAGCATACAGGAAAGCCACTTCCATTAACTTGTACTCCTATAAAGTTTGGATCTTGGATGGGGGGTGATAGAGATGGAAACCCCAATGTGACGGCAAAGGTAGGCATTTCTTATATCTGATCAACTTTTTGACTGTTTGTGTGTTACATGATTTTTCTTAGTATATTTCAAGGGCTAAGAAATTTTCCTAGTTGTGGAAGCATTAATGACTATGCAATAATATTTTGTTAGTTGGCAGCTAAAAGTTAAAACATTCTTGTCCACTTCCTTTGTACTATCTTTTCTCTTTAATAATATTTCTTCTTCTATATAAAAAAAAAACATTTCAAGCGTATAAGTCATCTTGGAAAAGGCAAATTTACTGTTTAATAGAGCGGCTAGTCATATGTTCATTACATTCTTTTCGCTTACGGAATGCTCTGGGTGGTGGCAGGCTATACTTTTCTGTTTATTTTATTGAAGTCAGTAATTAAAAATTTATAATTTTCTTGTTGGAGAATGTAGATCATACTGAAATTAATACAATGCTATGAATTTCAAAAGTATACTGGTTTTAATAGAGTATGTTTTTTTCCCCTTTTTCTTTAGGTCACAAAAGATGTTACACTTTTATCAAAATGGATGGTGATTGACCTCTATCTGCGTGAAGTTGATCACCTCAGATTTGAGCTGTCTATGAACCAGTGCAGTGATAGGTTGTCAATGTTGGCACATGAAATTCTGGAACAAGGTTTGTCAGTTGAATTTTATATTTGGTGAGATTCTTTTTAACGCTAATGATCATAGCATCGTCTGACTTATCTTATGTGACAGCTGAAGACTGTAAGTGCCTGAGTAGTTTGAATGATAGTTTTCTCAAACATTTGCTATACAGTGTAGAAAATATAACATTTTCATATATATTAGACTGTAATTAGTTATTAATGATCTTCTGTTACAGTTTTATTTACAACTTCCATGTCTTTGCATGATCAGCTCCTGATACACCTTTATGAACTATTCTTCTGGATCATGGATTGTCACTGTTTTATTCTCAAAGATATGTTGGTACCTTTAATGCACTTCTAAGAGTTGATGGTCACTTCTGTCTCTTCAGAAGCTTTCTCTGAGGGTCGCCATGAGAGTTGGAATGAATCTCTGAGTAAAAGTCCGTTCAAACATCATGGTCAACAAGCTTCACTTCCAACACAACTTCCAGCTAGAGCTCATTTACCCTCTTGTGCTGGTACACATAATTGTGTATATAATTGCTCCATCTATTTCTTTTTCACCATGTTTGAGGAATCACAGGCAAATTTATTCATAAGCTGATATATAACTAACGCTCCCCCTCACTCCCTACCCCATCCCTGTGATCAGCCAAGTATATGTTGTCATCTATGATTAATAATTTCTTTTGGTTATATCATTACGTGTAGAAAATGGTGAATCTCAGTATCCTAGACTGGATATTCCAGGAAAAGATTACATACCACACAATCACAAGGTAGATCAACTTCAGTGATCCTTGGGTTTCTGTATTTATGATTGCATTATAGTCCAGACTTATGTATCCTTAAATAACATGTATATTTTTCATTAATAGGATGGTGATATTTCTTCTAGTTCAACAACGTTCAAGAGTGGTAGTCATGATGTTCATGCATCACTACCAAGTTCAGAAAATTCAAGTGCTTCTCAAGCACCTACAACTCCACGCTCTAGTCAACTTCAGAAGAAATTGTATGCGGAATTCCAGACAGGAAAATCCAGTTTCCAGAAGCTTTTGGAGCCAAAACTCCCTCAGCTTCCTGGGATTGCTCCTTATAGGATTGTCCTTGGGAATGTAAAAGATAAGGTTGGTGTCACTTCTGTTTTCCTTTTTCAAAGATGACTCCATTTAAGCTGATATTTGATGTCTACTGTTTAAGATAAATTATTTGCTACTTGTTTCTTTTACCTTGTACATGCTTAATAAATACATGGCATTTATTAAGTGATATTGCTTGAATTTTGTGTGTGTTGGGTGCAAGGAAATGTCGGTAATATAGAAGTAAAGTCAAGTGAACAACACTTTTTAGGAGATAGATTTATGTGAACTAGTGGTGAAATTACTAGACGATCCAATGCCTGCCTCTTTTGTACTTAACTGTGGCAAATCTAGCTCCAGTTAGGATTGATTTCAGCATAGATTCATATATGGTCTCTATTAATAAGAATTTCTGTGGGAGTGTAAGTCACATTTTACAGATATCATTTTCCAAAGCTATAATTTTATTGATTTAATATATGTTTAATTGTTGAATAAGAGTTCGGATCAATGGCTTTGTGTTGTAGAAGAATTAATTTATATGCTTTGTTAGGGGCTCTACTAGATATGGTGAAAGCTTATTGCTTTAATGCTTTCGTCAAATGCTTTTAGAAGGAGAAAAGCTTAAACAGATAACTCCATATATGTCAGTATATGTATAATATGCATATATATATAGAGAGAGAGAGAGAGAGAGAGGAATGCATATACACATTAAGCCGTTTCTGAATTTACTTATGAAACTGTCTGTTTTTCTGTGTTGTAATTTTCATTGGTAGTCTAGAATGATCACTCTATGGTAAGATTGTAAATGCATCTCTCTTCTGTTCCATGTGTTTAGCTTCTGAAAAGTCGTAGACGTATGGAGCTTCTTCTTGAGGATAATACATGTGATTATGATCCTTTGAGTTATTATGAAACAACTGATGAACTTTTGGAGCCTCTGCTCCTCTGTTATGAATCTCTGGTACACTCTCTCTCATGCTCTTTCCTTCACTATAAGGTTGTCCGAGCTCCATAGTCAGTACTATTTTCTCCATTGTGCAGCAATCATGCGGATCTGGGGTGTTAGCTGATGGTCGACTTGCTGACTTGATTCGAAGAGTTGCTACTTTTGGAATGGTGCTGATGAAGCTTGACTTGCGTCAGGTCTGATTTAAATTGCATGCTCATTGATTCTTTGGTAATCAATTGTGGACTTAAACTAGGAATGTGACAGGAATCTGGTAGACATGCTGAAACACTAGATGCAATCACCAATTATTTGGATATGGGTACTTATAGTGAATGGGAAGAAGAAAAGAAATTGGACTTTCTAGCTAGAGAGCTGAAAGGGAAGAGGCCACTGGTTCCTGCCAGTATAGAGGTGAGATGTCATTCCATGATACCTCTATAATTTCAAACCAGTTTAACAGTGATCAGTTTGTTCTTTTTCTGTTACACAGTTCCCAACATAAAGAATTTATTTTATTTAATTTTTCTGGTTTTATCTCCATTTTCTCTATTTACCAATCAATAATTTAATATCATGATGTATTCTTTTTAGGTTGCTCCTGATGTTAAAGAAGTCTTGGACACCTTCCGAATTGCGGCTGAGCTAGGAAGTGATTCACTTGGAGCTTATGTGATCTCAATGGCTTCAAATGTATGATTAATTGCTGTTAGTCATAAAATTATACTTGCATACAAGTGTTGTTCTAGAAGCAGTTTTTACAATATCAACTCTAGGTGCTAGTCTTACCTTGCCTTTTGATATTAAGCAAGTGCATTACAATCATTGGCACTTTTTTTTTTCTTGGCGTTTGGTTTTTGCATGAAAAGTGATTTTTAATATGTTCTGTCCAGCTGTTTTGGGAAATTCTTTTGTCAAAATTTTTATTTCATTTTCATCTTACACCTGTGAAAGATAGTATCCAGGATAGTGTGGAATAACATGCATAATAAAAAATTTCCAGATAGTATCAACATTTAGTGTCAGAAAATATGTTAATGTACTGACACTTTTGATTTTGCACATTACTTGATTGTCAGGCGAGTGACGTTCTTGCGGTGGAGCTTTTACAGAAAGATGCACGGCTTTCTGTCAGTGGGGAGTTGGGAAGAGCATGTCCTGGTGGAACGTAAGTATGGAACCAACATGTTCATATCAAATATTTGAAACCTATATAAGTTAGATTTACACTGGTTTGATTACAAGGAAGGATGCTTGCACATGAAAACATTTACTTTTTCCATCATCTTTATGTAACATTGTTTTTTCACTACGCACATTAAATCCTAGGAATATTCTCATGCATGGATCATGGATGTTAAAGTTTGAAACTGCAGTACTTGTTTGATCTTATAGAACAGAATGTAGAGTATACTTTAGTCGTGATTGTTTATTGTTTGTTGAAAAGATAAAGATTCTTGACATGAAAATGTTACTACTCAATGACGAGTTTGTGGTAATTTTCTAGATAATTAATTTAAATGTTCTCCTAACGCTCATAATACAGTTGAAATGTTTGAGCTTTACTGACCCAAGTTTAAGGTGTCTCTTTTAGGCTGCGAGTGGTTCCTCTATTTGAAACTGTGAAGGACCTGAGAGGAGCTGGTTCAGTCATCCGAAAACTTCTATCAATTGATTGGTACCGTCAACACATAATTGAGAACCATAATGGGCATCAAGAGGTACTTCTATGCTGGAGATTCATTTCATTTGTGTTACTGCTATGTTATAGAGAGTTCATTCATGCCATGGTTCTGTAAATTTCCATTTGAAGGTTATGGTTGGTTATTCTGATTCTGGTAAAGATGCTGGGCGATTTACTGCTGCTTGGGAACTTTACAAAGCTCAGGAGGATGTTGTAGCTGCTTGCACTGAGTATGGCATTAAGGTTACTCTCTTCCATGGCCGTGGAGGGAGTATTGGTCGTGGTGGTGGGCCCACATATATGGCTATTCAGTCTCAGCCACCTGGCTCTGTGATGGTGAGTTATGCCTCTCTTTTTTTTTTTTTTTCATCAAAACCACCTGTATCTAGAAGTCCATTGGCTATGCCTATCTAGCTCAAGCTAGTTGGGGTCTCATAACAAGGGTATAGCTCTCCCAATAATTTTTTTTTTTCATACATAAGACTTGACCTGAAACATTGTTTAAGGAGAATGGAGTCCCATTTTCCTATTGGATTTGTGACTGTTGGTAGAGTAATAGTTAAATATAGAAACTTATCATGTTTCTAAACCATGAGATTGTTAAGGTTGCTTGGAATTCAAGTTTGTTGAACCATGTACCCAATTTTAGATCTTTTCCTCTTCTAAAACTGCTTCCTGCATGCATTGCTCCAAAATCTGCAATAAACCTGTTGCTGTTTTACATGGTACATTGTAGGGAACCCTTCGTTCCACTGAGCAGGGAGAGATGGTACAGGCTAAGTTTGGATTGCCACAGACGGCTGTGAGACAGCTAGAGATATACACAACAGCTGTGCTACTTGCAACCCTTCGCCCGCCTCTCCCACCTCGAGAAGAAAAATGGAGAAATCTCATGGAAGATATCTCAAACATCAGCTGCCAATGTTACAGAAGTGTAGTATATGAGAATCCAGAATTCCTTGCCTACTTCCATGAAGCCACACCTGAAGCAGAACTTGGCTTCCTCAACATAGGAAGCCGCCCAGCGAGAAGAAAGAGCACGAAAGGAATAGGACATCTTCGGGCCATTCCTTGGGTCTTTGCTTGGACTCAAACCAGATTTGTTCTTCCTGCTTGGCTTGGAATTGGAGCAGGTTTAAAAGTTTCTTGTGAGAAAGGACACACTGAAGATCTACAAGCCATGTACAAAGAGTGGCCTTTCTTTCAATGTACAATAGACCTCATCGAGATGGTTCTGGGGAAAGCAGACATTCCTATAGCCAAGCACTATGATGAAGTCCTTGTGTCAGAGAAGAGGAGAGAGCTCGGTCACGAACTGAGGGCCGAGCTCACAACAACAGAGAAGTTTGTTCTTGTTGTTAGTGGACATGAGAAACTTCAGCAGAACAATAGGAGCTTGAGGAGGTTAATTGAGAATAGACTCCCATTTCTAAATCCCATGAATATGTTGCAGGTGGAGATACTCAAGAGGTTAAGAAGTGATGATGACAACCATAAAATCAGAGATGCTTTGCTTATCACCATAAATGGGATTGCTGCTGGTATGAGGAACACTGGTTAAACTAAACTTCTCTAGAAAACTTTACGTACACTTTGAGTCTGAAAGTTAAATGTATTTGTACCCAACTTGTTTGATGACTGGCTTTTGGTTTTAGTATGTTATGGAAATATTACTATATGTCTATATGAGGATGAATGCAATTTTAGCTTATAATGTGAAAACTTTAAGTTTTTCCTGGATTTTAGTTTCTGCTTCTTATAATTGATGCTGGATGGATGTTTTTTCCCCCTCTGGGAGAACAAAATAGAACTATTAAGCCACCATGTTTCACATGAAGATTTCCTACTTGATCTTTGCATGTTTAACATCCAATTCTTCAACAGATTGACTGATATTAGAAAAACTGAAGGTTTATAGGTATTTATTATTACATTCTTCAGAAAACAACAAAGAATTAATCATTTGATGTAGAGTTATGCAAAAAAATTCATGTATCAATTTTTTTAATAAAAAAGTATGATAACAAACATCCTAAATGTTATACCTAAGTTTTACTTTGGTAAAACCAGCAGAATAGATACAAAGTTCAACAAAACAGGAGACATCAAAAGGCACACCAAACAAAGAACCCGTTATAAAGTGACTATGCATAGATAGTACAATTTGGGCTGTGACATTGTTGAGCTACTTGATTTACATCCATTTCAAAATATAGGACATTAGAAATATAACTCATGTCTTAAATTGGGCCTACTTCATAGATCTGATGGAACTCTCCCTCAAAAGTTAGCTATTAAAAGAAAAAAATCAAGTCACTTAAGTACTTCATCGAACATTCTATACTAATTGATGTGGACTTGGGTAGCCCATACTACCCTAAAGACATCTGTACTATCTCCATCTCTATTATGATCATAATTCACTCAGCTTATGAACACTAGGACAGAAGAGGCTGATTTTCAGGCAATCTGTCTCCTCAAATAAAACCACCCTTGCATTATGAACTCAAGACACATCCTTCTCAGTATGTATCTTTTATGGAGCTAAGCAGTAAGTGTACAGAATCTAACTATTTAACTTGAAACATAATATTATTCACTTTTTCACTGCATTCTTATTGAGGAAGATATATCAATATCAATATCATTGTCCCCCACAACAATGGAATCTGACCCCCAATTATACAAGCTTGTCTCCAATCTTTTTATTGGATTTTTCACCCCCTTTCCTCAAAATCTAGAAGGTGATGCCTCTTGTTGTTTAAAGCAGATACCATGCCTGAATTCAAGTGAGGTTCAATCAAGTTTAACTTTCTAAGTCATGCTAGCTATAATTTGAACTTGCCCCCTAGAAACCACAGAATCTGTCTTTCTCATAGTGGTTTCCACTTTCCAGCTAGTTTTCAATATTAAGTACAATCCCCATTAGTGTGCTAAGTTAGCATTAGTTAGTGACTCTTATCCAGCATTGTACTAGGATGTTGTGAGTCATTTCTCAGTTGGTGAAATCACTTCATTTTTTTCTTGTCTTTCTTTAACTAGGATTCTGACTTCCAATACCCTTTTTTTAAAATGAAATTTTGGTTTAAATTCACTGTTTGAGACTATTTATTTCTGTGTTGCCAATCAGCCTAACTTAGACACAAAAGCTAAGTTCTAGATTGCTTAGACGAACAGATCAACAAAGGCAGAACATAACTAAACAAACCTTTAATACTCCTTTTTCTTCTTCATTTTTTTGGGGAAAAATTAGAATAGAATATGTTATAAAAAAACCAAACAAATATGATCTAAATTTTAATAAAATTTAAATATCTATTTATAATTTAACTTAGGATTCTATCCATTAACTTAATCTATGAACAAGATGATATTTACAAAGAAAGTCCATCCAAGATCATGATTAAACAAAAGGCTGCATTGTGAGCCTCTGCTGTCCGAGCCTTAAACACTTGATGATTTGACAATTATTAAGGTAAAAGGGTATTTCTTAGCTCCAACGTTTGATGTCATTGTCAATTCTGTCCCTAACATATTTTTCTGTCAATTGTATCCATAACGTTTTATTTTTCTACCAATGTTACTTTTTTCTCTAACGCCGTTAAATAATTAATGGTTTTTGTTGATGTGGCATCACACGTGGCAAAATGAGCTAGCTGACCAGGAAAATGAGAGCAAAATGGCGCAGTGCTTCAACTTGTTTGAGAAAGTTTAGAGTTCAAAACGACACAGTATTGTGCAGGCTAAGATAGAGAAAAATCTGAGTTGAAAAATACTTTTGCTCTGGTAGTTTATTTTGCCATGTGTCATGCCATGTCGGCAAAAACCATTATTATTTAACGGCGTTAGTAAAAAAGATAACATTTGTAGAAAAATAAAACGTTGGGGGCAGGACTGACAGTAACACCAAACATTGGGGCAGAAAACATTGTCTAATTATTAATGATTGTGAGTTTCTCATAAAGAAAAATTAACATAGGTTGTATGTAAGGCACAATTAATATTTAGTTACATTTTTTAAGTATTTAATCAAGTGTTCGATTCGTTAAAAATTAGAACTATTTATAAAGAGAATTTCATGATCTAAACTAAAATTCATTGGAAAAATTTACAATACTGTTGTGGCCAGGGAAAATTTTATAGGTTAAAAAAAATAACATAGGCTTAGGACTAGCTTATGAAGACACGTGACAAGACTGGTAATGGTCCACTTTTGGCATGCCCACACTTTGAGGCAATCCTACAAGTGCCCTTCTTTTCAGGGGTACCCCAGTTAGTTTCACTTCCTTCACACTCCTTATAATGCATTTCCTAAATGGACAATTGCTTAGAACTTAGAAGAGTCCATAAGACTTCAAATTCTTGGGAAACCCTTAATTGCCTTCTGCCTTCCACTACCACCCTATAGTGCCATGCCAAGAACAGAGTAAAAGCTACTCTTTAGGTATGCTTGGTATAAATGTATAAATGTAAAGTACTGTAAAAAAAGTATTGTAGAGTAAAATATTGTAGAATAAAAGAAAGTACTGTAGAGAAAAGTGAGGAGAGAGATAGAGAGAAAAATTAGGAGAGAGAAAAAGTATGATAAAAAGTGTGTTTGGTATGTATAAAATATGATGTAAATTTTTTTTGGGAATCGTGAAACACCAAGATTATACTATTTGTATTTTACACCAAACATACCCTTAGTAGACAAAAGAGGGCATGAATAACAAAAGTGGAGTTTTTCCTATGCACAGAAATTTTAATTTTGTTTAAACAAAAAAAAAAAGACTAAATTACTATTTTGATTCATGAAAGATTTCATTTAATTTATCCCAATTTAGTCCTTAAATTATGAGGATATCAAATTTAATCTTTGAAAGATTTAACTTTGTTTTAATTTAGTCCCTAAATCATGAAAATATCAAATTTAACCCTTGAAAGGTACGTTGTGCTACAATTTTGCCATTGTGTTTCATATTTTTGTTTTTCTAGCAAAGATGAAAATGCGACATAATGTATTTTTTAAGGACTAAATTTGATATTTTCATGATTCAGTGACTAAATTGAAACAAGTGGATTTTTTCAAGGATTAAATTTAATTATTTTATGATTTAAGGACTAAATTGAGATAAGTGTAACATTTCAGGACCAAAAAAGTAATTTTTATTCACCAAAAAAAAAATTTGTTGCACCAAGTGACTCGGAGACAATTCTAAACTCATGATGACCTAACCCACTATAAGTGTTCAAATTAAAATTAAACACCCTACTCCTAGTGTTTTTGACTTATTTTTTCCCAAGTTAAAAACATATCGAAGAGCAACTAACACTAGTGCTTTCTATACTCCATTAATTATTCCACTCACTCAAACTAATTTTGATCAGCAAGTTTTTGTTTGTACCCTTGTTTCTCTTAGTTTTTTCTTCTTTTGTGGTGTAAGTGTCATCCATCATCACTCATCACATCATATAATGTCCGAAAAGGGCGGCCTAGTCTACGACACTCCCATCAGCTGGTGGAGTCTGGGTCAAGGAGGGTCAAATATATATATATATGCGCAGCCTTACTTCTGCAATTAAGTAGAGAGAGTCTGTTTTCAATATTTAAATTCATGACCTCCAAATCACATATACATATATATATGGCAGGCTGACAATAATCTTACTGTTGTTCTAAAACTTACCCTGAGATCATATAATGTCTACGCTACATGCACTTATTAATTTCATATTGTCCTTGTGGAGAAGGTAATGGTAATGAGAAGAATCCTGTCTTGGATATGTTTTGAAGGATCCATGCTATTATAAGGTGAATATTTTGCAAGTACTAGTATCGTAACGCAAATTGCTGAAAAATGACAATAATAGTGTTCGTCCACTTTCAAGGTTTGAAAATTTCCCATAACTTAATGCTTGTGTGGATTTGTTTGTTTTTTTTTTTTTTGGAATGAAGGGTATGAATTCAAAGACATGATAATGAGATTTCATGTCTAACCCCTTTATTTTCTGTTCTTCTAAAGCAGTCAATTAGAATGTACAACCCATCACAAAATATTGGATATAATATAATTAACTAATATTAACATAATTAGTTAATTCATGATCGTTAATTAACAGTTACATGTATGAGTTTTGGTTTATATATATTCAGTAGTCTATCTTGTTCAATATAATAACCTTAATTTTTTTTAAGAAATTAAGGTTTTCTCTTTTCTTTTCCTCTCTAAATTTTTCTATCAACTCGTAAGCAAATAATATTTTCTGAATTGGACTAGTCGCAGATTCTCTTAATTTCTCATTGCACTAACAATTAAGATTAATAATATATTTTTTTCATTTGTGGTATATAATTAATAAATAATATGTGCATCTTGAGCTACTTTTGTTTTGTGCACTATCTCCCTCCCATTCACATTGGAAGCAAAATCATGATTACGTAACCCTCAAAATTCTTGACTACCACCAACAATTGTCATACAATATATATTTGAAGGTTGATATTATTTCATGTATTTAATTTATATATATATATATATGGACGGTATATATTAAAACAAATAAGCTTAATTAATCATAATCTGAAATTAAATTTACCAATATATATATATATATGGCAACCCTCTAATTTACGATGATGAACCTAAGAAGATGTGGGTCAAACTAGAATATGTAGTGCAATTAAATTGGTCTATGTATATAGGTGAAAGCTTTCACGTGTTTAAAAGTTGAAAATAACTAGGTTGTACTCAAATAAGTAATAATTATATTAATGCATGTGTATTGGGAAGTTGGATGGTCCATATTAAATATCACAACGTTTAATTGAATTGGAGATTGGATAGTAAGAAAAGAGAAAGATATGGAATCTATTCTTGTATTATTTCTCTTTTTAATGTCTGGTGTTGTACAACATTAGATTTAACCCTTTAATATTTCTTTATTTATGCTTGTCAAATGGCCACCCCTTTTAATTATGGTTTTTCACTAAAGTATTGATTTAAAATTGTAGAATTTTTTTTGTTAACAAAACCCTTCAATTATTATACAACTAAATATAATGAGCTAGATAGAGATTAATATATATATGCTCTTTCATGCAAAGATATACATATGATAATGACGATCAATATTCATATAAAAAAAATGACGAAAGTGGAATATAAAGACAGTATATATTCTTTATGACCAGAGAAAATTGTTGTACTTTTGATTTAATTATTGATGAATAAATTAACTAATTAAATAGAATATTGTCCTACCAAAAACATATAAAAATAAATTCTCTTTATTATGATCATCCTATATAATTTATATATCTTCTTGTTGAAAATATTCTAACAGTGGCACTTCAAAACATATAAAAAAAAACAGTGGCACTTCAATTTAGCTAATTAATCAGCAGGTGACTACATATAGTAAAATAATGAGATTGGATCCAGTGCAATTCTCTTCCGTGCAATTTCGGTGTAATTCTTTTAAAATGCACATTTTTACTTCATTTTTGAAGTACTAATATGGGCTTATACTAACAATAATCCACCATGAATAGATTATAGTCCAAATTATTATTAATATTGGCAAATATACCTTAAATGAATTAGGAACCAAATTGTTATTGATATTGAAAAATAGTCACACAAGGCTATCTAGTGATGATATTTGTCAAAATTGATAATAATTTCGTCCCTAATCCATTCATAAGGGGTTATTGTTTGAGTAAATTCGTATTAGTGCTTCAAAAATGAAGTAAAAATATACATTTTGAAGGAATTACACCGGAATTGCACCGGATCCAATTTCTAAAATAATCGACATTTTACATCCTCGAAATCTCGAATTAAAGCATTTACATATAGTTTTTTTTAGGAAAAGCATACATATAGTTAGATATAGAATTGTAACTTTCTTTAATATCTCTACGTTTTATCACATACCAAACCTAGCTATATATATATATAAAGAAATTAAATCATAGTATATTTTTGTGCTACAAGAATTGTAGCATCCTTGTTCAAGAAATTAAAGGAAGGAATCAGAATTCAAAGTACGAACGAAAATCCTTCCTCTAAATGGGATGGATGGGCATAATTCCATCATAAAACGTATCAAACATGATCTTATCTATTCTTTGTATTGTCATATAAAACAATGTACAGTAATTTTCTGATAATTATGAATATTAATGTTAATTTTTCTGATATTACTTTTAACGAAAGAACATTTTTTATATGTATATATACACACACACAAACACATAAGCTTAAATTGCACGTCATGGCATTTTATGGCTTTTAACTTTTTTGTAATCATTTTTATTGAAATCAAGATTGAAAATCCTATATGCATGGTATAGTAGTTGAGAAATTAATATTGGAATATATAATTTAGACCACAAGGAATATTAGACGAAACTTTTTGGAAATCACAAAGTGGTCCTTATTATTTTTATAACCTCTTTTTAACTAGCTAGTTGCTATATATATATATGGCATCATGACATGCATGAATCAGCGAGACTAATGTATGTTTGATATGAAAGATATTAGAGAGAATGTTAAATTACAGCCAAGATACGTCTAATATTCACGCAACCAAACGAGGCCTAAGTTTATGATGACATATTTAGGCCTTCTTGAAGTTCTGTCATAAATTGTAGTATAAGAGTATGTTAAATAAAGTCTTACATTGCTTAAGTGAAACAATCGAGATCCATGATGTAAATAGGCCGAAGAAAATGGACCTTGCCTACACAACGAGTCAACAGAACAAAAACAAAGTTGAAAATTGATGTCTTTCCCTTTGTGCATTCGATGATGAATTTGTTTTGCAAAACTTATTTTATAATCAATCCCACCTAATAAAAAAAAGGTTTTAATTATGATTATTGTTGCTGATTGAAAGATTAAGTTAAAATTCAAAACGTTGTCTCAACCATATTATATTATTTATTAAACTCCAAATATATATACCTAATTAACCAACATATATAAATCTGAGCAAATTTTGTATATATATGTTTCAAACAAAACAATTTTTATATAATTATTATTATGACTAATTAATCTTTTACATATACCTACAAATTGTAGACTTGAGGTCAAGATTAATGACTACAGTTTATGACACTATAAAAAGAATGTAATCAACATTAGTTTCATAATCAACACTAAAAATAAAACAATTACAATAACAAATAATAATATTAATAAATAGTATTATTAACTATAATACATTAATTAATTGTCGCTAAAATTACTCTTTTGTCCGAAGAAAAAATATTTTTTCTTGAAAAATTCTTCATATCTAGGGGGAAAAAATGACCATTTATTGAGTTTGAGTGCATCTTTTGATGATCCTTAAATAGATGTAGCTAGAATCATATATAGCACAAGTTGAGAGATGAGATAGTGACATATGTAAGCACTAGAAAGAAGAGATATTGCAGACACAACAAATTAAAACCAAAATGTGACCAACATGACACAATTAGTGGATGCTTCACTTTACCATAACAACAACTAATAAGTGTACCTCCTCTGCACAAATTTATATAGCTAGGTTTACATTATTTACACTCGTTCGTCAGAATATATATATATAGGGTTTTGCTAATCAGTGTACTTTTAAAATATTATAATTAATATTTTTTTATTATTACGTTGGATGGGACATTAAATGATTTGAAAAGTTATAAGAATTCAATAAAAAAAATGTAAAAAAATTTATTGATCAGTCTGATAAAACTTTAACTGATAAATTACGGTACTGATTAGCAAAAATCATATATGTATATAAATGGATATGGAAAAAGAAAGTGTGGACAAAATTTTTCTTGTGTCTTTTGATGTGTCTATAGACTATTGGGAGAGTGCACAATTTACACACACAACACAAAAGCTTCTGCTTCCTTTCAATTCTGCCCTTATCATCACATCTCCTTTTACACTTCTCACTGTCATTGGGACACCAAAAAGAAAGAAAAGAAAAAAAACAATTTAAAGTTTAATTCATCAAATAAATATTAATATAATAATAAGTAGAGATATAGTAGTCCTCTTTATTGGATATTCTGGTCCCATGATTGATGAAAAGCTTTGAATAATAATTTGTGAACATTCTTGGTTTCACTCTGGAATCACTCATTTTTTTAGCTAATTTAATTTTACACCTCGGATTGCTCTGGCCATGACTATATATATCTATTTCTGCCTTTTTTATTTGATTGCTAGATTTTTTTTTTCTCTGTTTCCATCCAAGAAATTGCAAGTTAACAGATAGATGGAGACACCCAATTATTTTATCCTTTTTTCAGTACTTTTTGCACAACAAATATTGTTAAGGTCTTGTTTGGTGTCACTGTTGATGTTTTTTTAGTGGATTAATTAATACACTAAGAAAATTTAACTTGAACATTAATGATTATGATTATCTTTAATTTAACGCCAGTTATAAAGCAATTAGCATCATATATTTTTGCGACCATTTTAACGCCAGTTATAATTAATACCAAATTAATAAATGACATTTTTTTACTATAAATAATGTAAATTATTAATAAATGATGTTGATTAACTTACACTAAAATTTATTTTTTTTGAAGTAATGATAATACAATATAATAATTAAACAAAAATGATATGAGCATGAAATATATATACATATATAAATAATTGGCCAAAAAAAGTCAAATTGTGGGGGTTGAGAAATAATAACTAGAAATGTATTCCTATAGTATTATATTTAGATAGAATAAATAGAACGAAGTAGATATATAGAACCCAATCAAAATACTTACAAATTAAAAATTGGGACATGAGATGTATATATATAAAAAGATAATATTGAATCATCACAAATAATTAAGTGGAGATCAAAGAGAATAGAGAATATGAATCTAGTTAAATGAAATAGGACAATTCTTTTAATGATTTCATCCATTTGATGATGTTCTTATAACTTTGGTTTCCAAACGCAGTCTAAGAGATTCCAAGATATATATAATAGAGTTCAAAAAGGAAGTGATTCCAATGTAGCCACACACAAGTTTACGTGCAGAAAAGAGAGATTAATTAAAAAAGAAACTAAGAAGTATCAAGGAAATATGCAAAATTAAAGGTGGAAGAAGAGGGGAAAAAAGTTAAAAAAAAGATGATAGAATTAATTGCATGTAGTATCGATCAAAATGAATTAAGAGTCTAAATTGGAAAAGCCCAAGTATATTACAACCACATGCAGCCCTAATTTTTCTAAAGCTCCTTTTTCATGCTTCATAAAATTAACTTACAGAAGTGTGAATTTTCTGGTCTCTATTCTATTCGTTAGTGTGTGTATATATATATATATATATATATATATACTTTTGCTTTGCTTTAATTTTATCTTGTTTATTTTTTATAATTTATGAAGAGGAGTTAATTAGCCAAGATAACAAATAATTAATTATAGTGTGTGTTTTTAAAATTCAGAGATTAAATTGTACTTTCAATCCACATATATTTGCATATGTATATATATTGTGAAAACCACAAATTAGGAGCTTGCTTAAAGGTTGTCTCTTTTTTAAAATTAGTTTTGAGAATTCATGTTAGTGTCATTTTCTATATATTATTAATAAAAAGTTTTTTTTTTTCAAAAAAAAAACTAGAGTTCAGAATAATTTTTAATTAATCTGTGTTTTCTCTACCCAAAACACAATTTTGGCTAAAGTATTATTTTGGTCCTCAATGTTTGCATGAAGTTTAATGTTGGTCTTCAATGTTTCAAAAGTTTAATGTTGGTCCTCAATGTTTTTTTTGGGTCGATTTTGGTCCTCGAGCATAACACCGTTAACTTTTTGCCGTTAAATGATGACGTGGCATGCTTATATGGCACACCATCTCTCTTACATGTCATATTTTAATGATGTGACATGACACATCACTGTCACGTCACCCAGATTGCCACATCATCATCTTCTCTCCTTCATCAGCATCATTATCATCATCATCTGGGGTGACGTGGCAGTGATGTGTCATGCCACATCATTAAAATATGACATGTAGGAGAGATGGTGTACCATATAAGCATGCCACGTTATTATTTAACATCAAAAAGTTAACGGTGTTATGCTCGTGGACCAAAATCGACCCAAAAAAGGACCAACATTAAACTTTTGAAACATTGAGGACCAACATTAAACTTCATGCAAACATTGAGGACCAAAATAGTACTTTACCCCACAATTTTTTATCTATTTTTTTAGAAGTAGTTTTTTAAAACTGCATTCAAAACCTGCACATTTCTTCAAAAATTCAGGTAAAATTTGTACAAGTTTAACTAATTTATTATCATATATTTAATATTATAAACACACACATGCACATGTATATTAACTTTATAATTCACCTTTTAAAAAGATTCATGTCATTTAATTTTCTTTTCCTTAAACTTAGATATATAATTTGTCCTTACATGCGTACATGTTTGGCTCTGGATTCTTAGGTTGTTCCCCACATGTTTTGCTCATTGCGTGCACGTTTGTAAAAGCTAAATATATATACCATAAATGTTTTAATGCATGTACATTAATTCAGCTTCTTTAACAAATACATTAAAAACATATTTATAGTGCAAATTAATTAACAAATTAAATGTATAGTTTCTATAATTTGATAAACCTTTGGTCTAAATTGAATCACAAACTTGCCTCTCATGGCTTACAATAATATATGGAGTCTTGTATTGTGTTGTCCCTATATTTCTATTTTTGTAGTTGACAAGGTTGAGGCTAAAACTTTGACCCATTGTCCCTATAAATCATATATATCTTAAACTTTCTTTGTATTGGTTTTTTTTTGGGGCTTATTATTATTTTTTTAATATATGATTCATCATGACTCAAGGTCTTGATCCAAATATATATCATTTACATATGTCTCTTTGGCCTACCATACATGAGTGACTAGCTACTGATTAAATAGACTCAGTTTTAAACGGATTGAAAAACATTCAACTGATCGACATACTTTATCAGTTAAAAGTAGTACAGAAAATTAAAAAGAAAAGACTATTAATTTTTCTAATTACAAATTAAATAGTTAGTAAAATAGACAAAAATATTAATTCTAACACATAAAATAGAGATAAATAATATCATAAACTTGCGGTCACAAATTACAAATACAACACAAAATTTGTATGAAGTAGCTAGATTTTTTTTTTAAATTTTTATTAATTTAAAAAAATGAGTGAATTAAACGAGCCTGTCTAATTGGTGGGTTAAGTGGACAAGATAGAAATGGTACATTATTAATTATATGGGTTAAAAAACAAACCTAAAGCACCTAAATGGTGAATTAAATAGGCCACTCTCATGGATTAAATCTATTTTGATGGCTCTAATTTTTAATAGTGTAATTAATATTTTTAATTAAAAAAATTATGTATATTCAGTTCATATAAATACTAATTATTTAGAGCATTTCTTGTTTAACAAATGATTTTGTTTTGTGTATTTAAAAATAAGTTTTGAAAGAATAAAAAAAAACATGGTTGATTAATTTGTTTTGGAAATAAACAAAAATTAATAATGATTTCGTATATAATTGCTAATTATTATAAATGTATTTTGGCCAATTTAATACGTACTTTAGGTTCCTGCCAACTTATTATATTCATATTTTTAAGGAAAAAAATATGAGTATAAAATGACATGTTTTTAATTTTTTCTAAACACAAATATGTTTTTCAATTTTTAGGAACAATTGTAAAAAATAAATTGTCAAACAATTTATTTTTGTTCTTTTGTTTTTAAAAAAACATAAAATAATTTTTAAAAATTGTTGTTAAACTAGCCCTAAGTCAATCTGATCTATAGTTTTACTTAAAACAATCATATTTAAATGTGGTATGATTTTTTTTTAATATGATGAAATTAAACATAATTTTATTAGTTTTAATTTGCCTGTTTTGCTCTTTTTATTTATTTATTCAAACATTCTAACTGTATAGTAATATATAATTAACTGGAGTGCATGATAAAATTATCTAAATGATATAAAAGGGGTAAAGTTATTTTACAGTATGAATTAACATTTTTACATGTTGAAACTAGTATAAGACTACATACATACATACATACATACATATATATATATATATATATATATATATATAGGGACTAAACTAGAAAAATAAAAATATGCAATTAAACCAAAATATTATGCTTATATCCTTTATGAGATTTGCTTACTAATTTGTTAACTACCATGCATAAAGTGATGGGATGGGGGGCAATGATAGCATTAGAACTTACTTAACTAATTAATTGAACTTAATATTTCTTAATTGCTTAATTACTCTTTTGTTATTAGACATTATAGATTACACCGGGCCAAAATCAGGTATCCACTGGTTAACATAGTGATTAATTTCTTTTTAAACTTATCTTAGCTTATAGGCATCTCAAAAAATAAAATAATTACCCAAAAATTTAAAGTTATTCTATATCTAATTGCTTTACTTTTCATATATTGTTAGACTATGGTCAATCAAATAACTACTTCATTTGGAATTGAATGTTAAAAATTCATATATATATATATATATATATATATATATATATTAAAAAAAATTGATTGTTAAAATTCCTTAGCTTGTTTAAATAGGACCGTCTATTTTGGAATGAAGATAGAAGTTTTGAAACGAAATGTGACAAATAATATTATTGTTGTCAAAGTTGCGTCATTTTTATTCTTTTTCTTGGTGGAAAGTGTGTGGCAATCAATATTGCTCCAACACTTGCCAAATACTCACTTTAATTTGTGCTTAATTATTATACCAAAGAATAATACAACAAAGTGTACCCTACTTATCTAAATATATTAATTAATTAAACGGATTAACAAGAGGGATAAATGTAATTAATGATCGTAATCAAATAATTAGAGAATCCAATAATGTATGGAGTTTTGATCCGTTGATTAGATTTAACATCATTCATGCATGCACCCAGCAAAGAAAAAAAAGTATATTATTGACTTTTAATTAATATTAATAAAATTAAAAAAATCATTAATTTAATAATTGTATAATATATTCTTTTTTATTTTAAAAGCTTATTAAACTTTTAATTTTGCGCTACATACATCTGTTAATATTTTAGTTCAAGTACTTGTTAATTTCTGATTATAGATTTTGCTTAAAATTAAAATTTTAAAGATTTATTAATTTTTTTTTAAGTTGAGGAAGATCAATTTTATAATTTTAACAAAAACTTGTTGATAAAATTTAAAGAAATACAATATTTTGACCAAATTAAGTTGAAAGTGTGTTAAACTGTCTTTTATCAATTTTTTAAACTTATATAAAAATAAATTAATAATATTAATTATTTTTATTATTATTGGCATTTTGTATAAGTAGGTGAGTTATATACAGACTGATTAATTGGCGGAGTTTGGATCCGGTGCAATTCCCTTCCATGCAATTCTGGTGTAATTTCTATAAAATACATATTTTTACATTATTTTTGAAGTACTAATACGAATTTACTCTAACAATAACCCACTATGAATGGATTAGGAATAAAATTATTATCAATTTTGACAAATATCATCACTAAATAGCCTCGTGGGATTATTTGTTAATATTAATAACAATTTGGTCCCTAATCCATTTAAGGTGGTGATATTTGTCAATATTGATATTAATTTGGTCTCTAATCTATTCATAGTGGATTATTATTAGTGTGAGTCCATATTAGTACTTCAAAAATGAAGTAAAAATGTGTATTTTATAAGAATTGCATCGAAATTACACGGAAGGAAATTGCACTGGATCAATTTCTAATTGGGATAAGGAAATTGTAAGATTCAATGTACATTTTAGTGCTAGACGTATGACATTTCAATTTGAATATGTAAGTTTTCTCCCTCAACTTAATTATAAAATTTTTTATTTTTTAACTTTTTCAAATGATTCCAAAGAACTTATTTTGTCAATTCAAGATTGACTTACTTCTGATAGCTTTGAATTGCAGTAAAAATGAGACACTATGCTGATAATTAAGTCACGTCAAGTTATTTTTTTAAAGAAAAGAAGAAAAGTTAATATACATCTCAAAATTAATCTTCAAATGTTTATGTTTGATATACTTAAATAACGATGAAAAAGAGGATAGAGAAGTCTTCTCCCTCCTCTTTAGTTTTTTTCTTATTAAACAAACTTTGCTTTTAGTAATGTGATGAAATTATATTTTTGTCTTTATTTTTTTATCCACTTTTATTCCATTCTCACTTTTAATGTAAGGGTAAAATGGTCATTTTATCCACTTTTATTTCATTTACATCATATCACATCACATTGACATAACATTTTCATTCCATCAAACATTCTCATTTCCATTCTCACATCTTTTCTCCTTACCAAACACACCCTAAAACTAAAAGAAAAAAAACATTCATCTTACTTTTTTTTAATGAAGAACTAATGTTAAAATTTAATTACTTGTTAATCTTACAATATTAATTATAACACGGAAAATTAATATTGATCTTAATTTAATTTAAAAAATTTAATATTAAAAATTGTGTAAGTATATAAGTACTATTTTTTAATTTTAATATATAATAATAGTCAATAATTATTGGACACGTGAGAGTTAGAATATTGTATCTCATTTCAAATCATCTTTTAAGCTTCTCTTTAATTTACTAATCAACAACTGTAAGATGGAATATTGTGAACAGTGAGAATATATCCACTTTTTGAATATAATATTATTATTCGTCCTTTCAAATTAAAGCTCCAACCATCTTTCCTATTCAACAAGATTTTATCGTCCTAAATCCTAATTAATTAAGATTTAATACCATAATTAGTGGGGTGGCTTTCTATAATTATTAAGGCAACAATCACACACACCTACCTCACAAGAGTATTTTTTATAGTGACTCCATCCTTCAAAAACCCAACCCCTTTTTTAATAAAAGTGTATTTTTGATACTCTTCTAATTTTTAAGTATTAATTTAAGTAGTGGTACATCATTATGATATGAAATAAATATATATATATATATATATATATATATATATATATATATATATATATATATATATATATATATATAACTCAAGTCCATTTATTGTGATTTACTTAACATAAATTGTATAAGTTATTCTTAATGTTTTTGTTAATATATAAATATTTATAATATTAAAATGTTATATGTTAACTATACCAGAAAGAATTAATATAATATAATTTTAACAAAGAATTAATAATATGGAATAAATTTTAAAAATAAATAAATCTTAACTGTGAGTATCTATTATTTTAAAATATAATATGTATTATATTATAATTCTTAAAAATTAAAAAAAATTAATGTACATGTTTACATGCAAAATCTTTAATAATTAGTTATTTAAGAAAATATGCACTGCTAGCTGCATCTCATTATTTATTTGATTAATAATAATAAAAAAAATTAAACTAATATATATATATATATATATATATATATATATATATATATGAGATATTTGTTTGAATGAGGCTATGTGTTCTCTAGCAAGATTTATTGATGGAAAGGAAGAAGTAGAAACCTTCTCCCTCCTCTTTTCTTCCTAACAAACAAACTCAACTTTTTGCAATGTGATAAAATTATGTTTTTACCCTTATTTTTTTATTCACTTTTATTGCATTCTCACTTTTAATGGAAGGGCAAAATGATTATTTTATCCATTTTTATTTCATTCACATCACATCACATTGACATGATATTTCTATTCTCTCCTGTTTTCCACCGAAAGAACATAGCGGAGTGTAATTCCTTTTTGAAAAGAGGACAGAAATGTGAGGCACTATGTGGAAGGATGAAAAGGTATATGACACCTATATAGATCACTGTGTATAGTCCTTGAAGAACCCTGAAAAAAGCTTAGATACCCTTAAAAAGAAAGGCCATTGCAAAACAACTATACATGGTTTTCATTTGGGGACGTTCATTTTTAACTATATGCATTCTTTAATTTCCTCATCATGATTCCCCAAATTAAAGATTTCATTTTCATCAAGTGGCTACCTAATTATATATATTGGTGTCCTACTAACTTCTCAATTTTATTTTTTATTTTATTTTCTATTCTTAATTTCTTCTCATTCTCAGGTAGCAATATATAGCATACTAGCTAGCTAGATGAGAATTATTCTACCAATAAAAGGGAAGAAAAATGACGAAAGAAAAGGAAGGAGACAACACGAAAGGTGACCCACTATCATATTTTGCATTTTCTTCCTAGCCAGTTAAATTAATTAGTTCCATCTTAATTAATTAAAGAAAAGTATAATTTAAATGTGGATCCGATTACGTTTACATTATATCAATTTATTTATGCTTGATTAATATATATATTCGTTGAAACCATCCGTCTAGAATTCTCATAATATAATATGGCGTACGTTTCAATACACAAAGACTCGAATTCGATGTAGATTTTGTTTAAAGAAAACAGAGTAATTAATACTATAATACATATCATTGAAATTAAATCAACGTAACCATGCATATATATACACACACAAACACTGTGAGAATACATATTTAGTGAGAATGGCTAGAATAAAACATTATTTTAAATCTCACGTAACTCTCAAATAATATATACTTCAAACTATATATGTTTGGTTTAAAACTATTAATGTTAGTTTTAACTTCAATTTTTCAATTTAATATATATGAACGATTAAAAACAATTCATTTCATTTCTCATATAAGAGTCACTTAATATACTTCATATATACCATAATATTGATGATATATAATTTAGTTTCGATACCAAATTATATATAAACGTAACCTAGCTAGATGCGTTGAATGCATATAAAACACATATACAAGTTTAAAATGGAAAAGTTAATTAAAAAAGTTTAATTGATTATTAATCATGGGATTCAATTTAATTAAGTCATTTTCTTAGTTAACTAACTAAAAAGCTTCAATTTTGATTATTATTAATCATGAGATGCATGCATGTGTAGTCCCACAAAGACAAACAATTAATCTTCATAAACAATACACCTTCATTCCTTGACTAAAATCTCCAATAAGCATAGCATCCTATATACGACTAGATTTTCAGTGGTATGATAGTACTGAATTTCAGTACATCATTCTAATCAGTTGATTCCTAATTCATTCGAGGTGGACCCTAATTAATGTGAATTTTTATTAATATTAACAAATTGTACCATATGATTGGAGAAATGCACTGAAGTTCAGTAGTACGGTAGTATTGAACTTTTATCTGCCATATATATTGATATTGAATCATCCAACATAACTTTGATAGTTTTAATATTAAATTAAACTCACTCTCCCTATATATAGGGATATTAATTAGCAGTTATATATATATAAGCTACTTTACAGTTAATTATTAATTATTAACACTTTTAATTACTATAGTCAAAACTCAAAAAGTATGACAATAATGGATTGTGGATGAAAAATATTATTAACACTTGGGATGACAAGTGGATGGCATAACAAGAATTGATGATACAAGAGGATTAGGGTCCCCCATAAGCTTTGCTCATTAATTATTATCATTTCTCTATTATCTTTTTCCAAACTTTATAAAATCTTGAAAGCTTTTTTTTCCTGCATAGCAAGAGATAGAGAATCTACCCAATCTCCTCCTTCCACGTGGATACATACTTTATCATATATAAATATATATATATCCATGAAAGCATTTCCTCACAATTAATTAGAAATGAGAAAAATATATTTTATATTATATTATATATATATATATGGCCCAAAAAATAAAACATCTTTAATTAATTTCTCTATCGACAGCAACAGTAAGCACAGTGATATTAGCACAGGACTGAGTACTCTCTCTCTCTCTCTCTCTCTCTTCCTAAGACTATATATATATAATATATTGTTATGAGATGGATCACACCTTTGTGTGCAATATAGCTTCTCGTGCCTTCTTCTTCTTCTTCTTCTTCACTTTATTATTACAAGTTCTACTCTTCACCTTAATTATTAATTATGCCCTCTTCTCTCATGTGATTCTTCTTCTCTCCCATACTTCCATTTTAATTTCTGATCTATACCTATTCTCTTCACCATCTACCTTTAATTTAATTATTTATCGAGATGATGCCCCCTGACCAAGAAACCACGGTTCATCATGTCACGCCAAATATTCCGGCCACCGTGAACCGGATGCCCGAGGACAGCTCCGTCCATGCCGAACCGCCCGATTCCGCCGCTCATGACGTCAAACCCGGCTTTGATAGTGGCATTGATATGAATATTATTCAACATCACCACCCAACAACACTACCTCCAAGGCTTTCCATTCTTCACAAATCCCTGCGTCCCGTTACCCTTCAGGTACGTATCATATTAGTCAGAGTTCAATAAATTTTTGAATAATTAAAAAAAGTATTTTTAATTGCTATAAATTAAATTGTATATATATATATGCATTATATTTTAAATTGTTACTAAAAAAATGTCACGTATAATTGAATATGAATTTGATAAATTATGCTAATATTTTATTTTTTTTGGTGATCTATTATGTAGTTTGAGGACGTTTCTTATAGTGTAACCATTGGAAGCAAAAAGAATTATTGTGGTTGCATTCCTTCACAAGATCCGAAACCGGACCGGAAGATCCTCAACGGCGTGACGGGCCTGGTCCGGCCCGGCGAGCTTCTCGCAATGCTGGGCCCATCGGGCAGCGGCAAGACCACGCTTCTCACGGCCCTCGGCGGCCGCCTCGCCGGAAAAGTCTCCGGCAACATAACCTACAATGGCCGTCCTTTCTCCGGCTCCATCAAGCGAAACACGGGTTTCGTCTCACAGGACGACGTCTTATACCCTCACCTCACCGTCCTTGAGACGCTCCTCTATACCGCTTTCTTACGCCTCCCCAAAAGCCTCACAAGAGAAGAGAAAATGGAGCAGGCTGAGATGGTTGTGGCGGATCTCGGGTTGACCCGGTGCCGGAACACCGCCGTGGGCGGCGCCTCCGCCTTGTTCCGGGGGATCTCCGGCGGGGAGAGGAAGCGGGTCAGTATCGGGCAGGAGATGTTGGTGAACCCGAGCCTGTTGTTGCTGGATGAACCCACGTCTGGGCTGGACTCCACGTCGGCCCAACGCATCGTGGCCGTGCTAAGGGGGCTCGCGCGGGGCGGCCGGACCGTGGTGACGACGATTCATCAGCCGTCGAGCCGGTTGTACTGGATGTTCGATAAGGTTGTGGTATTGTCGGACGGGTGCCCGATTTACTGCGGGCAGGCGGGTCGGGTCATGGAGTATCTTGAATCCATTGGTTATGTGCCCACTTTCAACTTCATGAACCCGGCTGATTTTCTGCTTGATCTTGCTAATGGTAAGTAAATTTACCAAATTATGACATTTTTTTTAATATATATATAAACCATGGTTTTGGATCATAATTAAGTTGAGTTTGTGATGATTACCATCTTAATTATGAAGAAGCATTAGTTTGGTGCTTTTAATTAGAATTGAAAAGAAAAAGAATGGTTTATTTATGTTTTAGATATTTTGATGTATAGTAAATATTATTGTTAGTTTAAGCTAATATAGAGTTACCTTACTTGATATAGACGGATAATACATCATTTTATTAAGTATGAATTTTCTAACAAAATATATTTTAGAATAAAATCTTAAATGTATCAAAATTTAGGTGAAAATTTTAATGAATATGAATTTGGACTTTGTAATGCTTTTAGTGTCTTCTCACTTTTAATAAAACTAAAAATAAATTATGACCAATTGACCATATGAGATATATGCTGGGGGAGTTATTTGACTTGTCACTAATTCTTTTTCTAATTTTTTAAATACAAAATATTATATATTTAGTGAAAATTTGTTTTTGGTTGACAACTATATGGATGTAATAATTTTATAGTTGTTTACTAAATACAACTATATAAACTCAAATTATTCATAATATTATCTTAAAATTTGAAAAGTACAATTCAGATAATTGGTTTACTTTGAACGGAGAGAAAGGAAAGTGTAGGATTTTGTTTGTGCATGTCAACTTCACACTAGAGGCACTAGGCCAGAAAACAGCATGCATGATATTAAGAGAGTGACTTTGTACACTTGGTCATTATTAGGTAATGCTTCCTTTTCAAACTTAATAATGTAATGTAATGGTGGCGCAAAAAGGGGCTATAGGTTTCTTTCTATGCACCCGTCAACATATTTTCGAGACCAACCGGTCGATTAGAGTGATAGGTACTCCATACCCTTTAAGCAAAGTTTTAAATTCGAGTATTGTATATGAAAAAATTTTTACGGAGAGAACTTTACTTTCATTATGGGATATCGGCTAGTTCAAGCCAGATTAGGCCAAACCTAATAAATTTTTGGATTGACAAAAAAGATTATATAAACTTGTTTTCAAGGTGGGAACAGCTAATGGGTCATTAGAAGCAGTAAATTGATAAGACACATATATACAAACACTACTAAAATGTCATTTTCATAACATGTGAGTTTCTATGTACAGAGTACAGTACAGACATAGTTCAACATACTACAGAAACTTTGTGTAATTAATGTCTAGTGTCTCAAACGGTCTTATTCTCATGACTTGAGTTGATAAAGTTTGCATTTAGATATTTCATTTTTCCAAAAGAAGAAAAAAGCACTTATACAAAAAGTTATTATTTCAACAGCTTAACTGCACAGTCATTAATATTTCTCAAAGATGCTGCAGTTGTGAATATATACATCATGTTTATCAACCTAATAATTGAGTTCAAGAAGTCTTTCTCACATTGTATAAGATTCCATATTTAACAGTTTAAAATTAAGTTTTAGCACCAGAAAGAATGTGTACATATAACATATGTTTTGTTCACATTTCAAGTATAAAAGGATTTTGGCTTCACAAATATGCATTAAAATTTATGCAGGCATAGTTGGTGATGTTAAACAGGAAGATCAGACAGAAATGCATGGAAGATTAGACCACATTGAAGATCAATCTTCAATCAAACAGTCCCTAGTTTCATCCTATAGAAAGATTTTATATCCTGCTCTGAAAGAAGAGATTCAGCACAATAATAGAAATCCTGCTGCTTTCACATCAGGAGCACCCAGAAGTAAGAAAAAAAATTTCTTGCTCTATTGTTCTTACTTTTTTCCTTTTATCTATAGTATATATATATAGGATCATATCAGAATCATCATCACCATTGTAATAATATTAATAAATGCTTGATAGGCTCACAGAATCAGTGGAACACCAGCTGGTGGGAGCAGTTCAAGGTTCTGCTTAAGAGGGGTTTAAAAGAGAGGAGACATGAATCTTATTCAGGCCTCAAGATTTTCCAAGTCTTGTCTGTATCATTTCTCTCAGGACTTCTTTGGTGGCATTCTGATCCCTCAAACATACAAGATCAGGTATTATAAAAACTATGTTCATAGCTATATGATTTGGCCCAAAATCAACTTGTTCCCCTAGTCAATTTACTTTGTGTCATTCAACTTTTCAGTCATTTTTTTATGTAATCACTTGATAATTTCTATTTAACATATCGTACAAAGGTTGAGTGACATACTTAAAATGACAGGGGGAAATTGATTTCAGAGTAAATTAGCAATTTGGTCTCAAATTTAGTCCCTAGAAGTCTTCATCAACATAACTGATAGAAAATTTCATAGGAATGTTTTTAGGGATTACATTTGACATTTCTATCTCCCAGGGACTAAATTGAGACAAACTGTATCTTTCAAAGACTAAATTTGATCATTTTCATCTTTTAGGGACTAAATTGTTCATTTACTCTCGATTTTAATAAAATAAAGAGTAAATTACACTGACCTCCCCTAACAGATTCGAATATTACACATACCTCCCCTCTCATATGAAATATTACACCGACCTCTCCTGGCACATCAAAATACCCCACACTTTGGTCCAAATAACATTTTCCCTTGAAGTTTCCAACCAAATAGATGATTTTCGTGAATTTTCAACTCAATTTTTTTAAGATCTACTCTATTGAGTTGTTGGATATGGAGGAGCCTTGTTAGAAACTCGACAATTCAAAAAATTTTGAGCTGAAAATTCACAAAAAGCATCCATTTGAATGAAAACTTCAAGGGAAAATGTTATTTGGACCAAAGTGTAAGGTATTTTGATATGTCAAGAGAGATCAGTGTAATATTTTAAACGAGAGGGGAGGTCTGTATAATATTCGAATCTGTCAGGGAAGGTCAGTATAGTCGTTGAGAATAGCTCAAAATACTATGATTTACTGTTAGCCAATTTGCTTGACTTTCATATACTTCTACATTACTAGTTAATCTTCATTATAAACACAACATTATATTTGAAACAGGTAGGCCTGCTTTTCTTCTTCTCCATCTTCTGGGGATTCTTCCCTCTATTCAATGCCATCTTTGCATTCCCTCTGGAGAGGCCAATGCTAACAAAAGAAAGATCTTCAGGAATGTACCATCTCTCCTCCTACTACATAGCCAGAATGGTAGGTGACCTACCCATGGAGCTTGTCCTTCCCACAATCTTTATAACCATCACCTACTGGATGGGTGGCCTCAAGCCTTCACTAATCACCTTTGTGTTAACCCTCTTGATCATCATCTTCAATGTGCTAGTCTCCCAAGGAGTTGGCCTAGCACTTGGTGCCATCTTAATGGAAGTGAAGCAAGCCACAACCTTAGCTTCAGTGACCATGCTGGTGTTTCTCATAGCTGGTGGCTACTACATTCAGAAGATGCCATCCTTCATTGCTTGGCTGAAGTACATTTCTTTCAGTCACTACTGCTATAAGCTTCTGGTGGGAGTCCAATATTCAGAAGATGAGGTTTATGAGTGTGGATTGGGGGGGTTGCACTGTAGGGTGATAGATTTTCCTGCAATAAAGTGTCTGGGTGATATTGGTGATTTGTGGGGTGATGTGGCTGCATTGGCTGTGATGTTGATTGGATACAGAATTGTGGCTTATGTGGCTTTGAGAATTGGACAGCCTCACTGACTATTATTGTAGATTAGAGAGTATGATAATTTTATAACTTTAGTTTTATTTAAATTAGCAGCTCATCAGTTCAAGTGTTTAAATGATTCTAATTGTGTGGAATATAACTTGAAGACCTTGTGGTTAATTGATATGAAATGAAAGAGTATTACATTTTATAATATTAAAGATATTTATTATTTTTTAGAAGCTTTTGTTTTTCCAAATGCAACATTAGGAAAAAGATAAATTGGCAGCCAATAAAATCTAGCAGATGCAAAAACAACCACCGCCAAGCAGAGCATAGTCCATCATGTATGAAGGAAATCTGAATGAGGAGAAAAAAAATACAATAATCAAAGTCTTTTCCCATTAGTAAACTCAGTTATATGAATCAAGCGACGCCAACATGTTCTATATTTGCTCATTTCTATAGTTAGGATCCGGGCGTTGATGTAGCACAATAGCAGTCCTTGCTCATTTGATACTGTACTTGAGCCATTCAGCGCATTGCTTTCGTGCAACGACCTAGCAATAACATGTTCATGTTGTTGATCTATATTCATAAAGATTCAATAAATTTTACGTTGGCTGTCGACTACCTAACATAATTTTTTTTTATCTAGGCTTGGACTATAGCCATACAAGCATAGGATAAATTAACTACTATTGCTAAGATGGTATTTTAAGAAGGACAAATTAGTAATTTCCATTATATTGGAAGTTGGAACCTTTTATTCCTCAACTTTCTTCCCATTTCTGTGGAGATTAATTTTGGTGGAACTGAATTCAATTATTCCGACGAAACAAAACACACTCTAAATGGAGAGGAAATATATTTCCCATTTCTCAAAGCGTATAGGTAAGCCCAATAGATGGCTTTTATTTAACAAGCAATATGATCATCTCATAACACACACACACACATACATGTGTATTGTAAAATTTCTCTGGCTTTCTAGAAACTTAAAGTTTAAGCAGTAAAAGCTTCATTTTCTGCAGTTTGGTTCATTTACTGTTGTCCAATGAATGCATGAGCTTGTCTTGTTGCCTTTTCTTGTGTGACAAGGGAATAGAATTTGCTTCCTCTATAAAATATCTATAAAATATCCCTTCATCAGGTGGAAGCATCAAATGCTAAGGCATCTCTCCAAGGGCCTCCAGTTCAGTTTATTCAATTCCCTCAAGACAGTTACTGGCAACTTGATATGATATGATAACATTCTAAAGCCATGCATATTATGCTAAAAATTTCAGCTATAAAATGGATGTCTTGTGGAGTTATTACCACCTGGGACCAGAAGAACAGGTGAAGAACTATTTTACTTAGAAGAGTAGATTGCTAAAAATGGCATCAATCAAGGTTGAGAAACCTTGTTGCTCTCAACCTTCAGGCCTGAAGGAGAAGAAGGAGCCTGCTAAGCCTAGTGGGACCACTCCCAAAGCTCCAGCCTCCAAGCCAGCCCCAAAGAAAACTGAGAGGAAGTCTCAGCCTAAGAAGAAGGTATGCAATGCACACAAATAAGAATTTATATGTATTTACTAAAACCCTATTTTGGTCCCTCTTAGATGTCCATTTGTTTCTATTTGGTCCCTCAAAGATTTGCATTCTCAATTTGGTCCCTTTGTTTGGTTATTGCTTAAATAATTAACGGATTTGATGAGGTAGATTGTTTGGTGCTGACTGGGTAACATTCAAATTCTGCTAAAATAATCTGTTAATTATTTAAATGGCAGCCAAACAGAGAGAGCAAATCAATAATGATTTGTTTTATGAGGGACCAAAATGGAGTTTTAGTCAGTTTCTTTATATTAGATTCTGTCATCAATCTGAGCCAAGGGTAAAATAATCTGTTGAGGGTTTTTTCAGGCAAGCAGCAGTAAGTAGCTGCAGATGATGACTCAGCAGAATGAAGATGACAAACAAGAATGTTGTCTGTTGGTATTATGTGAAGAATCAGTAATACTATAGCAATGCTCCTATGTAACTCCTTACAGGCTTGACCTGATAAATAAAAAGAAACATATTATAATATGATGAGATTATCCATATTGGTCCTTGACATCTAAAGAAAATGAGCCAAAATACATACTAGAAAGTAGAAACAATACAACATTCAGTATTTTTGAGATATTGGGAGTGAAAACAGATTCCTTGTATAATAAACCTATGCTATGTTCACGTTTCAAGTTTAAAGAACCTTCATTAATAACTCAAACTTCTGAAATGAAATACCAAATATTTATCATATTGCCCCATAATCAATAGCAAAAGGAATTTCTGACCCTCGAGTTAATTGCAATATGCATTCAATGATTTTGATGTCATATATAGCACAAGTATCTGATATCTCTCAGTTAGGAATTCCTTTAATGTCACTTAGATTCCATTTCCCACACAAAGTCACAGACAGTGCCTAGTTGCCATCCTCGTCCTTATGTGCTTGCTAGTGATTCTAATTCCATGTCCATTTTATGAGACCAAAATAATTTTAATGTGTTTTGGTGGAGCTAGCTAGTTGACAAATAGGAAGCAGCAATTGGGAAGCATAATGGAGAAATATGGCATCACTTGGCACTATAACCATTTGCCAATTGCCCTTAAAAGCACCACAGATTCATATCTTCCAGATTTTTCTATTGGGTTTTGCCCATCTCTAAACTTCAATCCAGTTTATAGAAGGGTGATATATGAATATTATATATATATATATACCATTAAGGTCTGTTTGGCTGTGTGGGAATCAAGCAGGTATAAAGATGGTAGGCAGCTTATATCTGATAAAGTTGGAAATATACAAGAAAGCCAGAAAGATGCTCAATAATATCTGATGCTTCTCCTTTTATTAATATTTCTAAACTTACTAGGCCCTTATGAATATTAGTCACAACTTAGGATTAAAAATATATATCAGGTACAAGCATTATATAAATAAATGGGCTATATTTAAGAGTTTAGAGATGATTTGTATTGCATAGGCCTTTTAAGTCTACAGAATTGGACCCCTAGGCCCATGCCCCATCTTCACTTGTTGATTCTAAAAGAGGCTTAAAATCTGGGCTTCTCCGATAAATCCCACCCACACCCTATTCCAATAGAACCTTATTTAAATTAGAGTAAATTGCCATTTTAGTCCCTAACAGATGCAGTTTATCTCAATTGAGTCCCTAAATGATAAAAATATCAAATTCAATTTTGAAAGATACAATTTGTCTCAGTTTAGTCCTTAGAAATTTTTTTGTCAATTATGTTAATGGACATTTTCAGGGGCTAAAATGAAACAAATTGCATTTTTTAGGGTTTAAATTTGATATTTTCATAATTTAGGAACTAATTTGAAAGAAATTGCATCTTTTAAGGTTAATTTTAACATTTTCATCTCAGGGGCCAAAATGATAATTTACTCTATAAAGTACGAAATAAAAAAATTTACACTAATTTTTTAAAACAGATTAATCTGACACTGGATATAGATATTGTTAATTCCAGAAGCTCTTACCAGCCTAAATCAATGCAACACAAATTACCAAAAGGCCAAAATAATGTGTAAGTAAGTGTAGTTTACTCGAAACTTTTAATTAAAATAACTTCAGATGAAGTTACACAAGTGCAATGAAAGTGTCAATTAGATGCTGATTCCTAGTTAGTTTGATTAGTCCATGAAAAAAATGAAGATTGAAATGAGGTTTATAGAAGTTACATGAGCATATATGTTAGCTAGGAATGGTTCATTAATTTACTGAACAAAAGTATCTGATGCTAAAGTATTCCCCATGCATGTGGCCTCCTTGTCAGCTATTCCATTCCCATCAACTTCCCACCATTCACCATCAATCTCTAACTTAGATTCAAATTCTCTCAATGCCAATATAAAGGCAGTAGTGTGCTTAGTGCAAGAGATCAAGTGAAGAACACAGAAAATCCTTAATCCTAGATAGTCTAGTCTAGTCTTTTTAGCCTAAAGAATTTGTAAGAAGTGTCAAGTACTATGGCATCCTTGAAGGCTGAGAAACCCAATGAAAGCCAAGTTTCTGGGCAGACCAAGAAAGAGGCTGCTCCTAAGGCTAGTGGTGGTGGTGCTTCATCTAAAGGTCCATCTTCCAAATTAGCCCCAAAGAAAGCTCCACAGAAATCTCAAGACTCTAAGAAGAAGGTATTCACCAAAATCTCACAATATCTCAGCATCAATTATATTTATATCTCTCACGCTTCCGGGTTTGAATCCTGGAGGGATAATGGCCTAACAGTCAGTCTTAAGGGATTAATCATCAGACTGGTCTTAAGAGATTTATATATATATCTCAAAAATATTTTATCCTGAAAAAAAACTTAAACTTTGTCTTTGTTTGTTTGGCTATATATATTCATAACAAGTGAACAATAGTAAGCAGTAACACATAGATTATGTGGTTTTGTACAGGGGAAAGGAAGCAAAGCAGCAGCTGCGAAGCACTAGTAGGCATAGATGCTGTATGGAATGCACGTAAGGTGTTCGATAAAATGCAGCAGTGTGAGAATTATAATAATTCGTGTACTTTAGTTTAATCCTGTGGTTGTAGCCAGGGGGTGACCCTTGTGTTTATGTGTAGATGATCAGCTCGCTAAATGCTAGGCTTTGATCAAAGCAATCAAAATAATAATTAGTTTTCGTTTGAGATATAATTTCCATCTACAGAATTGTATAATTATATGTATTATTAGGTTAAGCAATTGCTAATAACTGAACAAATCAAATCAAATTCAGGCTAAACCTTAAAGAAGTAATCGAAATTCAAACCCTGAACCCTCCCATACAAGAGCTATGCCAATGATGATCATGGGTAAAGTTCGGGTATAATATTATACTATAGTTCATTCTCTAAATTAGATCCGGTGCAATTCGTTTTTCTGCAAGTAATTCTTTCAAAATATATATTTTTGCTTAATTTGTAAAGTAATAATAGGAATCACACTAATAAGAAGCCACTATGAATGGATTAGGGACTAAATTATTATTAATATTGACAAACACCATCACTATATGGTCTTGTGAGTATTTATCAATATTAATAACAATTTGATCCCTAATCCATTCATGGTGGATCCTTATTAGTGTGAGTCCTTATAATTATTACTTTACAAAGCAAAAATGTCAAAGGTTTATTTTGGTCTTCTATGTTTCACCCAAGTTTCAAATTAGTCCTTTATGTTTCAAAAGTTTTAAATTGGTCTTTTATGTTGCACATAAGTTCCAAATTGGTCCTTCCGTCCACTTCCGTCAATTTCTTAAGTTAATTGCTGATGTGGCGTGCTGACGCGTGTCCATTTAAGCTGACATGTCATGACACATCATCGCCACGTCATCACATATGATGTGACGATGGCGTGGCATGACACATTAGCTTGAATGAACACGTGTGAGAGATGATATGTCCACCTCAACTACGCCACGTCAGCACTTAATGAAAGAAATGGACGAAAGGACCAATTTGGAAGTTCTAGAAAACATAAAGGAACAATTTGAAACTCTTGAAACATAAATGACTAATTTGGAACTTAGGTGAAACATAGAAGACCGAAATGGACATTTGACCGAAGCAAAAATATGCATTTTGAAGAAATTACACGATAATTACAGAAAAACGAATTGCACCGAATCCAATTCCAATCGTACACTAAATATCATATCATGAGTCTACCGTCTACGTACAATATTCATACACAAAAGAATTAAATCAATCGCAGAATTTGCAAGGATAAGAATCATAAGATACGTATATATGCACATTTGATTTTATTATTTTCTTAAATCCGATCCCACCAATAGTAAAGAAAGAAAAAATTAAACTTGGACTAATTAATTAATCTAAATTAGTTTGGTTCATGCGCAATAATGGTTGTATTCAATTTATGATTAATCACATCAGAGTTTAAAGAGAAAAAGAAGTGGAAGCTCAAGAAAATTAAAACATAGAAAGGAGACTGGTATTTGTGTACGTATCTGATTAAACAAATCTTTTAAAGTGCCTATTTTATAAATTATTAATATCCCATTATTACTATGTCACAGACTTAAAACATGAGACCTTCCTATCAAAAAACAAAATTATGAGACATGTGGAAAACCAATATATATATATATATATAAACAATAAGATCCACCATTCATTAATCTTTAATTTTTATGTATATATTAAACAAGAATATTTTGAGGTAGATATAATCTCACTAGGTTATGCAAATCTAAGAGTTAGAGCTTAGAACCGGCTGAGCAATATTTAGGAAAAGTATAGATACTATATGCCCTAAGCATAAATATCAGAATGCATGCATGTGTGAGAACATATTGAATAATGAAATATATATATATTAACAAATTAATTAAAGTGGGATATTCTTATTTTAATCCATTCATTGTTTCAGGGAATTGAACCATTGCAGGTAGAATCTGAATCATTTGCAGGTAGAATCTGAATCATATTCTAAGATACCAATCTCCTCTAAAACTTAAGATGATTAAAATATACTTCTCCAAGATATATAATATTGATTCCTTTTAATTAAAAATATAAATTATTAACATATGTATTTTTAAAAGCTTTTATTTTAATATTATTTATTTTGCATTGGAAATACTAGTAAATTTAATTTATTCAAGTTTTTAAATATAACTATTTTATATGTATATTTTTATCAAATACTTGTTATCTGTTATATATATAATTGTATCTTAGTTTTTTTATTTCTAGTTGCATGGTAAAGTCATTAATAACAATTTTTTTTTTTCGAAACTACTTAGTATCTAAAAGTTCAATAGGCTAACTAATTTAGTTCTAATTGATTGAGAAATTTTTTAGTAGACATATAAAACTCTCTCAAAATATATATTTTTTCATGCACAAGATTTAAACTTAAAAGCTTAATTAAAAAGAGTATAGCACCTATGTTTCCAACCCGCCAATGTTAATACAACTTTTTTTTTTTTTTTTTTTTAATTTTAGAGGAAGAGAATGTGAATAAAGAAGAGAATCATATAATCTGGGTACGTATCTGAGGCTAATTAATTTTTTATTCATTTATGTTTTCTCTATATAAAATTGTAAACATTAAAGGTGGCTAAATTTAATAATTAACTAAGATTTAATATGTTTAGAAGCACAATATATATATATATATATATATATATATATATATATATATATATATATATATATATGGATTTTACTAGCTACAAGTATAGTCAAACATAAACATGCATAATTATGAAAATTTAGCATTCTTAAATTTATTTAAAAAAATATTTGTATATTATTAGATTTAAAATTCTAGATACTATGAATATTGTATGTGTTAACAATATATATATATATATATATATATATATATATACAACCTTTAAATTAATATTTATCAGTATGATGAAATGGAAGAAAATAATTTTGAATAATATTTCCAGTGACATAATAATTAATTTAGGATTTTAAAAGATAAGAAAGGACAAATGATGTTGAGCAAAAGAGGTGTAGGCAGCAAGAGGGCACACCCAGTTTTTATGGTATCCTAATCAGACAACCATTTTCCTGCCCTCTCATTGGTTTCATATTATTATTAAACCCTCTAAGCTTTCCATTTGTGATTGTCCACTTTTTTTTTTTTTTTTTTACATTACAACATATTAAAATGATTATGTTTACATATAAAAAAAAAGATTATGTTTAAGACTTATAAAAACTCTTCATTATTTTTTTTATCATTAAATATTTAATTAAAATTTTAAATACACTATTATTTCGGTTAAGAGATGATGAAATTGTCCTAGGAGAATACCTACCTACATAACTTGAAAAAAGATCAAAGTCTACGTAATTAGGTGTTTAGAGAGTCGTAGCTCGTAGGGTGCTGAGGAGGCAGAGAACTTTCTAGAGTTTAAGGAGCATATGGCTAAAGTGCATATATAGCATGTGCCGTGTGGTATACAATGTAATAATTAAGTAGTAAGTAGACGTTAATTAGGTGTTTAATTAGAGTTAAGGAAAGAAATTAAACTTTTTTTATATGTGCCTAGAGTGTTAATTAACCTTGGGACGTCATGAGCCTAGTAGAAGAGGAAAAGCCTATGACGCAAGTAACCTTAATTAAGATTAAAAGCAACCATAATATAGATTGTCATTTTCTAATATAAAATTAAAAGCAAATTACATGTGAACAAGTTGTTAATTACAAGTTTGAAAAGAATGTGGCTAGCTAAAAGTGTCTTTTAACCTATGTATGTACTTTTATGAGTTAAAGAAGTTCTAGTCCATTATTCATCATTACATTTAATTAGGATAGAAATTATTTCAATTAGTTAATTATGTGTACCGTTTTGGTCCATAAATTATTACACTTCACTTGCAATTTAATCATCAAATTAAATTTAATCTATAAAAAATTTCATTTATCTTAATTTAGTATTTATTTTAAATTAAAGGATATCTTATGCCAGAATTTTGATTTACCAACAAAATTAAAGATAAATATGAACCTCATGGACGAAATTGTAACACAAAATACACTTTAAGGACTAAATTTAACATTTAAATAATTCGGTGACTAAATTGAAACTGGTGAAAACTTTCAGAAACTACATTTGATAATTTCATCATTTATGGACTAAACTAAGACTAGTAGAATTATCTAGGAACCAAAACAGTAATTTACTCTAATGTTTTTTATATTTCTTTTGAATAATAATACATAGGTAATTTATATATTAAAAAATTAATGTTTTGATAATTTAAGGTAGCTGTAAATTATAAAAAAAAAAAAGTAAGAATAATTCTTGACAACTTGGCAAAATAGAGTAATTAACTAGGGATAACTATAAATTTAGTTTAAAATTAATGTAGATGAAATAGAGTAAACTAAGGACACGTTTGTTTACGAGAATTTGCCATTTCTTTTAAACAATAATTTTTAAATGAAAGGTATAATTGTCATTTAATTTTACTTAAGTCTCATTTAATTTTTCTCATTTTTTCTCCTATTTCCATTCTCATTTCCGAGTAAATGTTCAGTGGTACGGTAGTACTGAATTTCAGTACATCCCTCCAATCAGTTGGTCCCTAAACTATTCAAGGTGGACCCTAATTAATGTGAGTTTTTATTAATATTAACAAATGTCATTACATAATTGGAAGGATGCACTGAAGTTCAGTAGTACGGTTACATTGAACTTTATCCCTCATTTCCATTCCCTCAAATAAACCTACCAATTAAACGGGTCCTAAGTGAATAAATTTATAATTGACCTGGCATTAATTAGTTAATTAGTTCTAGGTTGTTATTAACCACAAAATTTTTTTTGGTGACTGGAAGTACTATTAACCACAAAATTTATTTTGGTGACGGGAAGAAATTAATATTAACCACAAATTTGGTAAGTATACGGTATTTTGTTAGAAGTTAATTACTATGTTAAAGTCTAGGTAGCACCTAGTTTGGTAGTTTAATTAATATATCCATGAAAGTACATTATATTTTCATAAGATTAACACTCATATTTAAAAAAATTTTATCAACGCAATGAAGGATAAAAGTTCACTGTAGTATTAAATTTTGGTATATCCCTCTAATTATATGTAGCGTTATTTATTAATATAATAGAAACTCACATTAATAAGGATCCATCTTAAATAGATTAGGAGCCAACTGATTGGAGGAATGTACTAAAGTTCAATACTACCGTACTACTGATCACATGTTCTCCGTAATGAACTCGAATTGGAATTCCCGCGCCAAGGCGCTGACTAAGACTTGAGAGAAGTGCTTACATTAAGTGTCCGACAGTAGGATGGGTCTAGTAGAAAGAACTAGTCTCTCCCAACGTGATGAATCTGGGTTTGAATATCCGTTGAGAGAGGTGTCCACATTTAGTGTCCAATAATATTTCGAACAGAATTACCTCCAACAAGAGTATACTTGTGAAAAAAAAATTCAAATATTTTAATTAATTAACTTGTTAAACTATATATGTTGAAAATTTTAGATTAGTAGAGAGGTCCCATTAATTCCCACCATGTTCACAATCACAAGTTGGAGAAGAGTGGACTTAGAACAAAGGAATATATAGAAGATGTGGAACCTAATTTGGAATAAAGCCACTATTGTGCTACTATTACTATATATATACATACATAGTATATATAGATATTAGCAGCCTTGTAAGAATTCACCCTATATATACCATTATACTTATCCTGATCACCACAATTTTAAATAATTCAGTGTGAAGGAATAATTCTCCTAGAAAACTATGGGTATTATTAAAGTTGTTTCATAATGTGCCTAATCTATTCTCCTCTATTAAAAAGTGCAACTTAAGAACCTCCAAAACTCTAGCTAAATATTGAAAATTCCCACTCAAAAGTACAAATCCAATTTAAAAGTAGAATTTTAAAATAATAAATAACATTAAAATGAATGGTTTTAAAACATATTTTTAAATAAGGAATATTTTAAATAAAATAAGTTAAAATAAAATTTGAGATAATTTTGTAAAAAATGAGTGAAATTTGTAACTTCTAATTTCAAGAAATAAATAAGAGTGTAACCTTTTAAAATACATAGAAAAAAAATATAATTTTACTTCTCCAATAAGTAGAGACTACAATTTATCAAAAAAAAAAAAGAAAAGAAAAGAAAGGATTTCTTCTATTTTTTTATGGTCTAAAAGTACATACTTAATATCTTATAATTAGAAAAAACTTTCAACCAATATAGTGTGACGTAAATTGTAAGGGGTCTTTATTCTCTTAACTATTATCTCTTGAGTTCAATCCTTGGAGGGATGATAAATGAACACCATCTATTAGAAGAGTTGTCCCAACAATAAGTCTTACAGTATCTAATATATTAGTCATCATATCTACTCTGATGAATATTACGCTGAAAGACAAAAAAAAATTGAAACTGCCAAAACTGAAAAAGTTCCATTGATGCTTAAAGTGATGGATTTGTCTTCTTTTAGGCATATGTGAGCAATAAACTCTACTTAATGCAAGTGGAGATCTTGAAGATATATATATATATATAAAATTGAGACTTATGTATCCTAAATAGTGGAAATCAGGTTGGGCTAATTAGAGGAAACATTAGTGAGCCAGCATATAATACTACTACTATTAATAATTTAGCCAACTCTTAACTTACACCACATTATGAGATCAAGTGAAAAAGTGCCATAATCTTTCAAAAATTCCCCTTTTACCCAAAATGTTTTTTCTTGTAAACTAAAATGGCAAGCTTACAAAGCATGCCCATCTTTCTTTCACTATCACATTCACATGTATTTTGAATAGTAGAATTTGTCCCCCTCTCTACATTCCACTTTTAAATTCCCACCCTTTTCAAAACCTTCATCACAACATGTCGGCCGGAAACTGATCACATCCGGCAGCGTTACTTTCCGGCGACTCCACAGCATAGGATCTAAGGATATCTTAGAATGTGCTTCACAGAATCAGTACCAGAATATCAACCAAATCTCCTTTTCCATCATCATCATCATCCCCAATATATAATGTCATCATTCTTGGCTTCCAATGAACACTCATATCATCAGAACAAAGAAGAAAGAGAGAAGATGGTGAAGTTCTCTAAGCAATTTGAGGGTCAGCTTATTCCAGAATGGAAAGAAGCCTTTGTGGATTACTGGAAACTCAAGAAAGCCCTCAAGAAAATCCACCTTCTTAACAACAACACCAACAAAACCCAAACTGGTTTTTTGCCTAAAAAGTACCACTTTTCATCACTCAGAAACTGCTCTTTGTTTTCCCATCATCATAGAGATCATGGGCCAATCCAAGTACTCTCTTTTGCTCAATATGTTAGAACATGATTTTGTTCAATGTCATATGTTTTTACTTGACTGATTCATGATGTTTTTTTTTTCAGGTTCATAGGAAAATTGCATCCTCAGCTAGTGATGGGGACATGTATGAGACAGAAGTGATAGAGCAATTTGTTGATAATACTGATGCTGCTAAGGAATTTTTTGCCTTTTTGGACCAACAACTAAACAAGGTTAATAGGTTTTATGAGACAAAAGAGAAAGAGTTCATGGAGAGAGGTGTGTCCTTGAGAAAACAAATGGACATTCTCCTTGACCTCAAATCTGCTTTCAATTTCAAGCAGAAGCAGCAACAACAACAAGAAACCAAAGAAGACCAATCTATTTCATGCACATTCTCTAATGGTACATTACATTATCTACCTTTTTCTTCTTTTAAAATGCACCAATGTGTAGTATTGTGTGTGAGTATATATATATATATCTAGTTGTTTCCCGGCCTATCCGATGTGGGACTCGTAACATTTATATTTTGGTTTTTGTTTGAAGCATAATGTGGAATCATGTGTGACTTATAATGTTCTGTTCTCTGGCTACAGAGGAGGACTTTGTTAGGAACAGAACACAGCAAGAGGAAATGCAGGAAGATTGCACAGATGATTTGGAGAAAAATGGCGTGCCGTTTTCGGACTCGCCTCGATCCGATGAAGCCGGGAAACCGATGCAGATGAGAAGAGAAGATGGGGAATTTAGTTTCCAAGGGAAGAATGTGAGTGTCAACATTCCTTTGACCACACCTTCTAGAACCTTCTCAGCAATTAGCTATGTACTTAAGGAAGATTTGATTAATCAAGCATCAAGGAAATGTAGTACCCCAGAAAGTGGTAAGATTCATCTCAATAAAACTAGGATGCACCATGCAGAAAAGATGATCAGAGGAGGTTTCATTGAGCTCTATAAGGGACTAGGATATCTCAAAGTTTATAGGTATAGTATGATTAATGCTAAAATGCACAGGAGACCTGGGTTTTAAGTTAAGGGCACATAACACTCCTGAGTTTTGAAATCTTGCATTTAACCTGATGAAAAGGGGTTGAGTGCTTGAAATTGAAAAGTCTGAAGGATTGAGTGAAAAATTTGAAAACTCAAGGATGTTATGTGCCCCTAGTCTAAAACTCAGAGGTCTTTTGTGCATTTTAACCTATAATTAATATCCCAACTAATTAATTCTTTGGTTTAATAAAATGAACAAAACTCTTATGTCTTCTTCTCACATGATATTGATTTTCACTTTCAGGAACTTGAATATGCTTGCATTTATGAAGATCCTCAAGAAGTTTGACAAGGTAAGTGAATTAGAGAAGAAGACACTCCAAACTTTATGTTTGCTCTACTTTGGTAATGAAAGGAATTTTATTTATTTTTTCTTCTTGCTGTTTAGGTCACTGAGAAACAAGTTCTTCCCATATATCTCAAAGTAGTTGAGAGTTCCTATTTCAACAGCTCAGACAAGGTAAACAAACTTTTTTTAAAAAAATATCTAAACTTAATCATACCAAAATTGGATGAAAAAAATATGTTCAACACTCATACATACTACAAAGGAAAACACAGTATACAAGCAAGGAAACTGTTTTCAAGATTTCAACCCGTGACCTTCAGGTCACATGGCACCTTCACACTCATACATACTATAAAGGGAAACTTAGTGCATAAGACTCTTACTAGATACACAATCTTATTCCTACAAGTAGGAGACTCTTTTCAGGATTCCTACTTGTGTGACCTTTAAATCACATGGTAGCAACCTTACTATTAGTCTAAGGCACACCCTTAGACACACACACATACAAACATACTATAAAGGGCATCTCAGTGCACGAGGCTCCCATCAGGTGCAGTCTTACTCTGTAAGAGGAAAAAAACTGTTTACAAAATTTGAACATATAACTTCTAGGTCATAAAGTAACAACTTCATCATTGCTTCAAGACTCGCCTGATCACACTCATACATACTATATTAGAAAGAAAAAAAATGTTAAGGTGTTGGCCACCAGATGTCCTATCACCTGAAAGTTCACCGACAACCTCAAGTGGCTAATAATCCTATAATTCATGTCTAAAACACAAGATGGGGAAGAGAGATATGGTTGTGTTGTCACTCACTCATCAAGAGTTTAATTAACTTTGTGAACCATATATCTTTGAATTGTATGTGATTGTATGTATGGTAATGAGCATATGAGAAATTGACAGGTGATGAAGCTAGCAGACGAAGTAGAGGAACTATTTGTGAAACATTTTGCAAAAGATGATCCAAGAAAGGCCATCAAGTACCTTAGACCAAGTCAGCCTAAAGAATCTCATGCTGTAACTTTCTTCATTGGTGAGTAATACTAATACATACATTATGGACTTATTGGGGCTTTTTTTTTTTTTTCTTTCCACTTTTTCTAATTTGTCTTTTGCTAAAGAAATCACAATATGGACCCATTAAGCTACAAAGAATGGCCACTTAGTGATCCACTTTTTGGTGGATGGAAAGTACAGGTCCCATGCTTTGCTATACCATTTTTTAGCCATTATAACTGTACAAAGAATTGAAAAAAAAAAAAAATCACTTAACCCACAAAGAAAAAAGTGGGTTAGCTAGATATATATGATTTATTTTATTCGTGAGTTAAATTAATTGAATTACTTATAGATAATTTATTTAATTTATTTTTTTATTGAGTTAATGGGTTGACCTGTTTAACATACAAGTCATCATTAATTGAATTGGGCAGGACTAATTCTAAACGAAAAAAGTGAGTTAATCCCACTAATATTATTTTAATTCAATCCTAGCGAGACAATCTATATAGGTCAAGTTGGCTCATTCTCTCACTTAAATTTTATTTAACCAAAAATAAAACTTTTTGCTTCAACATTTGTAATTGACTCTTGTGGGAAAGCCAAAATCCAGAAAGATTATGAAAATAATTTTGTGTATCATGCTGATTGTCTTTCTTTTACCTATAATCAGGGTTATTCGCTGGATGCTTCTTGGCACTTTTTGCTGGGTATGTTATAATGGCTCATATTACTGGACTCTACCGAAGACAGCAAAATTCAGTCTATATGGGGACTGTTTATCCTATACTTAGGTAATAAAGTAAACCATCTCTTATTCCTTTTTTGAAATATGAGTAAATTAATTATTTCGTCCCTCGTATATTTTCTCAATTTAATAGATGAAATTTCTCAATTTGATTCTTGAAAGATCAATTCTCAGTGATCAATTCAGTCCTTTGATTGTAGGATATGGATGAAAAGTTGAATCACAATGTCATTAACAACAGGTGTTAATTTGACTACTAAATGATGAATTAAATTCGATTCAAAATAAAAAAAAAATATCACGTTATTATTTACAAATTAAACATTGTCAAAATAGACGATATGCATTTTTTTTATTTACAATTTGTAAATTTGATATGTTTTATTTTTTAAATTATACATCGTCAAAATGTAGTATACGTTCTTTACGCAAAAAGGGAAAATGAAAGAGAAAGGGAAAGGGAATGAGAATAGATTTACTGTGTTTGGTAGTAATATTTGGGAATGAGAATGTATTAAAATTACCATTTTACCCCTTATATTAAAATATTAAAAAGAAAAGAATGTTATGATTGTGTCAAATCAAAGAGTATAATAGACATTTCACACCTAATTTTTTTTTACAACCCAAAAAAACATGATGATTTCCCATGACGGGTGTTCCGCCCTCTTTTCCATTGAGAAATACTGCTACCGAACAGCCCTACTGTTTTGCAATTTTCTACTGAACATGATTGAATTCATCTCAGTTATTATCCATTAATGCTGCTTCGAGTTAACTTTCTATCGATCAAACATAGCAAACATACATATTTCAAATACTAAATCATTAAGTTTGCTTTTACCTCTTTTTTTTTACAGCATGTTCAGCCTTATCTTCCTACACTTGTTTCTTTATGGATGCAACATTTTTGCTTGGAGAAAGACTCGTATAAACTACACCTTTATTTTTGAGCTTGCCCCTACCAAAGATCTTAAGTACAGAGATGTGTTCTTAATTTGTACTATGGCTATGACTACTGTGGTTGGGATCATATTTCTTCATCTAACTCTCCTCACAAAAGGTTATTCTTCTGCCCATGTTCAAGCCATTCCTGGCCTACTTTTACTGGTAATTTTCTGATCACATAAAATTCTGGTCAAAACCCCAAATTGGTCCCTTATGTTTGCACGAAGTTTTATATTGGTCCTTTATGTTTCAAAAAGTTTAAATTGGTCCTTTATGTTTGCAAGAAGTTCCAAATTGGTCCTTCCGTCAATTGCTTAAGTTAAGTGCTGACGTGTCCATCTAAGCTGGCATGTATCATGCTACATCAGCGCCACGTCATCACATATGATATTAGGTGATGACGTGGCGATGCCGTGGCATGACACGTCAGTTTAAATGGACACGTAGGAGAGATAATATGTCCACCTCGACACGCTACATCAGCACTTAACTTAAGAAATTGACGGAATTGGACGGAAAGACTAATTTGGAACTTCTTGCAAACATAAAGGACCAATTTAAACTTTTTGAAACATAAAGAACCAATATGAAACTTCGTGTTTGACCTTCAAATTCTTTAGATATTTTTTATGTAGTGACAGATGAAATTTTCAATTTTTTTTAACTTCATGCACAGGTTTTCTTATTCATACTTTTTTGCCCCTTCAATATTATCTACCGTTCAAGCCGTTACCGATTCCTTTGTGTGATAAGGAACATAGTTTTCTCTCCACTTTACAAGGTACAGTATTTTCCCCAAAATTTGAATAGTTATGTCTTCTTGTGCATGCCCAAAGATATCTTACTAGTTTCTCTCTTGTTTCTTCAGGTTTTCATGCTAGATTTTTTCATGGCTGATCAACTTTGTAGCCAGGTTGGATTTTATATACACAAGTTCTTTTTTGTTTCACCACAAAAAAAATAGTAAAATACTCTTTTGGTCCCTAAAAAATATTCTTTGTCTCAATTTAGTCCCTAAAAAATTAAAATCCTCAATTTCATCCTCCAAATAATTTATTCCTTACGTTAGCTACAAAGATATCCAAATAGCATATCTGTATGCCCAAATAATATTATAACAACCCAAAAACGAGACATCCATATAACTAATTAATATAGGGACCAAATTGTTTGAGAAACATTCTTTGGAGGGCAAAATTGAAAACTTTTATCTTTCAAAGACTAAATTGAGACTATATCTTTTAAGGACCAAAACATTAATTTACTCGAAAAACACAAAGGTTCCTTTTGTTGACAGTAAATAATCTTAATACTCAAGAAATAGTCCCTACATTAGTTACTCAAATGTCCAAATAGCATTACAGTAAGACAAAACAGAAAGCAATATGCCCAAATAGTATTACAGCAACCCAAAACAACAACCAATATGCCCAACAAGACATCCATATAACTAATGTATGTAGGGACTAAATTGTTTGAGAAAATTTTTTTGAGGACAAAATTGAGAATTTTTATCTTTTCATGGAGTAAATTGAGATAAAATACATCTTTCAAGGACCAAAATAATAATTATGCTATGCCATTGCTGTATAGGTACCAATGCTTAGGAACCTGGAGTATGTAGCATGTTACTATATAACTGGAAGCTACAAAACTGAGGACTATGAGTACTGCATGAGAACAAAGCACTATAGAGACCTTGCCTATGCAGTATCATTTCTGCCTTATTATTGGAGAGCAATGCAGGTAAAGCAAATTTTCTTAATTGTTTTCTGAGCCTTGGAGAAACAGTAAGGTTGTTGCCATGTGACCTCCAATTCAAATCTTGGAAGCAGCCTCTCTACTTGTAGAGGAAAGGCTGCGTACATCTGACCCTCTCCAGACCCCCCCACCTGGTGGGAGCCTCGTGCCCTGGGCCGCCCTTTTTTTTTCTTAATTGTTTGCTGTCAAATTCTGCCATTGAAAGAAAGAAGCATACAATTTTTTTGTAGTGTGCAAGAAGATGGTTTGATGAAGGGCAAATAAGTCACATTGTGAATCTAGGAAAATATGTGTCAGCAATGGTAGCAGCAGGAGCTAAAGTGGCTTATGAGAAAGATGGAGGAATTGGATGGCTATGTGTTCTTGTGATAATGTCAAGTGGAGCCACTATGTATCAATTGTATTGGGACTTTGTAAAGGACTGGGGTTTGCTCCAATTCAAATCCAACAATCCTTGGCTTAGGAATGAATTAATGCTTCGCAGAAAATTCATATACTACTTATCCATGGTATATATTTATCAACCCCTTTCTTTTTTTTTAGAGTAAATTAACATTTTGGTCCCTAAAAAAAGTAAATTGTCTCAGTTTAGTCCCTGAAAAATAAAAATATCAAATTTAATCATGAAAGAGGCAATTCGCCTCAAATTAGTCTCTTGGAATCTCGATTAACATAACAAAAAGAAAATTTTACAGGGATTAAATTGAGACAAATTTTATCTTTCAAGGATTAAATTTGACATTTTCATATCTCAAAGACTAAACTGAAACAAATGATCTGTCCTTGATTGGATTAAAGAGGTGAATTAGTGCACCACAAACTCAAACATCAACAAATCACAAAATTTAATTATTTTTTAAAAAGAAAGTGCTCTACAAGCCATTATTAGCACCTAGCTATCATATTCATGGTCAAATGCTAGAAAGTGGAGAATAAGCATAACACACATGTTGATAATGGTATTCTATAATTTAAAGTGAGATGCCTATATTAAAAAGCAGACATTATAGTTATAGGAGCAATAATTTATGATTTGTTTTCTTTGATTACTCTTGAAGCTGAAAAAGTTTGGAAATTAATTAATGCAGGGACTAAACCTTATTCTGAGGCTTGCATGGCTGCAAACTGTACTCCATTCAAGTTTTGAACAAGTTGACTATAGAGTGACAAGCTTTTTTTTAGCAGCTCTTGAAGTTATTAGAAGAGGGCTATGGAATTTTTACAGGTAAAACCACTAATGTTGGAGAAATACTATATGATAAATCATTTGCTGAATGTTAAATCCATGAGATCGAGGAAATATTTGGCTTAGAAGAAGACCTAAAGGGCCTACGTACCTTGAAGAGAGATAAAAGTTTATGTAGTTTGAGGTTAGGACGTCTATAATAGCTATTAGGTTGAAAAGAGATACCTGAGTTTGAAGGCTAAAACGTGGAGGCTCTGTGAGAAGTGATAGAGGAAGAGAGTTGCAGAAGCCGTGGAAGCAGTGAGCAACATAGGGTTTAGGAAATTAGTACTTGAGGGATGCTATGGGCATGCATCTAATGAGAGAAAGAGAGTGTATGAGCGTAAGCATGTGTACGTATCTAAGGTTAGATAAAAGAGGCGTGTTTATAAGCCAATGAGACAGTCTTAGGCCAAAGGCTAGCGTAAGAAAGAGCGTATTCGTTTAATAACATAATGCACATAGGCCTAATCACAGTTAGATCAGCTGTGCTATTATTACTATATATATATATATATATATAGATTCCAGTGATGTGTTTGAAGAAATTAAGCTTTTGTTATTGGTGGTGCAGGTTGGAGAATGAGCATCTGAACAATGCTGGAAAGTTTAGAGCAGTAAAAACAGTACCACTTCCTTTTCATGAAGTGGATGAGCAAGAGTAATAATGCATTACTCATCATTCATTAATTGGCATCATTTTCTTGGGGAATATTGGAATGGATTTGAAGTTGAAGAATAAAGAAGATTAGTCAATAGTTGTCTCTGTCCTTTCCTCATTCCAGTTGACCTAACATGGATCAACTTGGTTATTTTTGTTCACTGATTTTTCTAGGCTTTTATTCTTCATCCTCACCTTGTAGACTCAACTTTTTCAGTAACAAGAAACGCAAGTTAATGAAAAAGAGAAGTTTAATTTCACTGTTATTTGGTGAAACATTTTTAGATAGATTAGTTAACCAAGTCATGAATTAAATGTAATATCACTTCAAATTTACAAATATGATTGAGTTCAGCACACTAGTTCCTCGTAACAAGACGAATTAAGTTTAAATATATGACTAGTAATATCAAACGGGCCGATCATTAAATAGGATGGAGCGAATTTAACGATCTTGATTTTGTATGTTTAAGTCTGTTCATAGTCATTTATAAAGTCTATAAAATTTCAAAGTAAATCATTTTATTATATAAATGCTATTATTTAATTATAATCAAAATAAAAAATCAATAAACAAGTTTCGTATAATGAAAATAATTGTTTAAATTATTTGATTTAAATGAGTAGGACCAAAATTTTAATTTTAGTTTTTTTTTTTTTATGAATTTTAATTTTAGTATTAATATAAAGGAACATGATGAAAATTCAGTTCCAAAGCAAAAACTAACAATGGCGTCAAGAACAGTCTATAGTCTTCCCACAGCCCTACCTTCTCTCTCATTCTCCACAGACAAAAATCGCTGCTGCAATTTCTTCAAGCCAATTTCCATTTACGAGATAAACCCGCCTTCCATTAGGGTTTACAACTACAGGTTACCATCGAAAACCGTTCTTTCTAGGGTTCCTTCTGCTTCGACTAACTAATGTTTTTTGCTTTCAGCTCGAAATTTTCTCGTGCAGAAGCGGTGGTCTCTCATCGTGTATTTAAGGTCCGTGGATTGGTAGATGATGATTCTGCAACTGGTCCAGAACCAGAATCAGATAATTCAGAAGCGGTTTGTGAGTTTGATTATTGTTATATATTTTTTTTTGGAAAATAAATTTAAATTGGTTGTTGCGTCTATTGAGTTATAATTTTCTGCTTTTTCATGGCCAAGTGGTTGGTGCTGAAAATTCGAATTTCGTTTATCATTTTAGGTTCAGTCGTCTTTAAGGGGGGAAAAAAGAATTAATTCAGTTCCAAGTTGATTAATTTCAGTGTATAGCTTGATATTTGTTATATAGAAAACATTTTGAACTTTAAAATGTATTGCTCATTTACAATGGTATAACATTGAAGATGAAGCAGCAGCAGGAGCAATTTTTCGGACTATTTGGATTCTGGACATTTTCTTCGCTTGCTTGAGCTCTTAATTCAATGACCATTAGTCAGTTCTCTTATTTTCTTTTACTTTTTGATTTCAATATAATGAATTTATCTAGTAGCAAATGCAGTGACTCTTCATCCAGTATACTTGATATGAAAAACTTTGATCCGCCTTTCAATTTTTCTTTCTTTATCTTATATTTGTTGATCAATTTTAAATATGCTGGACCATTTCTTTCATTTTTTCCCTCTAAGAATATTTTGGTTATTGATTTAGTAGGGCTTAAAATATATACCTCCTAACTTATGTCTGACAATTTGTTATGTTGTTTTATATCAAGATAAAAAAAGTTTGGCGCCTCTAAGCACTGGTTAGTTTACTCTGATATATATATTCCTAAATAAAATTTTTTTTCTTGCCCCATCTTTCAAGCTATTTCTTTTTCTCCTACAGGTGGAAATGTGCGTGTGCTTCCTATGATAAATTGTTACAGCCTAAAGCATTTCTATCTTTAATACTAATTTTTACTTTTTTTATATATATATTGCATTGAACTTATTGGTAGTGACTAGTGACCACACATCATCTTCATTTTTAAATATTGCTATTTATTCTCAATATCATAATTGTGTACTATGTGCAGGGTTCCACTATTGACTTAAGACTTCCAAGGAGAAGTATGCTTGTACAGTTTACGTGCAACTTGTGTGGTGAAAGAACACAAAGACTTGTTAACCGGTTAGCCTATGAAAGGGGAGTTGTTTTTGTACAGGTATTTATTAACTCTTGATTCCTTTAGTGGCACAACATGCATGTTAAATCTGTACTTACTATAATCTAAAAGCTCCAGAAATCTATACGTTTTTCCCCTAATAATTCTTTCTCATAAGTAAGGTTACGTACATCCCACCCTTTTTAATTCTTCATCATAAGTGACATTGTAATGCTAATAGATGGGTCTATTGTTGAGTAAATAGTAATATAATAGTCTCAGTGAAAGGCTTTTGTTCTTATGTTCAGTTGATGGTTTCAACTTTTCCGGAATATAAATTGAAAGTGGGTGGGTTTCTGCAAGGATGCACAATTGCTTCGCCTCTTTTGAAGAAATAATGATAATATGAAAATAAAAGGGAAATAACTTTAATTCTGATAAACATTCTAAGAAATTTTAAATTGTTGACAAAGAACAATAGCCATCAAGTGTGTAAGAAACGCAGCCAGATGTGGGGGGTTATGTACATTGCTTGATGCTGATGACTTGCTTTTTCCTAACTTTTAAGTGTGATCTTAATGCTTCATTTTGCTGATATTTGCATACTATTTTATTATTTTGACACTGACCTCTGGCAACTACTTCCCATTTTAGAAACAAAGGCAGAGGGTGAAATCACTAGCTTTAGAACCCTTTTTCCCCTTTCATTAAATATGCATATGTTTCAAGTCCAAAGTCATCTTTATTGGTGCATCATTTTCTCTTTAATAAGGTGGAACACATTAATTTAGATATGCCCATATCTAATTCATATGCCGGGCCACCATATTTGTATGGTAATAAGGTGGAACACAATTTTTGTTCCTCCTAAGAATTTTCCCAAGTACCCATCATTTCCTTTTCCTTTGATTTTGTTTATCAGTGTATGAAGAACTCATACGAATTGTAGCATGTCTGTAACATCTGAAAGTTTATAATTCATGGGACAGATAAATAATTGAAGTTTGTTTGCAAGTCTGTAAGTGTTCGTTATACTGATGGTCTTTTGGTTGGTTTTAATATTTCTTTACATTATGTTGTTGCTTAGTTCTTATTTTGTTTGGGAAAATTATATTGATGATGGCCATATTAATTGCTTATGCATAGTCTGCTTCTTCATGGCCCTAATTAATCAATATAAATATTATGAAGTATATATCATCTTGCAAGTAATTGAAAGTACATCTTACCAGTGTGCAGGATGTCTTCAGCATCACAAATTAGTTGACAATCTTGGCCTTATCACGGAGTATGATTTCCGGGAGAAAACAAACATGGACTCAGAAAGTGATCAAGTTTGATTCAATAATTACGAGATTGTAATGTTTTACATAACTTTTCCCATTTATTTAAATAATTTGAAAAATCATATTGATTATTATATCCAAACAAATACTTTTTTAAAAATATCTCCAAACAAAGATACACACCAAAAAAAAAAAATTGAAAGAACGCCATTGTGTCCTCCCGTCATAGACATAATATTTCATTGTTTGTTTCTTTACTTAATTTTGCAAGCCAGATAACTGTTGAGTGAATCCATAGTCAATAAATGAGATACTAGCAGATGAATCCAGTAATGGCTAGCAAAATGGCAGTAGCAAGTCCAGTCGTTGCCCATATTCCTGTTTTGCCCCCTTGCTGATGGTATGATAGGGCACCATTCTGTGAAATAAAATTCAGAAAATGTTGTTAAAATAATGTGGCACTTTTAAGTATCAATAGATGTAACTATATATCTTCCATACTGTAAAGAGTTCAGTCAGCGGTTTAAAAATATATTTGTAATTTGATATTTAACTGATAAAAAAATTACCGAGTTTGGACTTGGAGCTGGTGCTGGTGTCTCTTCTTCTGAATCCATAGTTGTACTTGTAGTTGTTGGTGGTGCTGGGGGACTCCGGATAGTTGTTGGTGCTGGACTGAGTGCTTGATGTTTCTTGTGCTTGTGTTTATGCTTTTGTTTTCTTTTCTTGTGTCTGTGGGGAGGTGGAGGCGGAGGTGGTTCTATGTCTGTATCAGGTGCTGGTGCTGGTGTCTCTAACAGAGGTGCTGGGGCTGGTGATGGTGTGGCAATCAATGGCGAGGGAACGGGTGATGGGATTGGTGCTTTCTTTTTGGGTGCAGGTGCTGGTGCTGGTTTTTTCTTTGCAGGTGCTGGGGCTGGAGGTGTTTGGACTGGGGTTGGGGATACTGTTGGGGTTGGTAATGGTAGTGGTGAAGCAACTGGTGGTGGTGGTATTGGCGGTGGCAGTGTGGGAGTTGAGACAGGTGGTTTTGGTGGTGGGATTTTAGGGGGTGGAGCTTTTGGGCTAATAGCTGGTGTAACCTTGGGAACTGGCGATTTTACTGGAGTAGATGTGGGAGTTGCTATTGGTGGTTTGCTAGCCATCAAAGGGGTTGCTGCTGTAATAGGGGGTTTTGCAGCCACCAATGGTGCAGCAGCCAATGCAGGCCTTGCAGCTACAACAGGGGGTTTTGCAGCTACAACAGGGGGTTTTGCAACTACAACAGGGGGTTTTGCAGCTACAACAGGGGGTTTTGCAGCCAATGCAGGCCTTGCAGCTACAACAGGTGGTTTTGCGGCCACTACTGGTGCAGCAACCAAAGCAGGCCTTGCAGCCACAACTGGTGGTTTTGCAGTCACTATTGGTGCAGCAGCCAAAGCAGGCCTTGCAGCCATAACAGGGGGTTTTGCAGTCGCTACTGGTGCTGCAGACGAAGTAGGCCTTGCAGCCACAGCAGGGGGTTTAGCGGCCACTATTGGTGCTGCCGAAGAGGCAGGCCTTGCAGCTACAACAGGGGGTTTTGCAGTCGCTACTGGTGCTGCAGAAGAAGTAGGCCTTGCAGCCACAGCAGGGGGTTTAGCGGCCATTATTGGTGCTGCCGAAGAGGCAGGCCTTGCAGCTGGCAATTTTGAGGCTGCAGGTTGCTGGGCTGCTGTTGGTGGCTTTCTAGAAGCGGATGGTGTTGCTGCAACAACCGGTGGTTTTGTTGCCACTGTCGGTGCTGCAGAATAAGCAGGCCTTGCAGCTGGCAATTTTGAGGCTGCAGGTTGCTGGGCTGCTGTTGGTGGCTTTCTAGAAGCGGATGGTGTTGCTGCAACAACCGGTGGTTTTGTGGCCACTGTCGGTGCTGCAGAAGAAGCAGGCCTTGCAGCTGGCAAATGGGAGGCCGCAGGTGATTGGGTTGCTGCTGGTGGTTTGTTAGAAGTGGAAGGGGTTGCTGCCACAACAGGGGGTTTCTTGGTCACTGATGGTGTGGCAGAAGAGGCAGGCCTTGCAGCCGGAATTGTGATTGGCAATTTAGATGGTGCTGCTGGAGTTTTAGTAGGCAAGTTTGAGGTTGTAGCTGCTGCTGGTGCTTGGGCATTGCTTAAGGCCAGAGGGTAGCAGAGGCAAGCCAAAGCCAATACCCAAAATATTGCAGCCATTGTAGGACGGGAATTGCTAGACAGAGTTAGCTTCCTATTTATGGATTAACAAAAGCTTAGAGAGTTGAAATGTTCCATTTGGGTAATATTCTGGAAGGAGAGATGTAGCATTCTTGTGATTGCTGTACTAATGATCTAACAAGGAATGTCAGCATAAGAAAAAGGGAAAAAAAAAAAGTTCTGGCATTTAGTTTCCCTTATGTCTGAATCGGGTCGACCCGTGAATCTCAACCCGCAAACCAGCACTGTAGTTATGGAGTTCTGTTTATGCAGCCTCACTTTCATATCTTACTCGTAGGAAGGGAGAAGATTGGGTGGAGTATGACGACTGAAGAGAATGGAGCAGGTTAACATGAAAAAGGAACCCAAGTAAGATTGCATGTTAATGAGAACATAATTTTACCTACTATTTCTACACATGACCTACATGCTATATGTCAGTACTTGCTTCTATCATTATCTGTTAATATCTGATGGTGCAGGATACCAATGGGATTTTGAGGCTACATCTATACTTAATGGGTTATACATACATGCTAGAGTAATTATACTGTTATTATCTTCGCCAGTTACTCATTATTATAATTCTCAACTAAAATATAATGTTGGCCAGAGTAGTTTCTAGCAACATGTGAATTATTGCCGTTTCAGCTTAGCTCATTGATCCAGTCATGAAAAGAACATCAAAGGGGTGGATTGGTTCACTCTCATCCTAATCTTGTCATCTTACATACTAATTACTATAATATCTTAGATGTCGGGTTGAATGTCGACGTTTGGTATGCTATTATCTCTTCACATGATAACATTTAAAATAACACTTTATTATCACATTACAACCAAAAGGATGTAATTTATTAAATTATCACAAGGTTTAAAAGGATAACTTTTTATTAAATTATCAATTTTATCCTTTTTTTTTGTTAATTCTTTATTATTTGACGTCAAATTTTACTGTATTTTTCCCCTTTTGTCAATTTTTTTTTGGTTTTATTTAAATATTTAAAAATACCCTTTGTTAGATCATTATTCTTTTTTTATTAACGAATATTTTAAATAATAGTTTTAGTACAGAAATATGGATGAATGTTGTTTTGATCATTTTAGAATGTTTATAAGATGTAGTTTATTAAAATTTATAAGGTTAAATAAGGAAGTTTGAAAAAAGAAGTTATGTTATTCAACAAAAATATCAAACATATACCAAATGTTAGTAATGTAAATATTATAGTATCTTATACTATATTATTTGAAATACTACGATATCCGAAATTAGAGCTTAATTTTAACTCAAGGGTTTTCTTTCAATAAGATCAGAAGAATTTAGAAGGTTAACGTATAGGTATTTAGCCGAAGAGGAACTTTAATTTTTATGTATATATCTTTCCCTGTCTTGCAAAAGAATAGTGTTCATGTTTTCTCGTCTGAAGACTGGTTCAACCGGTCGTGTCTGATCTAATTAATTTGTATAGCTGTTTTGAATCGAATAAATAGTCTTCAATAATCCACTAACCCAGGTTGTTTTTCTCGAAAGTTGTTTACCAATTACGTGGCGCCTTCCAAAAATGCTACATCATCGTTTCGCCAAATTATTTTCATCAAATTTCCTAGTGTGAGAGTTAACAGAACAGTGGAGGCGAATACTGAGCCAATGTGTTTCTCAATATAACTATTGCAGCGTTTTACATATGTGTAAAACAGTCCTTACATTGTAATTATACACTTAATAAAATTTACATTTTCTTAATTAAAAAAGTACCTCAAATTATTCTTTTAGTCCTCAACGTTTGCACGAAGTTTAATATTGGTCTTCAATATTTCAAGAAGTTATTTTAGGTCCTCAACGTTTTTTTTTGTCAAAATTGGTCCTCTGGCGTAACATCCGTCTGGTTTTGCCATTAAATGTTGACGTGGAAGACTTATGTGGTACATCTTCTCTCTTATGTGTCATATTTAAATTATATGGCACTCTCTCTCACTCCAAAATTCATTTAAATTACTAAAATAGAACATTCAAATGAATCAAAACGACGTCGTTTTGTTGAATTTGAGTGAGAGAGGGTGCCGTATCATTTAAATACGACATGTAGGAGAGAGGGTGTGCCACATAAACCTTTCACGTCAGCATTTAATGACAAAACTAGACAGATGTTATACTAGAGGACCAATTTTGACAAAAAAAATGTTGAGAACCTAAAATAACTTTTGGAAACGTTAAAGACCAATATTAAACTTATATATATATATATTAACCCTTAATTTCTTATAATTAAAGTAATTTCTTATAATATGAGTGAGTTATATATATATATATAACAATGTTGTGTATGTGGTTTTTATTACTGAAAATTAAGCATGTAATGTCATTTTGACAATGATCATATGAGATCATGTTTGAAAATCACAATTTGTAACAGCAACAAAGAATATGAAGGAACAAAAATGTAAGAAATGATGTTAGAAACCGATCATGTGGAAGATGCCATGCATCTTGTTTAAGAACTTGGGTGAACGACGAGTAAAAGGGAAGCGTGAAGGTTTGGATGGTGGTGTTGCTGCTTCTTCCTTCTTCATCTTCCTCCTCAGCTGGAACGATTGCTGCATTACATTAGCGCACTGTGACTCCAACACACCACGCCTTACCTTCATCTTTGGATGCAATGGATGAACTGGGCCCCCTCCTGGATTTTCTTCTAATTCCAACCCATTTCCTCCATCAGGAAAAAGTCTGCAAAAAAAGTTCATTCATATTACTACTCTGTTCATCAATCAACTCTATGTTTTGTTTATTCCATCTGTAAGAACATGAATTGATGATCCCCAAAGATGATCTAGGCTAATCCCCATGCTATATTCTAGAGGAAACTACAATGATTTGTCTTGAGATTTTTAAAATTTGCATTCACATCCCAAACTCCCTCTTCATTAACATAATTGTTAATGGAAACTTACACCGTATGCACTTTTCCTCCTAAAAATAATATAGTGGAGGTGAGTGTTGGTCTCAAACTTTCAAGGGTGGTGAAAGAGCATTTTAGCAGGAACATTAATGAATTATCATTTCTCAGTGACTTATTACAAACAATAGGTAATCCTTCACTTAAAAGCCTTTGTTTGAGGCATAAGAAATTAAAAATAATAATAATAAAGGAAATATCAACTGTCTAGAAATTAGAAATCAGTAAAGATTTCAAGAACTTCAATGAAACAAAAAAGACTATTATGCCCCAAGCAACTATATGAACTATGAAGAATACAAGATGCAGGTCCATTGCATACCTGACCCAGCTACCATCAGCTCCAATAAGTTTATTAGGAGCTCCCCATACAAGAGTATCTATCCTCGCCTGAAGAATGGCACCAGCACACATTGGACAGGGTTCAAGTGTGACATAAAGTGTAGTTTCCTGAAAGTAGAAAAAGTCGTCCACAAAGAAATGAGCTATGAGTTATCACAAAAGGATACCAAATGCCTACAATCAACTATTTCTCCAGGCAGATCAAATTGCTAAGTAGTCCATCAGGTAGTTTGAAGAACAATAACTTGCATTATAGCAAAATTGTTAGAACAGAGTTCTTTAACATTAGCAATCAATATTGACAGAAGAAGAGAGCAGTTGATTATAAAGTAATCAATTCGAACCTTAAATTATTTCCAAGAAAGATTATTAGTTAAGATACGAATCTCTTCTTAATAGGTATCCTTCAACTAGATTATTTTGATACCTCTAGCGGAAATATGTAGATAGATTTTTTGTCATTGGACCAATTTCATGGAAAGGTGCATAAATAGCAAGCAACTATTAGTAAAGTAAAACAAAAAGAAGTCTATATTTTAATCAGTGATTATGGAAACTACATCAATCATCAGCAATTCATCATTCATCATTGGAACTGAAAGCCGAGTATTTCTGAGATAAGTATGATGCTTGACCTTATCTGATAGTGCTTTCACGTCCTCCAGTAAGGGGACTGGTCTAAACTGTGGGGGTTTCAAACATTAAGCTCACAAATAATGTCCCGTGTTAAGCTAGTTATACAAGCCTAAAAATATTATAGTAGAACCATATCAAATGGATATTAAACCTTGGCTGCAATAACAAAATATAATTTAAAACAAAGAAAACTTACTGCAAGTCTCCAAGTTTGAAGAAGATTTGAAGCTTCTCGTATACAAAGGATCTCAGCGTGGGCAGTGGAGTCCCGTAACTGTTCTACTCTGAAACAGTATTTTTATATAAATACCAAAACTAAGGCAATTCAAGAAAATTATATATAGAAAAATTGAATATTGCTTACAAGTTGCATCCCCGTGCAATAATTTTCCCATGTTGTACAAGTACAGCACCAATTGGTACCTCCCAATTATCAGCAGCTTTCTGAGCTTCCAAGAGTGCTTCCCTCATGAACATTTCATCCAATCTTCGCTGCTCAAATTCAAGAATATAGGCTTCTTCCAACTTCTCAAACCTATCTCTTGATACTTGCTTCTTTCGTTGAACCCTCTTTTGCTTCCACTCTCCATCATTTCCCCCAGTACCACTGAATCCAGTCTGTGTAGCAGTTTCAGGTTCTTCCAAAGACTCTGTTCTAGGCACATCAGATATATCAGCATTTACAACTTCTTTGTCAAAAGAAGGTCCTTCGGCAGATAATGGAATGGATATTTCCAAGTTTTCTACCCCCAAGGGAGTGACTTGCATATCTTTTCTGTCTCCAGTCCAATTGGTGTTTCCCTCTCCAGAAGCAAACAAGCCATCTACTGAAGTTGATCCACTTTCCAATGTACTTGTAGATGACGAACCAAACTCAAAAAGCTTTACTTTGTCCTTTGATTTCTTTGTATCAGACACCTGTCTCTCACTGACGATATCATGATTTTTTGGGTTTAGCTTAATAGAAGTTGTGGCTTGAGGTTGATCACTTATTCTTTCCATCATTACATTGCTTTTAATGGTTTCCTCCTGCCCCTGTCTAGAAGACCATGTCTCGTCATCAGACTTTTTTGATGAGCTTCTTTCAACTGATCTTGCAGCTGAATTGGAGGTAGCAGGTTGTGAAGCCCATCGTAGTCGAACAACATCTGCAACAATATTCCATAGGAACCTGCCAGTTCTCTTAACAATGGGTTTTCCAGTTTCCTTACTGATCTCCGGATCTTCAGCTATTGGACTTGGTTTAACAGATAGTTCTGTTACATCTCTCGTCTCATCAGAAGGTCCCTTGGTCCCAGAAAACCCAGAGGAACAACTAGAACCATGCTCCTTGAACTGAGAGCCATTTTGAGTTCCATGTTTCCTTAAACTGTAGAGCTGATTCATCTCATTTTTAGAGGCCAAATTGGTTCCAGTAACATCTGTCTCTTGTGCTTCAGAAGGAGCAGCATCATGCCTGACCTTCTCAACAAACAGTTTGGAAGATTTCTCTAAGCAATCAGCCGAACCCAGAGCATCTTCAGGGGAGATTATGTTTGAAGGCTCACTATAAGCTAGATCACTCCTATCTCTAGATCCAATTTCATATACCAAAACTCGACCTTTCTTTTTTGAATTATCATACAAGGCAGAAAAACCACTTTCTGGGATTTCAGGGCAGACCTCTGGGCTTGCAGTTCCAGTGGTAGGTTCCATATCCGATGAGCCTTTAACAACCAATTGAGATGAACAAGGCGCCAACATTACCTCTGAACTTCTTGTATTACCTTCTGCTAATATGACATGTTTTCTAGCCTCTGAAACCATATTCAAAGATCCTTGGAAGCAGGAAGCCCTTTCTGAAGCATTTTCAATGGTAATTGATAGGTTCTTAGGTCTTTGGGCCTCACTAGTTGAATAGAACTGTGTAATTCTGTCATCAGTTTGGCAATGACTCTCTCTAGTTTCAATAACTGATGTTAATTTACTCTTTTGGATAAACCTTACCTTATCAGAATTTCTTTGAGAACTTGAGCCTTGTTTTTTATCACCGGAATAGCTTTCTGATATGATGTTGACAAATCCAGATCCTTCGTAGGGTTGAATACTTCGAGTCATCTTTTGATCGGTTTGGATGAATGTCCCATTTGCATCTGAACTGAAGTTTAGATTCTCTTCAAAATTCTGTATTCTAGTGCTTGAGTTTATGATATTTTCAACATTACTGTTTTGGACTTGTAATTCTGTAAATTGTTGAGATTTTCTTCTCTCTTCAACCTGTGCAATGATCTTCTTCTCTTTTTGGTGGTGTTGTTCCTCGATCCCCTGAACTGAACTGAGAATCGAAACTTTGTTCTCGCCCAAATTCCTCATCTTACTATTTGAGGTTCTTTCTGCGTCTTGAATTTTGGACTTTTCAATATTTTTCTTGGAATTTTTAATTACTTCATCCTTTCCTGTGATAGAGCAAACAATATTCTGATGATTGTCACCTGCTTTAAGTGACAGTTTTTCTGATATTTCTAAGTTTCCTCCCCTGCCACTGAATGCCTTTTGTGATTTCGAAGTTGTTTCAAGTTCATCACCACCACATTCTTGAACTTCTGTAGATTTATACTTTCTTCTGTTTTCTTTCTGAATATTTGCCTGTCTAGTTTTCATATCCAGATCCTTCACGGAAGCTGAATTATATTCCTCACTGTCAAATTTCTTGTGGAAAGAAGAGGCTTTTCCATAACTGGATTCATTTGTTCTAAATGCTTGCGAATGCATGCCCAGGTGTAATCTCCTGGACTCTGTTTCTTCCATTGTTACCTCAGTCAGCTTCTTCTCAGACTCTTTTCTTAGGTTCCTGTCAATAAATGGATCAAATGCAATTCTTTCTTCATTTAAAGTTTCCTCCATCTTCTCTGAGCCATCACTTCTCCTGTTGAGTTCTTCCTTTACTTGTCCCTCCATATAATGTGCTTCATCCTTTTCATATCCTTGTAGTAATTCTTCCAAATGTTGCCTATGCTTATCCTGAACTTCCAGGTCACTCCCAAAATCTTGTGAAGAAGAAAACGAGTAATATGATGAACAATTAGAAATATTTCTTTGTTTCCTATTGTTTCCACATTTTGTAATGGCTTCCCTTCTTTCATTGGATATTTCATCCCCTTTTCGCAACTCCTCATTGAATGTATCATGGTGCTTCAAACTCCCTTGCTTCTCTACTTTTATTTCTTTACCCAAACTCAAAATTTTCTCTCTATTTCCATTTTTTCTTTTCTTCTCCAGTTCCAACCTCTTAAAAGAAGATACGTTCTTCCCTTTGACACCAATGAAATCCACATCTACATCTTCAGTTAATAAGCTGAGAATCGTTTCAGCATCATCAGCACCAGAGGAATGGTGAATTTCACCCCCTTTCTCTGAAAGCAAACTAAAACATCTTTCTCTTCTCCTCCTACTTTTATTGCAACCATTTCTCTTCTTGACAGAGTAATTAAGCTCATAACAAACCCTGCTTAGACCATAAGCTGGTAGCTGGAAAAAATACTCATCTCCACCACCCAAAAGCAACCTTCTGGAAGCGGAAAATTGAAGTAGAATGGATTGCCTCAACCCACATAGGGGACTGGGTTTCACTGGAGTTCTGTAGGTGGAGAGTGCACAACAATTGCAACAACCACAACATGATGAATGATGCCACTGCTTTCTGTCCAATCTTTCACAGAAGTTTGAGTATTCATCAAAAGATGAAGAGAATGATCCTTCCCTCCTGACAGCATATATTGTTGAGCTAAAGTATGTATTGCACATATCTGTATGCATATTCTTACCACTTACGAGGGAAGGGAGAGCTTACCATGATGTGAGAAGTGGGTTCTTTGGGCTAAAACCAAGAGTGAAATTATGTCAGACTGCATACAACAGAAATACTCATGCAAGTGAACTGAGCAAGATCAAGTAGCAATAGCAATAAGCTACCCAATCTGATAGATGCTGCTTCAAGAGCCAAAAGGGGATTAGTCAATAACTCAATATACCAGGGTGACCAGCAAAATGAATTGCCTCCAAAAGCAAGCCCTGAGAATAGTTTGAAAGTTCATTAAGTTCTGCTTTCACCTTTTAAAGAAGTAGAAATAGATGTTTCAACAAGATTAGAATAATTGACATAGTTCAAAAATCAATCAAATGGTATTGGAATCATCAAATAATTAAATTTAGAACAAGTAAGAGGAAACAGAACAAAAGAAACATTTTCCTAGTGCACAATTAGATGAAAAGAGACAAAACATGTTTACTATGGGAAAAGAGCAACTAGTTCACAGAACATGTTTTGATGGGTATTGACAAAAAATACTGCTTCTCAAATTGTTCCATTAATTGGTTCCCTCTTTCTTTTTCTTTTTCATTTTGGCCAATGTGTTCCCTCTTTCAACCTCCATGTTTCATTAACTCGGTCAATCAAAAAGGACCTCATGACACTAACAACTCAAATTTTTTAGGATATATCCATAAACCCTTAAATATAACTTGAGGATCAGGAGCTGGTATAGCAAGTTATTTCACGCATAATATAATATCATGAGAGGAACAGATCAGTGGCTCCGTTCTCATACCACTAATTACTCGCACTAAAATTATTAATGGAAAACGAAACGGAATAATTATCGTCATTTTCTAATCTATCCTACACAAGAATATCTTGCAAAACATATAGACATCATCTAATAAGCGAAGTAACTAATCAGAACAGAAGAATCCCAACGTTATTAGAAAAAGAATATTATCAAATTCTCTGACGGGACCCAACCCAAACAATGTCGAGCTTAATTTCACAATCCCTTTTACCTAAGGATCTAGTTTTTGACAAAAGGAATAAAACAGTTAAGGCGGTGAGGATTATACCTGAGGAGGAGCGTGATTTCCGAGGAGAGCTGAAGAGGTTGATGTTAGGGCGGAGGCGAGAGAAGTGTGTGGAGAGAGGAAATTGAAGCTTGTGAAGGAAGATAATAAGCATACAGAAGCCAAGCGAAGCGAGAGAATGTGAGACGATGGTGAGAAATGGAATGGAACTACGGAAGCATGCAATTGCGTGAAAGCAATCTCTGATCTTATATCAAAATTTTATTAAAATATAATATAAAATTTTTATTATTATATTTTGAAGTTGAATGCCAAATTTAATAAAAATACACGTGCGGGCAGACACACTTTTTAGTGTTTTCAGACTATTCTTGTCCAATTGTTGAGTAGAGTTTAAGGGCGCAGGCGCAGCCTTCTTCGCCAGCTGCCATACATACTTATCCAATTTGAATTGAATTCTTATCATTGTTTGCTTCCAAGCCTTTGTTAGTTATGAGAGGGTTTGATTGGGAGAATAATTTGATGATAGTGTAAAATAGTGTGACGATGTTTAATTGAATGATCAGGTGGAATAGTTTAGGATAGTTTGATCATTGTTCCAAATTATTTAATATTTTAATTTTCAAATCTCTATGTTTGGTATCCGGTGAGTGTTTAGTGGAAAGTGAAAATGGAAATGGAAATAGAAATGAATGTAGAAGTGAATGTGGATGTGGATGTGGAAGTGGAAGATTTATGTGTGTTTGGTATATAGGGAAAGTAAAATGGAAATAAGAATACAATTGTTTAGTATGATAGGAATGAGATAGGAAAGTGGAAGTTAAAAAATGTAAAAGACTATTTTACCCTCTAAGATTATGCCCTCACATGGGAGGGGAAGAGTAAAATAGTACTTCACCTTCCTTCTAAATTTAGAGGGAAGTAACATTCCCTCTCACCTTTTCAAAACCTTTCCTCTTACATTCCATCTTCATACCAAACATACAACACATTCACTTTCCCTCCTCAAACTATACTTGGTATAATTTTTTATTTTTATTTATTATAAAAGTAAAATTAAAATTGTCGCCCTGACTATCCTCTTCATTTTTTAAAATTTTGATTGGAGTTATTTGTTTAAATTATTATACCTCATTCTGTTTACATTAGTCTATTAATAATTACTTCATTCCACTCTCCTCAAAACTCTTAATTAAAGAGAAAATTTATAAAGTTATTTTTGTTAATTTCTGATATAACTTACTTGTTAGATAATAATGATTTTGTTATGTAAAGTCCTAAATTGGTGTTCTTTATTATGTTATTTGCTAAAATAATTGGAACATAAATACATTAATAAGTAATAAATATAGCAAAACGAGATCAAGCATCAATTGAAGTACACCAATATTATTAAAATTCTATTAAAATGAAGTTCCTTCATGATGCTATCTGCCCCCAGAATTTTGGGCGGTGCTTTATCATTCTAACCAATGTTTTAGTATTCGGTGAATGTTTTAGTGGGAAGTAGAAATGGAAATAAAAATAAAAATAGAAGTAAGTGATAAAAATTATGTTTGATATGCAGGAAAATGGAAGTACAATGTAATTTGGTATGGTGGGAAGAAAATAGAAAAATAGAAGATAAAAGTATAAAATACATTTTTTGCTCGTACTTTTTTAGAAGCCACAAATTTTTTAAAGGTATTTTGGTCTTTAAACCAAACATCGCCTCACATTTCCTCCACATCATGAGGGAAGCAAGTTTCTCTTCTCACCTTCCCTATACTAAAGGCATACCAAACATGCTCTAAGTTAACCAATTCTTTCTCAAAAAGGTTTTCTCAATAACCAAATCTCGAAAAGAAGGTTGGACATTCCCTTACTCTATGGGCTATGAGTACATCTTTCTTATTTATGTTGTCTGATGGCCACCCAAGGAGGGTGGTTCATTTTATGATCTCCAATGTTTTCCGGCAAGTTCTCTGAGCAAATTATTTTAAGAGTAATGATTTGGAGTTATAGTCACTTTTAGCTCATCAATTTTCGGTCATTAGATTTGTTTCGAAATCTGTGTCATTTTTAAAAAAAAAATTTAAAACAAAGTTGGCACAAATCTTGAAACAAACTTAATTACAGAAAATTAGTGAGCCAAAATTCATCATAGCTCATACAATTACTCTTATTTTAAATATTTCTTACAAAATCATATAATAAAAATATATTATGTAAAAAATATTATAATTCAATATTGTTTTAGCGATAAATAATTTTCTTGACAGCTATGGAAGTAGCGATGTTCTCTACAAACTCTCCAAAACCAAAGTTATAGGGCCCAAGCAATATTAGAAAAGCCCAAATTTACTTGCTTCTACTAGTTGAAGATTAATTAATTAAGTTTGTCAAATTTGATGCTTACTATATATTTTACATATTAAAATTCTATCAACTTTTTTATATTTGTTGAAATTACACTTGTTAATTAACTTTATGGTTACTACATTCAGTACCTCTCAAGTTTGATACAAATATACAATATCAAAAATCTCCTTTATTTTATATTTTAAAAAATAAAATAAAATCTATTTTTTTGGTATATAAAATTAAGAGGCAAAATACTATTTAGTCTCCAAATTGTTGGTCAAACTACTATTTAGTCCCCAAATTTATCAAAAATACTATTCAGTCCCTGAAATGTTTAACTATGTCAACTATTTAGTCCCTGAATTTGAGAAAATATTATTTAGTCCCCAAATTTGTAACTATGTCAACTATTTAGTCCCCAAACTTGGCAAAAATACTATTTAATCATCGAATTTGCAACTCTGTCAACTATTTAGTCTCCTGACTGTTACCCGTTATAGTTGACATAGTTACAAATTCAGTGATTAAATAGTATTTTTGCTAAGTTTGGGGATTAAATAGTTGACATAGTTATAAATTCGGGGACTAAATAGTATTTTATCAAATTCGGGGACTAAATAGTTGACATAGTTAAATATTTCGGAGACTGAATAGTATTTTTGATAAATTCAGAGACTAAATAGTAGTTTGACCAACAATTCAGGAACTAGATAAATATAATAAATATAATTTAATCAAGTGCCTAGAAGAATATAATCTACTTATTTTTAATAGACAACTTAATTATAGTGAAAGCTTTTTTGACCCTTTGTTTTGGGTGCTTTCTTCTTCCATCAACTATTACTTACTCTTTAATTGGGTGTGGTCATTCATGAATGTATTGTTTTGATTAAGGTGATTATGTATATATCTTTATACAATTATATTTAATTTGAAAGCTGCCATATCAACAGTCATTACTCATTAATATGGTTAATAGTCAATTTTTGGCCCATCATGCATCCACTTGGAGACTTGAGACATAAAGGAAAAGGGTGATTTGAATTATAAGTATGAAAACTTGGTTAATTAACTCTTTAATTATTAGTAGTTTGATTAACTCAGGACATGTTTGTTTACAAGAATTTGCGATGTGATATTGAAGGTAATTCAATATTCCTTTTAACATTTTTTCATAACAAACAAATTTTACATTTTGTAATTGATGAAATTAAATTTTTGCTCTTACTTTTTTACCTACTTTTATTTCATTCTCACTTTTAATATAAGGGTAAAATGGTCATTTTATTAATTTTTATTCTATTGACATCATATTCTCATACCCTCAAATATTCTTATTCTCATTCCTATTCCTATTCCTATTCCTATTCCTTTCAACATTCTTCTAAAAAAATTACCCTCAATTTAATATGATAAAAATTACTCAAGGTCATATTCAAATAAAATTGTCAACTATAAAATTTGACCCATAATTGTTTTAAACTTGATAATTATTTGTGCATAAAATACAATTTGTTAACTTTTCGAAACAGAATTTTATGGATGATAAATATGTCACATGATTTGAGGGGGGGGGGGGGGGGTGTATAGTTAAGAGGATAGTCTGCACATAATGCATAATTTGGTACATGTGTATTTTCTGAGAAAAAAAAAGGTATAGGTATATTTTAGCTTTAATTCATTTAATTGACAAAATTAATGTAAAATAGTTGTGTAAGTGTTACTTCTCCATAAAACACTGTTTTGGTCCTTCACAAATGTCTCTTTTATCAATTTGGTCCTCCATAAATCGGTGTTATCAATTTGGTCCCCCACAGATTAAACTGTTAGCAATGTGATCCTTCTGTTAATTAACTTGATGACATGTCAGGTTAAGTTGTGACTCAGCAATTTTTTTATTTGACTAGGCATTAACTAATTTAGAGTAATTTATTTTTTATTTAAAAAACCTTTTAAATTAAAAAAAATTAAAAAAAAACTTTTGACATACCTCCACTAGTCGTGAGAAAAATAATAATCAAAATTCGACACAATAAAAGATAAAATAAAACTTGGAGAATTAATAATTCTAATCAAATGAATATTTGACTCTCTAGCACAAGAGCAGGCCGAAGTGGTATTGCTCCAACTAGCTATTTTGCTTCTAGTGGGGAGGCTATCATGGGCTAACCTCCAAAGCTGGGACCCTTCCAAATGTCACAAGTTTTATTTTTTGACTTGGTACATAAAAAGGGAATGGAAATGAGAATTAATTTATTATATTTGATAGTAAAATTTGAGAATGGGAATGGAAATGAGAATAAGTTTTATTTTTTTGACTTGGTATACAAAAAGGAATGAGAATTGGTTTACTATATTTGGTAATAAAATTTGAGAATGAGAATAAGTTTACTATATTTGATAGTAAAATTTGAAAATGGGAATGGATTAAAATTACTACTTTATCCCTTATATTAAAATATTAAAAAAAATTATGATTGTGTCAAATTAAATAACATAATGAACATTTTACACCAAACTTTTTTTTATGATATGCACGTTTCCCAAGAGAAAAACATGCACGCCCACACAATGGTGGACCCACTAATTCCATTTTTTCATTCCATTGCATAATACTTCTAACAAACGCACTCTAAGGTAGCGTTTGGTAGCCGGTGAGTGTTTTAGAGGAGAGTGAAAGTGAAAATGGAAGTGGAAGTGAAAGTAAGTGATAAAAAATATGTTTGGTATACATGAGAAATAGAAGTGGAATGTAACATTATTTAAAATTTGCTAAATTAATATTTTCCATGTTTTTATTCCAAACAATTTTTTTTATTATTGATGCAATTTTAACAAAAGCAACATTTTATTGAAATGGCTCGAGTTGGAGCGACTTCATACGAGTGGTGTTTCTAATCATCTTCTTTTGCAACACGCGCAGCGTCAGTCTAAAGGGGACTACAGAACACTAACTCGGCAGGAACTTCAGTTCAAAAATTGTTTATTCCTATTAAAGAGGAAGAAGAAGCGTATGACTAGTTTAGTTATTTGTTTCTTTCTAAATGGTAGTATTAAGAAAATTTCTGTTTGGAATAAAGGAAGGTGTATAGGTTTTAATGCCTTCCTATTAACTGTGCTTCGTAGTTTTTTGTTGGCTAGTCTACAGGACCAGGTTTCGCTTGATGTAGTAGTACTTCCGAAGCCGGGATATCTTTCTCTCATTAAGGGACGTTTTCTCCACTACAGTGAAGCGGTTGTCTCGAGAGATGTCCTTCATCTAATACAAAGTCAAAACATACTGTTACGACTTCCACATGCTGAACTTCTTCAGCAACTTGGTGATCTAGAATGTATTATGCCTCAATATGTGTTTTCGGGACCAGGTCCTTATTCCTTATCTTTGTAAACTGTTTTATCAATAAAAAAAAACATTTTATTGAATTCTAATGTACTGTTTTGTCGATTTTGAATAAGAATAGAAAAAAAAAATTATTTTAAAAGATTTTAAATATCACTCAATCAACACCAAATGGTCACACATCATCAAATTCATTATTAATTATTTAAATAACAAAGGAATCACATTGATAACAAGAATATGTAAGGAATCAATTTTTTTTTTAAAAAAAAATTTGTGTATTTGTTTATGAGAAACCGAATAGAAAACACAAATGGACCAAATTGAAAATGAAAAACATTTGTAGAGTACTAAACTTGAGTTTTAGTCAAACATTATATACATATTGCCTAGTGCCAAGTGCCAAGTGCCAACACAACGCAACGACCTATTTTAAAATATGGTTTTGAAGTAATTGAAGGCAATGCAGGAACCTTGACTAGAACACGTATACTCCTTCTTTTGTCTTCTTTTTTTTTTTCAACTGCTTTCGTGTCCCTTAAAAGAAAAAAAAAATTGCTTTCGTCATGAAAAATATATAAAATTAAATAGTAAGTAGTTAGATGATTGTATTTGTAATTGTACCGACACTAATTGGGTTGATAAGCTTGTTAATTAACCTCCTTATTTTTTGGTTTAGGTTAGGATATTTACTCTTGAGCAATCATTAATTTATTCTCCGACTTATTATAAATACTTAAGGTTGGATAACCTGCCTAAAAAATTCAAGCTACTCTATATTTATAGTCTGTTTGATATCACTCACCTGCTGAAAAGGTGAGTTTGAGGCGAGGTTAAACACGTTTGGTAAGGTTCATCAGCTGGGAAGGTGAGCTGGACCTTCCCTGTCAAGAGGGAAGCTTCCTTCCCTCATGATAGGGAAGGAAGTGGAGGGAAGGTGAGGTGAGGTTTAAAGACCAAAATGCCCTTAAAAAATTTGTGACTTATAAAAAAAGTAAGGGCAAAAAAGGTTTTTCATACTTTTATCTTCTATTTCCCTATCTTCTTCCCATCATACCAAACAATATTACTTTTACGTTGCCCAATCACATCATATAGTTTATATCATTATATCCGTTAATTATTTAAATAATAGTCAAACAAAAGGACCGAATTGATAATAATTTATTTTGTGAGAGACTAAATTAATAATGATAACGATTTGTTTTATGAGAAACCAAGGGACCAAATTAAAGAAATTGGCATCTTTAAGAGACTAATTTGATAACACATTTTTATATGAGGGACCAAATTGAGAAAATAAACATCTATAAAAGACTAAAATATAGTTTTAATCTACATTTTTTTATGTAAGATAAATAAAAAAAATGAATTGACAGAACGTCATGACAATATATATTATATAAATAGAGTACATAATTATTTGTGGGGCTTGTAAATTATTTGACTAATTTTTTTTAATGTAATTTCCATTGATAGTGGAATATTCCTACGAAATATCAAACATAGGAAGATGCAGCCAAATGAGAATTGGTACTAGTTGTCATATGTTCCTCCCTATATATATATATAGATATTATTTTATTTGGGTTTATCCTTTTGGCTCATTCTCTTCTGCTTACGTTGTTTCATGTATTGATGAGATCATGAAAGTGATATTATCATTAATTAATTGGTCAAATACTCATTTTGGTCCTCTATGTTTCACCCAAGTTTTAAATTGGTCCTTTATCTTTCAAAAGTTTTATATTGGTCCTCTATGTTTCTCAAAAGTTTTATATTTGTCCTTCAGGTTTCATTAAAGTTCTATATTGGTCCTTTATGTTTTATTGAAGTTCTATATTGATCATTTATGTTTCATTGAAGTTTGATATTGATCCTTTATGTTTCATTGAAGTTTGATATTGGTCCTTTATGTTTCATTAAATTTTCATATTGGTCCTCTCAGCATGGTTTTATTTTTGACTTAAACGACGCCATTTGGGTGTTTTTGGTGTGTCTAAGGCCACGTCAGCTATTTGATACACGTAGGAGAGATTATGTGTTTACCTCGGCACGCCACGTCAGCAATAGACTTAAGAAATTGACGGATTTGGACGGAAGGACCAATTTAGAACTTCTGGGAAACATAAAGGACTAATTTAAACTTTTTGAAACATAAAGGACCAATATAAAATTTCGTGTAAACATAAGGGACCAATTTAGAATTTTGACCTTAATTAATTACTTAACTTATATAAGGTTCATATATCTTCCGAATGAATACAAATTCAGTATTATAATATATTAAATTTCGGTGCATTCTTTCAAATATACAGTAACATTTGTTAATATTAATAAAAATTTATTTTAATAATATTATAGACCAACTAATTGAAGAGATGTACTGAAATTCAGTACTCCAATATTACTAAACATGAATCCAAATCAACCAAAAATATATTCCTCACCATATATATATATATATCTATATTTTTTGGTAAACTGGACAGGTTACAAACGCCTAACTCACACAAAGGCGAGGCACCAAAGGACCATAAAGATCCGTAGTAAGAATAGTTCTAAGGCCTACATGGGGAGAGTCAAAGACATGAAAACCTTCTGTAAGGGAGTGACTCATCTTTGCCATAAAGTCCGCAGCTTGATTGGCTTCCCGAAAGACAAAAACCAACTCAGCATCCCAATACTGATCTATCAAACTCCTAACTCGTTGCACTAGCGTCGAACACGGGTGATTAATATATAAGTCTATATGCTACGCAATTTAATGTCTCGAGGAGTTCGGATTTTGTACAGGACTTATATAAAATTTAAAAAACAAAATTTACACAATGACTAAATTTCAATAAAATTTTTTTTTTGCATAACACATAAAGTTTTAAAATTATCAATATTTTAATAAAATTTAATTTTGTCGATGTCTCATTATTCTCTTCATATTTAGAACAAAAAAGTTTATAGGAAGATCGATGTAATTTATTATATAAATTATGTAGTTTAAAAGATTATAGGCCAACTTTTATATAGGAGAAAGTTATTTGTCCATAAAAATGGAAGAAAACCTAATAATTAGAGGTAGGAAAAGACCAAAGAAAACAATAAGAGAGACGATTAAGAGGGATTTAGCCATAAATAACTTAACCATAAGAATGTGCAAAGACAGAACATGTTGGCGTCGTTTGATCCATATAGCCGACCCTTGAGAAAAGGCTTTAATTGTTGTATTTTAACCTTACATTATTTGATTAAAACAATTTAGATATGCAGCAAAATTACTATATTTTAGCAAATTGAATCACTTAAAAAAAATTAAAGTAAATGAATTCAAAAATTAAATTATTAATTTGTTGAAAAAAATACTTTCTCCCATATTTTGGATGTGGAAAATTACTTTATGCACACGCACTTTTGTTTGTGTAGAGAAAATGGTAGGAAGGAAAAGAGCTCAACTCAAATAATCATCATACAGGGTTAAATTACAAGCTATTTTATTCACTCATAATTATTCATCTAGTCCTTAAATGATAGGAGGATCTCCTACAAATTAAAGAAATAAAATTTTAAATAATTTTATTCTAAACCCTTATTTATATCAACGAAACGAAAATTTTCTTCCAAACTCTTAGAGCATGTTTTGCATAACAAACAAAACTTACATTTTGTAATTTGATGAAATTATGTTTTTGTTCTTATTTTTTATCTACTTTTATTCCATTCCAACTTTTAATATAAGGGTAATTTTATCCATTTTTATTTCATTCACATCACATCATATATTAAGGGTGTGTTTGGTAAAGAGAAAATATGAGGGAATGAGAATGTTGGAAGGAATGGAAATGTCATATCAATGTGATGTGAATGGAATAAAACTGGATAAAATGACCATTTTACCCTTGCAATAAAAGTGGGTAAAAAAGTATGGGCAAAAACATAATTTCATCACATTACAAAAAGTGAAGTTTGTTTAGTAGGAAGAAAAGAGAAGGGAGAAGGCTTCTCCCTCCCTTTTTTCATCACCATTTTTTGTTTCTAAACATAACCTAAATTCACATCACGTTCTCATTTTCTCTTAGATTTAGGTGGCGTTTGGTATCCGATGAGTGTTTTAGTGGGAAGTGGAAGTAAGTGATAAAAAAGTATGCTTGGTATGCAGAGAAATGGAAGTGGAATGTAAAAGTAATATTGTTTGGTAGGGTGGGAAAAAGATGAGGAAATAGAAAATAAAAGTATGAAATACCTTTTTTGCCCTTATTTTTTAAAAGCCACAAATTTTTTAAGGACATTTTGGTCTTTAAACCAAACCTCACCTCACCTTCCCTCTACTTTCCTCTCAACTAGGAAGCTCAACCTCACCTTCCCACTTCTCAAAGCATATTAAACATACTTCAACCTTAACTTTCCTCTCACATTCTCTTTGAAAGTGATACCAAACATGATCTTAGGGTGCATTTGGTAGGTCATTTTCTGTTTTTATTTTCATTGAAAATAGAAAATAATTGTGCCAACTATGGATCCACATTGGGCCACACATTTAATGCTTGAGAGAATATAGTTGTTCATATTGGTTGGGAGTGGGACTTGGGATTTGTACATACGTTCAGTGTTAGTCCACCAAACACATATATTTGAAATGTTTGCACTATTTTAGGTATTCTGATTGAATTTAAGTTTGAAAATTGTTCAATAAATGTATTGTAGTTAAGATGTTGTTATCCTAAGCTAATTGATTTTTGTAGAGATTCCTTGTGGGATTGATTAATAAATAATTAATTATGTATGAAATTAATAAATTATTTAAAAATTTATTTATCTTCTTAAAGTATTTTTTTACAAACAAAATCATTAAATTATCTTTAAAAAAATATAGTCAGATGACATTCTAATGAAGAAAAAAAGAGTTGTAAATTTTGTTTTTTGGGGTCAAATTTGACGACTTTCCTACCATTGTTTTATCATATAATAAAATTTCTCAAATTATAGATTTTATATATCTATATTATAATACTTATAAGGTTTTCTAGTTATTGATTTTCAATACTTTATATATTATAATATCTAAAATAAAATATTTAACGTGATTAGTAGATGGGAGGGAAAAAATAAAATATAGTGAAAAATTATTATAGAAAGCAAAAGATAAATAATTTTCATACTTTATTAATTTTATTTTAAAATATATTTACTTTTACAAGAAAACTTGTATGCGATAATTAATACTTAGATGAAAATATGTCAATCTCTTTGAGATAATTCTAGAAACTACGCACGTATCATTAACAACTGTCATCCAATAAAATCTTAAGACAATTTGAATAGTAAAATATCTATATGAATGAATGCATCATAAAATTTTTACCAAAAAAAAAAATATATAAAAATGACACAAAAAAGTTGGAGTGTTTCTATTGACTATTTCCATTAACAAAATCACTAAAATGATTATCTAGAAAACCATTTTTTGATTAAAATAAAAAGTGTATCTATTGACTATCACTATTAATGTTAAACCACTTTAGTTAGATACCTGCATGTTTTTGATATATATATGGAGGGAATCCATACAAGAAAGATCATGCTAATAAATTTTATTACCACTAAAGGCTTATTTATTTGGAAAAAGGACATTATTTAAGAACATTAAATATTCATTTAAGTCATACATGTATATTCGTGATTTTATTTTTTAGTTTTTGATTCTGGTTCAATGTAACAAGCTAAGGATTCCTCTTAAATTTATGATGTACTCATTCATCTAATTAAAGCCAAATCCAACTATTCATTTCAATGTACGTACCATCCCTTAAAGTGTTGTATTTCAAGTGATTATTCTCACTGTACTCTGTCTTTTTCTCACTTCATATTTGAAAAATCTACAGCAATTGATATTCTCATTATGATTAATAAATAATTATTATATAAAATTTATAACCTAATTAATTAAGTACCATCAAATAAATTCCCTTTCTTGCAATATTATATACATAGTGTACCTAGTAGCTAGCCTAGTAGGATAAAAAAAGATAAATAACATAGATTAAGTCCTTTATTTCTTGAGAAAACAATACTTGAAAAAGTTTATCTGTCTAAATTTAGCTTATGAATCATAAAAATGATCAAATTTAGTCTTTAAAAAGATTATATTTATCCTAATTTAATTCATGAATTATGAGAATACAAAATTTAACTCATGAAATATATAAAATAAACAAATGGACAACACAAGGTAATTTTTCAAATACTAAATTTTTTTATTTTTTTGATTTCAAGAATTAAATTTGATATTTTCATGATGATAAATTAAGAATTATGTTGAGACAAAAATAGTAACTCACTCTTATATATATATATATATATATATATATATATATATATATTAATAAAATTAACAATATTAATTTTGTTTGATAAAACAATAGTAGTCTGTCTTAGTGTCTTACTGTTAAGCTCACATTAGCACGTTGTTTCCCCAGCCATGACGGCGCATATTTTGTTCATCAAAACAATAAAAATATGTTTTTCCTATTTATTTTCTCTTGTTTTTCTTTTCCTTGAAATTATTAAGACTCAATAAATATTAAATATATATATATATATATATATTTCTCTCTCTTTCTAAATTCCATGCCTCTGGCTGTTCTGTTCTGTCTGCTTCTGCACTTAAAAAACTCACTGTGATTGAGAACAAGGTAAAAAAAACCCCATGATGTTTCTTTTTTCTGTTTTTTTTTTTCTCATAAAGTTTTGATTTTTTTAAATGGGTTTTACTTTTAACACCTCATTGTTTAAAAAAGAACGAACTTTTTCTTCTGGGTTAATTTCATTACATAGAGAGAGACTACACATAATCCACCATTGACGAGCTCATAGCTTTCCCGCGAAATACCAAGAAGAAGAAGAAAAAACAAAACAAAAAGACAAAAAGAGACGACTTACCTTGTTTTCTTCCAGAAGAATCCCATCAATCATTCTTCTGTTTTTCAATTTTTTTTTTCTTTCCTATGGAAACTACATATTGACGATTTCCACGTTTTCTCAAGAAAACTTCATTTTCTCTTTCTGGGAAAGTTAGTCACAGTTTGAATTCGTCACGCTCCTAAGGAAAGAAAAATAAATAAAATGCGCGTTTACCATCATCATCCTCACGGCCTTTGTAAAGTCAAAATGCGAGATCTAATCCAAGTCTTTGTTCAAACCTTCTCCTTGCGCCATCGTTATAAAATTTTCTCTTCCCTTCTCGTCCTCCATCATTCTGTTTCCCAAATTTCTTCTGGGTTTTTCTCATTTCGTATAAAGATTTGAGCTTTCTGGATGAGAATTCAGAACCTTTCTGGGGTTTCAATATCTATTAGAGTATTACTTTTACCTGTATATATTTGAGAGTATTTTTCTTGGAGATTTTGCCCTTAAAAGGAGCTAACTACTTTTAAGTATCAAGTATTCTGGTTTAACTGATTGCTAGTTTTGGAATTTTCAGCTGAGGCTTTGCTTCTAGAAACAGTAATAAAGTTTCATCCTGCCTCTTGAGTTGTTGATATTGAATTCAATATCATCAGAAGGATAAATAAAAGAGAGAAAACAAAAAAAAAAATGAGGCATGGAAAAAGAAGGAAGTTGCATTTTAGCAAGATCTATTCATTCAGATGTGGTCAGACATCATTCAAGGAAGATCATTCACAGATTGGGAGGAGAGGGTATTCCAGGGTTGTCTTCTGCAATGAACCAGATGGATTTGAGTCTGGAATTCGGAGTTATGCAGATAATTCTGTCAATTCCACAAAGTATACTCTTGTTACTTTCTTGCCTAAGTCACTGTTTGAGCAGTTTAGGAGGGTGGCTAATTTCTACTTTTTAGTTACTGGTGTCTTGTCTTTCACCAAACTTGCTCCCTATTCAGCTGTTAGTGCTATTCTTCCTCTGATCATCGTTATTGGGGCGACCATGGTGAAAGAAGGTATCGAAGATTGGCGTCGGAAAAAGCAGGTACTTACTATGATTCTCCCTGCCGGTGCCACTTTCTGTTCATTTTGATTTTACTGGTTTGCTATTTTTGTGTTTGAGAAGATGTGCCTTAGAGCAATTGTAAAATTCCAGCCTCTCAGCCGGCAGGGTTAAGGCTTCTTATATCTTACTCCACCTGGTGGGAGTTTTGTGCACTGGGCCGCCCTTTTTTACTATTATTGTAGATTTATGTGACTAGACATGTCTAGAAGCTTGAAAAAGAAGAAGCCAGTGTTTATAAAGTTGTATGTTTTATAAAATTGTGGAATATTTTAGTTTTTTCTTCCAAGACTTTTGGTATGTTTTATAACTTTGCTGCTGCTTCTGATATAGTTCCAGTATTGGCTAATATGTTATCTCTCAAATTCCAAGTTAAATTTATCACTGAACTTGGAAATTTTTGGTAATTTGATTTAAATGGCAGTATGGTCAAAAGCAGAAGAATTCCAAATTGGTCCCTTTAGTATTTTATGTTCTTCCTCCTGTCCAATCTCTGTATATAATAGAAGTTATAGGGCAAGGTTTCTATCAGAAAGAAGCCGAAATACTAATGATGTAGCATTTTAACTTCATAATTTTGTTAGTGCAATACTTCTTGCAGGATATTGAGGTGAACAATAGGAGAGTTAAAGTACATAAAGGTGATGGTCTTTTTGAGTATACCGAGTGGAAGAATCTGAGGGTAGGGGATATAGTGAAGGTAGAAAAGGATCAATTCTTTCCAGCAGATCTTCTATTGCTTTCATCCGGCTATGATGATGCAGTCTGCTATGTTGAGACCATGAACTTGGATGGAGAGACAAATTTGAAGTTAAAACAAGGGTTGGAGGTAACTTCTTCCTTGCATGAAGATTTTAACTTTCGGGATTTCAAAGGCACGGTAAAATGTGAAGATCCAAATGCAAATTTGTACTCGTTTATCGGTAGCTTGGATTTTGAAGAGCAACAATATCCCCTTTCTCCTCAGCAACTTCTTCTGAGAGACTCTAAACTCCGTAATACATCTTACGTATTTGGAGCCGTCATCTTCACTGGCCATGACACCAAGGTTATACAAAATTCTACTGCCCCACCTTCAAAGAGAAGCAAGGTTGAGAGGAAGATGGATAAAGTTATTTACTTCATGTTTGGTATTCTATTGATATTGTCAGTTGTTGGGTCTATTTTCTTTGGCATTGACACTAAAGATGACTTGCAAAATGGTTTGATGAAAAGATGGTATCTAAGACCGGATGATTCTACAATATTTTTTGATCCGAAAAGATCAGCAGCTGCTGCAATATTTCATTGTTTGACAGCTTTAATGTTATATAGCTACTTTATTCCAATCTCCTTGTATGTGTCAATAGAAATTGTGAAAGTCCTACAAAGCATCTTCATCAATCAAGATATCCATATGTACTATGAAGAAGCAGACAAACCTGCTCGTGCCCGTACTTCCAACTTGAACGAAGAACTTGGCCAAGTTGACACGATACTTTCGGATAAGACTGGAACTCTGACCTGCAATTCCATGGAGTTCCTCAAATGTTCAGTTGCTGGGGTGGCTTATGGACGCGGTATTACAGAGGTTGAGAAGGCTATGGGTAGAAGAAAAGGGTCACCTTTGATCCATGAACATGCTAATGGATCAGAGTTAGATGACATCTTGGATTCTACTGATACGAAAGCACCCATCAAAGGTTTTAATTTTACAGATGAAAGGATAATGAATGGGAACTGGGTTAACGAGCCTCGCGCAGATGTTATTCAGAAGTTTGTTCGCTTATTGGCTATCTGTCATACAGCCATACCTGAAGTGGATGAAAACACAGGAAAAGTGTCATATGAGGCTGAATCCCCTGATGAAGCAGCATTTGTTATTGCAGCTAGAGAACTTGGCTTTGAATTCTACAAAAGGACTCAGACCGGTTTGTCTATGTATGAGTTGGATCCAATTTCTGGCACGAAAGTTCAAAGGTGAGTTTCTTCAATTTCTTGTTTCATTTTTATTGCTAATGAACATGCTAAGTTTTAGGCAATTAGAAAAAATATTTTTTTGATTCCTCTCAAATTCTTGAAATCTCAATTAAAAAAAACAGCTTGAAGTGGTATTTCTATTCTACTGGTGGTCTAGTCAATAGTTGCACAATATCTTAATGGTGAATAACCTGTCTAGAATGTTGCCTAAGTCATCTTTCCTTTCCTTAATATTTCTTCATTTTCTTTCTATCGTTTTGTTATGGTGTCTTGAATTAAGATTTTCTTTCTTAATGCTTACTAATGCTTATTTGATGACCTCTAAAATTCATTATACCTGATTCAATTATTTGTTTTCATCTACTTTGTTTTGGGATTTATGTTATTGATGTCAAGTATCACGTTTCATTTTGCAGGACATACAGACTCCTCAATGTTTTGGAATTCAATAGCTCAAGGAAGCGAATGTCGGTGATAGTGAAAGACGAAGATGGAAACATTTTGCTGCTCTGTAAAGGTGCTGACAGGTTTGAGATAAACTGACCTTTAAAACCTTCAATACTTTCTGGAGTTCCTACTTTACCTTCCACCATATTGACTTTCCATAATTCATACTTTTATGCAGTGTCATGTTTGAAAGGCTTGACGAAAATGGGAGGGAATTTGAAGAGAAAACCATGGAGCATGTGCATGAATATGCCGACGCAGGTCTAAGGACCCTTATACTAGCCTATCGTGAACTAGACGAAGAAGAATACAAGGCGTTTGATAAGAAATTTTCTGAGGCCAAAAATTCAATTAGTGCAGATCAGGAAACACTAATTAGAGAAGTATCAGATGAAATTGAGAGGAACCTAATCCTCCTTGGCGCCACTGCAGTAGAGGACAAACTCCAAAATGGGGTGAGTTAGAAAAAATACCACAAAATTCTTACATAGGTGAAGATTTATTGATTAGAACAGGATTTGATGTGATCCTCCTCATTTTTTGTTGTTAGGTTCCTGATTGCATAGACAAGCTTGCCCAAGCAGGAATTAAGATTTGGGTTTTGACTGGGGATAAAATGGAGACTGCCATCAATATTGGGTATTGCACAGTGAACATGCCTCTTCACTTTAGTATTATTGCCTTCACCAAAGGAATTACTTTTCAATATATCTGACATATTCATCTATATGTAATTGCAGATTTGCTTGTAGTTTGCTTAGACAAGGAATGAAGCAGATTATAATTCACCTGGATACTCCAGAAATTCAAGCATTGGAGAAGGAAGGGGATAAGATTGCCATTGCCAAGGTAAAACAAGTTTCTTATCCTTGATCTAGTTTTCATGAACAATGGTTGCCTTTAAGCATGTGGGCTCAAATCAATCCATCAGATCGGGATCCTCACCTAGTGGGAGTCTCGTGCATTGGGCCGTCTTTTTTTTTTTTTTTAAAGAAAAAACACGTCTCTATTTGCAGTTAAAAAATAGTTTGTTGTTATCTTCATGCTGATTCATCTTTCAGGGATCAAGAGAAAGTGTCCGCCGTCAGATATCTGAAGGCACTGCTCAGATTGCTGCATCCAGGGGGTCCTCTCAGCAAGCATTTGCTCTAATTATAGATGGGAAATCACTTACTTATGCTCTAGAAGATACAATGAAGAACATGTTTCTGGACCTTGCAATTAGTTGCTCATCGGTTATCTGCTGTCGCTCATCACCGAAGCAGAAGGCACTAGTATGTTTGACATGATGCCTTCAATTTGTTTGGATTCTTTTTCAATAATTCTCAGTAAGTCATAGAAGTAATTTTCTTTTCTATTGATTCCTCTCTTGAAGGTCACTAGACTGGTTAAATCTGGAACTGGGAAAACTACATTAGCTATTGGTGATGGAGCCAATGATGTGGGAATGCTTCAAGAGGCAGATATAGGGATTGGAATCAGTGGTGTTGAAGGCATGCAGGTACTCACAAAATTGTAACATGTTTCATTTCTCGGGTTTTCATTTTTCTTAAAACTTTTTCTTCTCTCTTCCAGGCTGTCATGTCGAGCGATGTTGCAATTGCGCAGTTCCGATATCTGGAACGGTTACTACTCGTGCATGGACATTGGTGTTACCGGAGGATATCTTCAATGGTATTGATTGCCACTCTTGTTTGTGTGGTTAAACATTGTTGAGATTTAAGTTCTAAAAGATGATTTGAAAATCTTGTTTGTTAAAAGTATTGACTTGTTCATTCTTCTTTTGCAGATATGTTACTTTTTCTACAAGAACATCACATTTGGCTTCACTCTATTCTTGTATGAGGTGTATACTTCATTCTCTGCACAACCTGCATACAATGACTGGTTTTTGTCTCTTTACAATGTCTTCTTTTCGTCTCTTCCCGTGATTGCTCTCGGAGTGTTCGACCAAGATGTCTCTGCCCGGTACTGTCTCAAGGTAAGCTCATACACTCTGATATAAACTAAACTTATACTTAACAATCAAAGCTATATTTCACCAAAACCAAAACCTCATTGTGTCACAACAAAATGAATGTTTTGGTTCAATTACCATAACACTTGACCGACTTGGATTTTGTTGAGCTAATGGTACACAACGGCCACTTGTATATTACTGCATCAATAAAGTAGGGATTAAGTTGTGTTTTGGGGATTCAAAGGAGTTAGTTCAATACCCATAGATAGTTGGTTGAAATGGTAGGAACTCTATTTTCCTCAAGCAAAGTTTCGGGTTCGAGTTTTGTGTAAGAATAAACCCTATTAGGAGGGCTTAACCACGGTTATATAGGGACTTCAACTAGCTCGAGCTGGACAAGGTAGAGCTCAATAAACTTCTAGATACTAGTAGTTTTGACATAAAAAAAGAGAGTTGGCTCAATTGATAAGAGGAGATTACATATGCTGCTTACTAACCTTGGGTTCGATTACTTTGGAAAGCATTGCCTAAAGACACGATCTCACCATAATACCCAAAAGAAGTTTTGATTAAAGGTCTCATGGTTGTCAAACACTAGATTTTAAGTAAAATCGTGAGAAATGGGTAAATTTGTATTGTAAAATCTTATCCTAGAATCATAAGAATTTACCTCTCATCGAATTATAAGGCCAAAATTATAAATTGTTTTTTAAAATAATAATAAGATAAAAAAATGAGATATCTATATGTGTGTATATATATATATCATCCAATCTAAAATCTCAACAAGTGGCATTCTAAAAACCAATGTTTTTAAAACCAGACCTGTCATTGAACCGGTTGAAGCATTGGTTCACGGTTCAATGGTCAAACCGTGGTCAAACCGGTGGCAATTAAAATATATATTTTTTAATTAAATATACTAAAACATATCATAAAAAATTTATATACTTCATAATTGTATATCTCCATCTCTATCTAAACATGATAAAAAATAGAACAAGTTGTAAACTACCATAATATCATATTAAACTCTTCAAATAAGTTCAAGGATCAACATATTTAAGTTTCAAGTCTTATCACAAACCAAACTATAAATACTAAAATAGAACAATCCTTACAAGTCACAACAAATTCTCAATAAATTTTTATCATAATATTCAAAATATAAATGTTAAACAAATGGAACTTTAAAATTTATTTTACCTAATTTAATGAAAAGAAATTTTTCAAAAAATTTTATCATTAAAATTAATTTTCTAAATTAAAATAAAAGAAGTGAAAAATAAAATTAACCCAATCTTAGAAAGTTGAAAGTTATATTATATTCTTCTCCTAATCTCATCTAAATTTTTAAAAATAATACTAAATATTATTAATAATTCTCATTATCTTTAGTTATTTGCAACTCCAAATAATTGAATGTTTTTTTTAAAAAAATTATGCAACAAATTAAACTATAAATAATATTTGGTTATCTGCAATTATAAATAATTGAGTGTCTTTTCTAAAGAATCATATATTAAATTATTAATTCGTACTCCACCCACGTCGCGTACCTGGCTATGGTTGCAGATAGTTCAATACATAATTAATAATTCAATAATTTGTAAACAAATGATTAAACCAAAGAAATTAAATTATATTTTCAACTAAAGTAATCAAATGATCTTTTCACACAACCATAATTTGACTTATTTCCACGACTACAATTGCCACCATGCATCATTATCAACACTTGGTACTTCATTCTTAATATTATGTAAATCCAAACACGTATCATTTAAAGTACTACAAACTCGAGCATTATTAACATTAATAACAATATTATCAACATCATTAATATGAATAGTTTTTTGTTGGGTCTGGTCGGGTAATTGATATCCGCATAATAAACATGACGAAAAAAAAAAGCTTCAAAGAAGTCTATTTTTGAATTATGATGAAATCGTAAAATCGTCGATTTTACCCGATTTTTTCTATTCCATCGATTCTACCGCGATTTTAAGAATGTTGATCCCTTGTTTGCTTCATTGCCTGATGGTTACTTTTTTTTCTTATTAATGTGGCAGTTTCCTTTGCTATATCAAGAAGGAGTAGAAAACGTGCTCTTCAGTTGGCGCCGAATCCTGAGCTGGATGCTGAACGGATTCATCAGTGCCATAATCATCTTCTTCTTCTGCACAAAAGCCATGGAGATCCAAGCCTTCGACCACGAGGGACGGACCGCCGGGCGCGACATTCTCGGAGCAACAATGTACACCTGCGTGGTGTGGGTGGTGAACCTGCAGATGGCACTCTACATAAGCTACTTCACCTTGATACAACACATCTTCATCTGGGGTTCCATTGCCTTCTGGTACATCTTCCTCATGGCCTATGGGGCAATGTCTCCCTCCTTCTCCACCAACGCCTACAAAGTCTTCCTCGAGACTCTCGCCCCTTCGCTGTCCTTCTGGCTCGTCACGCTCTTCGTCGTGGTCTCTACCCTCACACCATACTTCTCCTACTCTGCCATTCAGATGAGGTTCTTCCCAATGTATCATGAGATGGTGCAGTGGGTGAGGCATGATGGGAAGACTAATGATCCTGAGTTTTGTGATATGGTGAGGCAGAGATCCATACGGCCGACCACCGTCGGTTCGACGGCGCGATTGGCGGCTAGGAAGTCTACTAACCATGTGATTAACAGAACTTCTTCTAACCATAGATGATACATATATTGTTGTAACATGTTTTGAAACATACTTGTTGTTTTTTTTTTTTTTTTATCTGTCAAAAGTTGAGGTTTGTGCATATCAGCCTCATGTTCATTAGAGAATTTAATGTCAAATGTTGCTTAGATCCATCCACTTCCATTTGATTTTTTTTTTTTTAAATTTATTAAACTTGTTGTATCATAGAAGAACTTGATGTATAGAGAAGAAGCATGAATTTTTTGTAGGAAATGATAGAGTTGTTTTTTCAGTTGTAGAGAAACAGAGCAGAGATTTCTTGTTAGTCTTGTAGTACTTCTTCTATTCCTAGTAATCCTTCAACTAATTTCTGCGTTTTTTTGGGGTTCGTTTTAACTTGTATTTCTGCAAGTTATATATATTATATTTATAACAAAATTATTCTGATTCAACTCATTTTAACTTATCATAACTTCTTACTTTTACTTGAAGATGAGACTCAAATTTGATTTTGACTTCTAAAATGAATTTATGCACAAGTAGATTCAACTTGATCGTTATTATAATGTATTAAAGATATAAATAGTATTATCATTGAGTATCTTATTTTATTAGACGTAGGCTTATTAGGATGAGATACCTCATTGAGGATTCACTCTCATGTTCATCACGAAGTAAAAAATTAGTCCCTTCTAAGTTCTAACAGAGCTATTCTCCGTTGGTCTAAATATATAGTTTATGCCAATATGTTTTCATTTTAAAAATAGGAAATTAGTGTTTTGGTCCTAAAAGATTTTTATTTATCAAATATAGTATTCTACTTGTCTCAATTTAATCATGAAATCATTAAAATACTAAATTTAGAGCACGTTTGGTAGGTAGAAAGAGAAAGGAAAAGGGAGAGGGAAAGGGAAAAGGAATGAGTTTGATGTGTTTGGTAGTAAAAATTTGGAATGGAAATGGAATGAGAATGTATTAAAATTACTTTACCCCTTATATTAAAATAATAAAAAGAAAAGAAGGTTAGAATTGTGTCAAATCAAAGGATATAATAAACATTTTGTATTTTATTTTTTTAATTTTATGTGAAGGAAAGAAAAAAATAAACCTAGTAAATTCTTGTAAACGAACGGCACCTTAGTCATCGAAAAATATACTCTCTCAAAATTTTGTCCTTGCATAGTTGCATATCTTTTTTGACAAGGAAAAAATTGTAATACCAAGTATATTTCAAGGATTAAATTTGGTACTTTCATGATTTAATAATTAAATTGAAACAAATTGAATGTTTTAAACTAAATTTGATGTTCTTATAATTTTTGGACTAAATTGAGAGAAATATAATTTTTAGATATCAAAACAACAATTTACTCTTTTGAACGAGCATGGCTTCTGAGTTCTGACCTAACCAGTCCAAAATGGAAGCATTTATGACAACGAAAAACCCAAAGGGGACCATCACCCCTGAAAGCCAGGAGAGAACGACACAGAAATTTCGGACTTCAATTGTAACAAACGGACAACACTAACCAAACAACCAAACAAATCTCAGATGTTTGCCCAAACACCAGCGGAAAATCCACAGGCAATCTCCTGAAATTTGTCCTCAATTTGATTTCATTGATTCTTAATTTTAGTTTTCAATAATGGCGATGGCCATGACGATTACTTCACCACCTCGTGGCGTTTTGCCGTATTCGCCTCGTTCGATGCCTTCTCGCTCCATCCTTACAACGGAACTCGTTTTCTTCACCGGAGCTCGCAGCCCGAGATTGGTCTCGGTTCGGTCTCAGACGCCCGCTTCGGATGGGTTCGGACCCAGTAGACGGGTCGGCCGGTTGGAGGGCTCTGCCTCTGATAATTCAATAGAGTTCTCGAGTTCACCCTCCTCCTCAGTGATTGATTTTCTCACATTGTGCAATCGGCTTAAGGTACGCAAAATAATCAGCTTTAAATCGAGAATAAGAGAGCTTCTGATGTGTTTATTTCCCTCTTGTAAAATAAATAACAGTTGGTGCTATAGTTGTCTTTGCCATTAAAGTTTGCTATGTCATCCCCTGTATGCTTTTAGGTGGAGAGCTGTGGAATGTGGACCACATATTACCAGTTACCACTAGCAATTCCAAAGTTTTCTTTAACTTGTAGTAAGGGTTTTGTCTTTATGATTTGTCCAAATTTGACCATGCCACCATGGTATAAAATTTCTTATGGTTTCCTCTTGTGGATGAACTAGCTCTCTGTTTTAATTTAAAGGTGAAGGAAAGACATGCTTCTGTTTTGATTTCTGTTGAACTCCTTGGTTGGATTGTAAGGGTTGGAAATTGGAATAGGTGGTCGTCAACAAACTCTAGAAGTTTACTATCTTTGTGTCAGAAGTGCAATTAAATTGATATTTGTTTCTTTTATATAATCCAATCAAGATGATATTGATTCTTTTTATGCATCTATCTTTAAAATACAAAAGCTTCTTCCCTTTGGTAATTTGTAATAATGTGGTCTCTCTCTTCCATGTATGAATTCCTTGTAGACCACCAAAAGGAAAGGATGGATCAATCACGGGATAAAGGGTCCTGAATCTATTGCTGATCATATGTATCGTATGGCCTTAATGGCATTGATTGCTGTTGACCTTCCTGGATTGAATAGAGAAAGGTGTGGCTATCTCTTGTTACTTATATTTATTTGATTCTTCTTTTTTATTTTTGGGGTCTCAGTCCCTTATTCCCTAGTTTTTTCTCTTTTTTTTTTTTTTGATAGAAAAAGGGATTGTATTAAAGGAAGAAAAAGATTACATAAGGAGGAACCTAGTTTTTTCTCTTATAAGATGCATCTTTGGAAAATTAAATAAAAAGAAAAGAGCATGGGCATTTGTTCTTAGTGGGTTGTCTGCAGGTACGTTTGTGGATTTTGAATGAAAAACAGTACCTTTGGTATTTTGGTTAGTTATTAGAGTCAACATGTTTATACAATGCAATAGTATATTTTGATAGCCCTGTAGCTAGAAACATCATAGGGTTCCTTTGCCTTTATTGTTTGCATGAAATTTTTTATTATGTCTCTTATTAATGAAATGTTTCTTTTTGTCCTTCAGATTTCTAATTTTGTACTCCAGTTGATGATATAATCTGTGCACCCTAGTCACATGGCAAATTAATTTGTGAATTAGTATGACCAAGCAATTTTGTTTCTTACCTTTGTTGGAAAAATTGTGTTCTTTATCATTTGGCCATCCCGCTGTTTATATCTCTAGTCTAGGTTTTATTTGAGATGATGTCCCCTTAAGTTTGTTTTAACTCTTTTTTCTCGTTATGCAGATGTATTAAAATAGCACTTGTGCATGATATTGCAGAAGGTACCTGTATTATTGCTTTAACTGCTTAGTGGCTGCTGTTACTAATTTTTAAACCTTCAGGGATGAACTTGATATCTGCTTAGTGTGAATTCCCTTAACATTTCTGCTTTCCTAGTTGCACTGATGGCCATTTTCACAGGATGTACTAAAACATAAAGGATGTTCTCATGTTATGTAACCGTCCTGTTGTGCCAAACAAAACACTTCTGAGCCTCATTTATGTTCTCCACCATAATGAGAGACAACAGACTAGAATAGTCTCACCTACTTTGCTTGTTAATTGATTGAACAGCTTGAACAATTATTTAGAATACTTTGATTAAATAAACTGCAAGAACAGCTATAAATTGACAGGAAAAAACGAAGAAGGCCACTTACATGTTTGAGAGGAGAAAATGTTCCACATAAGGATTTTAAATATTTTGACCTTTTGTGGTAAATTTTGACTGGGGTGTACTACTGAAAAGAAATTTGGCTGAGTTTTAATGTCTACTTGGATATGTTGCTAGTGGATATTAAAATCTGAATTGGATTTTGCATTCAATAGCTATTGTTGGAGATATAACACCATCAGATGGTGTGCCCAAGGCAGAAAAGAGCAGAATGGAGCAGGCAGCTTTGAACGAAATGTGTGAGGTGCTTGGTGGAGGGATGAGAGGTATTTGCAAATTGTATCCTTCAAATTTTGACCATAAATTTTCAATTTTAGCATCAAATTCTTTAAGAACACATTTCATTTGCAGCTGAAGAGATCAAAGAACTTTGGGCAGAGTATGAAAACAATTCCTCTTTGGAGGCTAATCTTGTGAAAGATTTTGACAAGGTACACATGCTACCTGATTAAAAATTGTCGTCTTACGTGTTTCTGAAAGAAGTGACTTGACAAATGGATTTGCTTTGGGAAATTTTTAATTGAAGAAATCAAGTTGGTTGCAAAAGGCTGACTCAGGAATTATATTTGTAAAATAGTAGACAGTAATCTAACCTGCTTGGTCACACAACCCATTACAGTTTTGAAGGTGCTGAAATCTCACCATATCAGTTGAACGCTTTGCTGCCAATACCATAAAATCTCTATCTATGGTGATGCTTTAGTTTGCTATAACAGTCTCTGGTTTTCAACTAATACTGATTATTGGTTAACCACCAGGGTTGTTTATGACTTGTGAATTTCTAGGTATATAACCAAGGCCTTTTTGCCTTGAATCAAAATTCCCGTTCCCAATGTTGGCTTTTGCTTTATTGTCTACTCTGACAAGCAGGCAGTTGGTGTGGTTTATCTTTTATTTTTGACTTCATAACACGAATGTTTAGGGCTTTCTCTTTTTCTTATCATGCTCTTGTTTTCTAATCGAATAACAATGGTCTTTTGAATTCTGATCAGGTTGAAATGATTCTTCAAGCACTGGAATATGAAATTGGTAAGTTACAGATAAATTCATTTGCAGTTAGTGAAATATATAAACAGTTAAACTCCTAATTTACATGAGGACGGGATGATAATTTATGCTAGTGTCAATCTAACCTTAAAAAGCACTCTTCCTGATAAGCTCTGTAATGCCAAATTTCTCAAACTCCTTTTGTACGTTGTGACAGAACATGGAAAAGTGCTGGATGAATTCTTCCTTTCAACTGCAGGTAGTATCAAACTTCTCTTCCCTTCTATATTTTTTTTTTTTGGAGAACATAGGTTGATTTGTTTAGGTATTTGCTGCCAAATTCTTCAATAGATTCAAGAGATGTGGAGGAACTTATTTTAAACAGTCAACACTGAATTTTAAAAATGTTCACCTTATATTTTTAATGAAGAATCTGATAACAAATATCTAAATGAATTCCCCAAGTCTTGTCCTTGCTTTTGTATCTCCTGTCAACCTCTTCATTTTTTGTATGTTCTTCAGGGAAGTTTCAGACTGAAATAGGAAAAAACTGGGCAGCTGAGATCATTTCAAGAAGAAAATTCTTATCTTCAAAGAGGCCATTTTGATATATTTTGGCTGAAAATTTGTGCCACCTGAAGTTCATGAGTGCTTGTGATTTTGCCCTTGGAAGTTAAACAGCATAGCAAAAGTTGTACTTGCATAGTCCCACCAGTTTTCATCGGTAGGGAATGTGGTTACTGGTTAATGTTATGGAGTTTTTTTTTGTCTTGACTAGGTTATGGAGTTTTGAGTGATTTTGGTTCTGGAGTTTCCATTCTTAGTTGATACCTCTGATCTCAGTAGGAAAAATATTCAGCAATCATCCTTCAGTTTCTTTGGCAGATGAGTAGGTCTTACAAGAAAGATGATGTAAGAAGTCTAACTTAAATTGTAGTATAATAAAATTATCTCAATTTTTTTTTGATGGTATTATCTCTAAATTTTTTATTTAACAGTCTTCTTTTCTTTTTTTTTAAACGATCTTAGATGTTGTATTAAGATTTCAATAACTAATTCTTCATAATTGAAAATGAATTTTTAATTAGCATCCGATTTGTCTTGAACAATATTGCATCTATTAATTGGCGAAAAGGATTTGGTGTCCTCAAATGCCTCTGTATTTAAATTGCACTACCAATTAACAATTAATATTATATATATAGCCTAGATTGGAAAGATGCAAAATGTTGTGTGCCTCCACACGTATATGTATTGGGGAATATGATTAATGATTATGACGAGGATGGTGAAGATCTAAGTATTAATTAGATGATTATTGCCGTCGATCATTGTCACAAAGATATAAAAAAGGAAGAGAAATTTACATGTTTTACAAAGTTAAACTCTTGTTCGATATGGTTCGAATGAAAGCAAAGAGATTATTCACGAAGAGATTAATTTAAATATGGTGAAGATGTAAGAGTATTAATTAGATGATTATCGCCGTTGACTACTGTCACAGACACATAGAGTAATACAATCATATCGAAAAGGACGAGAAATTTACATGATTTACGAAGTCAAACTCTTGTTCAATATGACTCGAATGAAAGCGAAGAAGTTATTTCTAAAGAAATTAATTCAAAGTGGTGAAGATCGAAGAGTATCAATCAGATGATTATCGTCGTCGATCACTGTCACAGATAGACACACAGAGTAATACAATCATATCAAGATGGAACAGAAATTTACATGATTTATGAAGTCAAACTCTTGTTCAATATGACTCGAATGAAAGCAAAGTGGTTATTATTAATCTAACATGTTTATCCTTCATGTTCGGAGCTTGGTTATACTCTCTACTGTCTAAGCTTGGTGTTTGGATCAAGTTTCCATCAATGATTTGGTGCGACAATCTGAATGCAAAAGCCTTGGCATCAAATCCTATTCAACATGCTCACACAAAGCATATTGAAATTGATGTGCATTTCATTAAAGATTTGATTTTCTCTAAGGCCTAATAGCAACCTAGGGTTTTGTATATATATACTGCACTATTCACTCATTAATATTTTCTGTAAGTGTTTCGGATAAAAAAGTTAAAGAGATAGAGTTTTTTACACAGATTATAAAGTTTAATTATAATTGAAGAGGTTATCTAACACATCATCTATTTTAGGGACTTTTAACAACCAATGTGCCTCTTCAATGATTTGAAGTAGAACCTTTTTTATCTCCTACTCTCTTTAGGGTACGCTTGGTATAGATGCACAGATGTAAAGTACTGTAAAGAAAGTACTGTAGAATAAAAGAAAGTACTGTAGAGAAAAGTAAGGAGAGAGATAGAGAGAAAAATTAGGAAAGAGAAAAAGTATGATAAAAAAGTGTGTTTAGTATGTATAAAATATGATGTAAAGTTTTTTTGAAAATCGTGAAATACCACGATTTTACTGTTTGGTGTTTATACCAAACATACCCTTATACTATCTAGAGATTCCATTAGTCACATGCATAGATTTCTGCTTTCATTACTAAAATACTTAACAAATTTATATCATTTAATAAAATTCTAGATGCTTAAAATTTGTTCAAATTAATTATTGCTATAGATCTGCTCTGCTTGTTCATTCAACCGTATCTGATTCTTCATTTCTTTTAAGTTCTTTCTTCTTAAGCAACAAAAAATGACCCGTGAACTGCTTGAACTAAAACTTGTTTTCTTTAATCGTTTATTTATTGTACTTAATCAATTATCTGCATAACCAATGATCACATCACGGGTTTCTATACACACACATACACGCACATATTATATATATATATATATGTCTCAGTTTTAGTAAAATTGCAGCCAAGAATGCATACATCTTCTCCTTGGTCTTCCAGGTTTCCTCTTCTTTCTTCTCTCTTGTTCATCCTTTATATTCATCTGTAACATTATATATATATATATATTGGTCTATCACCGGGTATCCATTAGAGCAAGCCTGATCACTAATCCTTCGAGTACTGCAAGACCTATTACTGAGAACAATCCTTCCAATTGATGGCGTTTCATTCCTATCCAACCGGGTTGAACCGGGAGACGATAGTTAAGGGAACACAGACCCCTTATTATCTGTGCATTGATTAACATATTATATATATATATATATGGGGTGTATTGTGTAGTATAAGATCAAACTCAACATAATGTTTTTTTTTTTTCAGTTGGTACTAGAAAAATGGTGATGGCGGCTCTAGCAAAAGTAATGATGAATTTGAGGTCAAAACTGAGGCATTTGAGGACACCAAATCCATATGAAAAGATCAGAAAGACAGAGAGTATGAGGATGGAGATGAGACACAGGAAAGCTCAGGAATTGATTGCTAAGACTCTGAGAAAAGTGGATTATTGACCAACACACAAACTATATATAATATTCCAACCAAGACACCCTTCATTATGCTTCATGATTCATAAAGTATTGCATTCACTTGAAATGGGCAAGGTTCCGAAGGTCTAGCGGAAAGAAATAGTTTCTCACAATGTAGCGAATCAAGGTTCAAATCAACCGTCTCCAATTCATTCTACTTCATCAAATCCGAGATGTGATATGATTTGGAAGGATGAAGTGGACAATTCCAATAAGATTTCATTCTTGAACAAAATTCCATTTTTCGATTTATACATTGTGTTTTAGACTTGAAACTTCTTAGCTTTAACCATGTTAATGGTCCTAGATTATTAGTTGATAGAGAATCAAAGTGGATTTACCCATGAATGGCCTAATGCTCCAGTTCTTAGATATGATTTCTTAATTTATTCATGTAAGGGTATAGAATAGATCACAACTCACAAAAGCAATCGAAATGACAATTACAAGCATCCTCTAAGATAATTAAATTGCATAATAGTATTCTTAACAGAAGCAACAAAAAGAAAAAAAGGCTCATTCTTAATGATCTAGACTACAATATTTAAAAAGATTAAACAAAAATAGAAGGTATAATACAGAGAGAGGAACAAATTCACACTATATTTTACATTAATACAAACACACATACAAACAATTATAAAGAATGAAAAAGGCGGCCAAATGCACGAGGGAGAAGGTAAGAAGTATGCATCTATACCTCTGCGAGCAAAGCGATGATCTTCAAATCACACGGCAACAATCTTATCATTCAAGTAATTTTGAATAGTGTTGAGGAAACAATCACTCCCATTTGCACCTAATCTGATTTGTGTGCCTGAAATCATAAGAAAGCACAAAGCTTCCATCCATTCTATTCAACACAAAACTTTCCACAAGCACATAACACCCATACTTTTTCCAACCAAAACTTCCCTCAAACTTGTCTTCTCTTCTCAATCTCACTTCCCTTTCTTTCCCACCCACCCACCCTCCTCTTTCTTCCTCCCATTTCATTTGCTCATAAACAGCCAAACTCAACCCCACTTTTCCCTCTCCTCCTTTACCATTAAACCACAAAACACCATCACCATCTCCTTCACCCAAAACCCCTTCCTTCCCACCAACCACCACACACTCTTTCCCAATAACCACATCCACACACACCCCATTATTCTCCTCACCATTCCTATTCTCCTTTGAGAAAACCTCCTCCCATCTTTGCATGAGCTTCATTCTGTAGAACACTGAGTTCTTCATTTGGTCACTTAGTTTCATATCTTCCTTCACAAACATGAAAGGAACATACCATTTCCCAATGGTCACTGACTCAGAACGAGCATTGGATAAAGGGAAATTGAAATCTGGTAATTGGGAACGTAAGGAGGAGTTTAGTCCCAAAGCTTCATCCAGAGAGTAATGGTGGCGTGTGTTGCCAGAAACAGTCCATCCTGTTCTCCTCAAGAACTCAGGAGGAAAGCCATCTTCTGCAACGGATTTTGCATGGAAGCCACCATGCTTACGCATTATCTCAAACACTTGGTGTGCATCATAGGGATCCAAAGGCTTTGGCTTCACGTCTTTCACATAATTGCAGCAACAGCAAGTTCCCATGTCATCTTCCGTTGAACTTGTGCCTGCTTCCCTGCAATTCAACTCAATCACATTAGAATTGAAACCTAAGATTGATGTATATATATATACATATATACATACCCTTGGTGCTTCCCCTTCCTTCTAATAACATAATAGCGATTAGAAGACAAAGGGAGGTTAGGAACTGGAATGAACAAGACCTTATCCTCATACACAGCTGTGCTTTGTCCTGTGCTTACTGTATAGGTAACAGTCAGATTTGTGTTCTGAGGGAAAGGCATGTGCTTGATGTTGCTGTTCTTGCACATACCAAAACAAGAGTAAGCTTGTGCTGCTTCATCTTGGATTACCAGATATCCTGAGGATGGACCCCCTGGAGGAGGAACACACAAAGCTGAAGGATCCTTCTTGTACAGAGAACGAGGCCTTGTCACGTACATTTTTTTTCTTCTTCTTAATTTCTTCAATAATGATGAATCAAGAATCAAGATGATGGGCTTCTATTGTATCACTTTATTAGATAAAGTTTGAGAGTGAGTATTATTGAATTTCAATATATTTTTTTTAATTAATTGGTCTCTACGTAGGTTGCTATTAATATTGGAAAAATTATACTAAATGATTGAAGAGATATAATAAATTTAGTATTTCTATAGTACTGAACTTTTATTTGTAAAATTTCATTATATCTCTGTCATAAAAATATTTTTAATCATATACTTCTTTTATCTGTAAATATAGACACCTCTCCCAAAGATTCGAATTAGGATTCATCATGTTGTAAGGAACTAATTATTTTCATTAGATCCGGCCTTCGTTGAGAAGAATGTAACCAATGTTGTAAGAACCGGAACGGACCGGACGGTCCGACCGGTTCAACCGCCAACCGAATACAAAGACGAGTCGGTTGGACCAAAAAACCGTTTTTGCAGTTGGACCGGATTTAACCGGAGTTGGACCGGTCAACCGGTGGTCCAACCGGTCCAATTTTATTTTTTAAAAAAAATTAAAAAAATTAAAAAATAAAAAGGAAAAATAACATAAAAAAAAAGAAATTAGAGAAATCTTAAAAATTAAAATTAGAAAAGTCTTAAAAATTAAAATTTAAAAGTTATGATTATCAATAATTTAATATTTGGTTTGATTAAGTTCTTTCAAAGTTTGACAAGTCTTAAAAATTAAAACTTTGAGAAGTTATGTAATTTAAAACTTCAAAATTATGTATATTGAAACCTAAAATTTGAGTGATGTCATTTTATATATTAAGAACATTTATTATTTATTATTTATTGCGTCATCCGGTTCGACCGACGGTTCGACCGGTTAAACCGATCAAACCATGAACCGAACACTTGTCCGAGTCTTTGTCCGGTTCGGTTCTTACAACATTGAATGTAACAAATTTGGAGATGTTTATCATTTCATGGTCGTTGTCTTACTATACAATTGACATATATGCCCCCCCTCCAAAAAATAAACTTAGGGTATGTTTGGTAAAAAATCCAAACAGTAAAATTATGGTGTTTCACGATTCCCAAAAAAACTTTATATCATATTTTATACATACAAAACATACTTTTATCATACTTTTTCTCTCTCCTAATTTTTCTCTCTATCTCTCTCCTTACTTTTCTCTACAGTACTCTCTTTTATTCTACAGTATTTTACTCTACAATACTTTCTTTATCGTACTTTATATCCATACATTTATACTAAGCTTATGCTCTTATTATATATATATATATATATATATATATATATATATATATATGCTTGCTCTGGATCTATGTTTTCTCAAAGGTTGAAAAGTCCACCAATTGTTTTGATCCGTACATGTAGGATCCATGATCCATGTACCGTATGGATCAAATTAATCTGATTACTTGTAGTACGTTGACTAGTTTTGGATGACTTTTCTTAGACGAATGTCACATTTTCATTGGAAGCAGAATTTTCTTTTTCTTTTTTTAATTATTGGAAGGAGAATTTTCAATTTTGGATAGAAACAAACATAAATAAATAAAAACAATTTTATAATACAGCCTTATTTATTGGTGGCACTCTTGAACGAAGAAAGCTAAGTAGGAATCAATTAACGATATTTGGTATATTTTATTGAAAAATCGTATAAGAAATATCTGAATGACTTGGAAAAGTCTTGTCATTTCTTTCATTGTGTATAAGTATATTTCAGGGAAGTTTCAGCCTCAAATAGGACAAACTTTTGGGCATGTTGTAAATATGACCGCACAGATGTGTGTTATATCTCATATTGTATAAAATAATGAAGTCTCAAGTATATATATATAATAAATTGTGATATAGGGAATGTAAATAAGTTGACTAAAGGTGAATTTTGAGCGCACAATAATTGATTACAAGAAAAAAAAACGCAGTTAAAAATAGTAATTTTCTCCTTGTGCGTGAAACAGATGCGAAGTCAAGTTTATTTTACCTAAAAATTAGAAGAGAAAAAATTTAACAAATTTTTTTTTTTATCTCTCTCATAATTTCACCAATTATTACAAAATATTATTCTCTCAAAAAATGGTTGTTTTGATATATTTTGGCTGAAAATTTCTAGCACCCTATGACCCTGAGTTGAGTGCCTCTGAATTGTGATCGAGGCCATCGAGAGTGGATCCTCTAAAGTAATTTTCTACATTTCTTGGTAGAGTTATGAGAGAGATAGAGAGAAAAAAAATTGGGAGAGAAAAATATCAAGAAAGAAAATATTTTTCTTATCTCTATCTCTCTCATAACTCCACCAAGAAATGTAGAGAATTACTTTAGAGGATCCTATCTCGAGGCCATCAGGCCTTGGATTGTACACGGATCCCAAAACCAGCCCAGTTTGGTTCCAATTTTTACTTTGGGCTGATAGGCCTAAGAATTTTAAATCCGGCCCATCTTGAGGTACACTTATCTATTCAATTTTTAAAGTACTTCTTTACATTGAAATTTTATTTTTATTGATCAAGATATGGAGTTTCCATTCTTATTTGAAGCCTCTGATGATCTCAATATGAAAATATTTAGGTTGTCAAAATTTAGATATTAGGTAAAATCGTAGAAGGGAGGGTAAAATCGTAAGAGTTTACCTATGACAAAATCGTATCAATTTACCAATATATATACACACACCTAACTATTATATCTTAGTTACATAAAGAAATTAAACATATATAATTCAATATCCACAATTACTACATTTTTAACTAAGTTCATCAAATTCATTTGATTAATTTTCACCACTACAATTACTACCACATCATCACCACTTAGTACTTCATTCCTAATGTTATGTAAATTTAAACACATACATGATTTGAAGTACTACCAACTCAGACATCATCAACATTAAAACCTAGAAAGAATGGGAAGGGAATGAGTTTTTCGGGGCAGGGGAGTCCGGGTCTGGACATTAGGTTTTAAGGAAATAGGTAGATTTTCTTTGAGTTGGGACAAGTTATGGATACCTACACAAACATAATGATTTTTTGTAAAAAAATAAATAAATCCATATGAACCTTTTTTTGGGCTGCGATGAAATCGTAGAACTGCTAGTAAAATCGGGATTTTATGGGATTTTACCTGATTTCACTGATTCTACCGCGATTTTACACCAACACGATTTTGTACAAGATTCAACAAGATTTGAGAATGTAAAATCGTAAAATCGTAAGATTTTAAGATTTAAATCTAGATTTTAACAACTTATATCATTCTTCAGCTTCTTTTGGCAGATAAGTGGAGAGCCTTTCAATGAGGTTAAGGTTTTGGCTTGGTTTTTTTTAAGGATATGTTTGACAATTAAGAGAGAGAGAGAGAGGAAGAAAAGGAAAAGAAGATCAATCTCTCCTTTCACTTTTCTTTGTTTAGATATTTCAAATTGAAGTATTTTAAAATTGTAAAGGAATACGGATAATGAAGTATTATAAATAAATCTTTTATTATTTTTTCTTTTATTTTTAAACTTTTTAAACAAGAAGAAGAGATTATAGTTCTCTCTTTCCCTCTCCTCCCCCTGATTTTCAATCCAAACAAACTCTAAATTTTATTCCCTTCCCTGCTAAACAAGATAGCAAAATTATGTTTAATTCCCTCTTATTACCAAACAGGGCGTTGGTGTGCATTAATGTAGGGATCCAAAGGCCTTGGTTTGATATCTTTGTTTGAACTTGTGGCTATTTCTCGCAAGGAGTAGATATTTAGTTATATAATAGTACTGAATTTTAGTATATCTCTTAATCAGTTGGTCCCTAATTCATTTAAGATAGATTTTAATTAATATGAGTTTTTATTAATATTAATAAATGATATTACGAAGTTGTTCTTTAGTTAGAATAAACAAAGGAAAGGGAAAGGAAACAGTGGGTCCCACCTCTAAAATGGTGGGTCTCACTTCCGTCAAGGAATGCATGTTTCCCTCTTGGCAAACGTGCCAAATTATAAAAAAATTTAAAGTGTGAAATGTTCGTTATACCCTTTGATTTAACACAATTATAACTTTTTTTTCTTTTTAATATTTTAATATAAGGGGTAAAGTGGTAATTTTAATCAATTTTTATTCTCATTCCCAAATTTTTACTACCAAACATAGTAAACCCATTCCTATTCCCTTTTCCTTTCTGCGTAAAAAACGTGCCCTACATAATTGAGGATGGATTGAAGTTCAATAGTACAATAGTTTTGAACTTTTATCCCCTGCAAGTCAACTCAATAACATTACAATTTGAAGACATGTTGAAATCTAAGATTGATGTAAATAATTGAAAGAATTAATTAATTAATGCATACCCTTGATTATTGCTTCCCCCGCCTTCTAATTAACATAACTAATACTGTCAAAATGACATGTACTCCTCGAGTAGATTGGATCTTATAAATTTAGAATTTTCTGAAGTTCCTAAAGTTGTCTCTACATACTTTTTCTTTTAATTTTAATTTTTTTTATTTTCTAAACTTTGGGCCAATCAAAAGTTAGTATTGAATCAACCTCATAAAATTCTAACTTTAGAGCATGAATGAATATCTCCGATATCTGTTGAGAAAAAATAATTTAAAAAAAAAACTTCAAACCGAAAAAAATTCCCAAAAGTACATCTTCATATAGAAGAGTTAAATTGGTGTTTTGAGAGAAAGGCATGTGTTTTGCACAAACCAAAGAGTGAGGCATTGTCATTGACATTTCATAATTTCTGCTCTTCTTTGTGTAGTAATTAACATAATCAATCTTTCTCAATCAATTTAAGCTTCTCAACTTTTTCAAATTGTATATGAAGATTCGTACCATCAAAATTACATGTGGTAGCCCGCTTTCAGATAGACAGGTTTGAATAAAAGAAATTAAGTTTGTTTGGAAACCAAACTAAATAGGCCAAATTACTCTTTTGGTCCTCAACGTTTGCACCAAGTTTAATATTGGCCATCAACGTTTCAAAAAGTTATTTTAGGTCCTCAACGTTTTTTTTCGGTCAAAATTGGTCCTCCAGCGTAACTGCGTTTGGTTTTTTTTGTTAAATGCTGACGTGGATGGCTTATGTGGCACACCATCTCTCCTACATATCATATTTGGATGATATGACACCCTCGCTAAGGAGTAATACCGTTGTTCACTTGAAACTCTTCCTCCATGTTCATGATGCAGACTCAGAAGATAAACTTGAACTAGATGAAAGCATACATACGTACGTGAGTGCTTGAAAGAGGGAGGAAGGATTTATGATTTAAAAACAACAAAACTTCCCTTAAACAGGGGGTCACAAACATGACATTTAACTAAAAAAGTGTGTGATGCGACCAAAAACTTTATATATATATATATATATATATATATATATATATAACATAAACATAAAAAATGAAAGATGAAAGACAAATTCAAATTCGTTAAAAGTGCTCATTGGTCCAATAACTTGTAATTTTAAGAACTCGACAATACATGATAAGAATTTAATTACATAATGTAATAAGTAGTAAAAATTTCTCAACTTATTAATAACATATATAGTTTTAAAATGTTAATAACTTTCTTGAAGTAGTGCAAATATTTATAACTACTTTTAAAATAATACTAATAATATATAGGAGAAAAGATTACCAAAGCTAACTTTATGTTTAAATTTTTTTAAATATCTCTCTTATAAATATCTCAAAGCTAACTTTATGACATTCAAAAATCATTTCAATCTTCTCCCACTCCAAATAAGCTTCTAGATCATTTTTACTTAGGAAAAGTAGTATTTTTAATTTAATATTCCCAATGGTCCCATCTACTATGTTTCTCTCCCTGTGATTATTTCTGTCATGTCTTCTCCTATATCCATGTTTGCTGCCCATGTCAAATTCAAAGTCAAATTCCTCCTCATTTTCACTAATTTCATCATTGTCATATTCAAACTCATCCGTAGAAACCTCACTTCGCCTGTGGTGTCTTCTATGATTCGGTCGATTTTCTTGTAGATTCGCAATGCACTCATCTTGTCTTTCCAACCTATCCCTTATGTCTCCTACAACAACGTTCATGCATTCAATTTGTTGTCGCAATGCAATGAAGGTGATGTCAGAAATCTTGGGATTTCTATCTCCATTTGATTCGTCACCTGTATTAACCATTGAAATCTAAAAAAAAAATATGTTAGTGAAATAAATTTCCTCACCCTCTTTTTTTTTCAAATGTCACTCACGCTCGTGTTTTTTCCACGATAATAATCTCACACCTCTTGCCTTTTACCACTCTTAATTCCTCTTGAGACTCTTTACAGAACTAGGCAATTTTAATCAAGACTATCAACACTGGCGGAATTCAACTTCACACTGAGGACTTGTAAAACAAAATCAAAGGGCATTCAAGTGAGATTTTTAAAGGAAACCAAGACTCTGAGAATAAAAATCTCAAAAACAAGTAGTGCTTTTCTTTGTTTCTCTTTTTTTCTTTTTCTTTTTTTTTTCTTTTTTTTATTTTTTTGCACTTTTTTTTTAACGCTTTTATTTTATTTTATTTTTTCGATTTTTTTTTTGCTTTTTTTTCCAGAAAATAGAAAAACGAACTATTAAACACAAAGAAAACAAAGATGCAACTTTAGACCAAAATTTGAAGAATGAAAAAAATGCTGTTTGTGGAAATTGTTATATCTCCACGTACAAGACTCAATGATTTAAGATTACAGGTAGGATTGAAGCTAACAGAAAAATGAAAAAGGAACAAATTTTTTTTTTTGGTTTGTGATGAACTAAAACGAAAAACAAGTAAATAGATAGAAACGAAAAACAAGTAAATAGATAGATATGACCTTGTTTAGGGTTGAAGTTCTGATACCAAATGATGCGAACCCACTAGGGATTGATCTCACGAACCCACAATCAATCTGAAATATACGTACCCCAAGAAAGTTAAACAAAGGTCGAACGATCCACTTAAACCCTTGAACTCGAACGAACAAGGACCCGAAGTGTTAAAAGACGCCACAAGTATGATCAAACCTTGATAAGCTAAGTCTGTTAGTTCAATGAAGAACAGTAGAGAGAATCCACTCTCAAGATGAATAATCAAATTCTCATAAAATTCATAACTTAACTTCAAAATGTTGGGTAAAATGCTTTATATGGAAAACAAACCCTAGGTTAATTTAATAAAATAGGAAACCTAATCCTAATGATTCTAAAATTTAAAAGATAACTTAAAATTGAAAATAAGCAACTAATAATTCTCAAAATTCGCACAAAAAAAATCCTAATTATAATCACCATATTAAGCTCAAAATGTGATTATTTAGGCCCAAAAGAATCTCCATATATGTAGTACTTGGTCCAAACTCTTTAAGTTTAAGTCTTTAAGCCCAATTCAGGTTAAGGAACTTCAGTTTCAACCCTTAATAAACTAATGACGTTTTCATCATTATTTTCTGGTCCAATCCCTAATTGCTTCTCCCAAGTCTCTCGCGCTAGCCCAGTTAATGTTTCATTGATCTTCTTAGCTCGAGTTCTTGTGATTGGTCCACTTGGAATTTGTAACGGGTCTTTAGCCTGCTCAACCGCATCAATAGTGCTCATTTATTTTGTTTGAACATGGGTAATTCATTACCAACACAAGAGAAAAAACTACACAGCCCCAAAGGCTAGAATCACCTGACCTATGTCACAGCTAAACAACAGAAGCAGCAATACAAAGCAAAATAACACTGAGCCAGCCAGGAAGACAACCAACAAACAAACTTAAGACAACAGGGGATACAAGGATGAAGCTTAAGACTTACTACTAAACATTTTATCATTAAAAAGAAGAAGAATCGCATATCACTCTTCTTTTCCTCACTCATTCTGGTTAAATCAAACGGAGATTTTTTTTGCCAAAGAAGAATAGTAATATACTAATATATATATTGAGCTCTCAATTAAAAGCCTAGTAATTAAATATGACTGATATTTATACTTAAACAGCAGATCATAAGGTGAACAGAAACAAAAATTAAATAAAAACTAAACCTAAAATAGAAACTGTTACAAAGAAGAAACAACAAAGCTATTACAAATAGAACTTAAAGACAGACTAATGCACATGACTAATACACAAGACTAATACAAAGCAGCTAATATACAAACATGTTTTTCACATATATACGTACATTTGATTGAGATCTTTCTTTCATCCTCTGATCGATATTCGATACGAGCTAAACTTCTAATTAATGGCCCTCCTCTCTCTCATCTATGTCTTATTCGCCAAAGCTTTTCATAAATTCAATTTTGTTCACAAGACTAATTCTATAGACCCGTGAATTCATAATCAAAACTTATCTCCTATATATATTTGCATATCTCTCAAATACTAGCTAGGTAGCTAGCCCTAATCCAAGCTTTATACATATAACATAATATTTAAATGTTGAAGTTGAAAACTAAAACGCGATGCCCCTGTCGATAGATGTTAATCGACCCCTGGCATTTTCAGTTAGAGCGAAACTGAAAACTGAGTATGCAACAGAGTTTTCGGTAATTAAATTAAATGCGATTGCAATATGTGGTCATTTGGATATGAATCCAAGCAAGCAAACAAGCTAGATAGCTTGTAACTCATCATTTTCAGTATTATTTTGTAAGGTTTTTTATTCGATGATATGCTCAGCTAGCACTGTCAACAAAAATTAATAACCGATCAAGAGAACACCAGCAAATGAATCAAAAACAGGATAGTAGCCTGGCCAACAACAGAAAACCAACTACAATAGCAGAAAACAATCCACAAGCTAAGGAAACAGAAACCAGAGAAAACTTAGCCATCTAAGCTCCCACTAAACCCTAACCAAAGTATCAGGAACACCAGAAGATGAATCAAAAACCAGGATAGTAGCCAGAGACGATTAGAAAGTAGAAACGCGCGCATACCGCTTTTAGCTCAGACTCAGACGGAGTTGAAGATTAATGGAATCAACTATCAAGGAAGAGAAATAAGGAAAATGCAGGCCGGCGTACGGTAGATTAATTCCTCAGCTCCCACTAACTTCTGCTAACAGATTTCTCTCAGACGGAGTGCCATAACAGAAGCAGTGTGAGAGTGTGAAGAACGTGAACCGCGCGCTTGAAATCCACATTGGCTTTTTATGCTATGTGTACAAGTGTACGTATTAATGGTGTGACCGAAAATCAAAGAGCGTTAACCAAGTTTGGTTGGTCTAGTGGTTAGCTCATTAAGTCGTTTAAGCAAGTGTTGGGGGTTCGAATCCCACCTTGTGTATGTAGCAACCAATTGGCCAGCGGCAAACCCTTAAATGGAGCTCAGATCTGCGGAGGATTAGTCCTTGGGCTGGGGGATACCTTGAAAAAAAAATCAAAGAGCGTTTATTCCCTCTGATGTAAGAATTTATTTAGTTGATATATATATATAATTTTCTAGGTGAAAGGTTATGGGATATGTTCAACTATAGGTCAATCTAAGAGTAATATGTTACAATATCCTATGCCTTTTTAATTTTTGCACTCAAATCTTTATATTTTTTGTATGTTTAATAATGTTATAATTTGACAGCTAAAGTTTATAAAAATTATTAGACATTCTAAAATATAAGGTGTCGTTTGGTAGCCGGTGAGTGTTGTAGAGGGAAGTGAAAGTGGAAATGGAAGTGGAAGTGGAAGTGGAAGTATGTGATAAAAAGTATGTTTGGTATGCAGGGAAATGGAAGTGGAATGTAAAAGTAATATTGTTTGGTATGGTGGGAAGAAGATAGGGAAATAGAAGATAAAAGTATGAAATACCTTTTTTGCCCTTACTTTTTTAAAGCCACAAATTTTTTAAGGGCATTTTGGTCTTTAAACCAAACCTCACCTCATCTTCCCTCCACATCATGAGGGAAGCAAGCTTCCCTCTGCAGAGGGAAGCTTCACCTCACCTTCTCTGTACTGAAGGCATACCAAACATGCAGTAAGTTCACCTCACCTCACTTTCACTGTGAGGAAGGCATACCAAACGGGGTGTAAAGATTTGAGTACAAATATTAAAAAAAGAATAGGATGCCATATTTCCAATGTTGTAAGAACCGGACCGGATGGTCTGACCGGTTCAACCGCCAACCGAATACAAAGGCGAGTCGGTTGGACCAAAAAACCGTTTTTCTAATTGGACCGGATTTAACCGGAGTTGGACCGGTCAACCGGTGGTCCAACCGGTCCAATTTTATTATTTAAAAAATTAAAAAATAAAAAGGAAAAATAATATAAAAAAAAGAAATTAGAGAAATATTAAAAATTAAAATTAGAAAAGTCTTGAAAATTAAAATTTAAAAGTCATGATTATCAATAATTTTATATTTGGTTTGATTAAGTTCTTTCAAAGCTTGATAAGTCTTAAAAATTAAAACTTTGAGAAGTCATGTAATTTAAAACTTCAAAATTATATATATTGAAACCTAAAATTTGAGTGATGTCATTTTATATATTAAGAATAATAATAATTTATTATTTATTGCTTCATCCGGTTCGACCGACAGTTCGACCGATTAAACCGATCAAACCATTAATCGAACACTTGTCCGAATCTTTATCCGATTCGATTCTTACAATATTGCATATTTCACCATAAAACTGGTCTAATAATGCCATCAACACAGTGATTATATTGCACAGGAAAACTATCCCTTTTATATAGTACGATAGATTCTCTTTTTCTTACAAACTAGATTAATAGGCAAGCACGGATATAATTTTAATTATTTTTTATATATAATATATATAACTTGAAGAGTTATGATAATTAATGACTAATCTGGGTACTAATAATTTAATTATGCTTAGACGGGTATTTGAGTTACCTTATGAGGTATTAAAGGCTTATTCATATATTAATGGACAATGTATTTTTATATCCCTGCATACTAATTTTTAATTTTGTCCTTAAATATTTTTATTTTGAATTTTGATCAAAAAATTTTGAATGTAATCGATTTCATTTTTAAAATTACATAAACATAGTCAATTTTTTTGTCAAATTATTACTCAAAAAATGAAAATTTTAACGCATAATTAATACAATCAAATTTTGATTATTGATTTAATCGAAAGCTCAAATGGTAATCGGAGATTCCAAAATACTTTACCCTCTATTAGTTAAAAGTATCATGTTAGTCATCAAGATTTGTTTGTTCAATATGCAGGTTAAACATTTGTTGATAACAAGAAATGTAATTTTTTATTTTATATATATATATAATCATCGTAATATATAATTAAGTGGCAAACTTCAGATAATTAAATTAACAATTGAAAAAATGACACCCAAAGTAATTATTCCCAATCAACATTCAAAACCAAATGGAATCAAAACTAAAAAATATTCAGCTTTTCAAATTATGAGAAAAATGGATTATGTAATTTTCTAAAAGAAGGTAATCATTGTGTATAAATATTGGATCTACAATTAATAAACAAAAGTTCAAATGAAACTTAGGGCCGTTTGGTTCCATAAGAAATAATTGTAGAATGTAGACGTAATCCTTTTATATTATTTCAATCAAGTATATATATATATATATTTTTTTTTTATAATGTGATGAAATTATATTTTTGCCCTTACTTTTTTACCCACTCTATTCTATTCTCACTTTTAATATAAGGGTAAAATAGTCATTTTACTCACTTTTATTTCATTCACATCACATTCTCATTCCCTCCAATCTTCCCATTTGCTAAAAAATTCCACTAATCAAACATGTATACAGGAGTCCATGATATTGATGGTCTACAATCACCCATCTTTGTGCATTTCATGGAAAGATGCCACATTTCCAGAAATATATATATATATATATATATATATATACATAAATATTGGCGAGTTGTATCCTCTATCACGTCATGCAGAAGTGCAACTCTCCAACTAATTAAATATGCACTTCAATTCACTGATGCATTAGAATTGATATTTATGCCAAGAATATAACATTTGTGCACTTCTATGCAATGTCAAAGTACTGCTGAACTCAGCCTCTTGGATCAAGATGAAGCTTGGACTTTGTTCAAACTTTTTGCAGGCATAACAAGAACATATATGATAACATATCTGCATCCATTATTAAGACAGATGAATTATATTCACATTTCACACTGCAATGTACTTTAAAAGGTGAAAATATATGATAAAAAAATGCAGGACATGTTCATAATAATAGTAAAATAAGAAAAATGAGCATTTAAAGTTAGAAGAGAAGTGCCTAAAATGTTGAGTGCAATTGCAAAGAGCCTAAGACCAAAATACATATATAAGGAAGGTTCAATAGAAGAATCTAGCACATCACAATCTCAACAACAACAATCAAAGCCCTTTCCCACTAAGTGGGGTCGACTATATGGATCAAGCGATGCCAACCATCTCAATGTAGAGAAATATGAAATAAACATGCATTGATAAAAGAAAAATAAAGTACACGGAAGCAGTCAACACTTACATTCCTTTTCCAAATGGTGGAGCAGGCTAATGGTTTTGCATCATATGTTGCTTAAGAAATAGCTTTCCTATGCCCCTGCTAAAAAAACTAAATCTGAGGTCTGAACTGTATTGTATTGTATTGTATTGTCCAAAGGTACTGGAACAGAAGCTGTCAATAATTTGTTATATTTCACCTTTAAACTATATGCAGGGGTATTTCAAAAACAAAACAGTGATGCATATCTTAAAATTAAGAACTGGATCAATCATATAGACTTTAACATAAGCATGAAAGAAACTCACATCTTCTTTGTGGGAACTGGGAAGTTCATTACTTACTCTTTCCAGCTCCACTTTCATCTTGAGGCATTTGGTACAGAAGTCGAGCTGGATGTCACAACTCACAAGACTGATAAATTAAATTAGCAAGGTCAGGAAATAATTAGACATGGAAGTTCATCCACTCAGTATTTACTCTATGTCAGCTGGGAAATAAAATCTGAGAAAGGGTCATTGCTCAACATAATTGAAGCACCTAATCAGCCAGGTTTTCTAAAGACTCTGTAAAATGCGATATCCCCTCATTTTCTGCAATTTTACAACATAATCAAATAACAGATGTGTTGCCAGGTTTTAAACATATTGTTATAATGGATGAGCTTGATTTAAGACCTGAAACAAATCTTGATTGCCGGATACCAAATCAAATCAAATCAAATTCCATATATCTCATCTGAGTCTCCGGTCCACGAATAACTCTTACAAAAAGGAACTAATATACGAATAAAAAAAAAATTTAACTTATAATTGTCCGACACACACACCCCACAACTATATCACAATGCCCTAACTAGCAAAATAACATTTGCAAACATAATATTTCAACTGCTACTACATCCTATTATTTTGATAATTATAATAGATACAAGTATTAGTATAATAGAAAAAGATTTGAAGAAAAAAAGGGAGTAAGACAAATCTTTCAGCACTAATGCAAAATAAAGGAGGAGGAGGATGACAATGGCATAAACTCATTTTATTTTACTATTATAAATGAAAAACATAGTTCATTTTATATAACAAAGCTTAGGGAAATAACAATGGCATTGATCTCAAAGTTAAATTTCCAAAGAGAATTGTACCAAAACGAAATGGCACTACCCAAAAACTAGCCAAGTTGTGTTAGATTTGTCAATCCAGTAAGCAACAGAAAGGAGAAATAGATTATCCAGTAATTTAAAGGATTAATTCGGACAATCCTCACCTTGCCCAACCTTATCAAGTTTCTTGCTTCGATAAATCTGAAATTTAAATTGCATAATATTTAACCATCAAATCCTCACCAACCAACCTGCACTCATACAACACATATAATTAACACTATTTTTATTATTCAGATTTCATTTCAGACTACAATGCTGCATCCTCCTTACAACAGATTGATATTCCTCGACACATTTCAAACACCAAGCAAATTGGTTTCAATTCAAGCAAGGAAATGCCAAAAACAACATGAGTGATTATACACAGACACAAGTGACAAGACAACAAGTATTAATTACCAATTCCCTTCCAAGCTCAACAGCAGCATCAGCATCCTTATAATTGGTATTCTTCCCAGGGCTACTCCCACAGAACACACAAATCCTCTTGAACTTCGATTGTTTTATCTCTGTTTCTCTCTTTCCCAATGGCCTATTAATAATAAGGGTTCATATTAAGAAGAAAACATCCAAGAGTTTAAACTTAAATGAGGAAGAAATGGAAGAGAAATATTACTCGAAGTTTGAGAAGATCCTGCAACAACACAAATGATATGCTTGCAAAGGCGGTGTAATGACGTTGACGGCGGCGGTTCGAAGACGGTGACGGCCCGATGGTATTGCCGGTGCTGGAGGAGCTATGGACGGCGGAGAAGCTATCGTTGGCAGAGGAACGATCGGTGGTAGAGGAGCACATAAGTGAGAGCCGAATAACATAAAATAATCCAATAATTTCTCCTCTAAATTTTTAAAAATTAAATTAAAAAAATTATTAAATCCTCTTCTTTTTCCCTCTTAATACAAATATAATGGGCCAAATTACTGTTTTGGTCCTCAATGTTTGCACTAAGTTTAATATTGGTTCTCAACGTTTCAAAAAGTTATTTTAAGTAATCAACGTTTTTTTTTGTCAAAATTGGTCCTTCAGTGTAACTCCGTCTGGTTTTTTTTGTTAAATGTTGACGTAGAAGATTTATGTGGCACACCCTCTCTCCTACGTGTCATATTTGAATGATATGACACACTCTCTCACTCCAACTCAGCAAAACGACACCGTTCTACTGAGTTGGAATGAGAGAAAAATGATGCAACCTAAATACCATACAATTCGACTATAACTTACCCCTGAGTCTCTTCATGAAACAATTGTTGTCACAGGCTCACGGCCTAGTAGAGAAGAAGTAAAATCGTTTGTTCGTATCATTAATCAAGTGAAGAAAGAAGCTTATGAAAAAATAGTTAAATCTAGGAAATCTGGAATTTGTCTTTCTTGCTATGTGGCATGTGCAATAACGAAATTATCCAGGTTGTTATATGTTCACAGTTTTTGCAGAAAATTAGAAACGATGGAAGAACTGTGGATAGTATCAAACTATCAATATGTTTGCATAAAAAAAAGGGTAAACTACAGTTTGCCCCCCTGTGGTTTGGCTTAATTCCAGTTTGCCCCCCTGTGGTTTAAAGTGCGACACTTAACTACCCTGTGGTTTGGCTTAAAATTAATGTGCCCCCTGTGGTTTAGAGTGTGACACTTGACCCCCCTGTGGTTTGTTATGTTAGCACTTAACTACCTTCACTTACCTTCTATCCAAATTTTAGTCAAATTAATCATCATTTTTATGCTTTTAATGTTTAAAATTTGTTATTCAACACTCTATAATTATAAAATAATTCAAAAAATATATAATTAATATAAAAAAAATTATAATTTTAAAAAATCAATAAAATAATTTAATATTTATTGTTTACTCTATTGATTATTTATATTTAGTTATTTATTAATTTTATTTTTATTTTTTATCTTTAATATTTTAGAATTATTAAATCAATCAAAATAAAATTGTAAGAGAATAATATAATATAAATATATAACTAAATTTAAGTTTTTTTTATTGTTCAAGTTCGGAACATACATACCTGAATTGAATGTTAACGTTATTGAGCTTAGAAACTCTAACATTAAACAATAATTTTCTTAGAAAAGTATCCAATTTATCCAATCATATAACGTTAATAGTGTACCAAAATAAAGTGACAATCCAACTTCATATTAAGTATTAACATATTCAAATTATTGATTTTTTAAAATTATAATTTTTTTTATATTAAATATAATTTTTTTGAATTATTTTATAATTCTAGAGTGTTGAATAACAAATTTTAAACATTAAAAGTATAAAAATGATGATTAATTTGACTAAAATTTGGATAGAAGGTAGGTGAAGGTAGTTAAGTGATAACATAACAAACCACAGGGGGGTCAAGTGTCACACTCTAAACCACAGGGGGTCACATTAATTTTAAGCCAAACCACAGGGTAGTTAAGTGTCGCACTTTAAACCACAGGGGGGCAAACTGAAATTAGACCAAACCACAGGGGGGCAAACTGTAGTTTACCCTAAAAAAAATATAAGAAATTTGTTAAAAGGAATATTAAATAGTATGAAAGATATTTTATTCATTTCATGTAATTACAAAATTTAAAATTTAGATAATATAAGTTTATTGCAATAAAATTAATTTATTAGGGATCAATTGTAATTCCTTTTCTTTAATAATTAGTGAAAATATGATAATGAACTCATAAATAAAATATACAATTATACAATGTATATATAAGTCTTAAGAAAAAGTGTATAAAAAAGTGGAGGTTAGTTGACAACTTGAAGTGGTAGATATTTTATTTCTTTTAAGAAAAGTATTGGGTTCGATTGCGTATGAAAAAAATTTGTGTTTAAAAAGTTTTACTTTCGTTATGGAACCTTAATTAGCACAAATAAAATTGTTTACAAAAGGATACATGTGAAAAAAAAAATCTTATTAATCAATTTCTGCCCAAAATTGATGCAAAATTGTATAGGTGTAATTAATTGACATAGAGCATGAGAGATGCCAAAATGGAATTCCAAAAGGTCCCCACAAACACAATTGTCAATTGGTGAAACTTGAAAGGCATTTGTGATGTGGAAATATTATTATTATTATTATTATTATTGCAGACAATTCTACTTTTTGTGTTGCATGCCATCTTCACAAATAAATGCTAATATAGGAGTGACATTGATTCATCACTTCCTACTTTTCTTTCTGTTTCCTTCCTTCTTATTCTGGAATGTTTCCACTTTCCACAATTCCTTTCTACTCTCAACCATGTTTTGTTTCCTCTTATGTCTCTTTTTTGTTTTAAATGTTTTTCTCTTATTTAGTTTAAAAAAATAGACAAAAAGCTCATTTTGGTCCTTTATGTTGCACCCAAGTTTTATATTGGTTCTTTATGTTTCAAAAAGTTTAAATTGGTCATTTATGTTGCATAGAAATTTCACATTGGTCCTTCTGTCCAATTCCGTTAATTTCTTAAGTTAATAACTGACATGACATGCTGACGTGTCATCGCCACGTCATCACAAACAATTGAAGAAACTCTTTTTTTTTCTTAGAATAAGTATTCATCAGGATAAACTTGATTACTAATTTTTCAATACTGCAAGACTCATTAGTGGAAAAGATCCGCCACAAAATAACACTCTATTCGTGTCAAGGCGATGGTTATTTGAACTCTCGAAATAATCACCAAAAATACATGGAAATTTGGCAAGTATAGTGTAAGGCTAGGCTTCTTTTTTTTTTACTCATAAACCTTTGAGTTTAGGTTAGTCTTTAGTTCATACTCAACTTGTGTTTTCAGAACAGCATCCACAACCACACTGTTTTCTGTATTGATATACTCATTCTCACATGAAAAAACTTGTTTCAATTTGTGCTCTGCTATGATCATCTTGAGGAATCATATGAATTGAACTCTTGAAGGTAGGCTCTGACTCATAGAGCTCTGTCTAAGGGCGGATCATGAATTGCACCATCTGGACTAGGATGAAAGTGTTACAGTGTAGACACAGATCTCGATTCTCATTCGACAGTCCAAATGGTACACTTCAACAGATCCACGTCCATTGTCTAACCTGCCTCTTCTTCCAATGAGGAATCATATGAAGTTGAGGCTCAATTTCCTCCTTTTCAAGGAACTCCATATCTGAAGCTGCAGATTTTGCTGAAAAATTATTCCAGCAAGTAATTTTCATTCTTTTAGGTTAGTATTGTTTGGATAATAGAAATATTGAAGCCAAAAATTTGAAATAGGAAAAATGATAAACGACTTACCCTCCTATCATCAGTCTTATGCTTTGTTCTAGCTTTAGTACTATGAATATGAATGGGTTGTTAATGATGTGGGTTGGTGAAGGAAGAATGCATTTGTATTTATGGTGAGAAATCAGAATTGACCACACTCAAACTCAATTTAAGGAAATGAGTTGTTTACTTTACTTAAAGGAAAGGGATCGGAAGACAACAAAGTGGTAGTGAAATTATTGTGTAAGCTCAGTAACTGTGTATGTCTGTTACAACACTTTGGGCCTTCAGATGGATATATACAAATATACAATCACTGTCTCATTTTTCACACATCTCTTCTTCTGTCTGCTTCTATACCTATGAATGAATGTCAACTTAGCTATGAATAATTTGACCAAATGTGCATTATTTTAAAAAGAAATGAATTATAATCTTTTTTTAGTTTACTTATAGATGAAGCAAAGAGGTAAAGAGGCTAGGCCTAATCAGTAATCACACATATCTCTCTCTTTTTTTATGCTTTATATCTATCTATTTATATTTTTAGAGCTTTTTCCTTTCAAAAATATAATTTGTCTTAGTTTAATTTAGTAAAGGGTAATGCTGTAAAATTATGATAAATATTGACTCACTATTTTTCAATTATTGAATCTGTTGCAAAATGTGTCATTAAATTTCTTAAAAAAAATTTTTTTGATATAAATCTCACAACAAATTCAATAGCTAAGAGATAATAAACCAAAACTGATATTTTCATAGTATTACCGTTTTAAAAATATAATTAATCTCAATTTATTCCTTAAATTATAGAAACATCAAATTAATACTTAAAATTATAATTTATCAAAATTTATTGGTTTCCTTAAAGATTAAATGGAACAAATTACATTTTTCAAAGAGTAAATTTAATATTTTGACAAGATTGAAACCAGAATAATAATTTAATCACTATTTTTATAATCTGGATCTTGAAGGATGAATCCATGCTGAGAATTCATGTCCAAACTCCAGAGTCAATGTAAGGAAATTAATTGCTTACTTGTTGTGTAAACTATTAATAGATTTTGTATAAACAAAAATCTATAATGCTGTATTCCTAGTGCATTTCAAGAATTAGATATGGCAATTGGCAAGCACTTTCCTAATTAAGGTATTGAGTTTTTGTTTCTAGTTTCTATTAAGCATTTAGTAAGTATTATTACAGAGAAGGCAATATGACTAAGTGACAAAACTACGAGTGATGAGATAATGTAAACCACAGACTAAACACTAATCTAATCAAAAGCTACAAAGGAAGAAGAAGAAGATATGGGTTTTGTTTGTTTTTGCTATTGGAAATTCTTGTTTGATCATCAAGTTGTGAACATAAGATCTTCTTCCTCTTTTTTCTTCCCACTCGGATGGTGTCTGAAAATCCATCTCCATCCCTTCATGCTTCTCCTTCCCCTTTTGATTCCTCTGTCATTTACAGTGATCCTACATGATCCTCCTCCTCCTCCATCTCCAACAACCTCATGACCCATGAAATTCCCAACTCTTGTGCTTCCAAATGCAGAGAGTGTATCACCAAGATTATTATTGCTACCCAATTTTGCTGCAGTTGGGAACTCTGGTTTTGAATCTGATGAGAAATCAAGCTTCAAATCTATGAATCTTGATTCATCCATGCCTTTGAAATCACTCTCTCTCAGTGAAAACACTCGTCTGTTTACCCCATAGATTCCTCCTCCTCCATCTACCTCCATGAATGAATCCCTCTTCTCACCATCAAACCCACTCCTTCTCGGCTCTGCTTCGCTATACCCACTCCTCCTCCCAGAGTCCATTACCAGACCGGCATTCACGCCGGAGCTTCTCGCCGCCGAGATGGAGCTTCTCGCTCCCGATAAGATCGAATCTCCACCGTCCTCTGATCCGAATAGTAACCCGCCGTTTCTGAAACTGCAGAGAGATCTGGACCGTGAAACGCCGCCATGATCCGCCATCCACGCGTCGCTCCTCTCGTCGAATCCGCCGCCATTGACGCTTCTCCCGCAGTCTCGGTCCTTCTCCTTCTTCTTCCTGAACAATTTCCCGATCTTCCAGAATCCGCCACTGTTGTTCCTCTTGATTTCCACGCTGTTGCTGCTGCTCCGCCTCAGAATCACAAACTCCTCTCCTCTGTCCTGTGATTTCGGCTTCGAATTGGGAATTAGGGTTTCGCTCTTCTCGTTCTCGATGAGGAAGGAGACGCGGCCGACGCTTCCGACTTCCACGGTGCAGGAATTGCGATTGGAGGAGATCTCGGAGCAAGAACACGAGGAGAGACGCTGCTCGCCGCAATCGGAGCAGACGAGCTTGACGAGACGGTCTTTGAGACAGTAAGCGCAGATACCTACGGAGGAAGACGAAGGGTGCTTCTTGCAAGGAAGATCGGAGGTAGAGTAATAGTTGTAATCCATCAACTCATTATCATCAGGTTGAGCTTCCACGCCTTTGCTTCGTCTCTGTTTCATTTCTGTACAGAGGGTGAAGAAGCAGAGAGAGAGAGAGGATATGAGAATGGAAAATAAGTTGAAATGAGGGAAGGAAAGTGAAAGTATAAAGAAGAGAAAAGAGAAGAAAAGAGAAATGGTGGATTTGAATAAAGGAAGTAAAAGAGTAGGGAGGGAGATAGATGGTAGAGAAGAGAAGAGAAGCGTCACCTTTACGTTAAGTGTGCAGAGAAAGAGGGAAAAAGGAAGAAAGGGAGGGAAGAGAATGGAATTATTGTGTGAAGAAAGGGAGGAACAGAGGAATTGAGTGAATGAGTGAACAAAACACACTCCTCATCACTTCATACATTCATAACTATACACTGCAATAACGCAATGCATGCATATGTACCATCAACACAACCTTAACCCCACCATCCCTATATCTATCTTTTTTTTTCTTAACAGGTACTCTTTTAATTTATTTGAAGTATTATCATATACTAAATATGAATACTTCTTTTAATAGAGATTTAAATTCAGATTTATTACATTATGAGAGACTAATCCTTTTCACTAGACTCAACTCTAAGTAAGTATTCCCTATCAATATTAATGATTAATTTTCTGTATTGCTGTAAAATTCTTTTCATACACTTCATTAGAAATTTTATTTCTAACTAAATACTTAAAAAAATCTTGCTAAATACCAAATATGCTAAGTCTTATTATTCTAACTTGATTACTTTCAAACCATTCATCTTTACCAATTTCACTATAAAGTGTACAATGTGTGTCTCTGTGTGTGACATTCAAATCATAATATAATATGCCCTATTATATATATATATATATATATATATATCTAATTATTGCACTAGGTCACTTATTAAATTTTTCTTTATTAATTAAAAGAAAATTTATTTTTTAAAATTAATGAAAAGTGAATGGACATAATTTTTTTAACTCTCCTATTAATGGAAGGAAATATTTCAAGCCATTGGTTAACAAAATTTGAAAATCCTATATATATATATATATATATATATATGAATTCTTCTAAAGTGCAAATCTATATAAACGTTGTAGTGCGTTTGTATTAATTCAGTTGTAAAAATATTTTTTTTAAAATTATATTTTTACAACTGGACCAATACAAATGCATCACGTAAACGTTTGTATAGATTTGTACCCTAAACAATTTGCAACAAAGTTATATATATATATAATAATAACATAATCCATCAATCTTTTCTTCTCAACTGTCAAACATCTTCGATTCCGTAGCCTCAATCTCCCCCATGACTTTTGCACGCCATTCACCATTATACACACGCTCTGCATCTCTCTCTTTTCCTTCCATAAGTGGGCCGGGCCAATACCTAAGAAAGCAACCCTTCATAATCGCCAAAAACAAATAAAGAGATTAATTTTATACTAAATTATCATTTTGATTTCTAAAATAATAATTTAGTCTTTATTATAATGTAATTAACTTAAAAATATGGAGTTTGACGTGCATTTTGACATTTTCATGTTAATGTATATATCATATATGAGGTTGGTCTATGATACAATTTATTGCATGCATGCAATACAATTTCGACCGATAAAATTATGACACGTAAAAATTATATACATACAACAAATTGCATCACTGAGTCATCCTCGTATATGTTGTAGTATGAGCGTGGGAGGTGATGGTGGATGATAAGTCATAAAGCACGTGTCCCACCGACAGATCTACGTCGTAGGTCCCACGTTAGAAGGAGATTTGGCATTACAGTGTGAGATTTTTGGTTTCAAACTTCAAACCTTCGTACTGTACTGCTTCTATCTATGTTTTGAATTTTCCATGTATTGTCATACTCATACATACTATTGTGTATTCTCTATTTCATTTCATGATATGATCATATGATGTATGTATATAATATTATTATAATATACATCATGTTTTGAGGCTTAGCGTGGCGTATTAGAGTTCCTCCTAATTAAATTCTCCATCTATCATGTCTTTTCCTATACAAGGAAACCTACATAGGTTTAAATCCAATATAAATATATAATATCATAATATATATACTTGATAGTTGAATTAAATTAACTATAAATAATAAAGATATAGGAACATAGGAAATAATCTAAGTTACGTAAGCTTTGATTAGTGTGTAACATGCATGCTTACATCAAAATCACAATCTATGATTGTACAACTCCTTCATGCGTAATTGTCTGGATCAATGAGGTCACTTTCTCAGTAAACATTTCAATGCTATATATATAGTTTCAAATTCAAATGCAAAAAGTTTATCACAAATAAGTATAAAAAAGATCAATAAATTTTAATTTTAATTTTTAAAAAATGTACTTTATTTTAGTTTATTATTTAAGAGATTAAAATATTTAATTTAATTTATTAAAGATGTGTTTTATTTTAATTTAATTTTAAAAAAAAATAAAAAATGTCAAATGAAATTTTTAAAAAGATGTCATTTATTTTAGTTTAATTCTTGAGAATTTTCTTTATAAAATAATAAACAGAAATTTTCTAAAAAATAAATTAAGATCAATATATCTTTTAAGGATTAAAAAAGTGTTATTTTTTATTTTTACAAATTAAATTGAGATAAATTTCATTTTTTAAAAACTAAATTTAATATTTTTATTTTAAGGAATTAAATTAAGACAAATTTAAATGACTCAAATGGTAATTTGGTCTAAAAAGAAAGGAGTTCAACTTTTTTATCTTATTTATATCTTTTCATGTAATATTATTTTTAATTTAAATAAAAATTATTTATTATTACCATTTGAATAAGAGTAATACATTAGTTGATAATTATATACGTAGATACTTGACAATAATTACTGATATTTATCTTCACAGATAAGCCTGTGAGAGAGACTTATCCTTAAAATTTTGATCAATAGTGTTTCAATCAACTTAATTTGAATTAAATAAATAATATTCCATTAATTAGAAACACAAAAGTGTATAGCTTTGAAATTTCATCCCCTTGATGTCTTGAAATTGTCTCTTCCTTGATGAAAAAGATTATTTGAAGTAATTGATTACCTAACATACAGGAACATTAAAGTTAGAAGACTACATATTAATGGACATTATAGAACTCACATCTTCATTTTGAATAGATGTAGTATTGAACTTCAGTACATCCTTTCAATCAGTTGGTCCTTAAACTATTTAAGGTGGGCCCTAATTAATGTGAGTTTTTATTAATATTAATAAATGACATTACATAATTGAAAGAATACACTAAAATTCGATACCATTGAACTTTTATTCTTTCGAAAATAATAATGATAATAAAAAAAATAAAAAAGATAAAAAGGGATAAACAAAGTCAATGCATTTGATTGATTGTTGAGTGGATTCAGAAGTTGTGTGGAGTTTGATTCACCCTCCTCAATCTTCAACCTAACCGTACAAAAGTTACTTGCTATTTCAATAATAGTAAAAAGCATGCATGGCTATATTGGACACAAATCAAATCAAATCAAAGAAACATATATAATTTTATGGAAAAAATTTGGATATCTTCTCTAAAAATATGGATTTCATTCTATTAATTGTTTGTATTTTAGGGTAAATTACAATCATTATACTTAAAAAAGAAAGTGAATTTCTCCCTCTATAACATTAATATGTCACATATTGCAAATGACCTAGCTAGTAACTTATTGTTGTGCTTGAAAATAATTATTTAAAAATTTATATGTTTATTATTCTTTTTATTAAATTTTGGAATTTAAACTTTAAATTAAAAAAATTCAATAAATGGACAATAAATAAATGATAGAGTAAATTATTATTATGATCATAAAATATGCAATATATTTAATTTAATTACTGAAAGATGTAATTTATTTTAGTTTAATTCTTAAAAAAAAATTTCATCAATTAAATTAATTGTGATTCTCGAAAATTAAATTGGCACAAATTACATATTTTAAAGACTAAAATTTAAGAAAAAAAAGTAAAGTTAATATATTTTGATCTTTCAATCACTAAATTAAATTAAATTAAAATAATTTATATCATTCACATCACAGATTAAATTTAATTGTTTTCATCTTTTAATAACTAAAATAAAATACATTACATGAACTAAAATAACAATTTAGTCTATATGATATAAAAATCTGAAGTTTATTTTTTTTAATATATATAATGTGAAGCTTAATGAAGGTGGAAAGTTTAGAATTGTTTACCGTGGAAAGAGACAAACATAATAAAAGGAAATGGCCCGCCCCAAGCATGCACAAATTTGGGGCATCATCATAGGGACAAAGGCAGCAAAATAGTATACATACAACTCAACTCAACTATACATGAATAATTTATATATACACACACAAGGTTTTTTTTTTCTTTTTGTAGTTTAAATTAAAATATTTATCGTAAAGTACAGTGACTAATTTCTTTGTTGTTTTGTAGGCACATTAAATAGTGAGATAGTATACCAAAAAATTTAAAATTACTCCATACCTTAAGTTAAAGATCGAACTCCTAACACTTGATTAAGTAATCAGAAAAAAAAATCTTAAAATTTTTTTAAAGATATTTATTAAATAAATCCATAAAAATAATTTTTTAAATTTTGTTTAATTGGTATAGAGTATTTATTATTTTGAATTGATAAAACAAAAAATAAAAATAATTTTATAACTCTCATATTAATTAAAATAATTGTGTTTTTTTTGTAAAATTAAATAAATCTTTAATGAATACCTTATATATAGTGTGAAGCAATGTATGTGTTGCAGTAGTGAGTGAATCTAATTGATTGTCATTCTCTTAGGTTGTCGTAAATTATAAATATTATGGCAATGATTATGTTTGTCTTGGTCTTCGTTCACACTAATTATTTTGTTGTTTTTGTAATGAATGAAAGTTTTAAATGATTTGGGTGCCCTAATTAATGAGAATATTATGCAATAACATAACATAAGGGAGCCTTCCAACCTAAAAGTGCAAATATATAAATAAATAAGAATATTAGTGATAGTGTCCTTTAAATTCTAATTTGTTGTGTTGTTGAGAATGTATGTATTATTATATTATTGTATGATATATGATATGTGGCTCCTTTTTAAATGAGGTAATGATTAAGTGCAATTAACCTACTAACTTATGCCCATGTTGCCTGTCTGACATGCACCTTCCTTGGGCCCCACTCCATCTCTTTTTTCCATTTTAATGCTCTCCATAATGCTTTTTTTTTTAAAAAAAAAAAATAGTTTGTTAATAACTTGTTATGTAACAAATTGTAGAATTGCGTTTGGTTGGTGGGACAGAGGATATAATGGAAATGGTAATGTGAATAAAGGATGTAATGAGATTACAGAAAAGGAATGAAAAAATAATATGAAAATGATAAAATGATCATTTTAAAAAGTTAAACCGAACAATTTTTATAATATATTTTAGAATCCTAATTTCAAAAACGTAATTCCCAATATTAAGATTTTCGAAATTAAAAAATTAACCCGTAGGCGCAAACACACGCTATACGATTAACTTACATCCTAATATCACAAAAAAGTGGCATCCTCCCTAGTCCCTACCTTCCTCCTTTGTTTTTAATGTCTGCAGATTCAAAACATAATTTGCAATTTTCTCTTAATTTGTTTTTAAATTTTCCGAAAATTGAAAATGTCGATTTCTTTAACAAGATACAAAGAGTCTCAAACTATTCAAATTTATCTTAAATTGTAATGAGATGCAATACTACTTTTTTTTTTTTTAATCATTGTATGATGCAAGAGGTTTTTTAGATAAATTTTTTTAATTACTTGATGCTAACACTGTACAAATGTACATTGAATTATATTTATATTTTCATGTATCAATTTACTTCTGAAAGACGCTTTAATCCGTTAATTTCCTATATATTTCTTAAATCTCTCATTGTCAGAGGCATGTAATTAAGTTTCACCTCAAGATATATAATTTTGTTTTCACAAGTATTCTCTATCAAATAAAATTTTGCTTGGGGTACTGTAGGACCAATTAATAGATTTTTACATCTAAATCAACAAAAAAATAAATAAATAATAACAAATCTTTAAGATATTAACATAACTAAACATTTTATGAATTTAGTCTGGAGCCCAAAAATATATCATATTGGACCTCATTATTTTTTTGTTTGATGAGATTGGACCTCATTAATTGTTTCAGGCTTGTACTTCTTTTTTTATGCAACCTAGCCCAAAGGGCAATGACACTTTTCCTACTAAATTTTTGTTATCCACATATTTAAAACTTTAATATTACAATTTACATTAAACAAAGTTTAGAGTCACAAAAAATAAAAGTAATCCACTTCTTAAAAGAGATAGATTATTCTAATTTAATTTTTGAAAAATAAAAATGTTTAATTTAGCCTCTGAAAAATATTATTTTATTTCAATTTAATCTTTTTAGTTCTTAAAATAAGTCATAGATACACGGACAAAAACATTAAAAGGACCAAAATGAGAGAAAAATGTATCTTTTAGGAATTGAATTAAGCATTTATATGTTTTAAGGATTAAATTGAAATAGTCTGTATCTTTCAAGGATAAAAGATAATTGTCTCATTTTTTTCTTAATATCTTTCTATATATCCATCAAAAAAATATTTTTTTTAATCAAAAACTAATTAAAATTACGGATGATAATCCATTGCTTCAAAAATTCAAAATTGATACAATCCATAGCTGAAAGCACTACGCAAGTCTGAATGGAAATGTAGTAAACCCATTTTCCTTTTTCCTTTTTCATTTCAGTTGTTTCGTTCTTTTTCTATCCCACTAAACTTGGGAGACTTGGGTCATCTCCAATTCCATGATTCCTCTGAGAATTTCTCAACTTTCATCTTCCTTCTCCATTTCCACAGCTACTCACTCACTTCACTTCTCTCTTCTTCGACCTCATTCTCTCCCTCTTCCGCTCTCTTCTGCCTTTCATGCCCCCAAATTTCCCCTCAATGTGAAGCCTTCATCCTTCTCAAATTTCTCTTCGCTTTCTCTTTCTCTTTCTGTCCCCTCCTCTAATCCTATTAGGGTTTCGGAAATTGGAGCATCGATTTGCAGCGGCGAAGATGGAGACCATGAAATTGCACCAGAGCCCCAGGACTTATCGACAAATGGCCCTATATATAAGAAGACATTGCAATTGGTTGAGTGTTCCATGTTTGCTGCGCTTACTGGATTGGTCTACTTTCTGAGCAATTCTCTTGCCATCGAGGTTTGTTAATATGTGTGTGAAATCTGGGTTTTCGTTAATAACTTAATTGAGAAAATCAACTTATAAGGACTTAATTCAATTCCTTACTGCTTCAGGAAGTTAAACTAATGTATCAGTTTTTTTTCTATGTTGTCCCTACTAATGCTGATAGGATAGTACTAGTAGTAAATTCACATTATAGATGCTTATTTTACTTGTACTTTTCTCACTATTTGACTTTGCTTTTCAATTGCAGAATTACTTTAGCTGTTTCTTCTCGTTGCCAATAGTAATCTCCTCAATGAGATGGGGGGTTGATGGTGGAAGAAAAACTCTGGTTATACTTGCCAGAATGCAAAATCTAAATTCTTAAAGAGTTGTAGCATTATCAGGTTTTTATTATTGTAATGGTCTTCTCCTTGTAGGTGGCAACATTTATGCTTTTGTTGGTCTTGTCTGGTCCTGTGAAAGCTTTAACTTTTCTGGTGAGCTTGCTTTTAACCTTATGAATTTCTGGCCAATGGGCAATGGGACTCTGTTTTGGTAGCTCTTGTGAGACATCTATAGAGTTTATGCTGATTAATTATTAATTTTTAATGAGAAAAACAAAAGCGTAGCTTCTTTTTCTTAAATATTTTATGCTGGTTATTTAATAGGTTCTATGCTGTAGTGGAGTTGCCTGTGATGTACTTATTTTCTTAACATATCCTTAATGCAGCTTAGGCACGGTATAGTTGGTTTCACTATGGGTACATTATGGAGGTATGCCATGTACACTATTTATGTGCATTTAAATTTCTTTACTCCCCCCCTCCCCATGTATAGGGCAAAAGTTTTAATGAAATCCCTCAAAAAGCTATTTGGGTGTTTAATCTTGTGGCTCGGTAGTCTCACATCTTAAAATATGTCTTTTAATTCAATTACACATTGGTTTTCTTCACCTGATTTTTGCATGAAATATTGAAATGTCTTAAATTTGAAATATTGGGTAATGATCATACTATTCTATCACAAGCAGAGCTGGTAGATGGCACTGGTTTAGGCTTTATGAAAATCAAAGCAATTTGTGTTCTTTGTCCAATTTAAATGATGATTGCTTTCTTTTTAAAAAAAAAAAAGAAAAGAAAGCAATCATCATTTAAATTGGACATACTAGCTTTTTGATTGTTGCTAACTAAACTAAGTAATCATATGATATATAGTATGCTTGTAACGTTGTTTTCATTTTTGTATCTTGTCAGATCGGGAGCAAGTTGGAATCTCTCAATTACCTTGTGCACCATTGTAATGTTTGTTACCTGTTTGCCTTGAACATCTTACACCTCTTTGGAGCAGTTCTTTTTTCCTGGTTGGTTCCATATATGTTTTGTATTAAAATCTTGATAATTTTTGCAGGTAAGATCATTGGGTGCCGTGGGCTTTGTCTTGATTTCATCCTTCTTGTTAAGGGAAAACATACTAGCTTTGGTAGTCAATTATGCTACTACCACCTTTACATTTTATATCTTATTTTTCCCCATAATAACTAACCAGTTTTTGGTCTTTCTTTTTGTTATTCGGGGGAGTGATGCTTGCAGATCACCATTAACCTTCATGCTTCTCTCACGTTTGTACTTACTGCATCGGGTGTGAATACAATTCCTTCAATGGGCATGATATATACCATTTTTGGCATTGTGGTATGTTTTTAGTTACTCTTATTTGAAAGGTTCTTTACAGTTAGGCAAAGGTACCTTTTTAGTCCATAAGCTATAGAGTGTAACAAAATTTCCCCTGAATATTATTTGCTATCAATTGCATTCCCTTAAATTCCAGTTTGTAAGCAAATTTGCCCTTCACCTTAACTTTGTGTCTCTATGTGAATAAATAAGTAATGGAAGATGCAAATGTGGCTATCCACTATTGACTGTGATGCCAAATTATATATTTAAATTTAACTATGTTTTGTCAATGTAACCATGGTTATCACAATAGCACTACAAAATAATTGGCGTTACAATGACTAAATTCACAAAACATTGTAACTAAATATATAACTTGGCATCACATTTACTCATTTAGCATTGGAAGCCATGTGGACAGTCCTATTTGCGTCTGTCGTTAATTATTTAGACAGAATTATAGTGAAGGGCAAAATTGCTTGGAAATTGAGGACATAATTGGCAAAAAATAATGTTTAGGGACCAAGTTGACAGAAACCCTATAATTTAAGGACCGAAAAGATACTTTTTCTTTCCAGTTATTTGTTAAGACACTCACATATGGTTCTTCTCTTTCAAGGTTTTGCTCAATAGCGGATGTTTCATGTTCTTGCTCCACCTCCTGTATTCTGTATTTCTTGCTAGACTGGGGATGAAGTCTTCACTAAGGTTGCCAAGATGGCTGGAGAGGGCTATGTGATGCCATATTTGGGGTGTCTCGAAAATTGTAGTGGGGAATTCTCACCTTTTTTTTTTCTTTCTATTTTTTGGTTTGTGAAGGGAAAGTTTCGCTGAGGTGGTTTATAATATTTTCTTACAATGACATAAAAGTTTAATCACAAGCTACATACCTAAAAAATTAATATAAAAAAAGCAAAGGAATGATTATTCTTCCTCTCCATCATTTTCTCTTTCATGAGGTTTATGCAAATTTTCGAATGCACTATTTTGCACAAGATTCTTATCCTTTTGGTGGAGAAAATTTCTAGTAGATCTGGACTATTACAGATATGTAGATGAGATTAGTATAAAAGTACAACATGGCTGAGATTCATTTACATTGTTATTCATAAGTGGTTGGATTTGTCAATCTTTAACAGATTGAGTCTTTCTTTAGATTTTTCTTGTTTACAATGTTGTTGGTAGCTTGCTGTCTGCAAATAGGGTAGCAGGTATTCGTCTCTCCTTTATTCTGCCAGCATAACAAAAATCAGGCTCTAACAATTTGATGATGCCCCAATGAACAAAGAGTGCTTGCAAGGCACTGGTGAAGGTTAAAGTTTATTCTAATTGATTGATAAAACATTTAATGTTACCTGAGTTATAAAAATTCAACAAAATAATAATTATTAGGGTTCTACTAAACTAAGCAATGTACTGGTTTAAAAACTTGAATGTTGTGAAAAGTCAGCAAAAGTGATAATTTCCAATGTCTAAAACGTTATCAACCAATAGGGAGGAACACTAAACAAAATAGAAGAAATACTTGAAAGTTTCTGTCACATAAAGCTCTCTTACACATTTCATTATGAGACAAGTTGCATCTACATACATACAAACAGGCCTAAAAACAAAGTACATACAAATATTAAGAGCTTCTAATAAGATAGCTCCAGAAAGGATATTAGTTCCTAACAATGATTTAAAAATAAAAAATACACAACAAAAGAGCCATCATAGGTGTTTATATGATCATTTCAATAATCTGAAGCTTTCTTGGTAAAAGAAGATATCAACATCCCCTGTGTGTTGATCTGGCCACAATGGGTGAGGCATTTCCATGACCAGGGCTCTCCTAGAGCTCATCTTCTCCATGTCATGAAAAATCACTCTCACACGCCTTGCCACAAAGTAAGGCACAAGAAGGATCTCACCTGTGGGGACTCTACACAGAGGAAAATGAATACGCTCCTGTGCTCCAATCCCACAAGGAAGCCTTATGCTTTTCTGAATCCACTTCTCAGCCTCATAGTCCTTCAGAATCCACAAATTCAAAACACTTCCACTGTATCCAATCAAGCTCAAGCTTCCACTAAGCTCAACAAGATCTGGGAATTTCAAATGAGGAACCATAAGTTCCTTATATGAATACCCATAAGGGATTTTGATTACCCTGAACTGCTCATTCCCTAGGTCGAATGCCATTATATATGAAGAATTCTTCCAGTGTATAGCACCATTGACACAAAGCCCTCTCTTCCCATCCAAAAACCAAGTCATAGGATTGATGGGCATGGTGGGAGTAACGAGCCTCCATGAATTGTTGGTATCACCAACCGTAAAAATCTTGAACTCATGAGAATCACGATACTTGAGCAACCGAAGGACTTTGAACTCATCTCGATTCGGGTCATACCCAAAATGGGTTGAGACGTAGAATTTGTTGGTTATGGAGGTATCATCTGGGAGTGTGACATTTTGTCGAGTAGTTGGGTTGCATATCTGAACGAAAGCGTCGGAACAAGAGGAGAAGCAGATTGTGTTCTTGGGATGAAAACAGAGCAACCCATTCACGCTCTGAACACCAACCTTGGAAGCCTTACGGTTCGAGATTGTGGCGATGTGGGTCGCGCTGGAGGGATCCATATCCTCGTGTCCATCGAAGAGCGGCGCGGAGAAAACGTGGGGTTCGGAGGTCGCGACGGCGGAGGAGGGGCAGACGAAGAGGAGGCGGCCGACGGTGCGAGTGGCGGATCGGCGGAGACGGAGGAAGGAGGGATCGAGAATGAAGGCGTCCCAAGATTTGCAGACGCATCTGAATCGAATCAAGGACTTGGTCGGGAGCCTCGGGAGTATGTGGTACAAGATGATTTCATCTGGGGGAGGGTTCATCGTGATTCTTGATTTCAGCTTCGGGAAATTTTCTTGTTCTTGGGTTGAAAGATTGGGAGAGAGAGTGTGTGGGGATCAAAGAAGAAGAAGAGAGAGGAATACGATTCTGTGTCCGAATTTGGGAGGTGTGTAATGGAAGAGGACGATGGTGGAGTTGGATCGAAGTCGCAGAGAGCATAGGATTTTGCTTACACTTTGATTTGAAATTGAGAAAACAGAAACAGAGGAGTACGAAAGAAAGGAAGAGGATGTCTGTCTCGAACCCCACAAAATTGGTGGTGCTTTTTGGTCACAACTCACAAGTGAAAAGAAAATAATTCTGTCAGCAAAAATTAAAAAAAAAAATTAAAAATGAAAGTGTTTTTTAATTTGTTACATTTAAAAACTAACGGAAAACTATATTAGATTTTAGGTCATTAATTAAACTATATTATAATGACTCATTATAAATAATTTTTTTAAAAAAAAGTTTTAAAATAAAATTAAAGGTTTAAATTTAACGGTATTAATTCATTTATTAACTCAAACCTTTTTTTAGCGATAATATTTATGTGAATCAGTTAAAGTGCATTTCAATTATAATAGTAATAATTGATTTTAGGGTAAAATATCCTTGTTGCCCCAAAACTTTACTACAATGTTCATTCTTGTCCCCAAACTTTTTATTAGTTCATGTCTACCCCTAACTTTCAGTTTTGTTCATGCCTACCCCCAAACTTTCAGTTTTGTTCATGCCTGTCCTTTTTGCTAACACCGTTAACTTGCTTGACGAAATTTGCTGATGTGGATGATAAATGTGTATTTTTTTGTCACATCATTGTCCACCTCACCTTTAACTTTTTACTTTTATTAAAAAATTAACCTAATCTAAATAAAAAAAATATTTTAGGATAAAAGTTTGATTTTTTTTAATTTGGATTAGGTTAATTTTTTTAAATAAAAGTAAAAAGTTAAATATGAGATGTAAAATGAGGTGGCAAAAGAGATACACATTCATAGTCCACGTCAGCAAATTCCGTCAAGTAAGTTAACGGTGTTAGCAAAAAGGGCAGGCATGAACAAAATTGAAAGTTTGGGGTAGGCATAAACCAAAAAAAAGTTTAGGGACAGGAATGAACATTGCGGCAAAGTTTGAGGGCGGCAAGGATACTTTACCCTTGATTTTAAAAGGCATTTGTCTTTTTTAATTTTTTTTTTGGCCAGATTTGTCTTTTTTAATTAACAATTCAAGTTTCAGTTAAAGAACTTCATATGAAATGCACTCTAACTGTAACCAAAATTAAATTGTTGATTGAGAAAGGTGTTAGTTTGCTTTTTTCAACGGTTCAAATTTTAGATAAATTGTACTATAGTAGATTCGAATTTGTGATATGCGTGATGAATTTTTTGTTTGAAATAAGGTATCCAATATCAAATATATTGATTAGTCCCCTTGTTAATTTGTATGTATCTTGAAGAGTGTGATAATTGTTAAGAATTTAAAGTTACTCTATACCCAATCTAGCATAGTGATGATTCTCCTCTTAGTTTAAGTGCACTTTTAATTGTGTTGATTGAAAAAAATTATCAATTTAAACGTTTTTTTTCTAACAATGCTTATCGCATGACATGCATTGATTAGAAATACCAGTTGATTGATGAGAAAAACATGAATTTAAACTTTTCTTCTAACTTGCATGGCATGCATGGGAGAGAAATACTTTTCTCACAAGAAATTATAAATCCTTTTTTCACACCATAAGCATGACATATCATTTCTTGGCTCCTCTATGAGCATACCTTGTACTGCAATTCTCATATCTTAGAGATTAGGGCTCTCATTTTATTATTATCACTACCTCACACAGCAATAGTATTAATTTAGAAACCATTAATGTAAAAGTATAGTTTTTTTTTTTGGCCAAGATGTAAAAGTATAGTTTAAATATATCATTTTGACATATATGGAAGAAGTATCCTAATTATTAAAATAAAATTAGATAAAAAAACATAATTCTTAACCTAATTCTCGTTACTAGGTTTCCAAAACTATTTGTATGAACCCAGAATTTATTTATTTTTGTTTGTATTTGATAAAATATTATTGTACATGTTTGGTGAAAAAATTCATTTATATCTAAATTGAAAAAACCAGATAATTCTCATTTGAGCAGTTGACTCAAATTCTTTGATTAATGGTTATATGATGTGAAGATGAAGAGTGGATAGCAACATTAATTTTCAATTATTTTTAATTTAAAAATAATATTAATAAATATGAAAGTAGAGAGACGACAACTTAACATGTATATACTTATAAAAAAGAACTTTTATTTATATACATATCACTTAATTGTTCACGTCAACATTTTGTTAATTATTTTTAACACTAGAAAAATAGAGGGACCAAAATTAAAACTGATTAAACGTAATGGGGCAAATTGAGAAATGGAATAAATTGTAAGGAGTCAAAATGAAAATTGTCTAATTTATTCAATAGTTTCTATATTTAATCATTAACAAATTTTAACAGGTTATACCATAATGAAGAGATTTGCAATGATTTGAGCGAAAATCACCACTACCAAAATAGCAGAAAGTTTAACATTAATCCGAGAACGAGAAAGGTAGACAAATTCAAGGATTTGCACCATACAGATTATTCGCTCAAATTCTTGTTATTACTGGAAATTTTTGAGTGGGTAAAAGAGAATAGTAGTAAAATTTTAACAAGCAATAATCGAAACATGAAATTTACATGGATAAATCATATTTTTTACATTTTCAACACACTTTTTTTTTACAGTATTTTTACTTTACCAATATAGAACTTTTGAGAAACATAAAAAAACCAATATAGAACTTTTGAAAGATAAATGACCAATTTAAAACTTAAGTAAAAGATAAAGGATCAAAATGGAGTTTTTGCCTTTTAAAAATAAAAGACATCTTTTTACAGCCTAAAACATGATTGGTTCTCTTTCGAAGGTTCATCCATAAATTGTATTTGTAAGGAAGAATCTGATGGCAAATATCTCAGTATGCTTGTGAAATGAACCTTATGACTACATAGCAAGACTCTTTCAATAACTATCTATAATGCGTGAAATAACGTATTCATTCACAATCTTTATCATATCGAAAAAATAAGCAAATCATATAGAAGTTTCCATTCATGATCAAGATAGAATAACTATTTATAGTGCTTGAAATACTCGACAGTTTGCACAACTAGATATCCTAACCTATCTAAGAATCAATATATAATTACCGGTAGTAGTATGATCATAGTAAACTATGATCCGTCAAAATTGTTCATATGGGAAAAATAGCATTACCCCAAAAATTGCCGTATTTTTCTTGACTTCCCACCTGAAATGACAGATATAGCAATTTAGAATTACAAAAAAAGCCTCAAGATAACAGGCTCAGCCATATTTTTTTTTGATAAAGCTTCTTTATAAATGAGAAAGACTAAATAATAGTCTATACGATTAAAAAAATATCTAAGAATAGAGATTATGAATATGTTAAGGGCGTACCTATAGGCAAACATACGTAATTTCAAGCTTCCTTCCTTGTTATCCTGGAATCGAGCAAAAGGTAAGACAGTAAGTATCAACATTATCCATAACAGTGACTAGAAATATGAATAATACTGTCAAGAGAGTAGAGACACTTAAATTCACATATAATAACAAAAAATAATGACATCCAGATTCTATATGAACAAAAAGAATAATGAAGTAACAACAGAGTCAAGGGCGAAACACGGGATGAATTTTACTTAAAGCACACCAATCTAGTACATAATTTACCTGAAACAATATATTCCCAAGGCAGTTGTAATCTCATGAATGACAGATGTAGCAAAGTGCAAGTAAAGTGTCACTGTCATCAAGAGAAGATCAGAGGCGACATCATTAGATTTCATATGTACTGGTCTCAAATGTCAACCAAAAGTCAAAACTAAACCACGCCTATTTAACTCCAAGTAGGTAAATTTTAAATAATCGGAGCCTAGTGAAATGGGTGGCTTTGCATCTTAGGCAAAACTATAGGAGTTGTAAATTGGATCTGATCTTTGGGAGAAGTAATTTACAAATAACATACAAGTAATTTGCTGCTGTATGCTAGATGTTAGTGGTGTTGACTCTCCCACAATTTTGGTATTTATTGGATCTTTTCAGAAACTTGGAAATCTTTCTCATTTGTCATTCCAGAAGTTTTAGAAAGACTGAGCAGATAAAGGATTATAGACTATGTATGTGCTATCCTTATCCGGCTATCCACTATTATTCAATGCTTACGGTTGAAGTAATACAAGGGATTTCAAGGATAATATTGTGTTGTTGCCTCTGCCAGAAATGGAGGTCCTAATACTCTTTACGGTGCTTAGAAATTAGCTATTTTAGAGGGGTTTCTTTGCTGGATATGCAAACAGACAGACAAGTTTAGCTAAAATGACATGCTATCTTTGTTCACTTCTCAGAAATTATGTTTTCTATAGGAGGATATCTTCCTCAGGCTTCGATCTTCTTTCTTTGTTGCTTCTCTCATTATATTTCTTCTTCAAATAAAAAATAAAAGGATAGTTGTACCTGTAAATGCACAATAACCAAGGAGAACCAGTCTCTCATCCACTAAAGGAACCCTGCCAAATATATTATAATGGACTTCTGTGAGTAAAAAACATAGGACAATCAAATAACATAAACTGCATCTTTCAATGAATTAAACTTACAATAATAAAAAACATACCCATCATTCAGCCTTGATGTGAGCGCATTAGCAATGGCAAATGGGAGATACAGAAGGGACTGGACAATGCAAATAACCCTCAAAATCAATTATCTTAGTGTAATGAAAAACACTGACAATTATCACTTCAAAGAAACCAGCTACACTAACCAGAGTTTTGAGCTAATTTATTATAATTTGTTCAATCAACCAAGGATATTCAGGTTGGAGGGACCATTATATCAAAGCTGTGGCCAAACCCTTATAAATTTCTTTTAGAATAGATCATAAAAAAAATAAAACTAAAAATGTGTTCAATAAAACTGAAAATTAAGTGCTAAATATTTATTGTTGAAAAGCTCACTCACTAAATTAGTAATGTCTAAAATTATTTAGAGTCCTGAATGTATTTAAAAAATAATAATTATAGGCGTTTCAATTGTTGACTCGTGAGTCCTGACAAAAAGCCAAACAAAAACAAAATTACTCATATCACAATATATGCATAATATCAATGGTTTGATACTCCTTGAAATCCAGTGGCTTCTGTAGCTAAGGCAGGTGGCACACCCAACAAATGAATCATCCTAAACCAGTTCTCGTATAGCGTGTTCTAGTTGTATCGTAAAAGACAAATAGACAATAGCCAAAAATGGGAAAATAAAATAGCTTTAAAAACATCTTAAGAATGTAACATAAACAAGAGGCTCTACCATGCACATTCCAGTTTTCAAGCCCTTGGGTTCATCACACAAGTGGGCCAAGATCATCCTTCCCTGCAAAATTGAGCTTTCTTCAGTAGACATTAGAATGAACATTAGATTGTTTACAGCGGTGAAAGCTAAAAGTGAGAGATATGAAGTTACAAACTGCAGCACGATTACAGAGCTACCACAATACCAGCAAAAAACATGAATAACAACAATAAACAAAGTCTTTTCCCACTAGGTAGGGTCGGCCACACGGATTGATAAGCAATAAAACTTTGGCAAAATAATTAAAAACCAGAAATCATTTTTCTGATTTAATAAACTTTTCGTCTTCTATCCCACATGTTTTGTTAGCTGGCTTAAAAACTTAAATCTTAATAGGTTATCTTTGTCCATATCAAGCAGCAAATTCCGGAATCAACATCATGATTCATAAGTTCCTAATCCTAACTACTAGAATAAATAGCCATTTCAGTTACATAATGCATCACCAATGTGACTTGCATAGTACTGATCTCTAATTGTGAAAATCAAGGGCTCAATAGCTTTCCATACAGAAATCAGACAGTGCGTGCACCAAACAGAACATTTGGAAGAACCAAACACATGCCAGTAACAATTAGTAAATTCTGATAACATATCATGCGGAACAAACTTTTCAGCCCAAAAGAAAAACAGGAAGGCAATCGAGATACATATTTAGGTGTCTATAAGACCAAAGTGTTTCCAGAGACAGGGCAAGAACATGAGTGTTCTTCTTTGTACAGATTAAAACACATCTAAAAACACTATCATTTAATGGAATAAACAAATGTGGCTTCTCAAACCACACTTTGTACCACATTCTAAGCCCTTCAATCCCAGCTGAATTGCTTCTCAACCAAATTGTTCAATATTTCACTTTGACAGCCTTCTTATCCAACCCAAATCAGTTCATCCTCCAAAGACCATGAATAATTATATATATTTTTTAAGGCCAGTGATCAGCTAAAATGAACACCAAAGTATGAGATAAGAAAAGATAGTAGTGCCACAAAAAGAACGAGGATGAAATTCTTAATTAACTAGAATTCAAATTTAAAACACAGTTACTAACCACAAGAAACCCAAAAGCAAGTCCTGTTCCTATAACAACTAAATGTGGGTAGTTTCCAATGATGTCAGATGGTGACAAATAGTCCCTGCACAAAAATCCAGTCACGTGTGTTTATATGTATGTACAATTCTGAAAAAAGATAGGAACCAAGGGACGAAGTGCAATTTGAGTTTAGTTATACCACAGTAAAACTCCTCCCAGAAGAACTCCAAAGGGGTAAAGCTGCACAAAAAGAGAAAACATCAATGAGGAAACTAGAATTCTGGAAGTTATGCAATGAGAAAAGGTATTACCATTGCCAATGCAAGTGGCATGCTTCCATTTCTTGCCTTAACAACCTTATAAACATTACTAACACTGCAAGGAACCAAAAGACAGTGACATCCATCACATAATTGGTATTAGGAGTAGTGTATATAAAGTCATTTCAAACATAAAATAAGAAAATTCTTGGTCGCTAACAAAGACGCTGAGATTTTCTTGCTATCTATAAGAATCTGACTGAATCTTTTACTTATAATCAGTCTACCATATAACCAATTATATGGTATAGAATATTGAACCTTAAAGAAACTTTAGTATATACCATTAGACAGGACTGCATAATTTTTATGTCATAAAATAGAACATGTGAACTATTGTAAATGCTAAAGAAGCTTTAACAGAACATACTTGAATGTGACTGTCGGTATAACACCAAAAGCTATCATAATAAACAATACAGCTCTGTATGTAGGTATTCCTGAAATCCAGAAGGAACAATCAATCAAACTCATATAACAGTTTCTAATGACAGAATTTACACAATGATGAGACTGTATTTATACCCTTAATCTTTTACTGGCTTATTTAATTGTTCATTATCATGCCTACATTGCCAAATTCCAAGGACATATCACAGACATCCCAAAACAACCAAATCTAACAAGAGCTTTTAAGTTGTCCCGTGAACATGCAAAATGACGAGTTATATTAAAAATGTTGTTAACTGTAAAAAAAATGTACATATTATTAAATATACTAATATAATCATACACATGCTTTCTCTTAATAGCTTAAGCTTTTGGGATGAAATAGTCTTTCACATGGTACTAGTGCCTCTAAAGACCAATGAGTGAGAAGTTTGATTCATGACTCCCCCATTCTCCTAGGGTACACTTGGTATAAATGCACGGATGTAAAGTATTGTAAAGAAAGTACTGTAGAGTAAAGTACTGTAGAATAAAAAAAAGTACTATAGAGAAAAGTGAGGAGAGAGATAGAGAGAAAAATTAGGAGAGAGAAAAATTAGGAGAGAGAAAAAATATGATAAAAAATGTGTTTGGTATGTATAAAATATGACGTAAAGTTTTTTTGGGAATCGTGAAACACCATGATTGTACTATTCAGCCTAATTTGATTCAATTTCAGCACAAGATATGGTGCTGGACAGCAGGACAGGCGATTTGGCCACACTTCAATGCCAAGGCTTTTGCATAGTGGCATGTTAGACATATCAATAAAATCACCCATGAGCCTTATCCTACTAGCTTAAGCTTTTGGGATAAAATAGTCTTTGACACATACAATGCATAGTAAAATGAACAGTTTCCTCAAATCAAGTGAAAAAGCATTCTGTGAAAGAAATCCCAAAAATAATACTTGGGACAGTTGTGCTATCAATGAAACATGGTACATACATAAAAGTCATCACAAGTAGCATTGAAGAATAGAAGCTCAAAACCAGCTTACCACCAATAATTGGCAACCAGCTTAAAAAGGGTATAGACTTTCCAAATTCATGAATCCACCATTCAGCACCTGTAAAAGATCAGAATAATATCAATAATTGCATTGAATTAAATTTTATGCAAACTTTGAAAGTGTGAACAGAACTCAGAGAAACAACATACCCACAGCAGCAGTAAAAAAGTGACAGACGTAAATTAGCATAAGACCCTCAGTAGGTCCATTTATAACTGGCAGTATAAGAGTATTAGTGAAATAGCTGCATCCAAAACAACATTTGAAATAAAAATCAATAATTCCAGTGTAAGCATATATATGGCAAAGACAAATGAGACCAGAAAAAGAAAAGTAGTGATTATATACAATAATCAAATAGTGTGAATTTACAAAAGGAAAGACATACTTTAAGTAGTTATTATATACAATAATCACATATAATCATTTTTTTTTCGAAACCAGTACAAAATGAACATCCATTGAGTTTCCATCTTGACCAGAACCACCTTTCTCTGACACAAAGGCAGTCAGAACTAAGTATATTCATGTAAAGTATAAGACTTTCTAAGAAAAAGATAATTAGGTCAAAAACAAATTATCAAATTAATATATAATTACATTTACCATATAACAATAATACATAATCACTTACTGCTCCCAGGTTGCACCATAAAACGGAATTGCAGATATTAACCAGAACCAGAAAGTACTTCTTCCACACATAGCTGTGCTCCCAAAAGCCAAAGCTTCAAACTGATACAAAATTTTAACAGAAAATTATCTTCATTTTCTTTAAAAGGTTAGCATAACGACCAGAACTGAATAGACATACTGTACAAGCAAGCGCATCACATCCTGCAACACAGTTTATAATATATTTTCATCAACATCATATTATTACGGATATTGATAAATAATTGAAAGAAATATATTTTACTAACAATCACCATGATCAAACAGCTCCCCTAATGGGCTTGAAGAATTTGTTCGTCTAGCTTGCTTCCCATCAACAGCATCAAATGTCTAGCATATATAAACCATAAATCAATAAAGGAATTAATGGGAGCAACAAAAGAAAAAAGGAAACGTAGTGATTATATATTAAAATTCACTCATACATAACATTGTCAGAAAGATTAGATGCACTTAATTATAAAGACATGGAGTGGGTATATGGAATAAATAAAACCAGTTAATATAGACAATTATAAACCAGATTAGATGCACTCCTTAATCAGGAACGTTAAAATATATGTGACTATAAAATAGTACTAGTAACCACATGGTTCATGTGACTATAAAATCTGTAATGTGAATTGTCAAAATTCAAAACAGACAACAGCACATCTGTGATGTTCAAGAAAGCATACACTACATGTCTACATTAAAGAAATGGAGATGAAGGCAGTCAGTTACATAGAGTAAAAAGCAGGGACCAAGCATATACATCAAGGCCAAGGAAAGAGACACAGAGAGAGAGGAGAACATGATGTTGCCATATGAACCACATCAGGACCTAAACAGACCTGGTATAAAAACAGAAGTAGCCCATGAGCAAAATGAACCCATCTTGGTGGAGCCGAGTCCAATTTGGGTGAGTAGATCTGTATAAATAATTTATAAAGAAAAATCAGTTTGACCATGATAAAGATACAATTAAACTCTTTCAACAAGAAGATGAGAATGACCAGCAACCTTAACAATACTACATATAAATGCTATTAACTCATGGTAAATTTCAACAGATCAGTTGACATAAAAAGATAAAAAGAATGTGAAGCGTTGCAAAACTATCACTATTATGACTTTCAGCTTTGAGAAGTAGGATAACTCATGAACTCAGGTCCCACTCACATAGCTAAGCAGTGCAGACACTAGTAAAAACATGAACCCTGTAAGAGTTATCTGCAACAAAACAAAATATGAATTTATCAGTGCCAAGAATATATCTTATGATATCAAAAGTCAAAGAATGATGCTACAATGAGAGAGCGAAGATGTACCATGTTTGGACTGCAATTCCCAGAATGCCAATATGCCAACAGAGGGGGAAAAAGAAAAGAAAAGCGTAGAAGTTAGTGCAAGTCAAAACTCAAAAACTTGCTCTCAGAAAGATCTTACCAAAACTATCATAAAAAAGGAAATACAAATATTGTCATCTTTATGAGTGAGTTTATGTTTGTCTGTGTTTACATTTTACAGATAGAACATGTTAAATATATATCTAGTTAAAATGATGAAGTGGATTTTTAATAATTGCAAGCACTATGGCCTTAGAATCAGATAGTAAGAACAGATAAGTTACTGGATAGTTTTAAATTTTCAATCCTACAATTGTTATTAATGTATTGTCATCAGCAATCTAATGGTATTTATAATATAAAACTGCAAATGAGATTGTTAGCAAAAAGGCCAACAACTACCCTTCTATGTGAAAAATATATGCCCCAATAGTTAGAATACACACTAAGATCCTAAATTACAGAATTATGAACAAACGTGAAGTTATCCTAAGACTCGTTTTCCCTTTTGTGTGCATGTTTATTCAAAATGACAGAACTACTAGCCAGTATGTTACACTGATGAAAAATTATACACAACAATTAAAAAATAAAGTATTCTAATAACATCATAATAAATTATACACAATATTTATGGAATAAATAGTTAGAATTTTAGAATAACATCTAACTCAATCTTTTATGAATATTTCTCCCAATACTGTTCATTGGTTGATATATAAAAAGTCATCAATAGACGGAACCTTAGTTGCAAAGACAAAATCATGAAAGAACTCACGGCATCCATAAAGGGAACAGAGTAACAAAGCGACTCCAGAAGGGCTGCAGTACATATTTGGCGAGGTAAGAATGATCTACACCACTATATTTGTATCTATGCAGAGCTGCAACACCATGAGCCCCAATATAACCCATTCTGAAATTCCCTCCAAAGACCAATTAAATTAAGCCTCTGCACAACCTGCAAAACTTAAGATTAACTTTGACGCAACAAGAACACGATTAACCGTGATGCTCAGCATAATAAATACACAAACCAAACTCGATTAATTTTGAATGAATTCCACACTGAAAAATCACATTTCCCTAACTAACTAAGACAAGATTGATTCCGTCCAAGTCAAACGCACACTAGATCTAAAGATATAACAGATCAAATATTCATGGAAACTAAGAAATGAGAAACAAACGGATCAGAGAAACATCTAAGAAAAAACTGGAAATGAAACAGAAAAAAAAAAAGATGAAAAAGAAAAATAAAAAGAAAAACATTAACCTCTTTGAATCGCAGAGACCGTGCAGGCTTATTAGGAAAAAAATTACACAGAAGAAACTTTTACAGAGGGAAGAGTTTGCAATACAATAAAAGGAGACAAAAGTGGGAGAATAATGCTTTGATACTCCGTGTGAAGCATCACAGCATCAACTTGCACCTAAAAGCGCACAAAACAAAGGCTGGTTAATTAAACTATCGATTACTTTAATTAAAATTGATGCTAATCTTAATGCTTAAACCCTAAACCTTTACTTTAAAAGTGCCTTTTAGTCCTTAGGCCATTTCACGTCTAAAAATTAATAACTTTGCTATTTCAGTAATCGGAAAAATTGTTTGGATTCTAAATTAATTGAATGTTTTATTTGTAAACTAAGTAGTTAATTGAAAATCTAAATCTAAATTTAACTCTAACTTTTTATTAAATAAATAAAATAATAATATGTTATTTTCGCAAGTTCAGAAAGACGGAGAAACAATTCAATTATTAATGAAAAAGACTTTACTTTAAAATTTAATACTGAAAATGGCTTTTTTTTGTTAAGTCCTCTAGTTTTGGTTAAATTGTTCTCTTGATCCCTCTATAGTTTTACTCCATTCTTAATTAGGTCATTATAAGTTAAAAAACTATAATTACGTTATTATAATTTTAAAAGATTTTTAGTCCCTACTCCCCACCTTAAATTGTTAAGCGGGTGTTTGGTATTGTTGCGGTTTTAAATTTTTTGTTTTATTTTGGAAAAAAACTGAAAATTTATTTGACTAAATGAGTTTTATTTTTAATTTTGGAGTTAATATCAAAACATAAAACACTATATAGGAAACCACAAGATGTGGTTTCCACAAATTTCATTTCAGTTTTTTTTTTTCAACCACAACACACCACCACGACTCACTACCACCAGCAACTACCACCCACCACGACCAACAACCACCACCACTAGCAACCACCACCCACCACCACGATCACTCACCACGACAACTCACCACCACCACCCACCACCACCAGCAATCACCACCTACCACCATCCACCACCACCAGTCCACCACTACCCACCACTAGCAACCACCACTAACCACCGCCACCAACACCCACCATGAACGTGCATGAATCTTCTTGCTTCCAAAACATTCACGTAAGTATATTTTTGAACTTCCATAAATATTTATTTTTTGTTATTTTATTAATATAAAAAATTGAAAATATAAAACAAAAAACAAAAAATAGAAAACAGAACACAAAAAATAGACCATAGATTTCAATTTTCAAAAAATAAAAATCTAAAAACTGACAGTAATATTCTGCTTAATTTTGTTGGTCATGTTCTAATTATATATTATCTTGACATTGCAAACATACATAATTCAACTCAAATTACTTAGCATAAATTTCATTTTATGCCATATACATAAGTTAATGTCCACATCATTATTTATTATTTATATTTTTATTGATATAAATCAAATATATTTAAAGTATTGAAATGCTATATGTTGATAATATAAGTACAAAAAAAAAGAGATATATATATATATATAAATAAAAGGTGAGTCACCAAGAAATGTTTGGTGCAATGGTAAGCGAGTTGTATCTTAGGTTGAGGGACCTAGGTTCGAGCCATGGAGTTAACATTGTTGGGAGACTTTAATTGTTCGCTTCATGTTCAAATGAGATTAGTCTTGATGGTAGATATATAAAAGGTGAGTCACCAAGAAATGTTTAGTGCAATGGTAAGCGAGCTACATTTTAGGTTGAGGGACCTAGATTCGAGTCCTGTAGTTAACATTGTTGGGAAGACTTTAACTGTTCGCTTTATGTTCAAATGGGATTAGTCTTGATGGTAGATTTTAAGTAGAATCAATTATATTTAATATTTTTATTGTTTTTAAAAATTAGATCCAACTTTGCTAATATTGAATATATACGGTTGAAAATTTTAATTTTAATGACAGAAGACAAATTAGAAGAAAGTCAAATATTGTTGTACTTTATACTTTCAAATATGAAAATTGACTACCATGTTCAAAATGTCAAATAAAAAGATTCTAAACACTCCTTTATTTGCAAAATATGCTTAGTATATTTAAGAACGTAATGTTTTCGATGGAACCAACCAAATTGTCATCCTATTCCTCGTTAGGTATATATGATCATACATAAACTATAAATTATGTAAAAGAATCTCATAATGACTTATAATAGAGTCGTCCAACATCAGACTAAACGAAAAGATAGAGAAATTACACGTGAGACTTATTATATCTCTGCTCTCTTTATCCAATTCAGTGTTATATAATACGTATATAGAAGTCCTAATAGAGAGATTTTAATCTTAAGAAATAAAAAATATTTATATATAATTACTTTTGTTGGTAGAAAAAAGTGATGGTAAGGTAATACACTTTTTCCCCCTACTAAGTAGCGATATTAAAATGGGCCGATCCAGAGTTATTATGGACTTTCAGTAAGATAGGTTCGGTCAGGTTTGGCCCACTATAAGAGGACAGGCATAAAATATTGGCCCAACCCAGTATTTGGTGGACTAAGGGGCAACTCATAGGCTTATTTATTTATTTTTTTTTCAATTATTAAATTAAATTTTTCAAAAAAAATTATTTTATTTAATCAAATGCCAACATATTATGAATAAATAATACATGTTAGCTTATAATAATAGGATTTAAAAAGTTATTTAGTGTAGATTATTTTATTAATCATCATATTATGAATGATATTACATATTAACATAGGCTATAGTATTCTATATAACATAAAATATTTGTAAATATTTAAAAAAATAAAAAAATCCAATGTTGGCCGGCTCAGCCATCATAGGCCGTGGACTAAAATGGACCAGGGCTAAAAGCCCTTCTTTCAAATAAACCAAAATTTTTTTAGCTCAATTTTTGCTATTCTAAAGAGTCAGACTGACCATGAATCAAACCCATTTTAACATCCCTACTAATAAGGCAATATTTGAAGAATATTATTAAGCAAAAAAAACTAATAACAAGTGAGAGAAATCACTAGAGCCCTAATAATTCGTTATTTAGTGTTTACTAAATACCCTCTCTTGTAATTAATATATAATCTTAATTTATATATAGTATCAATTTTTTAATTAAAATTTAAAGTTCAAAAGATATCAATTAATAAATATCTAAATAGTTTCCGATATTTTCTCAACATAAATTTAAACTTTTAAAGTTATCTCCTCATTTTCCTAGTCGAATTCAAATCTTAAAAACAATCAAAATCAAAATCTTAAAAATTGATTTGTATATATATATATATATATATATATATATATATATATATATATATATATTTAAATAAGAACAGAATCTATTATATATAAATTCAAGTCTTGGCGCCTTATTTTCACCCTACCTCATACTTATAATTTATAAACCCTGAGCCCAGAGAATCTAAGCGACGTAAAACCTTGATTTCGAGCTGTTCTTCTTCCTTCTCGTATCAATTTCTTGGGTTTTCTGCTTTATGCTTTGCTTTCGGCTCTTCTGAAACCTCATACATTTAATATCTCAGGGTATTTGTTTCTTCGATTTTTTCAAATTCCTATCTTGTTCGGTTCGTTTCTTATCGTTCTTGATTTTCCGTCTGATTTCAGGTATTCTACATTCACTCTGTGGTTGAAGGTGTTCCTGGCATAACGTAATAAGAATCGACGTTCTCTTCTTTCATCAATTCAGGTGCGTTTCTTGTTTTAATTTTAATTTTAATTTTTGCATCCTTAGGGAGAGTCGGATAGAATATTGATTTTTATTTTTGTTGGATGATCTTTTTGACTGCGGATTTTGTTATTCTTAAAACTTCTGCTGTTAATTTGATTCATCGAGGCATGATCCTTTTTCCTATTCTGGGCTTTATTAAGCCCATTCTTGCTGTTTTCCTTTTTAATTAAATGTAGTTCATATGTTTCTGATCGGTAGGTTTTGTCTTGTACATGGATCAGTATAGACGAGCGATTATTCGCTTAGATTGTTCATCTGTATTTATTTCTATATTCTTTTCTTTTTTTTTGAATTTTCGTTTTCTTATGATGTTGCTATTACATTTTCCTTTTTAGTGACCTTTTAAGTTTTAAGCATGTATAGATTAACTTTGGTCTCCAAGTTTTCTAGATTTATCTGTGTTTTGCTAGGTGTTTCTGAAAACTTATAATCTCCGTATTGACTGTACTTGTGTTGAAGCAGGACTGAATGGTCTAATGGAGTCCAAAAGCGGGAAAAAGTCTAGTAGTAGTAGTAATAATTGTAAGTCCTTGTTCTACGAAGCTCCTCTTTGCTACATCACAGAAGACGTTCGTCCAGATGGTGAAATCAAGATCAGATCTGCTGGTTACTCCTCCGTAAGTTTTCATTTAATTAAGGCAAAACTACATTTTATCTCCCCCAAATTTTATACCAATTTTCAATTTCGTCCCTAATCCTTTTTTTCGTACAATTTTGTTATAAAAGTTCCAAATTTTGTCTGACACCTAAAATCATACAAATTACTAACAATTAATGATGACATGATATATATAATATTAATGCTACTTATATGCAATTTCCTCATATTCTTCTTATAATATGAAGAAGCTCGTCATTGTGAGTAATGAGTTAACATTAATATTACACATATGATATCATTTGTTGTTAATAATTTGGACGATGTCAGGTGTTAAGACAAAATTCAAAATATTGGGGATGAAATTGATTGCAATTTAGAGGCAAAATTGACTGCAAAACAAGTTTAAGGACGAAATTGAAAATTGGTGCAAAGTTTGGATACATAAATAAAGGAGTGAAATCCTTGAAGCTATTTTGTTTGATTCATTGATCGATAGCTAATACCTGTATTTCATGATATTTTGCAGTTCGCCCGCAGGCCATCCTGACATCTCTTGCGTGCATTGCAACCACTGATTTATTAGCATTTTTTTCCTCTGTTTTCTTCGAGCATTCATTCAGTAATTTACTACTTTAACAATATGGAGACAGCACATTCTGCAATTGGTTTTGAAGGTTACGAAAAGAGACTAGAAATCACATTTTTCCACCCTGGAATCTTTCTTGACCCTGAAGAAAAGGGTCTAAGATCTCTCACAAAATCTCAATTAGATCAGATTTTAACACCAGCTGAATGCACCATAGTTTCCTCACTCTCAAATCACAAGGTTGACTCTTATGTTCTATCCGAATCCAGCCTTTTCGTCTATCCATACAAGATTATCATCAAAACCTGTGGTACCACCAAGTTACTTCTTTCAATTCCTCCCATATTGAACTTGGCCAAACTCCTCTCTCTTGCTGTTAAATCTGTGAGGTACACTCGTGGGAGCTTCAACTTTCCTAGTGATCAATCATATCCTCATAGAAACTTTTCCGAGGAAGTAGCCATTCTGGACGATTACTTTGGAAGCCTTGGAGATGTATCTGCTTATATCATGGGTGGCTCGGACAATTCACAGAAATGGCATGTTTATTCTGCTTCTGCTGAATCTGTAAGGTCAGATAGTTCTGTTTATACTCTAGAGATGTGCATGAGTGGTTTGGATAGAGAAAAAGCATTGGTTTTCTACAAAGAAAAATGTGACACAGCTTCCTTGATGACTCTCAAATCTGGTATTAGACACATTCTTCCAACCTCACAGATATGTGATTTTGGGTTTGAACCGTGTGGTTATTCAATGAATTCTGTAGAAGGGTGTGCTGTTTCTACCATTCATGTCACTCCAGAAGATGGATTTAGTTATGCCAGTTTTGAAGCAGTTGGGTATGATATTTTGAAAGGGGTGAATCTGAGGGAATTGGTCGGGAGGGTGTTGAAATGCTTCGAACCATTAGAGTTCTCTATTGCTGTGCATGTGGACATTGGAAGGAAGTCATTTAAAGAGAGGTGTTTGGTTGATGTGAATGGATATTGTCGTAAAGAGATGAGCCACAAAGTTCTTGGAAGGGGTGGTTCTATTGTCTACCAGAAGTTCATGAGGATTTCTGACTGTTTATGTAGTGGTTCTCCTATATCAACTCTGGAATACTGGAGAGACGAAGATGAAGAGTAGTTTAGTTTTAGTGTTCTTGCAAAGCTTGGGACTTATGTCTTTATTTCTTTTGGGTCTTAATTTGTAGCCTTCACAACTCACAAGGGTTGGATGAGATAGTTCTTTATGGAGTAGTTTTGGGCTTTCCATTTTATGTGTCACGCAGTTCTTTAGTTTAATAAATTGCAGTTTTTTGAACTTTGAGCTTTGCCATTTATTTAGTAAGGTTATTTATATTTTTGCTATAAAGTTTTAAATACAAAAAAAAAAAACATGTAACAAAAAGTATATGCATGATCAATCACTATAGATAGAAAATATAGAAGCCTATTTTTTACATGATCAATTATAGAAAAAAATATAAATAAAGTCTATTATTAAAAACCTTTATGACAAAAACATGAAAAATGTATATCTAATTTTTTTCCCATATAAATTTCAAAGCTGGTTCTTGGGGTCATTTTGCCCTATTTTCCTTGACTTGTGGTGATTGATAATTTTATATTATTAAAAGTGTTAATTATCTTTAAGTTTTAATATTGTAAGCTATTATACAAAAATGTTAGATAAAACAAATAAAGCATAAGCAACAATAGTGGCTGTAGTTTAGTGGTAAGAATTCCACGTTGTGGCCGTGGAGACCTGGGCTCGAATCCCAGCAGCCACAATTTCTTTTTCTTTCTTTTTAATTATAACTTATTGAAATAGTGTGTGTGATCCTGTCAAATTTTTAGGTGAAAGTAACGTAAATTTTTAATTTGCAAGTTCCTTTGAAATGGTTATGGTGGATTATATATCATCTGCTTAAATTAATTATTTAACATAACTTGTATTGTATATTTTATATATATATATATATATATGTATTATTTATTTTTTTATATTGGTGAGATGAAAAAGGAAACAATCAAAGAAATGGATGCATGTCCTATGATGTAAGTCTTAAGTAGGTTAATTACAAATTAAGGTCCTTGTTAAATATTTCAATATACTTAGTAATTAAGAGTCTTTTTTTTTTCTAGACTAGGGTATCCACTGTCGAGCAATCTCCTTGTTGAATTGTAGCCACCTTGAGTATGTTAGGATTTTTAGAGAATAGTGGAGAAGGAAAATGAGATGAAATTTTTATTTTAATATTTTTTTTTCCATTTAGGTTTAAACCTAATAATTAATTTTTGCATCTAATTTATTCTAATAAATTGAAACATGTATTTTAAGAGAAATAAACTTTAGATGTAGATCTAAATTAAAAAATTATTAAATTTACCTTTTTTAAAATTTAAAAAAAAAATATTTCTTGGGCCTTTAGACTTTTATGAGCTTAACTCTAAGAGGTAGTTTGATGGTAAATAAGTTAAGATTGAAAGCAAGAAATGTTGATGGAAAAAGGAAGGGGAGAAGCTTTTACCTCCTCTCTTTTTTTTTCTTACAAAAAAACTCTACTTTTTGTCCTTATTTTTTCACCCACTTTTATTCTATTCTCAATTTTAATATAAGGGTAAAATGGTTATTTTATCTACTTTTATTCTATTCATATCACATTAACATGACATTTCTATCCCCTCCAACATTCTCATTCTCTCCTCTTTTCTCCTTACCAAACACAAAACATGTAATAAATCTTAGTTGAGTTTAGAGTATGTTTGGTATGTAGAATGTTGGAGGGAATGTGAATGGGGATGTGATGTGACTGTGATGTGAATGGGTTAAAAATAGGTAAAATGATCATTTTACCATTATATTAAAAGAATGGAATAAAAATAGATAAAAAAATAAGGGTAAAAATATAATTTCATCGGATTGCAAAAAATCAGGTTTGTTTGGTTAGAATGTTGATGAAAATGTTAAATAACCTCCAACATTACCTCCTAAAATTTTGCTACCAAACAGCCCCTTAGATCTTAATTAGTTTGGATATGTGAGATACAAAGATCTTTAGTTTTGTGACAAAAAAAAATTCAAAGCTATATTAATATAGATAGATATATGATTTTGGACTAATTTATTTGTTAAAGTGAGTCTCATGTCTAATCATTCATGTATTATAAGATTCAATATTTGTTGGGAGCTAGCTAACAACCTCCTACTAGACAATATTATATTATATTGTATTCTTTCATTTTAAAAAGTTGAGGTGGGGACTCTTGTCTTTATAAGATAAGAACTAAACTTTAACTAACTGTATCACTTCTTATTGATAATAAACATTGTATTCTCATTCCTTTAGAGTGGCGCAACCAAACCTAAACCCTAAACATTGAGTTATAGAACACTATTTATATATGTCTATGTATGTACATCCATTTGATAGGCATGCATTGTTCATGAATGATACCTTCCGTTGGTTGCCTGCCTCATTTGGATTTGAAAGAGGAGTCCATAATGGTAATAGAGTTCTCTTAATAATTTTTTTTTTTATACATAAGACTCAAACTCGAGATTTTGTTTAAAGAAAATAGAGTAATAATTACTACTTCAACCACACATGTTGATAGAAAGGAGTATAAATTAATAACTAAGCTTATAAATTAGAAGAAAGAAAAAGAAAGAAAGAGGTGTTATTGGTTAATAGTAAATCTTATCTATATACCGCGTTTTACTGTGACATAAAAAGGAGAATTCTTAGGATTCTTTCGCGCATTGAGCGCCTGTACTGTGTAAGAGATGGTACACAGTACATTACATTTCAATATATATACCTTCTCATCACTTTTCTACATTTACTGACACTCCACTCACTTGTGTGGGGTTTGAAAAACCAGAGAATACTTTCTTGCCTAACTGAGTATTAATTAATACATTAAACTAATTATAATAAAAAAAATATCTTTTTAGGGAAAAGTATAGTATTATTGCCCACTACTTTAGAATATGTATATTATAGAATACCAATATGTATAATTAATGGAAAGGAAAAAGTATTGCTAGGTACGTAGTGCATGCATATGTTATGTGGTAGCTTTAATTTAAAGGGTATACTACATATATACCCTCTCTTTCTCGAGAATTTATTCTAGTCTTTGGCCTTTTTATTCGTCGGCTCACGTAACTTCAGTACAAAGCTAAATTAATAAAATTTTTGTATTTAATTTGATCCACATGCATTGGCTATATATATATATATATATATGGTGTGTGTCATATTCTTCCTTCTTCTACACGTCTCTTTTAGGGGTAATATTCCGTGCAATATAGAATCAAATTCGCTCCCAAAGTTTTAATTTAATTATATATAATAACATTATTGTATTTAATTAATTTGTATACATACGTAGTGTAAATTAATTAAATATATGAGAGTGAGAGTTTTAAAAGCGAGAATGATCTCTTATATCTCTCTGGCCACATATTGTATGGTTAGTACGATATGATGTGTGCAGCTAGAAATATGGTCCTCCAAAGAATTAAATGAATTGTGTTATATATTGCTTATAAAAAATTCCATTTATTCAACGTAACTACGTACGTACTATTATTGCACAGTATAATATCAGCATAAGTTTTAAATTTGACAAATTAAAGGCAATGTTCAGAATCAGAACTCAGAAGTGATACTGCATGTACATCAAAATGATACTGATCATCATTTGTATTTTTGGTTCAGACTATATATGACTATGACTAACCTATCACTGAATCATACCATATACATCAGGAATATTATATATATATATATATCAAACATCTTTATATATATCAAGTACACAAAAAAAAAAAGTTGATAATCAGGAACAAGTTGATGCTCCATCTATATATATATATATATATTATAGAAAAGATCGTGGTTTATTAAATGAGAAGTATTTTGAAGGAATGATTATTAACTGATTTAGATGATAATTAACATATGATGAGATTAATTAAATAAAAAAAAAACTTTTTTTTGGCAATTATATGTAGTTACTAGTACTGAATTTTGTCTAGCTTTTCTAGGTACGTTGGACATGATGTATCACACACTCTTACATTATACATTTAATTAGGAATTTAATCCCAAAATATTCTCAAAATTAAGAAATTGAACCTAGATTGTTGTATGTCCGATCTCATGCATGCATGGGATATGATAAAACATCTTATTTAATTCAATGGGAAAACCATCTAATTAATAATTATTTTTATATATGAATGTGGTGATGCATCTCTCCTCCTCTGTAAATTTAAGGTTTGTTTGAGAATTAAGAGGAGAAGGAGGAAGGGAAATGAAATATTAACTTTTTATATGTCTTCTTCTTGTTTGGGTGTTGATACCTCCTTCAAAATACTCCAATTTGAGATATCTTAAATTTGTGAAAGGGAAAGATAATAAAAAATTCATAATAGGGCCGAGAAAAAACCTCCAAGGTGAACCTCTGAAACTCAAATCAGACCTCAATCTCAAATATATATTGCGATAGAGTAACGTACGGTAAGGTAACAAGAATTTATTGGCTCGATGCATATGAAGGTCTCAAATAGTTAAATTCATGTTGTACTCGCGTAATGGGGACCTCAAACTCCTGGATACAAATTTGTACGAAAGTTGTTAGTAGTACGCATATGTTAATGATTGAGTGATAGACAATAAATTGACTGAATGGGATAATGCACCTCGCTTGGTTGGTTGGTTTGTTGGGTTGGAGGTAAGGAATATATACTTACAAGAATGTAATGTTGATATAGTATATATTGTTTTTCTTAATTTTCTATGACTCCAAAAACATATCACTTTGTTACTTTAATTTTTTTTGGATATGTGAATTATCAGTAGGTTATATATATATATATATATATATATATATATAAATTGATCATTTACATTAATACTATTTTCATTTACATTATAATAACTAAATAATTATTCCTTAAAATTTTAAATTAAAAATTCAATTCAACTATGATTTTAAATTAAATTCTGTAACAACAATGTAAGTTAGTTATATTGATATTGTAAGTAGGTTCAGTATTATTAACTAATTACAAATACTGAAAATATATAAACATGATGAATGGAGGAAGGAAGAAGACAAAGGAAAAGGAGTGTGAATTGTCATCAACAAATTTGGAAGCTTTATAATTGTCTTCTTTTTTAAAAAGCACAGAGCCAAAGGGCAAAATGATGTGGTGGTGGGGTTGGTATATACAGATGGTTGGGGGGTAAGGATATAAATTGAAGAAACATTTATTAATTATATTTATTAGAGATAGAGATCCAAGTGAGTAAAAAAGGGGATTAAAGAAATAATGATTTCCCACTCATTTGGGAAAACCCCATGTTAATATATATCTCTACTAATGGTGTGTCTTTCTTGGTCAACCTCTCTAATTTGTATTAATATTCCATTTCTTTGACTCTTTTTCACATGACCCTTTTTTTGCCCACTAATTAATAATTAGGTGGTGTCTTTGCCTTTTTATGTGGTGTTTTTTTTCCTTTTTTAGAAGTATATAATGTTAATTAGAGATTTTTTTAAAAAAATGTTGTTAGATGAACCTAAAATCTATTATCTTTGGTGATGTTTGTAAATTGTAGGGCAATAGGGTTTCCATAAACCAAGTTTTTCCTAGCTGATATATTTTCTCCATTCATCCATATATTAAGTAGTTGTAGGTTTTTATTGTTGTTGTTGATGTTGTTGTTGTTTGTGTATAAGGCAACCATATCTTTTTGGTTTCTATAAATTATATAGGGCTTCTGTAATTTTCGATTTATTAAACTTTTAATTTACAAGTAATTTTGTTTTTCACCTAAATTTCGTCTAAATGTTTAACGGCATATATGCAAATGTAACTATCTAATCCCCATGGCTTTCAATTCTAATTGTGATATCAAATCATGAATTTAGTCATAATTTTTCGTTAATTTAACCACGATGATATCACCCTTATTTATTTTGTAATGCCATGCACAGTGATAATGATAATTAATAAAATTGATGAAATAACGTTGCTAAATGTATGACTTGATGACTTGACATTGTACAATCAGCCTACGAGGACAATCACATTTACATATACCATTAATTATTTAGGCGAAATATGGGTGAATGGCAAAATTGATTGCAAATTAAAAGTTTATGGACACAATTGATAACAGCAAACAAAGTTTAGGGATGAAATTGACAAAAATTCTATAGTTTAGGAATAGAAGATAGTTTTTTCTTGTGGATATTTAAAAAAGTATTTAGAATGTGCAAATACTGAAAATATATAAGCATGATGAATGGAGGAAGGAGTTGACCAGCACGTTTATAAAATTGATGAAATAATATTGCTAAATATATATGTGACTTGACATTGTACAGCCTATAATTTAGAGACAGAAGATAGTTTGTCTTGAAAGATTAATTAACACTATATATATAGTTTGATTCTTCAAAAGATTATTTTCTCTTATCAGTCTCTAAAGTCTAAACAATTTGCAGTGTATTAACTTAATTGTTTAATCCATATGAAAATATATAATTCTTAATCTTAAGCTAGCTAGCATAATTGGGATCCTTTCTTATTTACTCACGTTAATTTTTTTTAGCGAAATTAAGGTATTTATTATTGTGTACACTTTGACTAATTCTTTTGTTAACTTATAAGAATCTCTCGAAGGATAATGAAACATTTGACTTGAATCCATATTAGTGTATTGTTGCATTAATTTTTTAGAAATTAAATAAGAAAGAGAAAAATATTAATTTCAAGACCAATAATTATTATTATGAACTTTCTTTAGAACTGAAAGTGACGTAATTAATACTAGAGGCTTCGCATGTATTAAAATGCATGCAATTTTTTTAAAAGTTTTTTTTTATTGAAAAAAGTTTTTTAAATTTAATATAAAAATATTATTATTATTATATTTTAAAATAACAAATAATTTAATAATTATTTATCATTTCTAACTCTCTTCTCACCACTATTTTTAACTATCTTATATTATGCATGATCTTTCTCTCTCTCACATTTTTTTCAATTATGTTTTATTTATTGATTTTTAATTATAAAATATAATTATTTTGTGAGTCCAATCACCAATCCAACTATATTAATATAGAGATATAAATTGTAATGCAAACTTTAGATTCTAGAATTGGCTTTGGTTTTGAAGTAATGATTGTGGTTAAGCTTTGATTAGATGATTGATCATAATGGGTTCATATATATATATAGAGAGAGAGGGGCATTAATTAGAAGAAGAGTGTGGGATCTAGCTTGCACGTGCACCAAGGTACTTTGTGAGTAATGCAATCAAGTGGTCATATATATAAATATGCCTTTATTTATTATAGATTGGAAACACTAGCTAGCTGTGAAGGAAAACACCCTTTGGCCTTTGGCCCAAAAAGAAAAAGTGTGTTCAACTTTACTTTACCACTTTCAACGTTGAACCTCTTTAATTACTTTCACCTAATTAAACCTTAAATATGAGAATTGAAGTGGAACGGGAAAAAGAAATCTCAATGTGCATGATTCTACTTTTTACATATTGATAATAAAAGTGTGTTACTTAATTAGGGTAATCAATGTGAGTAGTTGTGGTGTGATTCCAGTGATCCAAATTTAAACCGGTTAGAGTCACAAGGAGGTCGGAACCCCTCGTAAACTCCGACATGATAAAGTCACACCATAAGTAATACTCATATAACTTTAGTCCCTTGTAACCCTCAAACATATAGTTTGAGGGTGAGATAGCACCGCGCTCCAAAGATAAAAAATTCAATCTCCAATCCGTGGCATAGGGTCGGCCGGGTATATATATAAAAGAGTTCTGAGGCGACAAAAGGGTTGATGGAGAACAACGTTTAGAAGGTTGAGGGTCATCAGAATGTATAGTGTCAAGCAGTAACATGTTAGGCATGCCTTAAGTTTGATCACAGACTGGCTGGTCGACTGATCACTTGATCTGGTCCAAAATATTCCTCATCATATATATATATATATGACATAATTTTTTTTAAAAAAATATATTTATATATACGTATTTTATGAACGAATTTGAAACAATTAAAATGTCCAAATATTTAATACTAAATCAAGGTAATCTAAACAAAGAGAAACTTACATGTTCTTCTAGCTAGTTAATTAAGGATGCCCGCACCGCATATACATGCATGCTTCTAATCAATACCGATGATTTGGGATTAAGAGAATTTATGAACAAGATCAATTTAATTAAAGGACTATATTGCATTGAAACAAATAATTTTAATCAATAAATTAAAGATGTATATAGCTTAATTATATTTTGAAGCTAAAATGATATATTTTATTAATAGAATAGGTTGGGTATATATATATATGTATATGTAAATCCAAATTTTGGTAGAAGAAGAAAGAAAAACCCTATAATGATGAGAGTCAAAAAAGAAGTCCTATGGCTATATATGTGCTCCTCGGGACGGCAGCTAGCAACAATTAGTGGGAAATCCTCAATCTATAAAGATTTGATAAGAGGTTTTCTTTTGTTAATTATAAAGAACAGTATATTTGAACGTGATTATTATTAGGAGACAAAATGAGTGATTTGGAATCAATAAAGCAAATCCCAACTAATTCCATAGGAGTGAGAATATGTGGGATATATAATTCACATAATAAACATCTCTCACCACTCACTACCATTTCCATTTACATACCTAGGGGAATGGATCCTTGCTAACAAGATAAAAAATGTAATATCTATTTCATCATTTATTTAATGTCATTTATTAATATTAACGAGATTCATTCTAAATAAATTAAAAATTAATTTTTATTAATATTAATAAATAATAATTAACGAATTAAAAAAATACAAAATTTCAGTACTTCTTTAATACTCAACATTATTTCTTGTTCAGTCTATGATGCAACTTGTTGCATGCATGTAATACAATTTTTGCCAATAAAATTGTGACATGTGAGAAATTGTATTGCATATCAAGTCTTTCTACCCACATGTCACAATTCTATCGGCCGAACTTGCATTGCGTACATACAACAAGTTGCATCAAAGACCCACTCTATCATCATAACACATGATCCATTTCTTTATCTAGTAGATTGATTAAAGTTTCATCTAATTAATTTAAAAAATAAATATTAAAATCATTTTTTTATTAAAATTTTTTAATTTTTTAATAATTAAATACTCTATAAAAACAACAAAGGGGTATGTAACTATATATCCTCTATTTCTCTAGAATCGGAGTCTTATAAATAAGAAAATTTTTATGGAGAGAATTCAATCTCTTATAAGAGGATATAGTTAACTATACCCTAAACTTTAATATGTTTTTTTTTTAAAAAAAAAATTGATTATTCTACCAAAAATGCTCTATCAAAGTGTCCTAAAAGCACTTATCAAGATCAACAACAGGGATTAAGTCTAACAGAAAGGATTAATCTCCCATCATAATGTGATAAATTTATATTCAAATCTCCACTAGAAATTCACATTTAATGTGTGATAGTATTTCGAGTAGACTTATCTCCGATAAAAAAAATATTTCTATAAAAAAAAGAACTTATCACCAAATATATATATATATATATATATATATATATATATATATATATATATATATATATATATATATAGTGTTACATCATCAATCACAACTTCTGTATATGTATCCCTATCGATCCCTCCTCCCTCGGGATTCTTTACTTTTGGTTATAATAATTGAATAAAACCAAAGATAGTGGCATTTGGTACGTACTTTTGAAAGATAGTGGCCAACCTCAGGGAATGTTGGATTCTAATTGCCTCACTCCACTCCCAAAAAGCTTAACAAATTGATCCTCCAATTTTATGCTACTTATATATACCTTCCAATTTACTATAAAAAAAAAATCAATGAAGTACAATAAAATAGTTATTTTAAGTGATAACATATATATTTGTATCAATTAATTAATGGTTTAGTCCATAAAAATTCTTTTTTTTAGTATTATAAAAGTAAAGCTTACTATTTATTTAGTCTTTCATACGCAATTTTTCTCAATCAAGATGGTTTCTCTGGCCAAAAAAAAAGTTTCTCAGACATGAAATCAATATCTTAATATGACTCTTCACTGATCATATGAATTTGTCTATGAATAATTTATATAAATTCAAATTGAAGAAATTGACACATTTTAACTTAGAGTAATTTATTATTTTAGTCCCTAAAAGATGAAATTTATCTCAATTTGGTCCTTAAAAAAGAAAATGTTTAATCTAATTCTTGAAATTTGCAATTTGTCTCAATTTAGTTCTAAAATATGAAAATACCAAATTTAGTCCTTGAGATATGCAATTTGTCTCAATTTAACCCTTATAAAATTTTTTCGTCAATTATGCTCATGTTGATTCCTCCGATGGACACAAATTATATTTTTCAAAGATTAAATTTGATATTTTCATCTTTTAAGGATTAAATTGAGACAAATTCATCTTTTAAGGACTAAATTTGACATTTTTATTTATCGCTTTTTAGGGACTAAATTGAGATAAATAACATTTTTATGAGGATTAAAAAAATAATTTACTCTTTAACTTATACAACCCATATGTATGTGAGAGTTGGCTCCTACTTTGTTATTTCTCTCTCCTCCTTGCTGACAGAAAAAGTCTCTTTGTGGCCCACATAGTCAAATTTGATTAAGCTCCTCCCACCAAACTTTTACAGTGCTTAACAGATAACACTTCACTTGCTCTAATTTTTATAATCAACCGAATCAAGAGAATAATAAACCTTCTCTTCTATTTCTGTACACCATTGCATGATTGAAGGACTTTTTTAATATTATTATTTTATTTCAATCTTCTTTTGCATATATCTAGAATGGATTGGAGGCGTTCCTTTTGCTTTTTATATATTCTTTACTATCTTTGCTGAACCCATTGGCAGGCAAAGCAAAGGCATGCTTAGCTCTCTCTTTTTTAGTCTCTCTTTCCAATTTGAATTTGACAAAAAAAGTAAGTAAGAGTTTGAACAAACAAAACCAAACCAAAACCTCTTCAATTCTTTTGCTCTTAAATCTTTCATCTTTCATGCTTGCCTTGCTTCTTTTGAGCTTTAGAAGAATGGAAAGGAAAGGGGAAATTATGGGTTTCTTTTGTTTAGTTTTGTTCTCCTTGTGGAGTTCAGTACTTGGCTTGCTTTCTCCTAAAGGTGTCAACTTTGAAGGTAAGTTATTATGAAAAGCTATGAATTTTCTCAAGAAGAGCTTATGAATGAATGAATGAATATGTAAGACTTAAGAACTAATAATCCTTGTGAAATTTACAGTGCAAGCCCTTATGGGTATTAAAGCTTCTCTGGTGGATCCTCATGCTGCTCTTTATAATTGGGATTCTAATGCTGTGGATCCTTGTAGTTGGGCTATGGTCACTTGTTCTCCTGATCGTTTTGTCATTGCCTTGTAAGTCATACAAAGAAATTCAATCTTTTTAAGTGTTGTTTTCTTCTTCTTCTTCTTCTTGAAAGTTCAGTTTTCTTTTGTCTCAGGGGATTTCCAAGCCAGAACATATCTGGCACTCTCTCACCAAGTATTGGGAACTTAACAAATCTCCAGACTGTGTGAGTGATTTATAATAACCAGCTATGATATGAAGCCTTTTGTGGTTCAAGTTATATATCTTATTATGTTATGCATTTTTGTAGGCTCCTGCAGGATAATAATATATCAGGACCAATTCCCTCTGAGATTGGGAGGCTTCCAAAGCTTGAAACTCTTGATCTTTCTGATAATTCCTTTTCTGGTCAACTTCCTGATAGTTTTTCCCTAATGAAGAATCTTCATTATCTGTAAGTTGAACCATTCTATGCATTCATATATAGGGTGAGCCTGTAAGTCACAGGTTCAAATCTTGGAAACAGACATGGGGTCTCGGACACTGAGTCACCCTTATTATTTTATATGTAAAGTTCTCCTTGCTTTCAAAATATGATAATTGGGATTTGAATTTCTTTCAGGCGCCTTAATAATAACAGTATCACTGGAGAAATCCCATCCTCTTTGGCTAATATGACCCAGCTTGCCTTTCTGTAAGTCTCTCTCTCTATACCTTATTTATACTTGTTTTTTAATCCCTCATCATGTTTGTCACTTAATTAATGTTTTGTCTGCTTCTGCAATTTTCTTAGGGATATATCTTATAATAACTTGACTGGACCTGTACCCACAATAAATGCAAAAACATTCAAGTAAGCTCTACTTCTAAGACCTTTTTTTCCCATTTAACTTGGTAAAAAAACTTAGACTGATTTGTGTATCTCTTCCACCCCTTGAAATAGTATTGTAGGCAATCCCCAGATATGTGCCACTGGAAAAGAGCAAAACTGCTTTAGAACAACACTACTTTTTTCTGCCTCTAATAATTCCCGAGGTAATCATCATAGCCTCTGCTTCTTCTTTTCATATCTTACATAATGATCATTCTTTAGCTTCATTTTCATGATGAAGCTACTACCTTTCTTTTTTAGTTCCTAACACAGTTTCTTGAAATGCTTCTCAAGATTTACAATCTTCTGGGAGACCTAAACATCACAAAGTTTCCTTGGCATTTGCTTCAAGTCTAAGCTGCATCTGCCTACTGATTCTTGGGTTTGGATTCATCTTATGGTGGAGACAAAGATATAGCAAGCAAATTTTCTTTGATGTTAATGGTTAGTAAATCACAAACTTAACCATATTAAGAACAACTTGGTAGTTGGTAGGTAGGAATCTCATTTTTTCAATTTCTTCTCTCTTAAACACACTCTTTTTTCTGGGAAAATTTCAGAACAACACTGGGAAGAAATATGCCTTGGAAACCTGAAGAAGTTCCATTTCAGAGAACTTCAGGTTGCTACAAGTAGCTTCAGCAGCAAGAATCTGATTGGGAAAGGTGGATTTGGAAATGTGTACAAAGGGTATCTCTCAGATGGTACAGTTGTAGCAGTAAAGAGACTTAAAGATGGAAATGCCATTGGAGGTGAGATCCAATTCCAGACTGAAGTTGAGATGATCAGCTTAGCTGTGCATAGGAACCTCCTTCGCCTCTACGGATTCTGCGCGACCGATACCGAGAGGCTCTTGGTTTATCCATACATGTCCAATGGTAGTGTCGCTTCACGTCTTAAAGGTAATCACAATACTTTATATCACACAAAATAATAACACAAATCATAATAGAGGACTGATCGGTGCATGAGGCTCCCATCAGCATCAGGTGGGGTTTAGAGAGAGTCAAATGTACAGTCTAACCCCTGCAAGCCGTGACCATAATCCTTCACTTAAAACTTGAAGTTTTGAGTTAAAGCAGTCTTTGACATAGTGTTTAGAGTTTATATGACTTAAAACTACCCATGAGGCTTCGTACATCAGTGCATGAAGCTTTTACTAGGTGGGGTCTAGAGAGGATCAAATATACGCAGCCTAACCCCTGCAACCCGTGACCTCCAGGTCACATGACCCTCAATAAAACAAACCATAATACTTCACTTAAAACTTGAGGTTTTGAGTTAAAGCAGTCTTTCACTTAAAACTATCCATGAGGCTTCATATATCAGCTAAAATGCAACTTTCTGGTTTATGAAATGTGAATCTTGTATTACTTTTTGATCCTACAGCAAAGCCTGTGCTAGATTGGGGAACAAGGAAGAGGATAGCCTTAGGTGCTGGAAGGGGGTTGCTGTATCTGCATGAGCAGTGTGACCCTAAGATTATTCACAGAGATGTGAAGGCTGCAAATATCTTGCTTGATGATTATTGTGAGGCAGTGGTGGGGGATTTTGGGTTGGCAAAGCTGTTAGATCACCATGAGTCACATGTCACAACTGCTGTGAGAGGCACTGTAGGACACATAGCCCCAGAGTATCTCTCTACAGGACAGTCCTCTGAGAAAACAGATGTGTTTGGGTTTGGAATTCTTCTGCTTGAGCTAATCTCTGGCCAAAGAGCACTTGAATTTGGGAAAGCAGTGAACCAGAAAGGAGCCATTCTTGACTGGGTGAGACCAACAAAACTTTTGCTTTTTTTTTTTTTTTTTTACCATTGTTGAGCTAATTATAAAACTTTGCATCATATATCGCTACAAAATAAAAAATTCAATTTTAGCATCAGTTAATTAACATTATGTGTTAATTTGATTATTTAAATTGACGTTAAAAACTTTTTTGATACCATCTCTAATGTTTGGTTGTGATACTGGCGGTCTGACGCTAATCCCTTTATTAACTGAAGCTAGAATTATTATTTTTTAAGTAAATTACACTCTACTCTCTTGAAATATTAAAAAATCTACTGTTTTATTTTTTTTACTAAAATACCCTTAATCGCATTATTAATTTTCTAAAATAATTATAAGTAATTATATATATATATATATATATATATATATTAACATTATTATTTCACAATTATTTATTTGGAGTTAAAAATAATTATTTTATTTTAAACTTTTTGGTCAAAATGTATGAGATTGTATATTTTTCTAATCTCTTTCAAGAGAAAGGAGTATAATTTTTTAAAACAGAGAGAATATAAGTGTTACTTAAAGATTTTTCAGAGGAGAAGAGGGTTTTTTTTTTTTGAATTGTGTCTAAGTCTAAAGAAATGCACCTAAGGGGGCATGTATTTACTATGAGTCTATGTGTGACTATAAATGCAGGTGAAGAAGATCCACCATGAGAAGAAGCTGGAGTTGTTAGTAGACAAGGACCTAAAGAACAACTATGACAAAATAGAGCTTGAGGAAATAGTTCAAGTTGCTCTCTTGTGTACTCAGTACCTTCCTACTCATAGACCAAAGATGTCTGAAGTGGTTCGGATGCTTGAAGGAGATGGTCTTGCAGAGAAATGGGAAGCCTCACAGAGAGCTGAATCAACAAGAAGCAAAGGGAATGAACTCTCAGCTTCAGAGAGATACTCTGATCTTACCGATGACTCTTCCTTGCTTGCCCAAGCAATGGAGCTTTCTGGACCAAGGTGATATAGGATCTGGATATGCTAAAGTGCAGATCTGGTAAAGTGTCTTAATTGTATAGTTTGAATCGTTGGATGGGTTTTTTATAGTGCATATACGAATCTCGATTTTTATCTAACGGTTTGGATCGTGCACTTCATGTACTTACACTTTACTTGATCCATATCTAGGTGATATATATATATATATTGAGAGAGTTCTTGAAGTGAGTTTGTTGTACATTAGCATCATTGCTTGCACCCCACAAAGAGTTATGTTCATTTCTAACTGTACAGACGTTGACACATAGATGAAAAGCATAATCAAATCTTTTTAATTGCGTTTTTGGTGAAGTGTATGAAGTGCGTTATTTTTATACGTTGATTTGTATGCGGATCAATGTATAAAACAAATCATTATTTTAAATAAATGTACTTCGACACTCTACAAAATTTTTGCACATTAGCATCATTGCTTGCACCCCATAAAGGATGTGCTTTGAATGCTTTTATGTTGAGCAAAGGTTTTTCTTGGATATGGACTTATGGGTCTTTCATTTTGTAAGTGAAATGTTGGTGGGTTTGTTTATGTGTGTACTTTTTGTACTCCAAACTAACTGTCAATAGCATTTTGAACGTTGTGTTTCTTAGTTAATAATTATTTGTTTATTCCACTTCTTTTTTCTCAATAGAATATTTAAATTATACTGTTTTTTTCTGAGAGATACTAATATTATATTGTCCTCCCCTCTATGAAAAATAACAATCACCTCCCTTGAGAGATACAAAGCCAATGCATTTTCATCCAAAGCTCTATTTTTCAATAAAAAAATGTTCAAAAAGTTAACTTTTTTTTTAACTTCAAATACTACATATATTTTATGACCAATTTACCCCTCTTATTTATTTATATTCAGTTTTTAAAAAAATATTATTAATGCAAGAATAATTACATATTTTTTTAAAATTTTCTTTTAATAAATTAATCATAACTATTAAATATTATTAAAATAATTAAAGATAATAATAGGAATAAAAAAAAAACCCGGGAGCCCGTGATGAATTGAAGAAAGATCGGCCATATTCATTAAAAGGGGCAAATTGGTCATAAATGATATGTATTTGAAGTTGAAAAAGGTAGACATTTTTTTTATTGAAAAATGGAGTTTTTGGTGAAAGTGTAATAATTTTTTATCTCTTGAGGGAAGTAGTGTTATTTTTTAAAGTAGAGGGGAGGGCAGTGTAATTTCAGTATCTCTCAAAGGAGGAAAGTGTAATTTTTTTTATATTTTATTCTATGAATGAAACCTTGATAATACTAGGCATGTGTAAGAAAATACGCTTAAATCGTGAAGAAAAATATTTAATCTGGGCAAAGTTTAAGAACACTTCGAAAAACAAAAAGATTTACAACTGTCCACTTAGTAAGCACAGAAATTCATGGGATTTGTTCAGGCTTCAGATTAAGTTAACCTACACTGGTGATACATTAATTGAAATCTGCAAAATAAAAAACTTTGAAGTTTGTTTTTCATATGCATTGGTTCTGAAAATTAACCAATCCAGAATTTAAGTTTCATATAGAATTGGCATTAAGAATCAAGTTCCCTCAATGCATAAAATGTGAAGTGATATATATCAAACCATTATTTCTATTAGTAGTGATTTTCTTTTGAAAACCACCGATAAGTAGTGAAAGTGGTAGATCTCTCTCAATTAGAGTTCTTTTTTTTTTTTTTTGGAAAAAACTTAGGTCTATTTCCTTATGTCCATTACATCAAGTTCCACCAATCATATATTGTATTTACACTCTCTCTCTTCTATGATTGGTTATATAAAAGGTGGTCTTCTATATTCTCTCTCTACTGTGATTGGTCATTTAAACATTTTTTGCCACGTGTCATATTTATATTGGAGAACTTGATGTAATGGACATAAGGAAATGAACTTAAGTTTTTTCCTTTTTTTTTTTCATACAAGATTTAAATTGGAGACCTTACTTCATTTATAATTCAACCAATGAATTATTGAGATGAAAATCTTAAATTGGATTTGGAGTGCATCAAACGGTGGCAGAACCTGACAAGTGAAGCTACTCTTAAAATCAACCTTAAAGTTTTAATCACTACAAGTCCTATAGGTAATACTTATAACTGAAAAGAACTAATTCATAAATGAAAGACCACTTGAAAAGAAAGGGTAGAAAAGAATGCATTTGATAAGAATAGAATAGAATAGTCCACAAATATTAATCACGGACGAAAATGATTTCTGCTTGAGCAGAAGCTCGTCTAAATTTCACCAATTCAATCAACATTTTCAATTGACTTTCCATAACATACATGCAAGGCATGATGCTCATGGTTTCAAGCACAGGGGAACTTCCAAGCAAATATTTGATAAATTCCATCTCATGCGGTACACCACACATATCTGTTAACTTCACAAGTTTTAGCTTTTTAAGTGTACAATCTGAAGGGCATTCTTTTCTCCAAAAATCCAAATCTGGGGCATCCGTAGCAGTTGGTATGTTTGATGAACCCTGCAGAAATCAATTAGATAATTATGAATTCTGAAAAGTATGACAGATCTGGAATCATATATCGAAACCACCAGTACACAGAAGCCAATCAGGTTCTGACTAATCTAGTTTGATCTAGCTAAGGTCCCATAATAGGACTTCAAAAAAATTTTGAGGTGCATGTGTTGTGCCATGTTATTTGTGTATTAACTAGAAGGCCCACATGATATTTGTGAATACACAAATGACATAGCGCAACACATGTACTTGAGGATTTTTCTATGACTCTGACTAATCTGTGAAACTTGTACACACACAATGCGACACTTGGATTTACACCTAAGCAACTCAATTATTTTTTTGTGCCTTGATGTCTATGTCTGAGTCAGGTCTCATACTTATGTCAGTGTCAACACTTAGATTTACAAGGACTTACCGAAATTTGAAGTTCTTTTAGATTGGGAGAGCTTGTAATAAGGCGAAGAACCACGAGTATCTCTTTCATATCCTCAAAACTTACTTGATATAATTCAATAGTCTCTAGATTGCTGTATGTTAGAGGAAGCTGTCCTGGATCATTACCTATGCTCAAATACTTCAAGAAAGTTGAAAAAGCAATAAGAGAGTGTTTTTGGCTGAATCAACACTGTAATCCTCCTCCATTGCTGAAACTCCAAGCAAAACAAAGTTGAACTAACTTTATAACTAGATAATAACAAAATGTTACCTTGGTGAAGTAAATATGCCCAACAAGCCTCTCAAGATTCGGAACACCACCAAGAAATTTGAAGAAATTGCAATTCGAACTTTGCTCAAAGTGCTCAGCAATGTCATCAGTCATATACATAGCAACAGATATATCAACCAAGAGTGGAGTATCTTCAAGACATAAATCCCTGAATTCACCTTCAAGATACAAGTATCTGAGATTCGGGGCTCGAATAGTAAGAGCTAAACTATCAAAGTAAGACAGTGATAAACTCTCCAAAAGAGGGCAACAGGAAATAAGACTCTCAATTGCATCGGGTGATATCAGAACTTGATGAAGGATGAGACTCTTCAAACACATAAAACCTTTGAAAGTAAGAGGCGGGTCCAACTCGCAGCGGAAGAGCTCCAAGCGAGTCAGTTTCTTACAATTGAAAAGACAAGAAGGTATTCTAAACCATTCACCTTCACCTAATTCAAGAACCAATTCTTTTATATCATTCCTTGAAAGGAAAAGAACCCACTGATCAATTTCTGGGCAGCTCTGCAAGTATGAATTTGTAATTTGGAACTTATGAATTGGTCCTTGGTGAAGAAATAGCAGCTGATTGATAAACTTAACAAGGCTTTTCTCAACAACAGTTCGATCATTACAGGAAGGAACGCATTTTTCATCAATCACAAGTCTAGTGATGCTATTCCATTTGTACCTCCATTTACTGGATAAAATGCTTGTTCTTACAGCATCTCTTATTGGCAATTGTATCAGAATACTCTCTACAATACTCAGAGGAAGATCACTAATCAAATCAGGACCCCCAAAATCCCCCATTTATATGCTTCACCTGATACACATAAAGAAAAACAGAATATAACTCGTAGGCACCCAAATTTTATATTACCAATCGTTTGAAATAGAAAAATCCGAGATATCAAAAAAGGGGAAAACATAATTTAACTAAACTGAATGTATTCCTCGCATCGTCAAAAGTCCAAAAAACAAACAACCACAGATTTACTGAACTGAATTGTCTCAAAATTCAAGCAAATTTTGCTTGAAACAAAGCAGAGAGAAAACTCAAACCCAATGAACGAAGAAAAAGCAGATCTCAGATTCAAAAGAAGCCCATAATTCGATTTTCCAGTCGATTTATATATGGAAATGAAACCCATCAAAAGAAAAAAATGAAATTGAAACCGTAAAGTAGAGAGAGAGCCGTACCCAGAATCATCAAGCAGTAGAACAAAACAAACTAGAAAAATTTCTGATCTTCTTCTTCTTCTTCCTCCTCTAATGTGAATCAATCACAGTCCCCTGTTGGGTTTAGGAAGAGGAGTTTATTCGGTTCGGTGCTGCTAAGAACAAACAAATAAACAAAGGAAGAAACAAGATCAGCGTGAAAATTGGGCAAAGATAGTGACACCGGAAAAGGGAAGGAAAATTATTTACCATCTTATGCCATTTTTCATTTTTTTGATCCCATCTATGAGTCTATGATTACGACTAATTGAGTATGATTATGGATGAGGATGAGAGTGTGTGGGGGCAAAATTACAATTTAAATAAAATATGTGCATAAAGTAAAACATTGAAGGGTCAAAGTTAAACTTTTACTTGCGAGATTTAAAATTATAAATTGTACCAATTTTAATTTTTTTTATTACTGGTAGAATATTTAAATATTATTTTTTTTATAGACAAAAGTTAAATAATTGCAAGAGCAAGGAAAATACTCTAAGTATAAAAGTATGTTGAAAAGATTAATAGAAACTTATCTCAAAAAATTACAACACATGCTTAATCTTTAAGTGAAACGAGCATTTTTTTTCAAGTTCTTGACCTTTTGTATCAATTCACATTAATAATATTACAGTTTAATTTTATTAGATTTGTGAATGGTAAGGAAAGAAATTAAGAATTGAATTTACCATAAAAAAAGAAATTAAGAATTGAATTTAAGTATATTAAAATTTCCTAACATTTATATTTAAAATTTATATATCAAATAAACTGAGAGGTAAAATTTATATATCTTTGGTATTTTATAGTATTAATATCAGCCTTTTGACTGTGATTGCATGTCTAATACGAGGTTCTGTTTTAACCATTCCATGATCTTTCACTCAAATATTACCAAAAATTGAAAAAGTATTTACCTCTGGTTATAATTACTTAATTAGAGCCCGGAAATTTTAAGAAATTTCAAAACTAAATTGTTATATATATATTTTTCTGTATCATTGGTAATTCTACGGATGAGGTCGAAATTTTCTTATTATTAATTTTTTAAAGAAAACATAATTTATTATTATATATATAAATTTTGAACTGACCTAATAATGCAAAAAATAACTTCTAAAAGGTCAACTTCAAAATAGAATTTTAACCATGTATTTCAAAAGACTTGCTTCATCAAGTTTATTTTATTTCATAACTCTAAGATGCTATTTAAAAAGTAGTATTAGAAGTTTAGATTTTAGAACATGGCAAGAGTTTTTTTTTTTTTTGGCCCATTAGGAACATGGCAAAAGTTTGAAGAAATGACAAAAGGACACAAATCATTCTAAAAGAGAAACTACTAATTTTCTTTTGTATTTAACATTGAAAATGGGATAAACAAAAAAAATAATTTTAATTAAAGTAAAAGCCCATGGAGTCATCAAAATTTCCAGTGGGCATAAAAACTCTCACTGATCCCTCATGAGAAGAGCTCAAATTCCCTCCACCATTCAGGATCTCTTTTTAACTGTCAATGCTTCTTCAACAACTCCATGCTTAATAATAAGCACAAGGGGTTGTCATGGAAGTAAAAATTGGAAAAAGAAAAAGAAAAAGTTTCTAACTGTATATTAATAGCATTGGCCATGTGGAAGAGGAATCAAGTTCTACTTAACAATCCCTTTATCAAGAAGATTCCTAAGCAACCAAAAGCCACAGCAACCATGGAACCAACCGAAATGGTTTCTGAAGCAGTAGCCATTATTTTCCTGTTGGTTCTTGCTTGGTGAGATCTCTCACCAATGCTGCTTCCACGGAGAAGATTATTAAGATTGTCTAGCTGATGCATGATCTGGCGTTGGCCCCGTGCAATACTCGATATCTGATGACATGAAGTAGCCGCATTAAAGAAATAAGATACGGGACACGAAATGGACACGTGTGTCGTGTCTAATAATGAATGTAGAAGAATCTTATAGCAAACAGCTAAATAACTTTGGAGAGTTCATAGTGTATCATGTAACAGCAGTACATTCTATAAACGAAGAATAAATTCTTTATAGATAGAGAAAAGCAAAGAACAAAATTCATCCAACAAAAACTAGAAAGTGGCAAGCATTTGAGAGAAAACAACTTACAGTAACACCTCAAACAATCTCATTACTGGGCAATTACTTAGACCCACTTATCAATCTGGTGATGAAAAACATCTTAACGTTTGCTATATTATTTTCTTATATAATTGATAAATCATAAATGGACAGGAATGGCACTGTTTATACATATCACAGCCAAATTTACAAATGTAACTCAGAGAAATTTTAAAGTGAGATAGAATATTAAGATTAGCAAAAATACCTCATCCATTAAAGGTGAATCTTTAGCTAATTGTGATGAGGACGAGGAATTTGGCATCATAGACCCAGTGAGGGAACCATTTCCTAAACCAGTGATGAAGTAAGAGGTGGGAGCAGAACCATTGCAGGCTTCAGCTTGGATTGCCATATTCTGTTGGCATGGAGAATTTTTATTGATGCTTAATTTGGAATTCAGCTCCTCAATTCGATTTGTAAATTCATCCATTCTATCATTGAGGGAGGAAATTTGTTCTGCAAGCTGTAATGGCCCCGTTTGATATGAGAATGAAGCCAAAAAATATAAAATTTGAAATATTTACAATTAGTGGAAACGCATTTACCTGGTTGGCTAGTGCTGCCGAGGAATCTGAATTTCTTTCACCAAACCCTCCATTGTTGGCACCATATCCATTAGGTTTAAGTAGATTCTTGTCCCCTTGGCTTGTATATGATTGTGACATGCCACTGTTGAATATGCATATTAGTCATCCTATTAAGTATTAATGAAGTGCCTAAGATGTCAAAATGGGCCGGGCCAAGATTGAGAGTGGGCCTAAAATGCTGACATGGCCCAGCCCTTGAAGGAATGTGGGTCAGCCCATGGGCTTTTATTTTTATTTTAAAAAATTTTCATTTAATTTTTTAAAAATGAGAATTTAATTTATTTGATTAAATATTACTACCATAGAAATGTGCAAAGACAGAACATGTTAGCGTCGCTTGATCCACATAGCCGACCCTACCTAGTGGGAAAAGGCTTTGATTGTTGTTGTTGATTAAATATTACTATATTAAGAATAAATATTACGAATTAGCTTACAAAAATAGTAATTAAAAAGTTATTTGGTGTAGTTTATTTTATAAGTCAACATATTATGAATTAACATTGTAAATTGGCATATAAAAATGTAATTTATTTTAACATATTAATATATTATGAATGAATATTACATATTAACATAGAATATAATATTTTATATGATATAAATTTTTTTTTTATTTTTTTTCGAAAAAAGAAAGAAAAGCCCATGGGGAACAGCTCAGCTCTGTCCTTGCAAGCCCACCATGGGCTACTTCTTTAAAAATGGGCCAAGATTTTTTGGGCCAGCCCCTGCTAAAAGCCCATTTTGATATCCCTTCCCTTTTCAAGAAGTATGCACACAGAACTTTCTAAGTTGAAGTTACTGAATTACCAAACATGGTTTTAAATTTATGGACTAAATTGTACAAGTACATAGTCATTAAAAAACAGGTACAGAAATAAATTCTTCAAAGCAGTGTCAATGACATCTTCAGCGCTCTAAAAACAAATAAAAAGTTTCTAGATATGAAAAATCTCACCTCCTCATATGCGTTTTTCTTACAGGAACCCTATCAGCAAAGGCTTTAGAAAGAGCTTCTTTGGGGCTTGCCACCACATCCTCATCTAGGCTGAGCTTTGTTTTTAAATCATCTGGAAGGGCCTGTGAAACAGTAAGATAGACTGATAGACAATGCTGACATGGAATGGCACAAGGTATTAGCAGATGAGAAATTGTCATACCATAACCTCATTTACAATCTTCTCAAGTTGAATTTGCTCAATGTAAGTACGATCAATGTAGAAACCTTCCATACCAAGCTGCTCGGATATGAATTTTACAATCAAGCGATCTTTTCCTTGCACCTGTTTAGTATTAAGTTACACGTAAATCAAACAGACATATGTTGAGGTTAGTAATTACCAACCTAATAATCCAAGAACTATAGGAAACAGAACCGTAAATATGAAATGTTCGTTTAGCAGACTGTATTTTCTTTAAATGTCAGGCCTTAGCACCAATGGTATGGCAAGGGAAAGAAAACAGGAAGAAACAGATTACTTGAACTCAGATTTCTTATCTATTACTTTTTCATTTTTTGATATTTAGTTCAAAAGTTTGCTTACTCTGTTCTACAATAAAACTTTCAGAGATTTAATAGAGAAATGTGCCATAAAACTAATTAACAATGAGCAACGGAATCATATATGTGCAAGAACACACAAAAATGTGAAGATTTGTTAGCTCCTACAAATTCTATCATAGAAAAAGTACAATGCATTCAACTAAACCCATAAAGAATAGAGAATACAAGAATGGTAAATATGTCTCTGAAAAAGCAGATGAATCTCAACAAGTATGAAACCCAATAAAGCAATCAACAGTAATAAGATAGAACTATGGACTTGCTCTAGCAGTACCTGAACATAATGTCGATTAAGTTGCTCAAGCCAATCAAGTTTCACACAAACCCTGTCATCAGAGAATACATGGCTGTTTCTCTTAAGGATGGTAGCCATTGTGTATCCCAAGGCCATTAGTCCACCAAGGAGCCGCACACTAACCTCAAAAGTAATTCTTGGTGATATGACAAATGGACTATCTGTCACCCACTCCTGAAAAGTTATATGCTATCAATTAGCTTTTCTTATTATTTTCTTTAAATAGAAGAAGAAATTTCATTAGAAAGGAAAGGGAAGAGATACAAATAGAAAGAGAGAAAGAGCCAAAACAGCAAAATGAAACAACAAAGCTAATGAGCCACTCTTCATATTAGAGTAGGAGACTTTACAAAGCAACCATGAGCTGGACACCAAAATCAGCCAGCAAACACAACCCTATCTCATAGCATGTGTAAGGGTGAAGAGATACACTAGAAGATCCAAACATTCCTCTCCAACTAAATGTGACAAAGGATTGCATAACATCAAGACTTTGGAAGCATATTAAAATAATTTCTCCAAGGTGTTTTTGCACCCAAAGTTTTCCAAGAACTCTAAACAGGTTATTCCATGATAAAGTTGCCACTCAACAATGACAGAATATAAGGGACACCATTTCAAAACTTGATCTAAGCATCACAAATTCACAATAATACTGAATTTATAAACAGGCCAGCCCACCTCCTTAGACATGTGATGGTGAAGGAGGGTAAAGAGAATGTGAGGTTGGTAGCAGAACACAGAAGATGAACTTAGTGAAGATATTTATCTTGAAGAGGATTAAGATTGGTGAATACTCATTGATAATATAACATTTTCAACTTAAAGCTATTTACAATTATTTTGGCTTGAAAATTAATATGTGAGTTAGGAGTTTCGATATTTGGGAATATGATGAGTACTAGGACTTCCCACGTTATCAAGCATGCCTTCTTATGTCTTACATTCATATTTGTCAACATTTGAAAGAATGAATTAAGTTTTATTATGTAAAACTTGCATTTAAAATACCCTCAGCTTTTAATTGTGAATATTATGATTGATAATTTAAAAAAATGAGCCTTCCTATATGCAATTTTATTCCCACTTTGACAAACCAAGGTTAATGGAACAGTTGTCCATGCCAGTAGTCACTAGTCAGTGCCAATGATAATCAGATAGTCTTTTATATTATTGCAAAATTCAGCAGTCATTAGAGATGGCTGACAATAGTTTGGTTTGGTGGCCTTTGCTGTCATGAATAGCTCATTTGACAACTTGATTTCCATGATATTGTGTCATCACTGAAACAATAATTGAGTGAGAAAATCTATTACAAGTAAATATCCTTACTATACTTCTAATATCACATAATACTTTATAATGCCCAATCGGATGTCCAGATCAAACAACTCTATGGAATTTAAAACAAGAAAAATGGAAATCAAACATAATGAAGCAAACCTCAAACATTAGAATGTATTTCCCCTCCTTATTCCGCATCCGTAAATATGATTGGCAGGTTTCTGGATCTTCACCCGGTGGCAGAAGATATATGTCATAAATCTCTTCAGTTGCTTCCTTACAATCTTCAGATAAAACAGCTTTAATTTGATCCACAGTCACATTCCTCGCAGACTACAATATTTTATACAATTGACCACTTTTTTAATTAATAACAGCATTAAAATCAGACATAAGCATCAGAAATCACAATTTTTTTCCCTTTACAAAATGTGGATTTAAAAATAATGAGTCATGCGGGAACTAACTTTCAATATGTAAGTAGGACTCTGGAACCCAGTAAATGGATTGAACTTGTTGATTATTTTGATCTGGGCTGTTTGGAGATCTGGCTCAATAAAGGCCTTGTACATTGGATATACCTGAAAAACAACAAATGGAAAAATTCAGAAAACACAAATACTTTCCAAATCTGGCTGAAAGATGACTGGAATAGAAAAAGTATGAACCGTGTCAGTTATTTGATGAATAATTTCTTGAGGTTGTTGACTGGCACGTTGAACATCACGTATAACCCGTTTGACAAGGTCAAAATGAACTCCACCTGTGACACATATGCGAAGGTCTAGTAAAGGTCGCAACTTCTCACTCAAAGCATAGATACCCTCTATGATCACGATTCGAGAGCTAGGGACTTCAACTGTCCTGTTATCAAAGTACATATTAATGCTAAACTGAAGGCATCCAATCCAAAATGGAGTATCTCAAATCAATTGAGAACAAATCTGCATGAACTTATATATGAATTAAATATTTTCACTGCTGGAGATCAGAACATAAAACAGAAATCAAAGACCAATATCAAACAAGAAAGTGTATGGGGCTAGATATATATTTGCAGACAGTGAATTATTACCAGAAGCAGAAAGTATACTGTTTTTATTTTCTTTTTTTTATATATATAGAAAAAGAAATATTATTAAGGGTTTACAGTTTTTATTATGTTTTATATCTCTTTATTTTGCTCAAAGATAGAGTTCCTTGAATTGTATCCCAAGTGAATAGTTTTCCAAGTTAATCTAATCTGAAGTATACAAAAGTGTGTTTATAGACAAGATGGCTGGAAATTTACCTGTATCCTGTACGTGAGCTGGTCTTGAAATCATAGATTGGAACCTGGGCTGGTTTTCCTGCCTTAAAATCATGTACATTCTGGAGCAATGTATCATAGTCTGTCAAGCGTGGATCTACAAGCCACCACCAAGGTATCCATAAATACAAGTTGTAACATTCTATTTATTTTGGGGTTGCCAGATGGGTTCAGTCTTTCTCGTTCTAAATTTTCAAAAATGTCAAATTAAATGCATTAGGACAAAATTTTCCCTACTAAACATTTATTTTCCTTTTCAAACTGAATAGTCACCCCTCCCCTCCTTCTCTCTCTCTCTCTCTCTCTCTCTCTCTCTCTCTCTCTGTGTGTATGTTTTTTGTAGGATAGCTGAATGTATTTTCACAGAAGGGGAACTCCTGTTAGCTCAGTGAAGAATATAAAATGTTGGTTTGAGTAAAGCTGACTCTGGGAATGGAAAAAGGACTTAAAGGAATAAATCAAAGAGTCCTAACCTCATAGACATGCATAGACAAGAAGAATAACGTACTTGTGAAGACTTGATAGCAGAAAAGAGAACAAAAGAGCTTAAAAAATGGAACTTTTAAGGATAACACCTACGAAAGCAGAATAAAAAAGAGGAATCCAAAAAAATGAAGTCATTGAAATATAAGACTGGTATTTTCGTGAAGCCATAAAAAATATTTGAAAGAAAGAATCTTAGCTCAGATCAGAATTATCAGACAGTGAATTAGCCTTGTAACTAAGTCATAGCCATATAACCACATGTAGTTTTCCATGCTTGTGATAAGCTACAAACCAATTCTGAGTAAACTTAGATATGACTAAATTGACATGACATAATAAAAGAACCTATATTTGGAGAAAAACTAATCCTTGCTTAAGATAAAATATTATGGGTGATACCCCTGACCTAACATCAAACAAAATCATTCTATAAAAGTTTTATCAGCAGCTTTAACATACATAACACAATTTACATTGCAGCAGTTCCAAATAATATCACTGGACAGCTAAGTCAGTAGTGTATAATGGGAAAATATACATACATATATATATATATATATATATATATATATATATATTTTTTTTTTTTTCACAAGCCAAAATAACTTAGTTCATCATTAGAGTAAAATGCAAACAGCATCCTAGCAATGGCACCGTAGACAAAATGCTAAAAGCATCACAAAAGAAAAGATTAAGATTTATTTACCATCAAAGTTTCCATCAACGATTCGACTGGCATCGTTGTAATTGTCCATTGAAATAACTGCAATGCTAGGCATGAAGCTCAGTATTTTGTCAGTGAATACAGTCTTCCCCGCCCCTGAAGGACCCGCCAACCCCACCAAAATTATTCCATCATTCTTTTGGGACAATAATTGGCATGCACGGATTACTATAAAGAAACCCTTCTCAAATGATAGTTGATCTTGGATTGGGGCAATCCCATAGCGATCAGAGTCTTTCTTTTTAACCAAGTAAACTTGATCTTTCAAGAGACCAGAGCGTTTGTGATTTGCATCAGCATCAAAAGTATCTCGTGCCATTGAATGAGTCCCCAATTCCCTTCTAAGGATAAAGAAATCAACCACAAAATAAACCAGTAAGTATCTTGGAAACTCTAGGCATGATGTTTCAACTCTGCATACAGAACCAAGTACAACCATAACTGGAAAAAGGTAAAAAGCCCCTTGCTTATGTAAGGATTAAGTGGTTCCATCCTTAGGTCCTCATATAATATACATGAAAATCCATAGTCCATAAAACCAGCTAGTTTAAAGACAACATCCTAGAGGGTGTCGTTAAACCCATCTAAAACTTTGGCCAAAAAAACATTGGAATTAAAAGCATATAAGCATACAGAAAAACACCCATATACAATTACATGAACCCATGCTGGATCAACGAGTATCATTATCATCACCACAGTAATAAATAAGCAAAATTATAAGTCGGGCTTCATGGAAGATCGGACTGACCCAAACTCAGGACGTTATTGGAAAAGTTCAAATATCAATTTTAGAAGCTGCACATAAATAGTGGACTCCGTAGTAATAACGGATACATAATTTTATGTTCCAAAAACTGCCACTACCTGAACGTCATTATTTAAACATTCAGCATTTTGATCCAAAATGAAATAAGACAACTACCACAAAATAATACCATTAAAAATTCAGCACACCCTTGTATCAAAAAAAAAAAAAATCAGCACACCCCATAATTGAAAATCAACCGCAGTGATACATAAACAAACGAGAAAAAAAAAAAAACTCTGGAAACCCAATTCTAGGGGCGTGTCTGGATCGCAAACAATGGTGGACGAGCAAAACGACGAAACAAAATAGCAATTATAGATTGATTAAGAGAAGGAAAGATTCAAGCTTGAACAGAAACAAAGAATACCCAGAAGAGAATGCGAATCAGAATTCATCCAGATTATGTTATGATCAAAACACTCACCGAAGGAGGCTGAGTGAGAGTGAGTTGAAGAAGCTGAGAAGCCTGGCTATCCTCACAAGGTCGGGAATATATTATTATTTTTCCTCTCTCTGCAAACTGCAATACCCTTGCCGCGAAAAGAAAGGAATGTGATTTTCCGAGATTTTATGGTAAGCGGGAAATTTTTTTTTTTTTCTGCAAATGCTCTAAGTCTATATCTATATGTGAATATGATAGGTATATCTATCTATATAGATAACAATAATATATGGAAAGAAGAATAAATTCAGAAATCAGAATAGCGAGGTAAGTTATATCAAATGAGAAGATTCATTATGAAATTTCTTTAATTATCTAGATTAAATTAAACAATTGAAATTCAAAATTATTAATTATCGTATGATATATTTCACATGATTATCACGTATTAATTTTAAAATAATATTTTAATTTTGATTATTTAATTTAATATGATAAATTCACTCACTTAATATGTTCATGATATATATATATATTAGATTTTTTTTTTCTTTGGATGTCAGCTAAATTTTCGTATCAATGGGCTGTCTTGAGCATAAAATATTGTTGAATTATTAACTACCTGCAGCTACTAATTATCATTGTTATTTAATTTTAATCTTTAAAAATAAGTAATCACATGAGTTTTTTTTTTAATGCAGTAATCACATGAGTTGATATTAAAATAACATATTTATTGTACATTTAATATTGTCATGACTATTGGTAAAATTATAAATATTGATTTTTTTTTAAAAAAAATATGGTATTCAAATTAAAAAAGATTGTATTCAAATTTTTGCTAATTACACTTAGTTTATAATATGGTCCTATACTCCTATCTATTCGCACACTTGACATTAGTTAAACGTTTTTATTTTTGCCTTGCATTAAACGTTAGTGTGGAGGTAAAAAAGATGTAAGTAATAATATCTCAGTATAATTCAATTATATATATATTTTTTGAGAACGTATAATTCAATTATTAATGATAAAGAAAAATATTAAATTGCAAAGTTTTTAAAAGATTCGAGAGAGATATCTTTATTTTTTTTAGGTCAAATTACTCTTTTGATCCTCAACTTTTGCATGAAGTTTAATATTAGTCCTCAACGTTTCAAAAAGTTATTTTAGGTCTTCAACGTTTTTATTTTGATTAAAATTGGTCCTCTAGCATAACATCCGTTTGGTTTTGCCATTAAATGCTGACGTGGAAGGCTTACGTAACACACCATCTCTCCTACGTGTCATATTTAAACGACATAGCATCCTCTTTCACTCAAACTCAGCAAAACGACGTCGTTTTGATTTACTTTAGAACATTTAAATGAATCAAAACGGCACTGTTTTGCTGAGTTTGAGTGAGAGAGGGTGTCATATCATTTATATATGACACGTAGGATAGAGTTTGTACTACATAAGCTTTCCACGTCAGCATTTAATGGCAAAACCAAATGGATGTTACGCTAGAGGACCAATTTTGACCAAAATAAAAATGTTGAGACCTAAAATAACTTTTTGAAACGTTGATGACCAATATTAAATTTCGTGCAAACGTTGAGGATCAAAAGAGTAATTTGACTCTTTTTTTTAAAAAATTATGATATTTCATATAATGTACTTTTTATTAAGAAAATATCTTTTTATTTAATATATGTTCCCTTTCAAAATAATAAAATTATTTTTGTTATTAAATTATAATATCCCATAATATGTAGGTAATTATTTTTATCAATGCGAAAAAATTAAAACATCTAAGTGTAATTTTTTAAGCTTGAGATATAATAAATAATTAAATATAATTTATTCAAGAAATACATCTTTAAGAAAATTTAAATTTTTTTATATGATTATCACATAATTATAATCACCAAATCATCAGATAAATTATCAATGGGAATCCTATAATTAGTACACGGCCAACTTCATCATGACAATAATGAGAATTTATGCATAAATTCCTTTACGTAACATTAATAGGGGAATTCTGGCCAAAAAAAAAAAACATTAATAGGGGAATTTTAGTATTATAAAAATTAAGAATTGAGAATGATATTATAAAAAAATTCGACCTCTTTCTAAGTTTTGTATATATAGTGATACGAAATATTTAAAACAAATTTTGAAAATGAAAAATTAACAGTAAAGAGGAAAGAACTCAACTAACTCGAGCTTTTTTTATTAGACAAGATCACATGATAATGTTATGTGAAGAAAAAAATGAAATACAAATTCATTTAAATAGTGTGTTTTTATTTTAATGGTAAATTTGACTGTATTAAACATATTTTATATTTGTCTCTTTTCTTACTTTATTTCACTCTTCAGGAACCTTACCTCAATAATCTATCATCTTACGTTGAAGACAATGGCGGATAGAGGCGTGATCCACAATTTGTGACTTTGAACGAATCTATTCATGATGATGACATGCTTCACCACATTTGTATTCGCAATGAGTTCGAATATTTTAACTATGAGGTTTCATAATTGCTTATAAAAATTCATTATCATCGAAAATTTGACGAAAGAGATATTGAATATGTATATATTATAATTATACACAAAATTAATTATATATTTATATGAATAAAACTTTCGGTTTAGTGAACAACGGTTAAGTTTTTTTTCGATTATATGAATCGAATATCTTTGTGTCCTGTCTTTACATATTTTTATTACTAGACTTGTGCTTTTTGTCTTCCCCTCCAGTGTCATTCCACATCGCCCCATAAAACCATTGAATCATACATCTAGTTCCACTCCTTGCGAGACTCTCGCTTATCCTCTATCCAAACATAGCCTAAATCTCGGTCCCACATGCAAGATTGAGCTATTGAGAGCATTGTGTCTGCCTCACAAAAGCGTCCTCAAGATAGACACAAGCACACAACACTGGGTTAGAAATCAATGCTCTCAATAGCTCAACACAATCAGAAACCACACTCTATAAAGAGACGCAACATCAGTCATGCAAACACAACTGCGGTTTGAGAAAGAACCCTTAGTTGTAAGTTGTAACATAACATACAGAATTTAACAAACTAATTAAAATCAAGAGTAATAAAACCAAGTGATCTTTCTTTGGCTAACAAAGGGCAGACATTACCTACTAGACTTGTTGCTGGATATATAAATCATCAATGGAACCCTTCAGGCTTCAGGACATCCAAGGACCTATTCTAGAATCATGCATAAAAAAATATCAATTCTAAATGGGCCCGATGCATCAAAGGATATCAATTTTAAATGGGTCCGGGAATAATACCAGCAAGGTTATATAAAAAATAGTATTTTATATTTTCTCTTTATCAAGCAAAATATAAGGAAATTTAGCTAAGTTAATCCTACTAGCAAGTAGCAACTATTGCCAATTTGCAATTTCCGGCCTATGGTAAAATAGTTTGATAGAGCTAAATCACCACCAACTATGGTTGGGTCTAGAATTAATTCCTGATGAATTCGGATTTGAATCCTGGCTAGATAGGACAGGAAGGAATGCCTCGAATAGAAAAATTCCTATCCAAAACCAAAAAAATGCTGGATTCAACATGGATAAGACAGTGAAACTAAAATAGCTATAAGACTTTTTGCAGTCTAGGTGTTCTCTGTGATCATATCAGAACGCAATAAGCAATGGCTAATACATACTCCTCCAAAACAATTAAACCAAGGGACATGACTATATGAAGCCTCGGGCATGAACAAACTAACTATATCTTTAAAATTCCAGAAGAAACAAACAAAACTACATAGCATAAATCAATTAAACTCATCAAGTATACAAATCAGATTCAAAATGATGATCCTTACTACGACCAAACTTCAAAGGAAGTTCATCACTTCTTTCGTCACTCGAACTCAGGTCCAACCCAGGTAAGACATCCTTTTGTAGCAAACCCTTTATGAGAGACACCACAGAAGCATCAAATTCAGGCCAAGAAACACACAAGACTCCTCTAATATTCAGTATCTGGCATCGTCCGAGAAGCGCAGCGCTCAATCCATCCACGACACTCCCAGAGGGATAATACTCCAAACCCTTCAACAATTTCTCCCCAATCACGCTTTTCCTCTCGGAAGAAGTCTCCAGCTTGTACGCAAAGGCCTCGTCCGACGACAACCGCCCGCGATAGTTCTGGATCCGAATCGAACCCAAAACGACGACCCGTTTGGGGGCAATCCGATCCCCGATTAGAAGCTTCGCCACAGAATGGGATCGCTCGGGGGAGACAGTAGACTGAACGGCGACGAGAAGAGCATCGTGGGAATCGAGGGAGTAGATGTTGATGGTGTTGTCGGTGAGAGAGGGTTGAATGGAGTTACCGGAGGAGGGAATCTCGGGGAGGATGAGGGAGGCGATTAGGGTTTTTTTGGGGAAAGTGTGGAGGAGATAGAGGGAAGGGGAAGAGAGAGCGATGATGAGAAGGGAAGGTTGGAGGGGTTGAGGAGGGTGAGGATGGGAGAACAAGAGGAAGGGAGAAGGGAGGGTTGGTGATGGAGGAGTGAAATTGTTGAGGTCTTCTTCGAAGAACCGTGAAGGTGGGGGGATTTCCGTAATTACATCTTCCATCTCTTCTTTCTTCTTCTTCTTCTTGTTCAGTCTACTACTTGCAGACGCAGAGATAGGTCTAGACAAGGGAAATGTATTAATGTTATATTACTTCCTCCTAAAGAAATGTCTAAATTGGACCGGATCGGTCATTGACCCGATGAAAGGCTCAAGTCACTGGGTCACTGGTCCAATCGCCGAATCACTGGTCCAACTGGTTGGCCCGGTAAAATGTGTGTGTGTATATATATATATATATATTGAAATAGATTATTAATGCATAAGTTCATACTTTAAATTTTTTTTTAAAAAAAAAAACAACCATTGTATTTTATGATTAGTCGAATTCATTCAAGCAACCAAATACATTCATACTTGAGATTGTAACAAAACTAAATAGCCACACTTCACACTAATACATAAAAATTAAATCAGACAATTATCATAATTTATAAATTATTTTTTGTCTTTAGTTGATTAAAAGGGATACCAAAAGTATTAACTAATGATCTATGGTCTTCAACTAGTGGTCTATCGGCTTCAATGTCATTCTACTCTTCTTCCTCCTCCTCATCATCAAGTAGCTCATCCAAATTTAGTTATGTAATAAATAAATAATATTAGGATTACGCTAAATGCATATTGTTGCATCTTTTGAATTAATAATTCTAACTTGGAAAATTTATTATTAATTAAAAGGATCATAAAATAGGTATTACATTCACATTGCAATAATGCACTTGATACAAATATCTCAGTATCCCAATATACTTGAGTCTCCAACAAATTCTGCAATTTGCTTAAGCAGTACATTGATCAGTTTATGAGTATCAGCATCCTTAATAACACTACTTTCTCTGTCCAAATCCCTATTAATAAGGCTCCCATAAATCTCTTTGTGTTTACCATATAATACATGAATTGACCCTAAACTTAAACTATTGTATTGTATTTGAGGCACAAAAAATGTTTTTTTTTTTTAAAAAAAAAAATTTGCACCGGGTCCCGGGTTGTACCGGGTCACTGGGTCTCAATGACCCGTTCGGGTCAACCTAGGTCAATACCGGATCAATGTAATTCCGGTCCTTTCTAATGACCCGGACCGGTTTTAGCTCCAGGTCAGCGGTCCACCGGTCCGACCGTCCGGGTCGGTCCGAGTTTCAATACTATGCTTTTAAGTTGGCTAAAGTACTATTTTGGTCCTCAATGTTTACATGAAGTTTAATGTTGATCCTCAATGTTTCAAAAGTTTAATGTTGGTCCTCAATGTTTTTTTTTTGTAGATTTTGGTCTCGAGCGTAACACCGTTAACTTGTTGTCGTTAAATGCTTCTGTGGCACACCCTCTCTCCTACGTGTCATATTTTAATGACGTGGCATGACAGATCACTGCCACGTCATCCCATATTGCCGCATCATCATCTTCTCTCCTTCGTCATCATCATTATCATCATCATCATCTGAGGTGACGTGGCAGTGATCTGTCATGCCACGTTATTAAAATATGACACGTAGGAGAGAGGGTGTGCCACAGAAGCATGTCACGTCATCATTTAACGACAACAAGTTAACGGTGTTACGCTCAAGGACCAAAATCGACCCAAAAAAAACATTGAGGACCAACATTAAACTTCATGTAAACATTGAGGACCAAAATAGTACTTTACCCCTTTTAAGTTTTATCAAAATAATATAGTTAAAGGAATATTTTGGTCCTCAATGTTTGCATGAAATTTAATGTTGGTCCTCAATGTTTCAAAAGTTTAATATTGATCCTTAAAGTTTTTTTGGTTGATTTTGGTCATCGAGCGTAACACCGTTAACTTTTGCCGTTATATGATGACATGGCATGCTTATGTGGCACACCCTCTCGTGTCATATTTTAACAAGTAGTTTTATATTTGGTCAAAACACCAAATTAATCTCTTATGTTTGCATGAAGTTTCATATTGGTTCTTTATGTAGTCCTCCTTTATGTTTCAAAAAGTTTAAATTGGTCCTTTATGTTTGCAAGAAGTTTCAAATTGGTCCTTCTGTCCACTTCTGTCAATTTCTTAAATTAAGTGCTGACGTGTCCATCTAAGCTGACATGTTATGTCACGTCATTATCCCATCAGCACCACATCATCACATATGATAGTAGATGATGACGTGACGATGATGTGACATAACACGTCAGCTTAAATGAACACATATGAGATATGATATGTTCACCTCAGCACACTACGTCATCGTTTAACGGAAGAAATAAACGGACTTGGACGGAAGGACCAATTTAAAACTTCTTATAAACATAAAGGACCAATTTAAAATTTTTGAAAAATAAAGAACCAATATAAAACTTCATACAAACATAAAAACAACTTGGAGTTTTGACCCTTTATATTTAGTATAGAACTAAAATAAAATAGTCGACTTTAAAATTTAAAATTAAATTAAATTTGTCTTTTAATATAAATATTATAACATCGGAATAAATGTTTAACCAAGACATTTTTAATAAAAAACATTATTGTTTTAGAATGTATTATTATTTTTCATAATAAAGAAGACTCCTAATTAAAAAAGTGGAAAGTATTTATACTTGCCTTTATTATTATTATTATTATTATTTTCAAATAAGTAGGAAGTACTTATACAATAATAATAATTTAAGAGAAAATATTATTTAAGAAATTCGGAAAAATATATATTTTGACATTTTAATCCTGACTTGCTTCGGAAATTGTATACCATGACCATCCTCTAATTTCTTCGGAGAAATATAAAGATCAGTGAGAAGTGAGAACCACTGATAAGGAGGGGGTTTTTAGCTCATGGTGTTTGATTGTTACGTTCAGTCTTCAAGGCTCACATGGGCAACCGAGAATAATGATTAAAAGCAGATTGATCTGAAATAAATGATGGACTCGTATTCCGTATGGATTCACATGAATTCAATGCTAGATGCCTTTCGTAGCATCTACATAATTAATAAATAAAACGAAACTACTGAATAAATGATCTTGCAGAATTCATACAAGAAATGTGTCCAATTCCGATCTATTTGTGCATCTATGAGATTGAGGGCGGCTGCACAAAATCAAAACCTACCTTGTTCGTGAATCATCATCATCTGACTCCATATTGATATTCAACTACTGTAGATTAATGTTGTAAGAAAATATGATAAATACATCTAATCATAAATTAATTCAACTATAATATATATATTTACTTCCGTTTTAGTAAATCAGTGATTTTCCTTCTTATAATTGATTTGGTTTACTCTTTTTTGTATATACACAATCGATTCTCCATGCAGATATCAATATCATTAGTCACAGATGAATTCTGCAAATTTCGTGACTATAATTGCACACAACAATGTGTGGCTAATGTTTGTTTGATTATCAGGAATCAGGATACTATGATGACCCAATAGAATTGCAAAAAAAAATGATGAGTACGGATTGCAACTAATTCAAAAGATCTCGACATTAAGTTGGATCAGAAAGTTGTTACACCCAAGTCCAAGAATTTTCTTCGCCAACAATAAAGCCACGTATGACACTGAACCACAAAAAAAATTATAATAATAAATCATTTCCAGGTCTATAGTCCTTTTTTCCTTCTTATACCCAAGAAATAGAAAAGCAAAGCAAAATCTTCACAGCTTGCAGTTGAAATAGAGGATTGAAGGGCAACTAATGATAAGCAAAACCAAATATGATTACAATAAATTGTGAGACAGCAGACCGCAAACCTGAGGTGAGCTATGTAAACCATAAGTTTAGATGAAGATTGAAAATTCTCTCCATCTGCTGCTACCTTTTCAATCATATTCTAACCACAACCTCTACGCATTGAATGAAGAATTTTGTGAACCACAAGACTGTCATTGTAGCCAAGGGCACAGAACCCGCCACACGTGTGAATCTATACTATTTTGCCTGCAAGAAATGAAAACCAGACAGCATGTTCCTCAAATTAATGGCCGTAACAAACTCCATATGTACATATTTTAGTTTAAAATTAAACTAATGAATCTCATTTTCTATATCTTCATTTGCCTGAAATGCCAGTGTTCCAACTGGGGCAACCGCGGTTCTCTACGGAATAGTTTAAAATATTAACTTTCCTTTCAAAATAAGATTATTAATTAAGACCTCCTCTTAAAGCAGAGCTTGAAACTAATTAAACCTTACCAGTGTTTTCAGTTTAGGTTATCCATGCTAATCTTGCTTTCCTGCTTAATCCTCATGTTCATTTTCATCTTCTGAATCTGCATAATAAGTGAAGAGAAACAACTTACAAACAGATAACCAGTTAATCATTAAAAAAAGAAGATAATTAGTTATGAATATTTTCATATCAAGGCATAATAAACAAACGGCTACTTCAATTAAAATTAAGACTAAAGCCCTGACTGAAACTATGATAATTAGTTGAGGCTACCATGACCAAAATCGAGATTTAGACAACGAAAGTAAGAAGCCATTGTATCAGCCATATATGTAATACATTTTAACTTACCAGATCGAACATCTTCACTAAGTTTTCCTCTAGCTTGGATTTGTTTAACAAGCATCCGGTATATCAGCACCCACCAATAAATGTGTAGAACAAGCAAGCAATATAGAAGAGTATTGAACACATAATAGTATATTGGACCATCCACTGGATGCTTTTCCTTATCCAAGGTGAGTATAACCTCGTAGCTGTCACAGAAAAGAGCAAAGCAATTCAAAGAGGAGTTAACTGACATGTGATTGTGAATAATGGAAATTATAACACTCTAGCATTACCCTTTCGGTTGAATAATTAAAATTTCCACAAAATCATAAATGAAAATATTATTATTTTGTGCTTATAGGAAGATTCCAGAAAAATATAGTCATAAACTATCTTAATTGAACTACAAAATGATCAACGATGCATTCAATATCAACTCAATTAAAACTTTCAAAACTAATTACTAGAGTAATATATGGCAGCGTTTGTTATTAATTTCCAATTACACATCTGTTCAAGTAGGAAAGCTTATGGATCGAATGTATGAAAAGACACAGAAAGAACTTAAATGACATATTACTGGTATATCTATAAAAACCAATACTCCAGATTGGTTCCCTAAGAAAACACTAGCATAGTATAGAATTACCCATCTTTTAGACCATAAGAGCAATCAATTCGACCAGTCAAACTGACCAACTAGTCTAAAAGTAAAACCTAAAACAATTTCCATTAAAATATCATATTTCACCAAATTATGAAACAGCGCAAAAGAGATCGCATTTTTGAAAATCTTTAAATAGGATAAAGCCAAGAACAGTGTCAAGACTTGACAAAGCCTTGAGCAAATAATCAAGGCAATGACTTGAAAATCCTCCTAAACTGGTACACAAATCATTTTCTTTCCTTTTCAGCAATAATTGAAAAGGTTTTCGTTTCATAATCAATTGAAGTAACGTGATAGCATGACTGGCATACTTTGACATGGATGGATAGCCTAACCAAAAAGACCAGAAGACATAAAAAATTATTTTATCAACTATCAGTATTTAGGGGGAAATAACTAATTTTGAGTTGCACAGCACTTGAATTAGTAAGAATTCCAGTTTATTAAGAACTCTTGAAGAAAACGCAAATTATGCCTAGATTACAAGAAAACTTCACAGGAAAATGTCAAACAGGTAGAGACCAGGAAACAAAATAGTCAACTGAAAGGTAAAATGAAACATAAGTACATAACTTATACAAACCTTGTACTCCAAAGGATCCAGAATGGGTAGTAAATGAGGCGCAATATGATCCAAGACAGAACAAAAAGAATAAATGCACTGCTAGCAACCATTTCAGCACCAATGTACTTGGACATTTTCCCTATCTCCAGAAACACATCACTAGCATCATGAAGAGCTAAAACAACTGAACCAACACGAGCAAACCTGAACAGAAGAGAAACATAATACCATATGAATACCTTATTAAGCTAAAGTACAATGTAGGCATTAGAGCCATAATCACCGCATAAATGCAAATAGACATTCAAAAGACTTAACAAAGCTCCTTAGTTTTATTCTCTTTCCCCTCTTCATGCACAGACACAGTGTTAATATATACCAGAATTTTTTAATTTTATAAAAATCCAATTGTTTAATGGTTAAAATTAAAAACAGTCTCTTAGAATAGTATTGTCACTTCTGTTTTCTACTAAGAGGCAATAATTAATAAAAATTCATAACACGATATACTTAGAACCTATTACTTATGAAGTTAAGATGACATGGAACATGAATCAAATCAAAGCTCGCAGACAATTGATAATCTTAAATATTGATATAGTTAGCTATTTTCATGAGAAGTTTAGACAAGGTATATTAAAAAAAACAGACAGTCACAAAAGTATAATACATACAAATTACAAATCATAACACTTTGCAAAATACTTGGAAAACAAGGCAAGCAAAGTCATTGAAAATATACCTAAAAATGTACGACAGCACAATTAGAATGACAGTCGCAACATGATGGCTCATGGACACTCCAAAGTCAGACCGCCTTGTTTCCCAAAATATTAAAGCAAATATGGAGTACGTATAAAATCCAGCAGCAAACATGTAGAGTCCCTTTAATTTCAACCTGAAAATGTTAAAAGGTTACATCTCCATCAAACAAAAGTTAAATAGAAAAGTCACAATAAGGAGTTAAGGACTAATGATTTCAAAGAATACATAAAAAAACTGGAATGGAAAAATACATTAATGTGGCATGTAAATAAAAATCTTACTTAATTTTTTGATCTGGCCAGACCTGATCCCCTGGACCCACCCAAAAATTTCTTGTATTAGTGAACCAAGGCTCATCATAAGTTACAGCCAAAGCAAGAATTTCTGCCGATAGATAATAAACACATTTCCATGCTGATTCCTTAAATTTCCTAATTTTCTTTATTCTCTCATCTGTCTGCAAATCCAGCTTCTCATGACCCTTTCCAAAAATCAACTGTCTGCCCAATTTCTGTACATAGAATTTACTTTTCATTGAATAAACAGAACCAAAATATTCAAGGTATTAACAAAGCTAAAGAAAGACAGTTGGCCAAGTTTCACCATAGTTATTACAGTTCAGTAGCAAAATAAGATTTGAAAAAGGAAGAGAAATGGAAAGTTTGCTCTCTGCAATAGATTAATTGAGCCATCCAAGTGAGAAGGGGAAACATGCTTATCAAAGCATGAGATGAATATGAATCACTGTATTTGTAGTCTAGATGTTCATTGAGTTTATTATCCTCAAGAGCAAATAATCATTAACCTGAAATAATTCAATACCACACGGTTTTTAAAGTCACATCTAAATAACCAATAAAGGAATGATTTCGGCAGCCAATATACACGAATATTAAGAGAGATACGAGTCAGAATCCTAGTTGAGAGATGACCAAATCGCCAGCAGAATCAACCGTCAAGGTCATGGACTTGTTGGCCACATAAACCAATTGCTCAAGTAAAAGAAAAGAATAAGAGTACACGACTTGACAAATTCACATGCTTAGCAAGATTATGCACAAAAATTAGATGTAGATTTAAATTAGCCAAACCAATAGAAAGAAACACCTGTACAATGCTTCGTTTTTCCAAAACACATAAAACAAACAATTGCGAAAACCGGGCAGCAAATAATTATCCTTCGCTTGATGATTAAAAAAGATTGAATTAGAATACAAATTCAAGGACACTACTCGAAGAATTAAAATAGAGCCAAAACATCACTTCCGAGCCGAAGCAGAAACTACTCTAGTTTTAATGGTATTCAAAGCAGCAAGTGCGAATTCAATTCACCATTTGATCCTAATCCGCTCATCGTCGATAAAACACACAAACAAACGAATCTCTGACAAAATGTTTAAAAGCAAAAGAGAAGCTCAAGATCACGTCACGTGGAGTAAAAAATCCTGTATACGAATAGTGATGAGAGTTGCCAAGACGGTACCTCGAAAATGAATCTATCGAGGAAGAAGCGGACGGTGGGGAAGAAGATAGCGAACAAGGGGAGAATGACGAAATCTTCATAGGCAGGGTAAGATTCATGGTGCCAGTCAACGGAGCTGAGTTGCCGAATCCAATCCATGGAAGAATCGTGAAGGCGGAGGAATTTTCTCGGGAAACAAACAGGGAGATAACAAGTAACGAACGAACGAATCAATCTAATTGATATGCATGAAGATGATATGATGTGAGCGAGATACGAGTATTTTTCTTCTCGGAATGGAAAAAGCTTCCTTTCGCCCACAGGAGGAGAGCCTCGTTGGACTCACACGACTCGATATGGCTGGCTGCAATTCCAGAGGTATTTATATAGATTCCCCGATTCTCATTTGGTGGACGAAATTGCCCTCACTTCTTTTGGAATAGTATACTGTGAGGCTGTGAGCTCTAGAAAGAAATCAAGAATATATAATAAATGCTGGAGAAAGTTGACCATTATAGCTACCCTTTTCTTAATTTCTGATCAATAGCAGAGAAAAGATTTTGATTGTTGTTGTAATTTGTTTTTAAAATTTTGGTTATAGTACTATTTTGATTCTCAATGTTTGCATGAAGTTTAATGTTGATCCTCAATTTTTTTTGTCAATTTTATCCCTCGAGCATAACACCGTTAACTTTTACCGTTAAATGATGACGTGACTTGCTTATGTGGCACACCTTCTCTCCTATGTGTCATATTTTAAGGACGCGGCATGACACATTACTGGCATATCGCTGCCACGTCACCCCAGATGATGATGATGAAAGAGAGGAGATGATGATGTGGCAATGTGGAGGGTGTGCCACATAAGCATGTCACGTCATCATTTAACGATAAAAGTTAATGGTGTTACACTCGAGAACCAAAATCGACCAAAAAAAAACTTTGAGGACCAAAATTAAACTTTTGAAATATTGAGGACCAACATTAAACTTCATGCAAACATTGAGGATCAAAATAGTACTTTAGCCTACAATTTTTAAATCTACTTTTTATTCACAATTTTATTTTTAAGAACTTATAATATATTTTTTAATTCTAAAAAAATTATAAATGTCAAACTTATTAATTTATACGCCCTAAATAATTGATAACCATACTAATATGATTTTTTTAATTCGAAGTATTCATCAAGAACAATAATAACTAATTTCATTACATCTTAGACTTTTTGAAAGGAATATTTAGTATTAACTACAAAATTCTCTTTATATACATCAGACGATCAAACCCCTGCTAATATGACATGTTAAATAAATACTAATATTAATCATGTTAACTAGTCATCTTTTAGCTGCCTTGTACTCATTTTTATATAAGTAGTTTTTTTTTTAGACTAGGGTATCCGTCTAGCATAGCGACTAATCCCCTCGCTAAATTGTAGGCATCTCGAAGAGTGGGACAGTTAGCCCAAGAATTTGAAGCTGCTCCATACCCAAGGTATGAATCGAACTTCTGACACTTAGTTAATAATAGATGATTCCATTCCACTCAAGTGGTGATTCAGGCCAAAAATAATAATAATTTAGTAGTGATACTATTATTATGTGGCCATGACACATCATGTGAGAATAAGAAATGAATTAGTATATCTATAATTTATTAGTATATCAAATTAAATAATAAAAAATATTTATTTTTTATATACTTCTAATAACTACTCATAATTTCTATTTTTTATATTATGTCTCGTCATATCATATATTTAACTTAATTTTTATTTATAAAACAGTTATTTTATGACACAAATAATCATAGATTATATAAAAATTAAAATAAATATATGATTTTAAGATATGTGAGAGAGAAATGGAGATAATATGTATGGGTAGTTAACAAAAATAATGGGTTGTTAAGAATATAATGGAGAAGTAAATAATTAATATTACATATTTTTTTATAAGAAATATTATATAATATAAAATTGAATTGTTCAGGCAAAAAAAATTTTGAATTGTGATTCTGTTAGATATTTAAGAGTGATCTTATCTTTTTTACTCTTAAATTAAGATTTATGTTTTAATTATGTCATATATTTTTTTTGTTAATTTCATCATATTATATATATATATATATATATATATATATATATATATATATATATATACTTATAAAAAATTAATGCATTTTAATTATTAAAACTACATAAAAAAATCATATAGTGAAAAACATCTAAATGGATATTTATTCACTAGAAGTAATATAGTTTTATCTTTGATTTTTATGGAAAGAAAAAAAAAAGAGAAATAGACGATTTGGTCCTTGAAAAATCGTTATAATAAACAATTTAGTTAGTATCTATCTCCTAAATGATATGGTTGTTAAAAGTTAATGTGGCAAGTGGTAACTGTTAAATTCATTTTTTTTATTATAGTTAAATTCATTTTCTTTCAATTAGGATTGCCTACTGACCTTTAAAATAATAATAAAAACAGAAAATTTGAAAGTAGAGGTGTTCTTTAGGGAGGGCTTCTTCTATGACTATTTGGCGGAAGTCAAGCCAAATTTTTTGTTTTCATTATTTAAATATGATTAGAGAATTCTAGTTAGCAAAAAACTTGACATTTAACAATTTAAATTAATCATTTGAAGAGATTACAACTCGCATGTTAATTATTGAGGAATTAAATCATTAATTAATCAATTTGTTAAGGACTAAAAAGAACATTTTCTCTTTTCTCGATCAATGATAGAGTTTTTAGCTTTAGAGTTTTTTTTTACTTTACTAATATGAGTTGGCACAAATGATCCAAGATCTGGAAGAAAATTCTCGCCTCACCCATGAGTGAGGGTTCAAATCCCTCTGAAGTCATCTAAAATTTCGCTTGGCGGCATCCCTCTTCAGAGAGATCTCCTGGCATCCAAGGGCTAATTGAATAGTTGCGACTGGGTAAAATTGCTTGCGGTTTAGGTCTGTGCAGTTGTTGGTCTTCCTAATATGCTACTAGTGCCTTCCCTTACTATATTTTTTATAAAAAAAAATTAATTCTTCTCAATTACTAAGAAAAAATCTTTTTATCAAAAAAAAAGAAGAAATCTTAAACAGTGTGTTTAGGAGCCCATCATGAAATTAATTATAATTAACAATGAAATTAGATGAAAAAAAAGTGATGACATCATGATGACTAAAGAGGCATATTATACCCTTATGAATTATGATTCATTAATCAACAATGAATACATGAATAATAATAATCATAACAATAATAATAAAAGAGATAGTAATACAAATGAAAATAAAATTGATTGCAGTTATATTTAATAGGGGTTTTGCTAACCATAATAAGAAAGTTATATTATTTATCTAAGTTTTGGATAAAAATTCAGTATTACGGTACTATTGAATTTCAGTATGTTCCCCTAATCATGTACTGACATTTGTTAATATTAATAAAAAAAATTCACATCAATAAAGATCCATCCTAAATAAATTAATGATTAACTAATTAAAAAGATGTACTGAAATTTAATACTACCACCGTACTACTCAACATCTTCATATAAGTTTTAATTTGTCATTATATATTTGACTAGGTATATGAAATTATTATGAAGTATCCTCTTTTTCTTTATTTGCATTTATTGCTTAGTATCCTAAGAATATTATTTCGCGTATACCAATTCTGAATTTATTATTATTTTCTATGGCCGTTGATGTCAACCACAATTTAAGATAAGGTACTCCATATAAGTGGAAGGTAGTCCAAATTATTTGCAGCCCGAAAATGGAAAGGAAAAAAAAAATGGAAATGGGATAAAAGTTTAATGGTACTGTATCACTGAATTTTAATACATCCTTCTAATTATGTAGTGCCATTTGTTAATATTAATAAAAATTCGCATTAATTAGGACCTACCTTAAATGATTTATGAACCAACTGATTGGATGGATGTACTGAAATTTAATACTATTGTACCACTCAACATCTAAAAATGATAGCATATAAAGGTCTAAACATGGCCAAGGGCCACAGAGTTATTGTTATTTATGCTTCATTCATTGAGGTAACTTTTCCGTGGTCCAATACTCCAAAGTAGATATTTAATTAGCCTCTCAAAATAGGTCTAAATTCACCCACTTCATCAATTTTGAATCTTATGTACAGTATAGAAAGGTACACCAAATGAATTTCACATGGCCAAATTTTTTTTTTCAACGAAATTTAATATTAGTCCTCAACGTTTTAAACAGTTATTTTAGGTCCTCAATATTTTTTTTGTTAAAATTGGTCATCTAGCGTAACATCTATATGATTTTGTCAATAATTGCTGACGTGGAAGGTTTATATGGCACACCTTCTCTCCTACGTGTCATATTTAAATGACATGGCACCCTCTCTCACTCAAATTCAGTAAAACAATGCCGTTTTGATTCATTTAAATGTCCTGTTTTGAATCAAAACGACGTCGTTTTGCTGAGTTTGAGTGAGAGGGGGTGCCATATCATTTAAATATAATACGTAGAAGAGAGGGTGTACCACATAAGCCTTCAACGTCAGCATTTAATGGCAAAACCAGACGGATGTTACGCTAGAAGACCAATTTTAACCCAAAAAAAATGTTGAGGACCTAAAGTAACTTTTTGAAACGTTGAGGACAAATATAAACTTCTTGCAAACGTTGAAGGCTAAAAGAATAATTTGGCCAATTTCGCATATATAAACTACACTTAATATGAGACACAAGGGGGAGTGATGAGAGAAAAGAGATGATTAACCTTTCATATATTTTTTGTTATTTAAGTGTTGATATCTTCTCTAAAATATTTTAATTTGGAGTATTTTAAATTTATAAATGAGAATAATAATGAAGGATTAAAGATTGATCTTTCATTATCGTCATTTCTAATTTTTATCCTTCTAAACAAGGGAAAATATCTTAAAAATTTTCTCTTTCCTTTCCTTTTAGCCTTCTCCTCTTTAATTTTCAATCCAAACATACCTTTAAAATTTTGTTATATAGATTGATTTTACTTCAAAAACTAATTTGAGCAAATATTTTTGGTCCATAAACCTGGAAAGGCGAAGGTCAATAGTCAATCCAATCCTCAAAATTGAAAGTTTTGAATGACTAACAAATTAATAATAGGATTAAGAGATCTGAAATTTTAATCCAGATTATAAAAATACTCTTCAAAGAATATAACACCGACAATCTTTTATCAATTTTATCTCACAATTATTTTTGTAAAGAGATACAAGTAACAGAAAGAAAAATGAGAGGGTGTCGTAAGTGTAAGTAATTTGGTATTGTTTAAATAAGGTTTCGAGTCTGAAAATTTATAATACAGTTATTTTTATTGGGAGACTCTCTCACCATAACTAAGTGTGCGACGTGGGTTGTGAGTCAATTTTGAATTAGTCGAGACAGTGCATCGAAAACCGGATAGATAACAAAAAAAAAAATGATAAGAAAATTTAGGGTTTGACAACTGTTCTTAATTTTTTAATTGATTAAAATGCATATGTAATAATTAGCAATTATATACAGATATCAATATTATTAATTTTTTCTAAACTCTTTTCAAAAACAAATTAATCAAATATTTTTTTTTATTCTTTTAAAATTTGTTTTCAAAAACTATTTTCCTAGATTCTTAAAATTTTCATACAAGCAAATTAAAAGCAAGACCATTTTAGTAAAGTGGTGAGTAAGAGGAAATGAGATCGGAGTTTTTTGGTATAATACATGGGAAGGGGCACATTTGTCATTCTAAGTTCAGAAGACAAACCGCATGATGCACGAATTAGCGAGCAAGATACACATTTGTGTTGGGTAGGTCTATGATGCAACTTATTGCATGTATGTAATGTAATTTAGATTAATAGGATTGTGACATGTGGATAGGATGACTTGAGATCTAAGAAGTACGGACACACCTGTTCTATGGCGTGTCGACGTGTCGGACACGTGTCCGTGTGTCCGACACGCTGACACACGTGCGACACACTTGTGACACTCTGTCTCTACTTTTCTCTTCAAGATGTATATATATATATAATATACTATGTATATATATATACACTCTGTTAATATATATGACATCATGAATATTGTAATTTTTGAAGCTTTTATCAATATTTATAAATATTTTCTGTCCTCTTGAAATTAAAATATGTATATATATATATATATATATATAATTTATATATAAATATATACAGTGTCGTGTCCTGTAATTTTAAGAATCGACGTGTCGAGGTGTCCGTGTCCGTGTCGTGTCGCGTGTCCGTGTCAGTGTCTGTGCTTCATAGCTTGAGATGCAATGCAGTTTTTCACATGTCACAATCCTATCGGCCGAAATTGCATTGTATGTATGCAACAAGTTGTATCATAGACTCACCCTAAGTATAGACTCATATTCAACTATTAAATTTAAGACGAATAAAGTTGATCTAAACTACAAGTGATTTGGTATCGTTTAAGTAAGATTTCGAATTGAAAATCTTGTGAATATAGTTATTTTCGTTAAAAATTTCTTCTATCATAACCAAATGTACGGTATGAATCGAATTCAAATTAGTCGAGATAAAAATTTAAAGACCGAACAATAAAAAATATTAAATCTATGGCTTTCTCCTGACCCCCCCTAAAAAAATGAATCTATGGTTATAAATGCTATAAAATTGACAGATGCATGTGCGTGGATGTGAAGGTTATCAAGAAAATATAGCCTCTTGACTTGAGACCTATAAAACAAAAAGAAACAAATAACTTTCTTATTATTGCCATTGTGGGTAGATAAAATCCACAATTAAATATTAATTTGTTGGCCTAATTTCTATGAATTCAATTAAATATAATTATGATATCCTGCAAATGAGTCATAACCCCTTGGCCTGTCCAGCATCTCACTTGGTTTAAAACAGAAAAGTTGGTACATATACGGAATGAGATCATTAAAACTTATATAATTTTGTTCTATGTTCATAATTAAAAAGGGTCCTACAATGCATATGGGTCCCCATCTAAAAAGGGTCAGATCTCATATATACATAAACTTAATCTTGTAAATAAATATAGAGGCAAAATACTATTTAGTCCCTGAATTGTTGGTCAACTACTATTTAGTCGTTGAATTTACCAAAAATACTATTTAGTCCATGAATTTATCAAAAATGCTATTTAGTCCCCCGAATTTGTAATTATGTCAACTATTTAGTCCTTAAACTTAGTAAAAATACTATTTAATCCCCAAATTTGCAACTCTGTCAAAGTCTCCTAACTATTACCCGTTAGAGTTGACAGAGTTTCAAATTCGGGGATTAAATAGCATTTTTGCCAAGTTTGGGGACTAAATAGTTGACATAGTTACAAATTTAGAGACTAAATAGTATTTTTGTCAAATTCGGGGACTAAATAGTTGATATAGTTACAAATTTCGGGGACTAAATAGTATTTTTGATAAATTCGGGGACTAAATAGTAATTTGACCAACAATTCAGGGGCTAAATAGTAATTTGCCTCATAAATATATAAAAAATCAAATTACTCTTTTGGTCCTCAATGTTTGCATGAAGTTTAATATTGGCCCTCAACATTTCAAAAAGTTATTTTAGGTCCTCAACGTTTTTTTTGTCAAAATTGATCCTCTAACGTAACATCTGTCTAAGAACCAATATTAAACTTCGTGCAAACGTTGAGGACTAAAATAGTAATTTAGCCTTAAAAAATATATATTTTTAGGATTTGAATCCAGAAGCCACGTCTGGTTCACAATTTTTAAGGAAGGGAATGGCTAAGATATGTTAGCCTTGTTTGGTACAAATTTCATGGTTGAAAGGGTTTTTGCTTGTACTAGACTTGTTGTTTTAATGAATTTTCAGATTAAGAAAAGAAAAGGGTTTTTAATAAAAAAAAAATTTGGACATGGACACATAGCCCTCAAAGAGAGAATATCCAAACCTTCCATGAGTAATGGGAGGGGTTGAGTTTTATTTTGATCATTTTGCCTTGACTTTAGAATTTTTATTTTGATGATTTTTTATGAAGGATAAAAGTGATATTTTATTCCAAATTTCCAATCTTATTTCTTTCTAACATTCATTTTATGAAGTGTATAATCATATCATTTTCATTCCCAGTACTTCAAAATAAATTCTCCTATCAAATGGGCCAATAATCTCCAAATCATATGCCAACAATCCAACCTAACCTCCAGGCTCACCCACTATGTTCATAAATAAGTGGATATAATTCAAAAGAATGTAATTTAAAAAGTAATTTAACATAATATTTTCTTGTAATTGTAAATTTTAACTGGATATATATATTTTTTACCAAAAAAAAAACTAGATATATATCTTTTGTCCACTAAACTTTTCAAATCTCAGGTCTCAACTTTCTGGAACAAATATTACTGCTGCAATTAAGTCCCAGAAATTTCTTCTGCCAGCTCGAACTCGCCTTTCTTTCATACTGAAGAATGATCTGTGAAACATGGAAGAGAATTGAAACCTCTCACAGGAACTCCATTAAGAGGCATTCACATAATGCTACATTCTGCAAGTATTTCAATTTTCAAAGAAGCTGCTTCTAGCCTTCTACCCACTCTCCAAGAGCAATTCCTGTGATGTAAGCAAAGCAGAATCAGAAATCATGCTTGAGTTTTCCCACAATCTTCTAGTAGCAAACTAGCAATACAACAACAATAAACAAAGCTTTTTTCTACTAGGTGGGGTTGGTTAAATGGATGAAGTTATGCCAATGTATTTTATTTTTGCTCATTTCTATAGTTAATCTTCTATTAGCTATATGTTGCACTTTTTATTGTCAGCCAAATTTCATGAACAGAATAATAGTGTAAACGCCATTTTTTTTTTAAAAAAATCCTATTCCTGTATTCAATTGCTGGCTCAGTGAAAGAAGAATGGTAATACTTGCCTGAGAGACTAAAATGCCTTATGAACATGAGAGTTGTTTTGTTTTAAGTTGAAACTTAAAACCTTATATTTGAGATTTAAGGAAACAGGTTTTACTAGAAGTAGTTCTTTTCCCATTTACTGCTCTCTCTCCCATCAACATATAAGAAAGTCACTTCTGACCGAAAAAGTTAGAGACTCAAACACAAGAAGACACTTTTCTAGAATTTTCATTTTGCATGATCTGAGCCTCAGAGGTCATGAGTTCAAATACTGGAAATAGCCTATCTGCTTGCTTCCAGGGGGGTAACAATACCAATAATGATACTAGGTAGGCTTATACCTTACAGCATGATGCCCTTAATCTAAAATTCTAAAGTTCCATTTTCCCCTTTCCTTGCAAAATCACGTTTGAAGCAAAAAGTTGAGTTTCAATCATCAGTTAATCAATAGGTATTTCATCTTTCACTCCTCATCATTCAATGATTTTTTTTTATTAAAATTACTCTTAATCATATCTTGGTGCTTTATATTTTTGAATCCCTAACTCTGTTTCGTCCGCTTCATAGATAGATTTCAATTGAATTACAATTACTGCAATAAATTGCATATAATAATCGGCCATTGGAAAAATGCATTCCTCTCGCATAAACGAGAATGTACAGTTAATACCTTGAATCGAGGATTTAAGAGAGATCCTTGGAGTTGAGGAAGAACGCAGTAGAGCATAAAATGGAAGCAACGAAAGCAAAAATTGCGAAACAAATCATCAAGGAAAACCCAGCTACGACCAAATCCAAGATTACCAGCACACTCAAACCCATCACCATCGTCATATTCTTCTCACGCTTCTCCTTCTTGTTCAGAGAAGACCAAGCGGAATAATCCAGAAGGAAATCGGAGGAAACGTCTGGATTCTTTCTACGCGATAATAGAGGAGGAGCATTTCTCAGAAATCAAATCAGAACCTTCAAAGGCATCAAATTTAGGGAGGTAAATTACGAACACGATTCGGGAAACTAGAGAATGTTTCTGAATTTTCAGAGTGAGGTGATGCCATGGCTATATCGATATGGCAAGTTCTCAGGTCTCAATACTCTATGGATTTTACATAATTATTTACATTACACGTAACACTCAATTTTCTTTTTTGGCAAAAAGCATGTTTTATCCCCAAATTTTATATAAATTCTCGGTTTGGTCCTAAACTGATTTTGCTGCTACCAGCTAATTTCGTTCCAAAGTTTTGATTTACAATCAATTTTATCTCCAAAATTTTAAATTTTATTCTAACACTTAAAATCTACCGATTAATAATAATATGACATCTAACATTTTATATTAATGTTAATCAAGATTGTTAAAATCTAGATTTAAATATTAAAATCTTGTTAAATCCTGTATAAAATTGTTTTGGTGCAAAATCGCCGTAGAATTAGTGGAATAGGTAGAATCGGATAAAATTACATAAAATCTCGATTTTACATAGCAATTCAACGATTTCACCACAATATACTTGTTTGGAGCCTATTATCATACACAAACAAAAAATCAAAAATTGGTTGGAGGGATACCTGTTGATTGCTGAAGGGGAATATCTGAATATGGAATTACAAAATCAAAATGCTTCATTCTATATTATTATCATACACAAACAAAAAAAAAACATTTTAAATTGCTTTATTTATATTTAATATGCTGTTACATTATATGACTACTTCTGCTACATCCAACTTTTAAAGATCTATTTCTAATACCCACTACAAAAATTGAACTCAAGGTAATAATGACTAGATGCAGTAAATATTTTCCTCCTACACACCCATCACATGCAATGCTCACTAACAAAAGAGGCACCTATAGATTTACATGTTGTCATTGGCAGAAAGAACCAATTTAATTTTAAATAACTTCATCACCAATCTTGCTTTCCATTTTTTTTTCCATCATTGAGCCTTGTGAATCAAGTGCTTTAATAATGGTCTCTCTCCCAGTATGCTTGCTTGGATAATGAATAAAAAAATCAGAAATTCAAGGGCTGAACTGAGCAGAACAACTTTCTCAAAAGCCACTTGGTCCTAAACCTGGATAATAATCAAACTTCAATTGTCACTTTTCATTCATAAAAAGCTGAAAATGTGTTTCTTTCTTTCTTTCTTTCTTTTCTTGAGGGTTCATGAATCACGACAGCATGAAAGATTGAACCTATGAATAATCTTTGCCAGAACAAGATTTTACATATATACCTGAGGCAGTCATGGGCTTTCTTCGTGGAAGAGGTTTGAATTCCTTGCGGTCAATCACAACGGCGTTAGATGTTAGAAAAGCCTTGGCCACGGATGCCGAATGCTCCAGACAACATCGAACTACCTGCAACAATGTTCAAAACCTTGTACAAATAAGTTACATCCCCATTGAATAATTTCTATAAATAGATCTTTTTATCTTTTCTCTCTCTCTCTATCTTAATCTTATGAAGAAGACTGATAGAATCTTTCTAACACTTGGGATGAAAGAGGATGATTAGAAGGAAGGAAACAAGTGGTGAACTCAATGTAAAATCTGAACAATGAATTCACCAACTTGGGAAGTCCTTAGGTAGGACAAAACCCCAATACAATGATAATAATTCCAAAGACACTAACAAATAAAACAAAGTTATACTGAAACTCTGAAAGCAGTGAGATCAGACTTTCTTCCTCTTTCGTATCAAAGACATTCAAACGCTCATACCTTTGCTGGATCGATTATCCCAGCCTGCATCAGATCTTCATAACAGTCTTTGGCAGCATTGTAGCCAAAATTCACGTTATCATTTGATAAAACCTGCAAGATTTGAGGAGTCTCAGCCAATTGATTCAAGATTATAAAATCAGAAAATCTAAAAAGCTAATTTATTAACTAATCTCTCAACATACTCAGGACCTTATTTATGACAACGCTGCCATTTACGCCAGCATTTTTGGCTATCAATTTTGCAGGGTAGCTTAAAGCTCTTCTGAAGATCTCAGCCCCAATCTGCAGATATTAGTTTCATATAAATTTGCAATATCTCGAGCAATCAACTCACAGCACAAGATCAATAGTTGTGAAAAACAAGGAAAACATAACGATATGATATTTCTATGATAGTATAGATTATATCCAAAAACTAGGGAAAATGAAAAAGAAGTTTACTTTCTGTTCTTCATTATCCAGGAGTTCTTTGATACCATCAACCTTCTTGGACAGCCTTAAAAGGCTACAGCCACCGCCAACTACGATTCCTTCCTCAATTGCTGCCTGTAATTTGCTAAGTTAGAATCTAAGCCATACATGATAAATTTATCATCAGTCAAAACCAAGAAAAACAAATACCTTGGTTGCATTTAGAGCATCTTCAATTCTTAGTTGTTTATCCTTCAACTCTACTTGTGTTTGTGCTCCTACCTGTGATACATATTTCAGAGGGCTAAAGTAAACTCTCCATCTAATACTGAGAACAGAATTCTTAAACAATAATTCAAATCACCTGAAGAATGGCAATGCCCCCTGATAATCTTGCTATCCTTTCATTCAGTATCTTCTTTTGGAAAATTTCTTCAGTGTTCTGCAAAAATATGAAACAATATTGCTAGTAATCCCAGGATATGCTAAATATCATCATATTCCTTCTAAAACCTTGCACTGATCAAGTGTGAAGAATTTCAAATGGCAAAGTTCAGCATGGGGATGCAAGTGAAAGCTAGAAGCACCTCAACAAGCTTCTTGATTTGAGAAACTCGCTTCTCAACAGCTTCTCTATTGCTCCCATCAGTAACTATCAATGTAGAATTCTTTGTTATAACAACCTTAGTAGCAGAACCCAGAAAATCCTTGCTAGCCTTTTCTAAGGTCAAACCCATATCGTCTCTGATCACAGTGCCTGCACACAACATATGAAGAGTTCTCAGAATGCAGAATAGTAAAGATCATAAGATGACTCACTTAAATGCTATAGTTCTTACTATGGAAAAAGGACATACTCCGAAATTACTGAAGTTTCCCAATTTTATGTTTCATTATAATGATACCAATGAGAATCAGTATTATGATTAATGAGTAAATTATCATTTTAATCCCTAAAAGATGCAATTTGTCTCAATTTAATCCCTAAAAGTCTGAAAGATAGAAATGTCAAATTTAGTCGCTGAAAGATGTCATTTGTCTCAATTTAGTCCCTCAAAGTTGAAATTTTTCTTAATTTAGTCCCTGACAATCTCCATTGACATAACTAACGGAAAATTTTTCAGGGACTAAATTGAGACACTTGCATCTTTTAGGGACTAAATTTGACATTTTCATCTTTTAAAAACTAAATTGAGGCATATTACATTTCTGAGAATTAACTCTGTTAATATGGATTAAGTAATTTCCAGTTTTCAGCTTGCCATATACCTAATATGAATCATGCCAGTACATATTCTGATAGTCTTAGCAGTTGCAGTCATTAACATCTGACAGAAGTATATATATTATTCTAGTTGTCTTGATATATATATTCAAAGAAAATAGACTTGAGCTTCGAAATTGGGGCGCTTAATCTTCTACCTCCAGTCAAGGTGGCAATGTCATCTAAGTAGTGGCTCTTACGCTCACCAAAGGCAGGAGCCTTAATAGCAGCTGCCTTCAGCACGCCTTTGAGTTTATTTCTAATAACTGGAGCCAGAGCTTCCTGCTCAATGCCCTCTGCAACTATCACAATTGGATACTTCTCTTTCACGGCATTGTCCAACATTTTAAACATCTCCTTTGGGTTTGTGATTTTTTTGTCAACCAAAAGTAACTGCAACCACCAAAGAATTGTGCACCATCTAATTATTCCATAGAATTTCATGCCAGGCATTTAAATACTCATTGTCCTACCTTGCAGTCGTGGAACTCCACGGTCCTCTTTCTTCGGTCAGTGACAAAATACGGAGAGAGATATCCACGATCGAATTGCATTCCTTCAACAATCTCTAGACTATTCTCAGTACTCTTTCCTTGTTCAATTGTCACTACTCCCCTCCTACCTACTTGATGAAGAGCATCAGAGATCAAGTTACCCACTACATAGTCATTACCAGCACTGACTGCGGCAACATCTTTAAGTTCATGATCTTCAACCTAAAGATACACAATTAATGTTATAATTAATCAGCTAATTCTTAACTTGTTCAATCATCTAGGAAGTAACTCTAAAAGATGCTAAAGGTGCATAAAGATAGACTAGCTCTCACCTCTCTGGAAATCAATTTGAGTTCAGAAACAAGGGCAGTTGCTGTTTTCTCAATCCCACGAGCAATTTGAACAGGATTCATTCCAGCCGCAATAACCTACGAAAGAAAAAATTATTGGCCAGAAAAGAATTGTATGTTACAGATCAAAAACTAAAAACGCCCTTCCAAATCAATACTATATAGTCAATGATATGGTAACAGGGTCAAGGGTCAAAAGCTAAGATTCAATCTTCATCTATTTCACTTTTAAAGTATACATATTTGAGTGAATGATTATATGCCGACTGAAGTACAAAGGATGCTCCGGCACAACATACACCTAGCGGTCTGTACCTTAATCCCCTCTGTGATTAGGCCATGAGCAAGAACAACAGATGTAGTTGAGCCATCACCAGCTAGGTCATTTGTTTTTGCACCAGCTTGTCTCACCAATTTAACTCCAACATTCTCCAATGGATCTTCCAATTCAATCTGAAAACAAATTTGGGAGAATAGAAAAATGGGGGAGAAAATAGGCTCATTATAAAATATATAGATACATTATAGAAAGTACAATAAGAAATGGTATAATGCCTTCGTCAAAAAAGAAATTAAAAGAGGAAAAGGAAGCTCAAGATGTAAGAGGAAAATTTTCAGAGAGAGGAAGGATGTTAGTAGAAGGTTTAATATTTCAAAGAAGCTCAAGATTTTAAATTGTTTTGTATTTAACAAAGAAAAACCCCAGAAAATCATAATGAAACATTTGTAGTAGTACCAAAAACTATTTAAATTGTAGCATAAGCTACAATCGCAGGTAAACTACTTGTGTAATTTATCAGTCTATCAAATAGGCAGAGTATCTATGCATTATAGGTAACGAAGAACTTTTCCTAATTAGGTGTTCTATGAAAAGAAAATAAAGTAAGAGGGTGAATCTTAGAGCAACAATAAGGTTGCTGCCATGTGAATAGAGGTCACAGCCTCACAGGTTCAAAATGTTGCGTACATCTTACCCTCCGCAGACCGGAGATTCATGCACTAGGCCGTGCTACATAAAGTACCCCAATGTTATTTACAATCCCTAGGCAACACTACAAACACTCAAACATTGAAAAATTAAACTCCAAAAATGGAAGAAAACCTGTAGAATAAAAACCTACCTACCTCTTTGAGAACAGTTTCTCCATCATTTACTATCTTGGGTGGTCCATACTTGTTCGGCAGCACGACATTTCTCCCCTTGGGACCCAATGTAACTCCAAGCAGCTCCGCCACCACGTCCGCCCCTGCCTGCACCCACCAAAACAACTCAATTGAAATCTTGTGAAACGAAAACAAAATTTGAGGGTTTAAATAACAATGAAAAAAAGAGAGTTCAGAATCGTAACCAAAAGCTTCTTCGTGGCCGAGCCATCGTGGTTGAAGTAAAGCTCTTTGGCCATTGCTCTTGGGTACAGAACAGAAGGCGATGATGCTCGGAGTTTGGGAAACGATGGAGTGGTGAAGGAGAATGCGGATATAGGGGATGGAGAAGATGCCATGGCTATGGTGTATCAAAAATTATGAACAATTTGGAGGATAAGATCACAAAGAGGAAGTGGGTAAAATAGAAAAATATCACAGAACTTTCATATTGATAATACAAATAAACAGAATGAAAATATCTCAACTATCTTGGCCAGAAAGAAGATAACGGTTATAAACTCTAATAAAAAATGAGAACTTTCGCTCCTAAAAAAAATTTAAATGATCATTTTAGTCCATACAAATTATAATTTAATAATTAATTTTAATTTAATATTTAAAAAATAAAAAAAATTAACGTTGAAATATGAAATTAGTAGAATTTGATCAATTGATGTCTTCTTTCAAATATTAAAATTACTTAATAAATTAAGGGTTAAAGAAAAAAATCTATAAGAAATTAATATAGTATAAATCACAAAGGATCAAATTGAAATTAAATAAATATTTCAGAACTATATTGGTAATAATCGTAAAACTAAATTAAAACTGAATCCAAATTAAAAAAAAAAGGTCAAAACCCCAGATTGGTCCTTTATGTTTGCACGAAGTTTCATATTGGTCCTTTATGTTTCATAAAGTCTAAATTGGTCCTTTATGTTTGCAAGAAGTTCCAAATTGGTCCTTCCGTCCACTTCCGTCAATTTTTTAAGTTAAGTGCTGACGTGTCATGCCACGGCATCGCCACATCAGCGCTACGTCATTGACACGTCATCACATATGATATTATATGATGACGTGGCATGACACGTCAACTTAGATGAACACGTAAGAGAGATAAAATGTCCACGTGAGCACTTAAGCTTGTACTTCACAATCAAAATATACTTAAAAGGGAATTTAGTGGCTGTCCTTTTCAAACCGCATTATAAATCGTAGACTGAAAATGGTGGCAGAGAGGTGGTACATGGGGTTGGATTTTGGTCTATATAGCAGATTACGAACAGAGGATGCTTTGGCCAATGATTAGGGTTGTCAGTAAGATCGAGATTGGTGAATGGTGATCCTTTGTTAGTTTAGTTGCCATTTATCAATTTCAATACGCCACTTGGAACTACAACAACCTATCTAACTCCTAAATTATTTGTTACCAGGGAAAAAACAAGGGATTTAGAAAGGAATCATCATTATCAATAAAAAAAACTTGAAAATGGTATATGAAACTAGCCACCCCTGGTGGGACGTATGATGGGTTTGTGAATAGTGGCTTTCTTACACCACAAACTAAATATTCGTAGGAAAGTAGTTTTTATATCTTTGTCATAAGATTCTTCAATAAAAAATTAATACTGATTTATACAACTCATCTCTTTCATGACCGGTTCTTTTTCAAAAAAGTTACACGTTTTATTTTAATTGGAGAAGCTGATAAGTGATAATAAAAATATAAGTAATTGCATATAAGTCTTGTCCATATTTGTATATCTATCTGATTTTAAGTAATCTTCTTGGTTGGAATATCACTGTAAAATTTTCTAATTATGTCGCAAATTTACCTTATAGGATCAGGAACAGGATAGGAAGAAGAAATGGGAAGAGAACAAAAAAAATGCCGTTCTAGCATATTTATTTTACTTTCATTGAATTCTCTTTCAGTTCATCCTTACTGTGTATTCAGGCCAGAGGTATTACAGCTTCAAGAAACCATTTTGAATTCCAACAGATTTAGAAAAGAGTTCAGCTTTCTTTGTTTTCAATAAAGAAATGAAAAGAAGGGCGGCTCTAGAGAGGTCCATTATAGTGAGAAGTGGAGAATGGAGTACGCATAAACATGATGCTGACTAATATTTTGACAGATACCAATAAGCTAATTATGGCCTATAGTTGAGATAAAGGCTTTGGATGGACTTTTTTATGTAATGTTTTTCTTTGGAAAATGTGTGTATGTATTGAATTATTGATGTCTTTGACGATTTGGTTACACTATCTGTTGAATTTCAATGCCAATAGCATAAGATAATCATGATCCAAAATCTATAGTTGGTGTTTAGAGCCAGATAAAATATTAAATTAAAATTTTTAGTTGTTTCTGTATGATTAACTTTATGTTCGAGACATGTGTAAAATGAAATTGATTGTCATGATTCAACTGAGACAATAAGAAGTTGAAGAAGATGAAGAGTGTTACCTGAGGTAGTGATTTTGGTGAGCTCTAGTGATATGTGACCTAGAAGGCACAAAGGATCAGAACCACAAGGGGGCTGGAGCCCCTGTCATGGACTCCGACGGTCAAGTTAACACTATTGAAGAGATAAAAGGAGGCTTAGGGAAAGCCATGATAAGGAGATTAAAATTTTACCTCGACGTGGAAGGTTTTATACTTTAGTCGGAAGGGGCAATAAGGTCAGAGGCATGTAACATTGACACAAACAAACACAGGATATGACAACTAACATAGAAACTGTAACATGGTAACAAATGAAGTATTCATGTGTAATTTAAAGAGTTGTGTTTGTTGGACATGTGTCAAGCATAGATAAAACACACATTTTGCTAGGGTCTTAATTCTTATACATAACCATATGCATAATAGACAACTTCCCAAGATGTATGCCATAATTGAATATTGCAAACACTGAACTTTCATTCAGCCATCCTTAGTGTGACAAATGAAAGAAGATGCAGGAAAAGAGATTTTGAAAGAGAGCCCACAGAAAGATGTGAAAACAATTTTACATAAAAACAAAACATGAGAAATGGATTCAAGTCATGTCAATCATTTAAGCACTAAAAAATGTGTTCCTTTTTTTCTTCTTTTTTTAACATTTTGGATTCCATTTAGGTTTCTTGAGAAGTTTTAGTCAAGCATGACAGAAAAAACCAGAAAGAAGTTTCATCAATAGGCTCAGGTCAGTTTTGTTTAGAAAAGTATGCATGCATATAAGCTGTGGTGGAGAATTTTACAAACAAGCATTTGCTAATATATAAATGCTCAGTAGCTCACCAAAGTGCTAGACAATGTCTTGTGTAGTTAGCTACTAACATACAAGGCATGATAACATGGTAAAAAGCAGCTTATGTTTTAACAATTTCTGCTGCTCATTTTTAATGTGCATAAAAGAAAAAAAAAATCACATTTATTGAATAGCAAGTCCTTTAATCAATGTCCATCAATTTCAGTTGTTCAAAAAACTTTTGGTATATTTTCACATTATGATGCTTATGTATAAACATGTTGGAAGTGACTCTGAGCACTGAGAGGAGACTTCCTTGAAAGCATCTATAATACCCTGATATTTTGGAAATTAAATAGCAATAAATCTATTTGTGTCATTTAAGATTTTGGGATATTATTAAAATATAGATATTAATCTCTTAATTATGAGAAAGACTTTGAGTTCATGGAAATATGGTGTGTATCAATCAAAACTTTCTTGAAGGTTTTGGATTTTGACTTTTTTTTTTTTTCTTCAAGGTTTGCTAGCATTCTAGCAAAAACGTGGGATAATAATTTGACAAATTGTCAAAAGGCTAGGAGATTTGCTTTAGGCAGTGTTTGGTGCTATCAAGATTCTCTTGTCAACGTTTACAATATGATGCCACACGCCCCCTTCCCCTTCCACCTAGATTAACTCATGTTTATCTCTTGCCTGGTTTATTTTGATAAAAAAAAAAACCAGCAAATTGTCAAACCTTCTGCAGAAACAGGATTGTACATGTTAGTGAATGTTCAGATTATGCACATGCACACACTAAAAGACACAATTTTTGACAATTTAGAAGAGGAGGAAATTACGTGCTGATGGATGCATTTGCTTGTCTCTTTGTAAAAGAAAGTACTATTTCAAGGAAGAAACTGTTCAAGTGTGTAGGCTCCATTTGACATAATCCATATTGGTGACAACAATGAAAGCTGTGGCTACCCTGAAAGGCATTGATGTCCTCAGGAAAAAGCTCAGAACAGTTTTTTTTTTTTTTTTCTGGGGGGGGTTTAGTGGATACCCTTTTCATGTGTTTTGTTTCTTATGATAGTAATTGGTATGATGAGCCACTACCACCAGCACCTCCACCACTATTTGTCGCATAATCACTGTTCCTCTCTGCAACAACAACAACAACAATGGACACCCTTTAAGGCCTTCTTTCAGATTAAGGACACCTTTTTTTATCTTTTTCACTTGCATAATTCATTCCTCAGCTCTTCTTTATTAGCCTCTAAATTATAGAATAGACCAGGCAGAGGAAAGGTGTTTTTTTCTTTCTTTTTTATTTATTTATTTTATATATTTTTCCATAATTTTGATCCATTTTCATGCTTGTGACTATTTTTTTCTGGTGATAGATACTGTTTGACAGAAGTTGGTGGACATTGAAAATGACAAACACACCATATATTCTATTATAGGTACACAGTATCATTCATATTCAGGTACTCTGCTGCATAACATTACCCACATATGTGTATGCGGCGAGATGTTAAATTGTTAATAGTAACTGTTTTGGATTGTTCCTCTAAACGTAAAATTATATGTAGTTGATATTATAAGTATAGACAAGTAATGAAAATAAAAGAAAAGAAAAATGCATCTTGAATTGTTATTGGGTATTAGTATCTAAACTCAGCCAGCTTCAATGGAGGCAAGGCAGAGAGGGTGATGATGATCATATAAACTATAAAGAAAGAAGTAGGAGGAGGAAAGAGTACTAATATGTTTTTATAGTGGAAAATACAAAATAGTCTCCATTTTCAATCAAGTGAGATTGATGACTAGTTTGAGAACTCAGCTCTGAGATCATCAAAATCTCTGATGGTTTCAGCAAAAGAAGATCCAATTTTGAGGTCAGCCAGCATTTGTCTAAGATCAGAAGCTTCTTCCTTGAGGCGTGCATTCTCCTGAAGAACTCTGTCATGTGACTCAGACACATGGTTCAGTTTATCAATGAGGTTGTGGTTCTCATTCCTGAGCCTCACCACCTGTGACCATAGCTCATCCAAGTGTTTCTGCTTCCTCATCCTGGACCGGCGGGCGGATTCTCGGTTAGATATCATCCTACGCTGCTTCCTCTCGTCGATGATGCTGAGCTGAAGCTCATCTGCTTCATCAGAAGTTGAGTTGCTGCTGAGGCAGCATGAAGAAGAAGGAGGAGGAGGAAGAGGAGGAATGAACTCATGGCTTCCTGAACCAGAAGAAGGGAAGTAACAGTTTGGTAAACTGCTTAATAGGGTGTTCAGGTGAATCTGGTTTTGGATATCACTATGCTGAAACAAGCCAAAGTTTGGAGGAACTAGTATGGGGTTTTCTGATGATGGATGGTGAAACCTTCTGATGTCACTTGGAACCATGGCTGCAATTCACAGAGATGATGAGATGATGATGATGATAGTTGAATTGAAGGCATAAATGAGATGATGGGAGAAGGTAGTGTGGGTAGTGGGAGGAATTTATAGGAGGATGAGGGCTACAAAAGTGGGCCATCTTGAGCAAAATTAATAATAATAAAAAAAAAAGAGTCACAGTACAGTACCAAAGGGCTTACATGAGCACAAAACTTCAAACAATTATTGGAGAAGTGAGTAATGTATGCGTGTGTAAGCATCCTGGGAATTAATGTCCACTTTTTGTCATTTATGTGGCTATTCAGAGTCCATGTCATTAGCCCAATGATGTCGGTCTTAAGAAGAGATATCAGAAGTGCGAATTTTGTAAAGTATTGAAGTGTACTTGTTTTATATATTAAATTGTATGCGAGTTTATGTGTAAAATGATAATTTGTTTTGCACATTAACTCATTTATGTGTTAACGTGCAAAATAGCACAATTCACATATTTCGTCAAAATTGCAATTCAGAGGATCTGATTTTGTTTTCTTATGATTCTCCTTAACTCTTAATTTAAATTGTTTGTCTATAATTGGACTAGAAAAGTAAATTAGTTAAGGTTGATGATATGTTGGGATATGTCATATATACAACTATACAAGTAACTATTTGCTTTATAACATCTATGGTTCTGTTTACTGTTCATCACTTTCAAGTAGTAATTAAAATTTGTGACTTGAAATTTTGGCATCAGATAGAATTATACTGATAGAAGAGAAAAGAAAAAGTATGGTGGGGTGGGAAATGGTGATAGTGAAGAGAGGCAAAAAGAAGCACCTAAAAAATGGTGCTAAAGTCAATTTCAGGGGGGGGGGGGGGGGGGGGGGGGGGGTTCAATTCTTTCTTTTTCTTTATTTATTTATTTATTTTTGTCTTGAGGACCCTACCCAATTCAAGAAGTAATTTTAAAAACTCAAATAATGTTACAGCCAATAATTCCTTATTACAGATGACGCAAAGAAGGCCAGTTTAAAAGGTAATCTATTTGAGATAGAATTGATTTTTTATCTTCATTTTTTTTTAATCTTCCCCTGATGACTCATGAGTCACTGAATTATATATGTGGATTGGAGGGACCCATGCATATGGAAGGAATATATATATATATATATTGGTCTAGATCAGGGTATCCATTGTCGAATACAGTGACTAATTCTCTCGCTGAATTGTAGGCACATCGAAGGATGGGACAACTGGCCCAAGTATTTAAAGCTACTTCATACCTAAGGTAGAGATCGAACCTCAGACACTTAGTTAAGAAGTCAGATTTAAAAGGTAATATATATATATATATATATTGAAGTAGTTAACATCTTGTACCTAAATTGCAGCCATTTCATTAATTACCAAAAAATAATCTTCAATATTAAGTAGAACAAAGCAAGCCACTATGCAGACACTTAATGTGAAAATGATGATACTCTTTACTCTTCTGTTTTATAGTTCATTTAGGACCTTCTGAGTACATTATGTTGAATATTAAAGTGGCATCTTATAGCCATTAACGAGAGTATTTTTCTTTTCAATAAAAAAAGTAGTACATATATATATATATAAAGTTGTCTATATATAGATATATTAAATTCTTAAAATTATAAAACACACATTTTTTATATATATATATATATAAAAATTATACCATTTTAATGGTGAAGAAAAATTAAAGAAAGAGACAACTGAAGATAGAGGAAAGAAAATTTTAAATTCAAATAATTATTTTTTAGTATCGTCTCCTTGATTTAAATTCTTAAAGAAATGAGAAAGGAACGAATGTAATTTATTAAAAGGGTCGCCCTTAGTAATGGATATTTAATAATTCATAGAATAATTAGTTATCAATCTCGCTCTAGTAATATCTTAGTTAAAGACCCAAAAAATTAAAGAAAAGAGAAATGCTCACGAAGAAATAATAAATGATACAAGAATACTACAAAGATGAGAGGAGAAGAAAGGAGAAGAGATAGTAGGAGAGAAAAGGCAAATGGATTGGAGAGTGAAACACACATTTTAGCAAATAGGGGAAGGAAAACCAAATGAAATTGATATTTTAGTTTATGGGGATAGATCCCCTTTCATTTTAAAAAAATCAACTTGTTGTGTCGGAACCATGTCCTACAGTGTCAAGCGCATGCCCAAGCTAAAAAAAAATTATTTTTTTATTTGAACGCGTACGAATGCATCAGACACACATGTCGTCAGTGTGTCGTGGGCTCGTGGAAATGTCTGTATGTTCCGCACGCCTGCAAAGTGAAGTCTCTATGATTTCTAGAGGAAGACTAAGTGAGACTTTCGTTCTTGTTCTTTTTGGTTTTAGACTATAATAACACCGAATGATAATATTCCATTCTCATCCTTCAAATCGAACCTAATAAAAGCGATATTTAAAGAACACAAATATCGATCTTACCATCTTTGTCACATGTGTTGGTATTTCTTTGAAGTGTTACTTAGGCAACAACTATATTTAAGTATTAACAATTTAGAAGATGTATGTGAACACACACGTACACATAGATTAACTAAGCATAATACATATTGTAGCTTTCAATGTGCTTCTTTTTTCTTGCTTTTGATTCTTCACGTTAAGCTCTCTTTCCAAATTGATTGGATGGGAAGTGAATAGCACTATGTTCATGAAGCTATATGGTATTACAGATGTCTAAAACACTCTAGAAACCATCACAATTCCAAAGGGTCTTCATCGCTTCTTCTTAACTCAACACTATCTTCCTCTTCATAACATATCACAAGCTGCCATATATATCTCTCTCCTTCTCTAAAATAGTTCCTAAACAACCTTATCTTCTATCTTCATTCATTAATAACCAAAAGTGGTCCTCTCTCTTTTTAGAATATATACAATTGTTTGTTCATATATATATATATATATATATATATATATATATATATAAGTTTAGTAGTGCTTACTCATTTTTTTGTGGGCCTTCGTGAGTAATATCTTGGATATTATTAGGGTTATTGTTGAAGCAACGTAACCCTCCTAATGAATGACGCTCTATTTCCATTCTTTCAAAATCGAACTCAGAAAATAATAGTTAAAAGATCACATATCTCATGCCATATGGTCATGACTCCTTTAATATATATATTATAGGCAATACGGGTTGAATCGTTTTGCCTATATATATATATATATATATATATATATATATATATATATATATATATATATACTTAGGTGATTCTCCACTATGCTTTTCTTATGCATTCTAAAACTAATCCGATAAGGGTGAAGTACCATATATATACTTGTTATATATATAAAGGAAAAAAGAAAGAATAAATTAAAAAGTCAGATAGTGATCAAGAAGTACAATTAAATTAAGGAATATCCCTAATAAATCATCTGTGAAAGGTCAACATATGTGTTGGAATGTTTGTGGAAGACTGGAAGATATATATAGATACCTACTATTCCAATTTTATTTTATAAATTCTTTTTAAAATTAAAAATTAAAAAAAATCTTGTTAGTATTTATAACCATCTAAACTTATTTTTTATAAATTCTTTTAAAATCCGGATTTTCTATATTTTTGTAGGACTTATTTTTTGTTAATGTGTCACTATTTTGTTAGAATTTTTTATGGAAAAGAATTTAAACAAATATTTTTTTTGCACAAATTACAAGTATTTAGGAGTCTTCTAAGCTTATATTTTCAGGTTGCAACATTAATGCTATTAATTACTTGCCAATAAAGGTTGCTTTAATTTATATACTAGTTAATATGGCTTTAATGTCCCATCATATTTTATAGTCAAGTAAAAGTAGTTTCTTTCATGATCAATATATTAAACATTGAAAATTAAGTAATAATTTAATTTGTAGAAGATTCTTCTCTCTTCTGTTCTATACAATTTACTGATTTAGTATTTGAAACAAAATATCTTATATATATTTTCTATTTAATCCATTCCTCATCTATTCATTAAATTGTAAGGATTAATGAGCATAATTAACTTAAGGACTAAATTATATAGTGCTAATATTTTAAAAATCAAGGCTCGTTCGGTTGGCAATAAGCTGAAGGAAAGGAAAGTAAAAAGTTGGTGAGACCCTCTCTTTATCATTTTTGGTAAGATTTTAAAAAAATACAAAATGTCTATTATACCATTTGATTTGACATAATCCTAAATTTTTTTTCTTTTTATTATTTTAATATAAGGGATAAAGTGATAATTTTAATACATTCTCATTTTATTTCTATTCTCAAACTTTACTAACAAAACACAATAAATATATTCATTTTCTCTTTTCGTTTTTGCATAAAGAACATACCCTAAATACCTAAATTGTTAATATAGGTTAAAATTATTATAATATGACAATGAATGACATTTGGCTGGTATGGGGATGATTATTGTGCTTAATTATAATATTATTATTCTGGGAAATCTGAATTCCATACATACACGATAAAAGACAAGTAGTTTGCCGGTATATTTTGAAAGGTGGCAGTTAATGCATATATTGAATCATATCTAAAAAGAGAACGGACGACACGATTAAAATAATAATAATAATAACTCTTTTTTATTATTTGAAGACCTTGGATAATTAATTAATGATTATTTTTATTGACGTAAATATAATTAATTAACACGATGATGTGCTTCAAGACACTAGACATACGTGTTTTTTCTTCAATGAAAGATAATATAAATTTTTTAAAAGTATAACGTACGTAAATTAAACAACGAACAACATATATATAAATATATAATAGTTTTTTTAAAAAAAAACATATATATATATATATACACACACAATAAACTATTTATGTATAACACATGTAATTAAATATAAATATTTTTTTAGAAAAAATGATGATATATATAATTATATATGGAGTAAAATATTAAGTTGGTACTTCTTAGATGTCATATTTCTCAATTTGGTCCTTATTAGATGTGCCTTCTCAATTTAATCCTTTTTAAATCATTCTGTTATCAATTTGGTCTTTACCGTTAAAATTACTAACTGTGAGCTAATTTTATAATTTTTAAACATTAATAAGATCTTTTAGTATAATTATTTGGGCTAATTTTATAATTTCTACAAATTTTAAAAATAACACGGTGAGAAGAACCTCATGTCTTCCATGGAAATCCCCTTCGTCTCTGAAATCAAGAAGATTAATGTGAACAACATCATCACCAACACCCACACCGAGAAGAACAAGAATATCCTTTACAATGCTCAAAACACAAATCACAACTACTGAACCCGAATTGATATGAAAAGCAGTATCTATTACGAGACAAGATTCAGAAGAAGCTCAAATTATGAGAAGAGAAAGACATGGAAATCGGAGAGCTTTGAGGGGTTCGATAAGAGCCAAATTCTTGGGGTTAAGAAGAATTGCGATGTCGATGATGATGAACAACAACAGTGTAAGGGGCTTAGCGTTGTTTCTTATTCGGATGGAATTAAGGAGAATCCGATTCACGCGAGGAAGATAAGGGCGAAAACACGAAAGGCAAGATCTGAAGGGAAGACCGAATCAGATTCAATTGGGACTGCAAATCCAAATGTGGAGAGTTTAATCCAATTGAAGATTTATAATACAGATGGGATTTGCAAGGATTTTTGTGTGTGTCAATAGAAGAAGGAAGTTTCAAGTAGTTTAGAAAATGTATGTGTCAGATTCAAATGCTGTCATTGATGATGAAGGAGATGAAGAGGATGAGATTCAGATTGAGGAGGAGAAAGAGAGTTTTGATGACGGCGGAGTAGAGGGAGGCGTCGTTCCTGAAGCCCAGGTGTTGAAGAACGATAATTATTTTAATTTGTAAAAATTACAAAATTAGTCAAAATAATTACATTAAAAGACCCTATTAATGTTTAAAAATTACAAAGTTAGCCCACAATTAGTAATTTTAACGGTAAGGACCAAATTGATAACAAAATAATATAAAAAGGATTAAATTGAGAACGTGCATCTAAAAAGGACCAAATTAAAAAAGATGACATCTAATAAGGACCAACTTGATATTTTACTCATTATATATATATATGCATGCCAGAAATAGGCACACCAATATATATATATATATATATACATGCCTTGCTAATATAATATATGCATGAATGATGATACATATATATCACAGGTTTTTTTTTTTCTTTTTCTTTTTTTGTCTTTTTGTGAAGTGTGATGGGGTTTATGTAATGTTTTTGGATGTGTGGGGAAGGCAGATAGAGTAGTTAAGGTTGAGATGCATATATGCACAGTGCACACCATTTTCCATGGTGGCTTGCAGTGTGCAGAGTGTACACACCTCATCATTGATACAAAATTGGACCATTTACATTATATAGTGAAATACTCAATAAAATTAAAAAAAAATTGTGAATCTCATATTATTAAATTTTCTCTTTCTTAATTATTCTTACTTTTCCTTTTTCACTTTACTAAGCACTGCACTAAAAAAGATTCAATCTTTGATCTATACATATACCACATCTTTAGATATATAATTATATGTATAAATTAAATATATATAGATGGTGCAAACGTCACAGTCAACATGCCCAATATATATATATATATATATATATATCACCAAAGGATAAGTTGGAATTAATGCATGGTTCAATAATATATATAAATATACTACTATATATTGCACTCAATTTTAGTTAGCCTCATGTTGCAGAATATTCGTATAGTGTGTGTGAGAGTGAGAAATATATAAATTAGGTAAATTATATATATATTGTTCCTCAAAGTGTGTAGCAGCAATTGTTCCAAGTAATGAAGTTCGCGGATAGAGATTAAGTTATAATTAAATTACGTGGCACTTAATATATTGAATTAAATAAAAAAAAATTATACTTAATAATTTTAATTTTTAGTTTATATATAGTGGTAATTAAGTAATCGTTCAACAATTGATATTAAGTTTAGAGTCGAAGTTTTGGGTTTTACTCCCAATAAAATAACATAGTTCAAAACTTTATTTTAGTTCTTTATTTTTATCATAAATTTTAAATTAATTCTTTATCTTTTAAAAAATTTAAATTGATCTTTTATATTTTTCATAAGTTCTATATTCTCCAATTCACGAACTTCTGAAGCCATACACACTATTTTCACCCCATCTATCTCTCATGGCCTAATGCTCATCAAATCACCAACACTTCCAATCACAATTTCAATCCATTTCTGGCCCTACAACACATGCTCGACAAGAAGAAGAAGAGGAGGAGGAATAAATCCACTTCAGCACGTTATGTCAGCAAGCAAAGACACGTAGGAGGGATAATAAATCCAACTCAACACGCCACGTCAGCACTTAATGGAAGAAAGCAACAAACTTGGACGAAAGAACCAATATAGAACTTATGAAAAATATAAATGATCAATTTAAAACTTTTGAAATATAAAGGACCAATTTAAAACTTATGATAAAGATAAAGGACCAAAATAATTGTTTGACTAAATAAAATATTGTTGATCAAGGGGAGATTTTTGGCTATAGTGTGGAAGTGGCAATATATATATATATATATATATATATATATATATATATATATATATATATAAATGATAAGTGTTTGCACAATTTTCTTGTTCTATATATAAAAATTTGAAGCCTAGTATGTATACTTTTTCTTTTGAGGTTATAGTATTCACCGTTGATAGCAATAATTAATCATCTTGTAATATAAACTTTTTAATAAAGAATTTTAGTAATGGCCTTAAAACTTTCTCCATACACACAGCTAAAGATTGAACCATTTACTAAATACTTAAAAAAACCAATTAATTAAATATATGAATTGTGGTTACAAACAATATATAATTCACCAAAAGTACAAAAAGAAAAAAAAAATCAGAGGACATGGTACTAGTTAGTGAAGTATATATTTCTTTGGATTCCCTTAATTAACTATAGTTATAAAATCATCGGAATTATCCTCAGGGATGATTAATTATTATTATTATTATATTATAATATGCATGCCTTAGCTTGTATATTCCTGTTTTAGTGATCTTCATTAATGAATTATATTTTGACAGATCATGATGAATACTAATATTATTGCAAAGTACAAAGTTGGTTTCTATATATATATATGACATTAATTGTTTTAATAGAGAACTTGTATATATATATGCAGTCAAATTGATGGGAGTGTGGATTGGCCAATAATATGCTATAACTATATAGATTGTCTAAAAATAAACAAGGCAAAACTAGGTTGTAGACATCATGTGCTTTCATATGATAGACATTATATATATTCTTGACTTGTCAAGTACATTTTAAAAGATCTCAATGCCAGAAACAAACCACGCATGCATGCAAGAAAGTGCACTAATTATTTGCCTAAAAAAGTTTCTAAAGAAATTCTATTAAGGTATAAGTTTATAAAGTGCATAATCTGAATCGGCATTGGGTGGGAGTGTTACAATATAAACACGGATTTCAATTTTTATTTAACGGCATGCACTTTAAATATTTTAGTTAGAATGTACTTTAGTCGATCTAAGTCCCATACAAACATGAGTCACCTGAAAAAAAATTTTCACCATTTCCATGTATTTCATATTGGCCCCTTAATTAGACCCTAACACTATATATATATATATATATATATATTTCATATAATTTAATTTAATTTGTCCAGGGACACTTCTCTCTGTGTGTATATAAATTAAGTTAAGGATATTATTCTCATTTCTCTTATAAATTTATTCAATTTTTAATTAGTCCCTATAATTTAAAGATTGTGAATTGACTTATTTATTCCTTTTTTAGTTAATATTTAAATGTCTTCTCATTTTAGCTAGTCTGATATATGCACATTACAAAAGAGTGTCAACTTATAAAATTATCAAAAAGTCAAGGGGTTTTCTTTAATTTGAATGTTTTGTTTTTCTGTTTTATCTCTTTAATACTTTTAAAAAAAGTCAAGGGTTAGCTTAGGTGATGTTATTAATTTTTTTTAAGAATATTGTCCAAATTAAAAACAAAAGAATTTTTTTTTTATGAAATGTGTTTTCAGAATTTATGTTATTATTATATTATATTCATATATTTGTATACACGTTATTAATAATTTATTTTTGTATTTTAAATTCTAAAAATGGAAGTTTTTCAGAACATATTTTAATTACTATCTTTTTGTTTGTTTTTGTTTCCAAAATACTTATTTTATTTTTTTAATTAAAAATAATAATTTTTAATGTATTTTAAAAATAATTTTTTTAAATTAAAATATTTCCTTAATTTCTGGAATTATTGTACAATAAGAAAAAATAGGAAGGAAAAAAGTAATTAAATTAAAAGCCAAAAAGAAATAGTGATGGTGGAAAGCATAGTCCACTCAAACAGGAAAAAGAGAGAGCACAAAAGAGACGGAGAGTGCAGGGTACGGAGGGGGACTGGATTTAACGTCGCCTACGCATTTTCCAATTTTTCAAGAGTTAAGGGTATGTTTGGTATGAATTGTAAATAGTAGAATTTTGGATTCTCATATTTTTTTTAAAAAAATTTTACATCATATTTATACATACTAAACACACTTTTCATCATACTTTTTCTCTTTCCTAATTTTTCTCTCTATCTCTCTCATCAGTTTTTTCTACAGTATTTTACTTTATTCTACAGTACTTTACGCTACAGTACTTTCAATCCGTGCATTCATACCAAGCGTACCCTAATTCTAATTCAAAGGATCTCAATGAAACGAAAAAAGATTCAGTATATTTTTTTAATTATGTAAAATTATTTGTTAATATTAATATAAATTTATATTAATAAGAATTTATTTTGAATGATTTAAGAACCAACTGATTGAAAGTATGCACTGAAGTTCAGTACTATCGTACTACTGAACATCTCATCCTAATTGAATAGAATGGATTCATTTATTTATTTATTTTTGATAAAAAGCATTAAACCTCCATTACATTATAGAAAAAGCCAAACGGAACTTACAATAATTTAGAAAACTCCAATATAATAATACTGAAGAATAAACCCTAACAATTGTTGAACTAAGTAAACAAAGTGTAAGCTCAACTGATCCTATTTCTTCATGATGAAAAATCTCACCGTCATTGGTGTTGCCAAGAGAGTTGTTACTCTTATACCTCATATATATTAGATCTGAAGTAATATTCAAATTCGAAGTTATCATAAGCTCTTCCAACAACATGATGAACGAGTGAAATTTTTTTAACATAGATATACTTGGTAGATTTTAAATATAATTATAACAAACCTTGAATCCAAAATCACTTGATTGTCAAAAAAATTCACAAAAGAAAACAAATACACAAAAAAAACAAGCTTCACTTACTAGATCTATATCGATCTAACAATGAGAGATCATACTCTCACAAGGGAGGACTAAAAAACTCAAAAGAAAATCTGGAGGAAAATCACCACCAAAATTGGGGGACTAAATATCTACCTTATTTATGAAATGTAAAGACGATAACAAAAGAAGAAGAAAAATAGGGAGGGGTTGCTAAATTTTATTTTTGACAACCCCTCCGATTAAATCTGCAGAAAGAAATTAGTTGAAGAACGGAAAGAGAAAGCGATTGTTAAGACGGATTCATTTAATTTTAATTACTTGTCAAGAATTTAATTTTGAATTTTAAGTAGTAAGTCAACTGTTTCATTTCAAATTATCAACAATTTAATAAAAAGATTAATCACTGTATTCAATTATAAATTATCGTATCGTAATCTAGAACAAACTCTTATTTAAGTACGGACACCATCTCTTTCTACTCATTTTTCTCACAAATCGAACTTTTCGTTATTAATTTTTTTAAAAAAAAATATAATAAATAATAATTTACGCATAAAATATAGAATAATTTTATAAAATTTTTTAATTTTTTTATGGAATGAAAATTTAATATTGAAGAAAAAAAAGGCATCTAATGTATGGATAAAAGTTCAATGGTACCGTACCACTGAATTTCAGTGCATCCCTCCAATTATGTAGTGCCATTTGTTAATATTAATAAAAACTCACATTAATTAGGGCCCACCTTGAATGGTTTAGGGACTAACTGATTGGATGGATGTACTGAAGTTCAGTACTACCGTACCACTGAACATCTACTCCTAACGTATATATATATATAAGGACAAAACTTAAGTCCATTTCCTTATGTCAATTTCATCCAATTTCCCAATATAATTATGACACGTGGCAAAAAGTGTTTAAATGACCAATCACAGTAGAGAGAGATTGATATATAAATGTTAAGAGAGTGGGTCCTAAGTTTGAGAATTGAGAGGCAAATAAAAGCAAAGCGTGCTGGGTGGGTAGTGCACCACCCCTTCATCCAATTGCACAACCCGTCAACTCAAACATTTAAAAAAAAAAATCACTAATTTATAAGTATTTTGATAAATGAAATTCACATTTGGTCTCAGAAATTGTCAACTCAACCTTTTAAGTTTTAACCAAAGTGTTTTTAAAATATATGTTAATATTTTACTTAATTGATTAATTAATTTCTTAAATATTATAAATAAATTTTTATAAATTTTAAATTATTAAACATTTTATTAATCAGTAATTAAAAAACTTTAACACATACTCTAAAGGCATATATATATATATAATAATAATAATAATAATAATAATAATAATAATAATAATAATAATAATAATAATAATTTTGTAATAATTTAATTATGATGTGAAAAGAAGAAAGAAAGAAATTATATGGTTATAAAGAGTTTTTGCCAATAATTATATATATAAAGAAAAAGAAGAAATATATATGTATATAAAATAAATTTGTACTATATATATAAAATAAGCTTTTTATTACTTTTTGATATTTTTAAAATTTTAAATTAACAATTTGGAATTGATGAATTTTTTTAATGGATGAAAAAATATCTTCTAAATTATTATTTTAAACTTTATAAACGTATAGTATAAAGTGTAATCAAATAAGCATTTGAACACTCATGTATACTATCTAATATACTTGAGAGACTTGTATACATATAAATTAGATTGAATATAATTATATATATAAAGTATCTATATAAACACACACACACACACACACATATATATATATATATATATATATATATATATATAAAAGATAAAATGAATTAATTAAATCCATCTTTAAAATGAAATAAATAAATATAATTTAAGGAAGATGAATTATAGGGCAAATTAAAACATGATTATGCCCATAAAAAAACATGATTATGAAGGTCTCTCTCTCTCTCTCTCTCTATCTATATATATATATATATATATTATTTTTGAATTCCTAGGTCTCCTTAGGGGCTCATTATATTGTGATGGCCTTTCAATCTTTTGGTACATAAGCTGTACCATATATATGTGCATTGTCTCCACTTTACTCCCCACTATGGCAACCCAACTTTCTTTATTTTATTCTTCTTTCTTTTCATTTTTTAATAATATTATATATATTCTTCCATGAGGTCATCACTATATGCTTATTATTGTGGTTGGTTCCATTAGGATAAGCTTCACCCTCATGACTCATTTAGTCTTCTCATCATCATTTTCTCAAAACAAACATCCTACCCATTTCATAAAAAACCCATTTAGCCACTTTATAGGTGTTATATATATATATAAAAAATTAAAGATCGTACTTATTATTAATATTTATTCAATATTTTTTTTATCACTACGCTGTGTTTAATAGTTAAAAATTAAGTATAGTAGATAAAATTAATCTTTTATAACGTGATGAACTAATAATAAAATTTTTAATAGAATAATCAAGAAGATTACATATCTCTTTCAAAGGAAAAATGTTGAAAACCATAAAATAGCTTATTATAACATATTTTGAGGACTTAAGCTCTCTTTCTCTATCTTTAATAATTGAGTTTTAGACAAATTTAAATGTAATATTTATAATACCATAGGTATTACGTACGGAATTTATAGTGCATTAATTAATTTAGCTAGAGTGTGTGTATATATATATATATATATATATATATATATATATATATATATATATATATATATATATATATATAATCCTACCCTGCACGCAATTCCAAGTTTATTAATTTATTAAGGTCATAATCCACTAACTATAATATGTGGCTGCCATAAAGTTTGTTTTGATATATGTTTATTTTAGCTAAAATGGTAGGTTTTGTTTGTTGATTTGATTTTACTTTCTTACAAACAGAACCCAACTTTTTAAGGTCATCCTTTCCTTAGCCTCTTTGATGATGGGCACGTGTCAATATATACGCCAAGAGATCGATCACAATTATATTAGTGTGATATATTTTACTAAATAAAATTAATGGGACTTTCTTTCTAATTAATTAATTAATTAAGGAAATGTAAAAAAAAAAATAACTACTCAAATAATGTTATAGTATATATTACTCATATGATCATAACAACAAGTTTCACGTTGTTGCCAAACTTGAAACCGGCCAGCTTACTTCAAGATCGAAGACGTATCTGGTTTTTAAAAAAACATTAATAATGCACCAAAAAAGCATATCCACATATTTATAGTAAAAAAATTCAAGATGGAAGTTATAACCCAATTGGAAAAGCCTAAGATGTTTATGGATAAATTATTGGTTTAGCCATTAATGTGAAACGTAGCATCACATAATAAATTAAAGTGGCGTTATATATATATATACACGCATTGATTATCTACTTGACCATAAAAGTTCAGCACTATATATATATATATATACTCTCTTTATTTATTATATATTATTTATCATTATTAAATGTAAAATTGACTCCTAATTTATTTTCAAGAACAAATTGCAAATAATGAATGAGGAAGATATTAAAGATTCAGGGTGTTCTTTTACAAGAAAAGAGGATTGAATGTTAGAGAAAATGAAAATGTTGTATCAATGTAATGTGAATAGAATAAAAATAGATAAAATGATCAATTTACTCTTACATTAAAAGTGGGTAAAAAAGTAAGGGTAAAAACATAATTTCATCACATTACAAAAAGTGGAGTTTGTTTGGTAGGAAGAAAAGATCAGAGTGAAAGCTTAATTTTCTCTCTCTTTCCCCCTTCTCTTTTTTTGCAAAAGAACACAATCTCAGTGCTTCTGCCGTACTAAACTTTTATCTTTGACTTTTAGTAATGGGCCTCAGGCTCAAAGCATAATTTAACTGTCTACTACGAATAAGATATTATGAGTGGGCGATCGCCTTGTCATATATTTAAACACACATTTTAAACTAGAGTAGCATTTAGTACGCTATCATCTTGATTTCGTCATCTAATTATATACTATAGTATTTTACATGTCGACATTATTTAATATGCACTGTGATTTACTGATCACATGATAACATTTGAGATAACATCCTGTTATCACATCACAGTCAAAAGGGTATAATCTAATGACAACTCAAAAATTATGTCATGTCACATGTATCACAACCTCACAGGGTTAATTAGAATGATTTTTTTATTAAATTATCAATTTTATCCTTATTTGTTGTCAATATTCTTTTTTAATTTGGCATCAAATTTTACTGCCTTCGTTTTCTTGCTTTTGTCAATTTTTTATGTTATTGGGACAATTTTAGAATTTTGCAGACTTACACATCGAAGATGTATTGAAAAAGCATTCTTAACTACATGCATCATATATATATATATATATATATATATATATATATATAACTAATGTTGTTTCTAGTTTTGACGAGAATGATTGTGGGGGATTCTCCAAGTACATATATAGAAGATGGATCTACAGAAGTGGTATGATTAAAATGCACAAAGAATGAGGCAATTCATTAATTAGTGACACAAAAAAATTCAAATACCATATGGCACGCCATTATTATTATTATTATTATTATTATTATTATTATTATTATTATTATTATTATTATTATGTGTGTAATATAATGCGCAAATTAAATAGTTGTTATCATCCTTGTGTTTGAACCTAACACAGAATAAAGTGGCGTAAGCATGCATGTGTGTCAACCTCCAACCTTTTCCCTTCTCCACTACTTAACTTAATTGCCCCCATAACCTCATGCTAATCCAATCACAACTACTTCAATTTTTTAATATAATTCACCAATTGATACATATAATTAATTACCAAAATTTAATTAAATCCAACAAATTAAAAAATTAATTATTAAATTAATTATCGTCATCAACATTATCGATCTTTTAGTGTTATTAATCATTAATGTAAATATATATAAAAGTCTGGTATAACGAGAATATATATTAAATATCTTATAATATTATATTTATTTATTTAATATTATTTATCAATATTAATAAGAAGTCAAATTAATTAACAGAAATAATTTTGAATGTATTAAAAATTAATTTTTTTTAATAATATTAATAAATAATAAATAAAGAATGAAGAAGTAAACGAATTATTAGTACTCTCGTATCCGGCCGGAATCATCTCCTAGCTAGCACAAGTGATGTGCACAATTAAGTAAAATGTATTATAGAGTAAATATTTCCATTTAATTTGAATCAAGTAACCACTTCATAAGTTTGACTATTCTATTATTTGATTAAGATCACTATATATTCAACAGATTTTGACTTTAGCTTTTTATTTATTATATATTGAAGATTAACATTTTTTTTTTGCCCCTTGTAGTGGGGAATTGGTTCTAGACTAGTCATTTCTCGATAGAAAATTTTCTAAGTGCTACAATTGTGTGGCAAAAAAAAAGTGTCTTTATAATTTCAGTCTAATTCCATATTAAATAAATAATACATACGTTCATCATCCGTGTATATATGAATATAAAAAAAAATCAAAACAATTAAGTATAAAATATGTAAGAAGTTTTTTTCTACATTTGATATTTAATATCATTTAATTTTTTGAAATTTTTTTTAAAAAAATAAATAGAAGCTTTGATACCCAAATCGAGACATTTATGATAAAATATCAAAAAAATGATCAAGGAAAAGTGGGGATTTGAAAAAGCAGCAAAATAAACCACACATTTTGAGAGCTCAAGAGGTATATTGAAATGTCTTGATAGGCAATGAGTGTAAATTTGATTGCAAATGGAGGGAGACATAGGCCTACTAACTTTCCCATCAATGAATTTTGTTAATAAGTTCGAGGACACTAGTTAAGAATTTTTTTTTAATTAATGAGAAATTTTATAAAATTATTTTGGTTGATTTTTCATTAAGTTTAAGACAATAAATTATTTATCGATCAGTCAAAAAAATCTTAAAATAATATCAAATGACACTAGTTAGATAAACACTAATATATTATGAAAATTAATGGGGAGACACATGACTCTCTTTCCTATAACCCATGAACAAATTATATCCACATTATGAGGCTTCTCTACGTTTTGTGCTTTAGATTTTTAGCGTCTTTGTATTATTGTGATGTGTTGTCACTACACCTCCCCAATATAGCCATTTAGGCTATAGCTAGGTGGGTCAAATTATACACAAAACATATTAAGAAAATGCCAACAATACATTCTTGTGCAATATATATATATATGATTTTTTTTTAAAAGAAAGTTATGCATATAAGAAAATGCTGTTAGTATATAGTAACAAATAATCATGTCATGATATGATATGATATGATAATTGTAAAGTAATATATAACAATAAAATATATTTTTTTTAAATCTATAACAATACAATATTAGACTTATATGTGCTTTATATATATATATATATATATATATATATATATATATATATATTTTAGGATAAGTAGTTTCTCATATATATATATATATATATAAATTTGGACAACAATATAATAGTGAAGAATATAGTTGTGACGCTAGCAATAATAATACTGATAGAACAACACAAGAACATGACGACAAAATCATTTTTTAGTCATTAAGAACTATGATGAATTAATATCAATTCTTCATTGAGCATTATCTTTTATTTTTTTTTCGTAGAGTGCATAGTGTTATGGGTGACAATTGTATATATAAAACAAAAATCATAATTTAATTATATATTTTAGGATCATTTTGTGCATTATCAATAAAGAGTGACATAGTTGTTAAGATTTGGGCTCTTACTCTACAAGGACGAGAGTTCAAACCCTATACCAATGTGAGTTGCTTACTCCTACCTAAACTTTCATTTAAAAAAAAAAAAAACATTGTGCATTGAGTGTATAGAAGAACAAAGAAGTATAGAGTTATCCAAAAGTAGGGGCGGATTTTCTTATCAATATAAAATCTTGGTGTTTGGAAGAATATTATATTTAAACTTGGGTTACATATATAAATGACTAACAAAAATCTTGTCAGTTTTATGACATATTAATTTATTAATGTATATCTAGCCTACCCAAAAGATTTATTAATTACTATGGTCAATTAATCCCAAAAAGTAGTTACATTTTCTCCAATATTCATACCCATATCTGCTGGAATGCAATTTGGTGTTCAATCTCCTTTTTTATACATAGTCCCCAATAAAACGAAGTGTGGCCTAATTTGATTGCTAATTTGTTGAAGAAGACTTTTGATCCATTCTCACTTGTTTGTGTTGTGACCAAAGTGGCAGATAAAATAATATGGCCATTTACTGTGAGACAGCATTAATTAACTCAAATAAAAGAGGTCTACAAGAGTAGATGTTCAGTGGTACGGTAGTATTAAACTTCAATACATTCCTCTAATCAGTTGGTCCCTAATCCGGTAGGCCCTAATTAATGTGAATTTTTATTAATTTTAAGTTTTTAACAAATGACACTATATGATTAGAGAAATGCCCTGAAGTTTAGTGGAAAGGAAGAAATATTTCTTGATGGAGAAACCAATTATCTCATCATGCATGTCTGATATAATTGATCCACTGTTGATTAAATTGACAATTGCTAACGAAAGCATCCTGTTTGAACAATATATATCTATATAAGTTAAATAAAGTGCTCCTTTTCTTGATTACATATATAATTAACAAATAAACAGGAGCTACCATCATCAATATCATTCTCCAATCTCCATTGTATATGTCAGTACTGTAGCATCAATTCTTGTTCACTGTATCTGATATTTTTCTCATATGCTGCATCAAGAACTCTTTTTTAATCAGCATACGTTGACCCCTGTATTTTCCTTTTTTCTTTTGACCCTGTAGTTGATATTTTGCTGTTTTATGGACTATATATTGAAGAAAAATTGTGAAGAAAAATAATGTCGGTGTGAGTAACACACCTTAGGTGGTTTGGTCATGTATAAAGAAAGTCGTTAGAGGCTTGTTATACGTAAAGTTGACTAAATAGACGATAGTCTAATAATTAGAAGTAGAAGAAGAGACAGAACATGTTGAAAAAAGACTTTGATTGTTGTTGTGTAAACAAATTAGGGTCTTTATTACTTTGATTCTGATGCTAATAATGTTCATCAAAATTTATGTACGCATGCTAACTACAAAATCAGCTTACTTCCTAATCCTATGCCCATTTTGCCATCAATGACATTAATCCTGCACCTAGCAAAACTGCAATAAATGACCAAAAAAGGAGCTTTATGTTTCCTTGGAGCTTAGGCCCCATAAAGTCAGAAGCCAGTAGATCCACCAATGCCATATAATTCAGAAGCCCTGCAGATATAGCATTTAGTATCCCCTCCACAATAAGAGCAGTTGGGCTGGTGTCACTGTATACATTTGACAGCCCAATTCCTAAAGCAATCCCAAATGGAGTTGTCACTGAGAAGAAGAAAACCAAAATGGCCTTCATCTTGAATGCATATTCAGCCTGTTATAATTAAGAGAGTATAATAAATACACAGTCAATTAATCACACTGACTATCTACCTCAAACATAAAGCATTGAATAGCAAGTGCAAGTTATTGACAAATGGTATTGAATGTACTGAAAATTCAATAATCCCGAAGTAGTACTAGATATTTATCCATATGGTCTAGATAGATCACCTGCATTATGCATCCACCCAAGCCCATCCCCTCAAAGAGTTGATGGAAACAGAGGGCAGCAATGAGAGGCCTGATAGTGCATGGGTTTTCTGAAGCTCCCATTGACAACCCAATTACCACTGAATGCACAACAATCCCTAGCTCCAATACCTGCATTCATTACATTCATATTGATTTTTGTTGCAATTAGTAATTTGATACACGAAAAAACTCGAGTGCAGATTTCATATCTTTGTCACAATTTTTTTAATTTTCTACATAAATATATAAGGAATTGTATATAAATATTTTCCTTTGATAAAACCCTGTTTTGAAGTGAGTCTCACTAGTGACACTTAAAAATGACAGATGAATCCCAAAATTTCCAAATTTCCCCAATGGAAACCTAGACACTGAATGTTTATTTAAAGAAATTAATTCAATGTGATTTAATAATTACCTGAGCCACAACACGGTGCTTCAGCAACTGTTCTTGCGTGTCTCCGATCTTCATACTTCCATGACCACCACAATGCCCATGTCCAATACCATTTTCTAATTCCTTGTTATCTTCGTTTCTAGCAACATCACCACCGCCATCGTTAGTCCCGCTTTTGTTCAACCTCTTCTTGAAAAAGCTAATCGACAGCGAATCCACCATGAGAGTGAAAACCGCGGCCAGCATTGCGACGAAAGTAGTGAACGGGAACTTCTGCCAAGGGTTTTCAGGCAAACACGGAGATCTCAAGTCGTCGAAGGAATCCGGCAGCACGTGCATATATCCAGTCGCGAGGATCACGCCGGAGGCAAAAGCCTTCACCAGAACGAACAGGTTCCGATCGGGCTTGAGCGCCGGTACGGCCCGCGAGAAAAGCGGGAGGCAGACGCCGATCATGCTCGCGACCAGTATGGAAAATATGGCTATGACCTTGAACTTCAACGCCTCGCTCTTGTTGTGGCAGGTCCCCTCGTATTTCGACTGATCGCATTCTGCGGCCGCCGGCGAGAATGCGGAGAAGAGAACGACGAGGATGACGATGAGGGAAATGAGAGTCGAATTGGAAGAAGAAGAAGAAGAAGAAGAAGAAGAAGAAGAAGAGGAAGCCATGACTATTATGTATAATAATGTATGGAATTATTGCGATGAATGGCGTGATGGAGATGTGAGGCTTTATAGCAATTTTTTTCTGGTAAATACTTGGACGACTGACTCCGAATCATGAAGATTTGAAAACTGTGAAGTTCCTATCTTGCCCTTCAGAGGATCCCGCAAGGTGGGTTTCATTCTCAGGCCTCATCGTAACAAGTTTCGGTTACTTCCCATATAATGTAGGGCTAGTTCCGGAACGTGGTTTAGAGCAAAAAGCTCGTGCAGTGCGTGAGTGAGGTGTGGCCCCCTACAGTCTTTTACTGTGCTTTTTTCTGACGTGGCGGAAGCTTTGCACTCGTGTCACTACCCTTCGGCTTGCTGACGTGGCATCCCATTCCACATATCTTATTTGCGAATATAAATTATTTTAATTTAATCTTTAAAAGATGATAGTATTTAATTTAATTTTTGAAAGATCTTTCTGTTTCAATCTCATATTTTTAATTTTTTTTTGTCTGTGTGGTTTAATTGAAAGGATCAAATTGAAACAAAAATATATTTTTTAAGAATTAAATTAGACACTTTCATCTTTTAAGAAGTAAATTAGAATAATATGCATCTTTTAAGGACCAAATTGATAAACTGTTTCTATTTTTATATCTCAATTATGATTTAGAAGAATTTTTATAGAGGCAAAATACTATTTAGTCCCTGAATTGTTGGTCAAACTACTATTTAGTCCCCGAATTTATCAAAAATACTATTTAGTCCCTGAAATTTGTAACTATGTCAACTATTTAGTCCTCAAATTTGATAAAAAAAATTATTTAGTCCCCGAATTTGTAACTATGTCAACTATTTAGTCTCCAAACTTGGTAAAAATACTATTTAATCCCCGAATTTGCAACTCTGTCAACTCTAACAGGTAACATTCAGGAGACTGAATAGTTGATAGAGTTAAAAATTCGGGGATTAAATAGTATTTTTGTCAAGTTTGGGGACTAAATAGTTGACATAGTTACAAATTCGGGGACTAATAGTATTTTTGTCAAATTTGGGGACTAAATAGTTGACATAATTACAAATTTCGGAGACTAAATAGTATTTTTGATAAATTCGGGGACTAAATAGTAGTTAACCAACAATTCGAGGACTAAATAGTTGACATAGTATTTTGTCTCATTTTTATATAACATCCGTTTATTTGTTTTTTAAAAATTTGTTTCTAACTGTTTAAGAATTATTCCGGCTTTGATGGTTTTGTTTTGGTCAAATTCAAGTCAATGTAACAAAATTAATATTTGGGTTTTCTTAAATCTTTCATTAAAGAAAATGAGAGTTTGACTATGATAAAACTCAACTCCATGTCATCTTTTTCTTTAACAAATTGTTTAATATATATTAATAAATATTTAAAATACTTATGTATGTTAAATTAATAATTAAAATTTACAGTCATGTTTGGAATATTTAGAAATAACCATTTAAAAATCATATTGTGTACTCTAAGAAAGGGAAAATATTGAACTTTCAAATTTAATTTCAATGCTAAAAATGTATAATCAAGAAAAAAAAGTTTATACCAAACATTTTAATTTTAATTTTTCATTTTATAAAATATCAAGTATTATTTGTTATAATTATATTATGTTATAATTAGGTTACATTTTAGTTTGATACAACAACTAATACAACTATAGTACCGTCAAATGTTTAGATCGACCCCATTTATTAAAAGGTTTTGATTTTACAAGTTCAAAATGTCAAATCACATATTTATTGACTATGTAATTTTGTTAAATTAGCTAGGATACCACTGCAACACTAAACAAATAAAGAGTTATTATGGTTAAACTAATGAAATATTAATACATTATAAGTAAAGTAATTTTTATAGATTAACTCATTAATTTAGTCATGAAAGAACAAACATTTTGTATTAGTAATTTTATGCAAAATGATTATTTTTTTTTGGTCAAATGCCCATTTTAGTCTTTTATATTTCGCCCAAGTTTTAAATTGATCCTTTATCTTTCAAAAGTTTTATATTAGTCCTTTATGTTTTCCAAAAGTTTATATTTATCCTTCAGATTTCATTCAAGTTCTATATTGGTCCTTTATGTTTCATTCAATTTAGAACTTATGGGAAACATAAAGGACTAATTTAAAACTTTTGAAACTTGAGTGAAACATAGAGGACCAAAATGAACCTTTGACCATTTTTTTTTACAAGTAAAAACATAAAGAGTTTGTTCGATACATTCTTTTCGCATGGGAGAAAATAATGGAATGGGTGAGGTCCACTGGGCTCCACTGACAAAAAAAAAATCAGATTTTTCTTATAAATTTTCGTGTCCAATAATAAAAAAAATTATGGTGCGAAATGTCTATTATACTATTTAATTTGACACAATTATAACTTTTTTTTAATATTTTAATATAAGGGGTAAAGTAATAATTTTAATCCATTCCCATTATCAAATTTTACTGCCAAACACAATAAATTCATTTTCATTTCTATTCCCTTTCTGCGTACCAAACATACCCAAAGAGAGAAAGAGGAGATATAAAGAGCATGTTTAATAAATGAAATATGATAGAATGAGAATGAATTTATTATGTTTAATAGTCGGAATGAGAATAAGAAGTAATCAAAATAATTACGTTATTTTATATAAAAATAATAAAAAAATAAAAATTGAAACATAATTTTATAAAAAATAAATAATATTTAATAAGAAGAATTAAAAAAGAAAATTTATTTTCGTTTCCTCCCATATTACTTGTAACCAAGGAAGCCCAAAATGTGCAAGAGAGCGCCACGACTCACACTCGAGTCACGAGCACCTACCTTATCCATGAACTCCGTCTTCCCGAGTCCCTATGCTCTGAGCATTGAGTATTAATAAAGATAGTGTAGCTCCTTCTTGCTTCTTCCCTCATCCTTCTAATCACAATGACCACTCGCGCATTCTCATTTCCTAATAATTTCTCTTCCACAACTTCAATCTCGAGCGCCACCAGAATTCCACTTCCATGCCGAAACTCTACATCAACGGCCGTAGCATTTCTCCGCAGAAATTCTCGTTTCTTCAACCTCCTTTGCCGAAAACGAGATTACGAGGTTCCTCCGAGTTTCATTATTTTCTCAGTTTCCGTGTACTCGAATCCTTTATTATTATTTGTTTGGTTTCTCCTTGTTTGGCTTATCTTTTCGTGGTGGATTCTCTTCACTGGTAGGTTGTGGAAGGAGTGAAGTTCGACGGTCCGGTGATCCGAGCTGACGACGTTGTGGACAATGAGGATGTTGATTTGGTGTTTGAGAACTGTGTTACGCGAACTTTGCCTCCGGCATTGACATTGGAAGAGGGACTTGAAAGAATTAAGGAGGCTGTTCAAATGTTAAGGTTGGATCCTCCTCGTTGCTCCAGTGTATTCCTTAGGTTTCAGGTATGGTTAACTGGTTTCTCTGCGTCAGTGCTCGTGGTTTAGTTGTAATGATACGATGCTTTAGATAATGTAATATGGATGTGAATTTCCAGGTGGCTGTGCCTCCAAGTCCTAAGGCTTTAAGTTGGTTTTGCTGTCAACCAGAGTCTTCTGGAGTTTTTCCTCTAATATTTATTTCCAAGAATGAAGACAACCCAACGTGTAAGTCACTATATGTGAATGGACGTCGTGGAATTTTTGGAATTGGTGCTGCTGCTTCTTTTTCACATCCTTCTCCTCTCAACACGGGAAAGAAAAGTTTGTTCAAAAGGTTGGATCCTCCAGTTTTTTGGTTTCCTTTGGGTTTAGATTTTATTTCTGTTGAATAATGCTAGAAATTTGAGTTTGTTAGTTCGGGATAAGAATATATGGATGTGTATGAGCGGACATGTGGCTTCAATAAGGGTAGTGGAGGGTATAAAATTAACCAAGCAAGGATTTATTCGGGGAAAAATAAATATAAGTGGAATGTTGTGATTAGTTCTCATGGAAGCATCACACAGCCGGTCTCAACTTGTTTGTGGTTTGTTTTGGCTAGTGTTTGTAACCTGTGTTTAATTTATTATGGAAATCTCTACGCGAAGGAGGGTCGTTTCTTTCCTTTCTTTCAGCTTTGGTTTGCGAAGGGATTTCATTTATATGAAAATAGGGATGGTTTCTTGTTAAACGTGGGCTTTTACTTATTATGGAGTGACTGAAGGATGAAATTATTTGTCCACAGATACATTTCAAGTGATTCAACCCTTATAGTGGCCTATGGCTTTATGGATGTTAATTTCAATCAAGAGTTAAGTTCCAAGACTCATGAGGATGGTTCGTTTTACTTCTTCATCCCTCAGGTAAAGATTTGTCAATACCATTGCCATAAGTTCAAATTATGTTAGCAATTATTTCTTACTAGGTTTGGTTACTTTCTTTTTGGGCTATTTCTACATATTTCTGATGGTTCTTCACTTCTTTTAATTGCTTTCTGAACATCCAACTGTCAAAATATTATCATTGTTTAATGTTCACAGAGGTAGCTATTAAACTATAACTGTCCTTATGACAGATTGAGTTAGATGAGCAGGAGACTGTTTCTATATTGACATCAACACTTGCATGGGATAACTCTTCCCTATCTACATTCAAAGATGGCATTCATTCCCTCGAAGTTTCTCTCAACCAGGTATTTGCTTGCCTTTGTTAAAATTTTCAGGTTTGTGTTGGAAAACATATGAAGTAAATGTCAAGACTCTTGAACTATCAAGCTCATACACTAGCACAAACACTTGACATGACACCAAGTCACCGACATGTTGACACATCAAACTTTTAAAAAATATAAAATCTGATATTACATAACACACACACACATATATTAAATTTTCTATTAGTGATATACTTGCAGAAAAAATTGGCAGTATTTTATGTTCTTTCTAGAGATTTATTCATCATCCACTGTGACCAGTGTGAGGGTTTTTCCATGGGCCCAAAAATTCACTGCTCTGATTTGTTCTTCCTTCTGTATCTCTCATAGATGCTATTTCAATTTTCTGTGCAGTTAACATGTCATATCTGTCCAGTTACTGACACATGGCAAGTCAAAAGCATAAGATCTGCCCTCAGAAAACTCAATTTGGTAGAAGATAGATCTATTCCAAGGGTATTAGTCCATTATATCCCAATATAATATAACCTTTAACATGAATTGCCAATATTTGCCAATCAAGCATATATCTTAAATTGGTACTTGTCTTTTGCATTACTTTTCCCATGGATCTTGTTAATGCATGACAACTCCTTTCTTCCACAAAATAATTTTTTCATTTTCCTGTTTGAATTTAGTTGAGTATTATATATTTCAGCAGTAAGACAATGGTATGTTATATATTAGGAAAATTCCAGTTAGATTAATCAGTTCTGTTTTACTCAAGGCATTTACATTAACTTTAAAAAAAGATGGATTTGTGTAGAAGAATTACTATCCTCTGGATATTCACGTTTGAATTCTATTTTTGAAATTTAAACTTGGCATTTGGTTTTTTTGGGTGTTTACGTAGTTTCTTCTATTACTTTCCCATGCCCTTTTTTGTTATTTTATTTGCATAATGCTCCTGTTTGAAGAATTTATGTATTGGAGAATTCTAATGTCTTCTGAAACTACTATTTTCTTCAAATGACATGGACAGTGATGAAATTCTCTTGGTCCTTCAAAAGTTTGTTTCAATTCCTCTCTAATTGTTCAGTTCGTAGAATTTAGACACCATGTCAGATTGGTTCCTTTGCTTTTAGAATTTCTATTATTCTTTCTCTTAGGTCTTTCAAGCTCTAGGATCCTTTCTTTACATATTGCTAATTATCTTAGGGACATGACGGGTATCTTACTTGGTATTATTTTCTTCATCTGACTTGGGTTGATCTGACTAAGGCAATGTCAAAACCCAATTTTGTGTCTTCTTTCTGTAGTGCTTTTAGTGAACATTTTATCTGACATATAAATTATTTCTTTTAACTTGTCAAATTGCTTCTGTGAAAGTGGTTTTTTCTAAGGCTCTATATCTATTGATTGTTTATTGCTCTTTTGCTGGTTGACATTATTTGCTAGGTCTACATGAACACTATTGCTCCGGGAGAAAGAGGAAGTATGGATGACATCATGGAACTGGTATCCCCTTTTTCCTGGTAAATTTTTCGTCCGGTGTTTTTGTTGATTCTGCTTTACTTGCATTGATCTAATATAATTTTTTAAATCCATTCGTATGTCTCTGCACTCTTCAGTTATCTGTAAGGTTGAACAATTCTAGTTTCTTTCTTTTTTCTCACAGAAAGAGTCTCCATCTTCCTGTCAATTCTGCATCAGGCTTTCACCAACCCTTGCTTTTGTGACTAACATGGTATGTAATTATGTATTATTATGTTGGAATTCTCAGTACCACATATATTTTATGTATATTGGTTTATCTACTAGCAGTATATGGATTAATACATTTGGTGACAATATTTGGAATTAATGACTTTTTTAAAGCAAAGATTGAATTAGGACTTACCACTGATAGCAGATAAAAGTAGGCAAGATAAAAGCCAGAACTTGGCTCTAGACTCTAGTGCTGGAGAACAAACGCAATCCAAATTGATTTCGAGAAACTGATTCCAAACCCTAACCCTGAGCTAGAACTTGGCTCTAGTACAGGAGAACATATTCAATCCATGTTGTTTTCCAGAAACTAATTCCAAATTTAGCCCTGACTGTATGCATCTAAGATCATCTCTATTCAAGTCAAAAAGGAAAAAAAAAAAAGATAATCTCCATTGGTGTTGAATAATTGGATACGTATGGTCATATCTACTGTTCTGCACAACTGCATGTGTTTTACAAGATAATATACATTGCAGTTTAAAGTTTAGAAAACAAGTAAACTACTAGCCATATTCAAAACCCTATAGTATAGACCAAACAATGTTGTACAAAATCTTTAGTCTGAACTGTTAAGAATGTGGTGAATTCTCAAGTGTGCCCAACATTATAAGTTATCATGGTTCATGGATATCATGCATAATTGAGTAATGATAGGTACTCACCATTTGGAGTCTATTCACACATGTGCAGCATGCGTACCATATCTTGATTAAGTCTGTGTGACTAGCTGCACAATTTCGCCATTCTGCACAGGTGTGAATAGTATGGCTCCAAAATGATGTGCAACTGTCTCTTCGTAATTTAATTTTGTTGTTGGTTTGCTAGTGATAAGATATCAGGTGTGAATAGTATGGCTCCAAAATGATGTGCAACTGTCTCTTCGTAATTTAATTTTGTTGTTGGTTCGCTAGTGATAAGATATCAGATTTATTGATTATTCTTTTACAAAATGCATTGAGGATTTAGTTTAACAATGCTAGAAGGAGCAAACTTGGCTGAAGATTGTTCAGGTTATGTCTCTTTCTACTGTCAGTTAGATCAAGCCAATAATTTCTCACACTCGATTAAAGAAAGTGCAAATATCACTGCTGTTTGGGCATCACTTATTATTGAAGAATGTTCACGACTTGGCTTGACGGTAAGATGATATAATAAATTACTATTAATCAGTTGTCCCCACTAATATGCAATTTTCTTACCTGTTTTTTTTTTGGTTATAGTATTTTTGTGTGGCACCTGGATCAAGGTCTTCTCCGCTTGCTATTGCTGCTTCTACTCATGAGTTACTCACATGCATTTCGTGTTTTGATGAGCGTTCGCTTGCCTTTCACGCTGTTGGATATGCAAGAGGATCTCACATCCCAGCAGTAGTCATAACATCATCAGGCACGGCAGTTTCAAATCTTCTTCCAGCTGTGCGTTTCTTCCTTAGGTTTCTGTCTCCTTATGATTTTGTACTTTTGATTCCATCAACTTCATTTATTTATATTTTCTTTAGATATATGCAGCTCATGCTTGTTGAGATGCAAACAATGGTTTTGATTAATATCAAATAACTAATAACAAGCAGGTTGTGGAGGCTAGTCAAGATTTTGTTCCACTTATTTTACTTACAGCAGACCGACCTCCAGAGCTGCAGGAATGTGGAGCAAACCAATCAATTAATCAGGTAAGAGCTATAAAAATTCGTAGTTAGTGTGGTATTTATTGATTGATTTTTGGTCTTTGGAGGCTACATAATGAGGATAGCCTTTCCACTTTTTCATAAATCCCACCTCAGCCTCTTCCTATTGGATCTGAGCCGAAACCTTTTAGAAATGCTGGTTTTTATAAATCAGAATATATACTACTATCATAAAAATCCTGCCTGAGGTTTGATGTTGAAAATGATAATTTATATTTCAACAAGATGTTATTCAGCTTATTTACTATAATATATAATGAATTTCAAAATGAACCTCAATGTTAGAATAGTACAAATGTGTGATGGCTAGGGTAAACTAAGAGTGTTAGTGGTCTTGAGTTTGATCTAGTTGACTATTATAAATAAATACACAGGGTGCATGGTTAAGTAAAAAGTTAGTCAACCCCTGTCTAGTTTTATTCTTTCTCTACACTCAATATTCTCTTCATTACAAAAAGTGACGAACCTTCTGATTTAAACTTCAATTAATTTTGATTTCTTGCTATAATTTTGTGAATCGTGCATTAGGGCGAGTTTCTGCAGTTCTGATTCATATGTGAAAATCTATTTTACTACTGCTTATTTGCCAAATAAATTTAGGAAGTCTATATGGATTAGATACTTAGGTTTTTTATTGGAATTTAGTTGTAGTGGCACTTTCATTAGTTGCTCTGAATGAGGGAATGTCTATATTCATGTTTTCCTTAATTACTGAAGATACACATTTTAAAATTTTTGTGTTAGGTTAATCACTTCGGTTCTTTTGTGAGATATTTCTTCAATCTTCCTGCACCCACAGATCAGATTCCTGCAAAGATGGTACTTACTACCCTTGATTCTGCTGTACATTGGGCAACTTCTGCACCATGTGGTCCAGTCCATATTAACTGCCCTTTTAGAGAACCGTTGGAAAACAGTCCCAGAAAGTGGATATCAAGCTGTTTAAAGGGCTTAGACTTCTGGATCACTAATGCTGAACCATTTACTAAGTATATTCATATGCAACAGTCTTGTAGTTTTAATAATGCTACTGGCCAATTGATTGAGGTTTTAAATCTGATTCGAAGGGCCAACAATGGCCTTCTTGTCATTGGTGCAATCCATGCAGAGGATGAGATGTGGGCTGCTCTTCTTTTGGCTAAACATCTCCTGTGGCCTGTTGTAACAGATATCTTGTCTGGGCTGCGGTTGAGAAAGGTTTTAGCTTCTTTTCCTGATATAGGAGGAAACTTTTTATTTGTTGATCATCTTGATCATGCTTTATTCTCGGAGTCTGTCAAAGGATGGTTAAAGATTGATGTGGTAATTCAGGTATTTTGTATTTTTGAATCTTTTTCTTTTGGTCTCTATTTCCTTATATAACTTCTTTATATCCTCCAACAGCTGCTTTTTGGTACTTACATATTGCTATACTTCATAATTGTTCTCGATTAATGTTTGTTATAGCCTTTCTTTTTGTAATTGAGGCAGATTGGAACTAGGATAACTAGCAAACGAATATGTCAGATGCTTGAAGAATGTGTTCCTTTTTCATATGTTATGGTTGACAAGAATCCAAATCGTCATGATCCTTCACATATTGTAACACATCATATACAAAGTTCCATCATTGACTTTGTGGATTGTTTACTAAAGGCTAGAGTTCCTCGTTCAAGGAGCAAGTGGGCCACTTCCTTACAAGTATTGAGTACGATGGTAATAATTCCAAGAACTAGTTACTCTATGTTTTTGTTATGGTAATGTTGACAAATTTTTTTATAAAAAATCATCCAAATCTGAGCTGTCAAAATGTTACTGGGATGACTTTTTACAGATTACAGTTTAACAAGTTTTTGTTTGTAATTGATCATAGTACCTTGGTTTTGTCTGTACATAGAGATATAGCTGTTTTCTTGTCTTAAAACTGTCCTTTCCACTTTAACCATGGTTTAAAATTAACATTCGCTCTGCCTTCCTATGTCTCTACATCCTCTTATAACTTCTTAATTTTTAGGTTGAAAGGGAAATACAGTTTCAAATATGTACAGAGTGTTCCCTGAATGAACCTCATGTTGCACAAGTAATATCTGAAGCTCTCTCCTCTGGGTCTTCTCTGTTTCTTGGGAACAGTATGCCAATACGTGATGCAGATATGTATGGGCATAATTGGTCCATATGCAATAAAAGTGTTACTTCTCTCATGTTGAATTCAGACTTACCATTTAGCTGGATAAGGGTTGCTGGCAACAGGGGTGCTAGTGGTATTGATGGGCTACTTAGCACAGCTATTGGCTTTGCTGTTGGATGCAACAGAAAGGTATTTTTTCTCTATATATTTCCACAAATATCCAATTGTTAATATTATCTGGTAGTTTCCATAATTAACTGTGTTTGGAGGACTATTCCTTCTATGTTTAAGGTACAATTTTTTCATAGAGTGGAACATCTTATGTTTGAGGAAATAGTGTTTGATGTTTTTGTCCAGTGTTTCATCATAAAGTTATTAATGCTACTTACAAAATTGTGGCCACATTTTACAAAGAATGAGTAACTTTGAAAGGCCACATTTTACAAAGAGTGATGACAATTTTTGGACTGTGGGGCCCATCATATTTTCCTTCAATACTAATTATTTTTTCCCCTCTTTTTCACATTGTTAAGCTACATTCATAATTTCATTAGGTGTTTTGCGTGATTGGAGATGTTTCTTTTCTACATGATACAAATGGTCTGGCAATTTTGAATCAGAGGTATGAGCTTATTTACCAAATTTCATTTTTTATATTATGTATGTACTTTCAAAACATTTCTAATAAAAATTGAAAAAATCTTTTTATTCTTCTGTTGGTGCATTCTGTCAATCTGATCTTTCACTTATCTAGTGTTTATCATTTGTTAAAAGTCGCCTTAAGAGAAAATTTAAATGTTCTTTTGCTAGAAGATTTCCTGTAATCTTTTGATGTACTTATTGTAAAGTTATAATATATGACCACCGCTCATACTAATGTATTTCATTGCTGATATTCTGAGAATTTTTCACATTCAGTAAATTGCGGAAGCCCATGACAATACTTGTGGTGAACAATCATGGAGGTGGAATATTCAGTCTTCTTCCTCTGGCAAATAAAACCAAACCGAGTATATTGCATCAGTATTTCTACACCTCTCATAATATTTCAATTGGGAAACTATGCTTGGCTCATGGGTAAGAATCCAAATAAGTGTCAAGAATATGTGAAAAAATGTTTCTGTACCTTTAGTTATTATATTTTGTATATTATTTATCTTATCTAAAAGAATAATAATGATGACTTGATTTTGCTTCTTAACTCTGATTTTCTGGTCAGAAAAAACATTTTTTCTGCTCAGTTTTATGGAGATTTACATAAGGCATTAACATTAGTCTGAAATCCTACAGCCTCTTTATAAATAACATGCGATTTTTTAAACAAATGTGGGAACTTCCTTTCTGTATATGCTTGACACCTTAGACAAGCCTAGAAACTGAAGTTCAGTTTGACCTCAGAATGATGAAACCATGGGTTTTCTAATCCTAATTCCTATTGATATGAAGAGATGCAAGTTTCATAAAATTTAAGAGGACTATTAATAAGTAGACCTATCAGTGGCCTAGTATCTTCTGTTGCACATTTTAATCTGTTGAGATAGCTTATGGTGCTGCTGTTGTGTATTACTAATGTTTGTTAGAACATGTCAAGTGAATAGCTGGATGGACTGTGTTATCAAGCTCATTAATTGAATGAAATGCCTTCTACTTTTACCTTGGTTATTCTTCAAAATCTTTGTTTGTTGATTGCAATCCAATAGGGAATACTGTCCAGTTCCAAATGTTGTTTCTTTGAGGAAAGCAGAGTTAATATCGTTTTGCTTCTGGAATATGTCTCAGCATAACATCAGAGTTTATGTGATATATATACTGATAATTGACTAGTAAATGAGCATAAAAATGCAATTTTTTAGTTTAATTAGAGTAACATTCCAACTTCTGATTTATATATATTCATTATTTATTTTCAACTGGGCCTATCTTCCTCTGAAGTGAAAACCAATTATTTGCAGTATAAAACATATAAATGTGCAGACAAAGATTGAACTTGAAGATGCTCTGATTGCAGCACAAAATGAAGAGATGGATTGTTTAGTTGAAATTGAGAGTTCCATTGATGGCAATGCCAATTTTCACAGGTGTTTAGGTCCTCTGGTTCTTGTTTAAGACTTTATGAGTTATTGAGTTCTGTCCTCTTTGCTGATACATTTTGCATGTTGACTCAGTGCTCTGAAAAGGTTTGCTCTCCAGATCACGGAGCACACAATACGATTTCTGTCGGTGGTGCCTTTTGGTCAAAGCTCTGTGGAAGACGAGTTCTTGTATTTCAAAGTTCATAAACTAGAGTATTCAAGATATAGGTTAGTGTTCTAATTATACAACGAATTAGATTCTTTCATACTTTTCCTGATTTATTCTTATATGTGTCATTAATATGTCTTTCTTTCTTTGGTTGTTTTTCCTTATTTATTTGTTTATTTATTTTTGCAATATATTATAATGATATGAGGCAGAATTGCACTATGTGCTCCACCAACATCAACTGCAGCTAGTCCTTTCCAGAAAGAATTCTATAGAGAAGGCTTCATTTTATCTTTATTTTTTGAAGATGGAAGTGTGGGTTTTGGTGAGGTTGGTATCAATTTAATATTTTATTGTCTTTTATATTTATCTGATTTTATATTTTGATTTATTGATTTGTTTATCTTAAGAGAAATATAAATGGAAAGTATAAGCCTTTGTAATGGCATCTTGGCATGTGGCCTTGAAGCATAACAGAGCGAGATAACATTTCGTTGAAACTTTTGACAAGAGAAGAAGTGAAAAATGAAATAGCCTGGCTGTAGTGCTGTGGTTTCCTATTCTCTTTGGTTCTTAAGCTGACTGAAAGAGAATACAAAAAAATTGACATGAAATATGCCCTAATTAGCATGCACTCGTTTGATGTTTGAGTGACATTTTTCCCTTCACCCCAAATATCCAATTTTTCTCTATTTCCATACAAGTTCTTGTTTTAAAATTCACTAAAATTACTCGTTTCTGTATTACTGCATCAAGCAGGTTGCACCTCTTGAGATCCACAGGGAAAATCTGGAAGATGCAGAAGATCAACTTAGGTTTCTTATGCATGCCATGAAAGGGGTAGAAATTAGTTGCTTCGTATCCCTATTGAAGGGCTCATTTTCTAATTGGATATGGAATGAGTTAGGTATCCTGGTAAGTTGTCTCATCTGCATTATGTAGATGGCTAAAAGCTTAAAAATATAATAAAAACCACTCCTAGGCCAACCTAACAAGTTAAACATTTTGGTGAAATAGTTCCTTAACATTGTGTCAAACATTGATCAAGTGGTTGGGAGTTTTGTTCTCACTGCCACCATTCTCATCTTAAATTAAAGTAACCATGAGAGACTTGCTGAGTGTGATATTTATGTTCAAGGACCACTATTGCAGTTAATTTAGTATTAGACTGGTTGGCCACAACAGTGCAAACTATATTAACCACACTAATTTTTAGTGGATCCTGGAGCATCAAAGTCTCAGCCAAACCTTGATTCTAATTATCCTCAAGATTAAATTTAACCACAAGATAGTGGTGGGCCAGTGTTTTGGCCACAACTTACACTTGCAATCCTAAGGGCATTTGCATGAGGGGGCTTGTTAGATTTATAAATAAAAATCATTTTTGACCTGCACCTAACAAGTTAAACTATTAGCTGAACTGGTTCCTTGGCAATACAATATCAATTTCTGACACAAACAGAAAAAACGTCTATCATATCCTCTTATAATTTCAAAGGTCTTGGGCCACTTTTTTTTTCTTCCCTTTTTTAATGAAGTTATTTTACTCAGATGGAACCATCTTCTGTAGTTTTAACTTTTAAAGCTTTGGCTTAGTTTGTTTTTTATGTAATAAAAAATTTATACTTGGGTACAGCCTTCTTCTATCTTTCCGAGTGTCAGATGTGGTTTGGAATTGGCTATCCTTAATGCCATAGCTGGTGCAAGAGGGTCAAGTTTATTGGACATACTGCATCCCCAGACAAACGAAAAAGACAAATTCCAGCAGTCATCAGAAGTTCAGGTTTGTGCGCTACTTGATCCAAATGGATCTCCAGCTGAAGTAGCTAATGTTGCTGCTGCACTAGTTGAGGAAGGATTTCGTGCAATTAAACTGAAGGTGAGTTAGTCTTGCAATTTGTAGTACTTCTTATGCTGTCAGCCCTCTGGCGCATGCTACATGGTAAGGACTGAGAAGATGGAAGGCCAATAAGTTGTTATGCTATTACAGGTAGCACGATGGGGTAATCCAATGCATTCTGCTTCAATAATACAAGAAGTGAGAAAGAAGGTTGGTAGCCAGATTGACATCCGTGCCGATGCAAATCGAAACTGGACTTATGAAGAAGCTATGGAATTCAGCTCTTTAGTTAAGGATTGTGAGCTGCAGTATATTGAGGTAGACTACAAATATGGGACTCTTGCAATAATTGTTAAGATTTATTATTCAGCTTTGGTTTTATTCCCCAATTTCAACTATTTACTTGTCTATGCATGTTGATGTAACATCATAGTGTATCTAATAACTTGTTGGTGACTAAATCCTTTTCTGCAGGAGCCGGTACAAAAAGAAGATGATATTCTCAAATTCTGTGAAGAAAGTGGCTTACCTGTTGCATTGGATGAAACCATTGACAACATTCAAGAAAATCTTCTGGAAAAGCTAGTGAAGTTTTCTCACCCCAGAATAGTTGCTATTGTGAGTCAACGTGCATTTTGATTTAATGTAGATTTTTACCCCTGTCAAGAGTTCTGACCTGCTTAACATGGCTATATGTTCAGGTACAGGGGCTGAGTTGACCTTCGAAGGGCCCAAGGCCCTAAGGTCCCCAATAAATCTCCCATAGTTGTTATTAGAAAATGCTCCCCCAACCTCTGCGCACCCAAAAAAAAGGCATTTATTCGAAAGTCCAGAAGTATTGTGATAAAATAAAATCATGCCTAGTACTAATGAAAAAAAACTTGTTTTGTTATAATAAATAATCCACTAATTTAAAAGATCTTAAATTTTTAATCTATAATGTAAAGTCTTTATTCAGTTAACTCTAAGACCTTTACACAAGTCATAATTGGGAAATGGTACCAAAATAAAAGATCACTTTGTACTTAAAATTTACAAAATAAAATAATTATTATGCTATGATAAATTGTTTTTTTATCTTCTGAGCCTTTTTAACAATCACTTTCTCCCTTGCAGTCCAGTCTCACTAATCACTATTCACTCACCCCAAGCCCCCAACTGGTGGATGTAAGCCTGAGTTTGTCAAAAAGCCCTTCTAATCAACACTAAAAAGACATGTGATTGGTCACTTATGTTTTTCTGGTTACTTATTTTTTGTGAGCAACTTATTGCAAATATTTTACATATAAAATATTTTAAACAAGAATGTGTGCAATGAGATGATTTCTGTGTGTATTATTATGAAAAGAGAATAGGAATTTATACAAGAGGAGAAAACCTATTCTAGGAAATAAGGATAATTACAATAAATACAATATATCCTAATTGATACACATAATATATCACTAATTGATACACATAATCCTAGATATTCACAATCAAATCTAGAAGATTCTCAACACTCCCCCTCAAGCTGGAGCATATAAATCATAGGCACCAAGCTTGTCACATAGGTATTTTATCCGAGGACCTCTAAGAGATTTGGTGAAGATATCTGCCAGCTGATCATTCGAATTAACAAATCGAGTAACAAGACACCCTGATTGAATTTTTTCTCTAATAAAGTGACAATCGATCTCAATATGTTTAGTCCTCTCATGGAATACTGGGTTTGAGGCAATGTGCATAGCCGCTTGGTTATCACATACCAGTTCCATTTTACCAATGTCTCCAAATTTCATCTCCTGAAGAAGTTGTTTCAACCATAGGAGTTCACAAGTTGCTAATGCCATGACACGATACTCAGCCTCTGCACTAGACCTTGCAACTACATTTTGTTTCTTGCTTTTCCAAGAAACTAGGTTTCACCGATGAGAACACAATATCCAGATGTGGATCGCCTATCATCTGGTGAACCAGCCCAATCTGCATCTGTAAAGCCAATGATTTGAGAATTTCCTCTGTCCTCATATAACAGTCCTTGGCCTGGCGCTCCCTTAATGTATCGAAGAATTCGAACAACTGCATTCCAATTCACATGGTGATTGTAGGAACTGGCTGACTACACTTACAGCAAACGATATATCTGGACGAGTGATAGTGAGATAGTTGAGTTTTCCCACAAGTCTTCGATATCTCTCGGGGTTGTTTATCAACTCCCCCTGTCCTGGATAGAGTTTGACATTTGGATCCATTGGAGTCTCAACTGGTTTGCAGTTTAACATACCTGTCTCTTCTAATAAGTCAAGCGCATACTTTCGTTGTGAAATGGCCACACCAAAACTAGATTGGGCAACCTCAATTCCCAGAAAATATTTAAGCTTTCCCAAATCTTTAGTTTGGAAGTGGCTGCACAGATGTTGTTTTAGTTGAGCAATGCCTAAATCATCATTGCCTGTAATAACAATGTCATCCACATAGACAACTAAGTATAAGCACTTGCCATTTGAAGTATGGCGAAAGAAAACTGAGTGATCAGCTTCACTTCGAGTCATTCCAAAATCTTGAACCACAGAACTAAATCGGCCAAACCAAGCTCTCGGTGACTGCTTGAGTCCATAAAGAGAACGACGAAGTCGACATACTTTCCCACACTCCCCCTGAGCAACAAAACCAGGCGGTTGCTCCATATAAACTTCTTCTTCCAAGTCTCCATTGAGGAAGGCATTCTTAATATCCAGTTGATGAAGTGGCCAATGATTAATAGCTGCAATGGATAGGAAAACACGAACGGAAGCAATCTTGGCAACAAGAGAAAAGGTATCACCATAGTCCAATCCAAAGATTTGAGTATACCCTTTAGCCACTAAACGAGCTTTTAGTCGTTCAATTTTGCCATCAGGACCAACTTTAACTGCATAAACCCACCGGCAACCAACTGGGGATTTTCCAGGAGGAAGTGAAACCAAGTCCCATGTACCATTAGAATGTAGGGCAATCATCTCATCAAGCATAGCTTGCCTCCAACCCGGATGTGCAAGAGCTTCATCTGTAGTCTTAGGGATAGAAACAGAATCCAAAGAAGACACAAATGCATAATATGGAGTAGATAAACGATGATAGCTCAAGAAATTATAAACAGGGTGAGGATTACGGGTGGATCGAGTACCTTTATGAATGGCAATAGGATGACTAGCAGGTGGCGGTTGGACCGGAGTAGGGGGTGATTCAGACGAAGGCAGCGAGTCAGGAAGAGTAGCTGTAGGCTCAGGAGGCTCAGGACGGGGACGGCGATGATATGTCAGAAGAGGAGGACTAGGTATGCCTTGGGGTAAGGCCTCTGGAATAGTAAAAGGAACAGGAAGGACTTCGATCACAGAAGGACTGACAGGCGTAGAAGATACAAAGAATGGGGAAGACTCAAAAAAGGTCACATCAGGAGAGGTGAAGCAACGTCGAGTGGTTGGACAATAACATCGGTAGCCCTTTTGGAGTCGAGCATAACCGAGAAAAACACACTTGACGGATTTCGCTGCAAGTTTATCTTTACCTGGGGTTAAATCATGCACAAAGCAAACACAACCAAAAACACGGGGAGGAAGATGATAAAGAGGGTCGTTGGGAAACAACAAAGAATGAGGGATTTGATCATGCAAGACAGAAGAAGGCATGCGATTAATCAAGTAACATGCAGTGAGAACAGCGTCACTCCAAAAATTAGTAGGGACATTATGATGAATAAGCAAAGTACGAGCTGTTTCAATAAGATGGCGATTCTTACGTTCAGCTATCCCATTTTGTTGTGGGGTATGAGGACAACTGGTTTGATGTAAAATCCCTTGACCGGCCATAAATGTTTGAAAAGGTGTAGACAAATATTCTTTAGCATTGTCAGAACGCAAAATAGAGACAGAGGTATTAAACTGAGTTTTTATTTCAGCACAAAGTTTTGGAAAATGTTAAATACCTCAGAACGATTTTTCATCAGATACACCCAAGTACAACGAGAATAGTCATCAATAAAGGTGACAAAATATTGAAAGCCAAATGTAGAAGACACGCGACTAGGACCCTAAACATCAGAGTGAACAAGTTGAAAAGGAGATGAAGATTGACTATTAAGACTAGTAGAAAAAGAGCTACGTGTGTGTTTACCTAATTGGCACGACTCACAAGGGAGGGCAGACAAAGTAGAAAGAGAGGCATCCATTTGGCGAAGTTTTGAAAGGCTTGGATGCCCCAAACGATTATGGATAATAGATGGAGAACAACTGGATGTGCACGCAACTGGGGATATAGGAGGTGAAAGGTGGTATAAGCCTTGTGACTCTCGTCCTATGCCAATCGTCTGCCCCGTACTCCGATCCTGAATGGAAACACATTGATTAGCAAAGGTGATGGAGTAATTGTGAGATTTAGTCATTTTACTAACCGAAATAAGGTTGAAAGGAGACTCAGGGACATAAAGAACAGAATCAACAAATAAGGACGGAAGAATTTGTGCTTTACCAATTCCAATAGCAGCAGTTTTAGAGCCATTGGCCAGAGTTATAGATGGAAGTAAAGATGAACTAGAAAGATGGGTAAAAAGATCTTTATTACCAGAGATGTGTTCAGAAGCACCTGAGTCAAGAACCCAAGGTCCAATATCTGGGGAACGAGCAAAGCAAGTAGTAATATTACCAATTTGGGCAACCGTGGCAACCACAGAGAACTCAGAAGTAGGAGCCATGGCCATGACAGTATACTGACTTGGGATTGACACACCAAAGTCTGAGATAATGGCCAACTGACCTTGGAAACGAGACCAGAAGTGTGACGCTAGGGCAACACTTGAAGCGTCGAGAGCAGCGGAAGACGGCGTCAACGATGAAGAGAAGAGTGTGAAAAACGAAGTTGGAGATAACTACGAACTCACACCGGAATAGGGACCAGAACACGCCGAGAAGCACAACGGTGCAGAGAACGGCGGAAAAAGCTGCCGGAAAAAGGCCTCACGCGACGGCGCGTGGCAGCTCCGGCGAACGGTCGGGCGGCGCGTGCGGCGGCGGACGGCGACGGGAAACTGGGGTTTGGCCGGTCGGAGGCTTCTGAGCACGGTGGTCCGGCGCGTGCTCCAGGAAGTCGCCGGGAAATAGGCAGATCGGAGGGTGGCCGAGATGCACAGTGGAGGAGGAGGTGTTTAGGGTTCAAGGCTGGAAAGAAAGCACAGCCGTGAATGCTATTCAGGATCGAACCTGGCTCTGGTACCATGTGCAATGAGATAATTTCTGTGTGTATGAAAAGAGAATAGGAATTTATACAAGAGGAGAAAACCTATTCTAGGAAATAAGGATAATTACAATAAATACAATATATCCTAATTGATACACATAATATATCACTAATTGATACACATAATCCTAGATATTCACAATCAAATCTAGAAGATTCTCAACAGAATGTATCAGAAAATTTTTATTTATGAATCAAAATTCATGTATAGTTATACATGGAGTATGTGGACCCCACACACTCAAGTTATATGTTTAAATGGGGTTCACCATTAAAGTGAATTTGAGTCTCTCTTCTTACATGATAATGTTATGTTATCCTCACATGAGAGGATCCAAATCCCCCCAGGTTTCCCTTACACCAACCCCTCAAAACATCTGTCTCTACTTTGCTTTTGTAATCTAATATTCATGTCGCAGGAATAGCACTAGGTCACTAACTAATTATTATAATTTTGAGTGAGAACTAAGCAGTGTACAGAAGAAATTAACGATAATATACTGATAATCTCATCAAATATAAATTGCCAATTCACTTGTTTTAGACTTGCTGATCTTTCAGGTTATCAAGCCAAGCGTTGTTGGTGGATTTGAGAATGCAGCATTAATTGCCCAATGGGCTCAGCAGCTGGGAAAGATGGCTGTTGTCAGTGCTGCATTTGAAAGCAGTTTAAGTTTGTCTGCATACGTTCAGTTTTCTTGTTATCTTGATAGGCAGAATGCAGGTACATTAAAAGCATTAAATGATAAGGCAGCCCCATCGGTTGCCCATGGCCTAGGAACCTATCAATGGCTTAAGGAAGATATAACAGCTAATCCTGTTTTAATTGGTCGTAATCCACATAGTAATTTTGTCGAAGCATCAGTGGAAGATGCTATCCGACTGTTAAAGGATTTTCAAGTCAACCAGAATGTGATCTATAATATTATTACTGGGGAGCAAGTTCATAGGTACCAATTGACTGTAGAGCTTGACAATGTCTCTTGTTTCTTTGAAGTTCAAGAGATAGGACAAAAAACTGATGTAAGTAAAGCATGCTATTACTTTTCTTTGACTTCAAAGATTCAAAAATGGCCCTGGCTTATATTTTAGTTAAATTTACTTGAGATAATGAGCATGAAGTAATTTGTAGCATATGTTCCCACTTTAATCAATGGCTTGATCTTCAATTATGTGAAATTTTAGAAGCAGTATTTTAAGTAGATGGACCGTTAGACAAAGTGTACCCTCAGTCCTTAATGGGTTTATATTTTCTGTCACATCATAAATAAGTGAATAAGGTCAACGAAAAGATTATAGTGCTTTACGGTCTTTGGACTCTGTTTTGAAGAGCATAACCAGAACCATATAATATATAGACGGGATCATATGGTGATAGAAAGGTTCCCTTTGGTAATTGATTATCCTAAATTCTTTAAGTAATTGGGAATGATTAAAAAAATGTATAACTAATTCCTTGGATGATGAGAGTGTTTGGACTATAAATTTTAATCTCACGGTAATAATTTCATTGATGGATGGGCAAAAATGCTCTTTGTAAATTATCATGGTTCTTTCTGAAGCACGTATTTTTCCTGCTAACTAATGGAATGTTATCAATTTATAAGATGTAAGTTTATGAGTTGATTATTCAGTTGTCCCCAGAAAAATTTAAACCTTGTAATTAAGAAAGTTTGGCTGCAAGTGAAATTAGATTCTTGTGGAAATGATGATTAAATTTGATTGTACCAATGTAGGATAATGTACTAGTATTTCTTCATGGTTTCCTTGGGACTGGTGAAGACTGGATTCCTATCATGAAGGCCATTTCAGGATCAGCAAGATGCATCTCTGTTGACCTTCCTGGTCATGGAAAATCAATAATACACACTGTGAAAAATGCCAGCGAGAAGCTATGCTTGTCCCTGGAGATGATTGCTGATTTATTACATAAATTAATCCTTCATATGACTCCAGCAAAAGTTACCCTTGTTGGATATTCAATGGGAGCAAGGATTGCGTTATACATGGCACTGAGATTTGGTTATAAGGTATGCTGGTGATATCTAATGTTTTATTACTTGATTCATGGTCGCATGCTTGATCATTGATCAACAATTTTAACTTTCATGAAGACGAAAGGAGCTGTCCTGATATCTGGAAGCCCTGGTTTAAAAGATAAATTTGCAAGAAAAATTCGTGCAGCTAAAGATGATTCCAGAGCACGCTCAATGGTTTCACATGGTTTACAACTTTTTCTTGAATCCTGGTATGCAGGGGAGCTGTGGACAAGGTGACCTGTTTGTTTGAATATTCAGAATGTTTGGCCATTATGCTTATCCTATTTTACTTCTAATGATTTTTCCTTTTCTTCCTTCAATAATTCTTCGATGCGTTATTGTTTGAACAGCTTAAGAACCCATCCTCATTTCAGTCGAATAATTGCAAGTCGCTTGGAGCAACATAATGTGCAGAGTCTTGCAAAGGTGCTGACTGGCTTAAGCATAGGGAGGCAGCCGTAAGCCTACTACTTGTTCATTTTCTTAGCTTTGGTGATATTTGCTTTATTATATAATAGGAAAAAACTTAATCCATTTCCTTACATCCATTTCATCAAGTTTGCCTATCAAAACATGATATGTGTTATTTTCTTCCACTTGGCATTTTTTCTCAACCTTAACATAAAAAATGACACATGTCATGTTTTGATAGGCAAACTTGATGAAATGGATGTAAAGAAATGGATATAAGTTTTCACCTTTTTTTTGGAGTCACACTTTTTTTTTGTCACAAAAATCTATTTTTATTATTTAAAAATAAAATAAAATATATGATATGATGAGATGAGATGAGATGAGATGGAAGAGAGAATTTTTTTTTTTTTTTGCCATAAAAGAAAGTTTAGATAATAGGTATGATAGTTATGAGAAGAATGATGAAGTAAATAACTTTTCATGATTTAGTTATTATTTTAAAATATAATTACAAGAATTTTATATGTTATTTTAGAAATTAAAAATAAATAAATAACATGTAGGAATATACATGTGATTATGACTTTGGGTTCTGAAGGAACTAAACTCACATCAACTCCTGTGATAAAAGTTTTGAATTAATTCACGATCCATTATTGTAATTTCTCTAAATTATGTAGGGTCTGTTTAGTTCAAGTTCGGTGCACATTTTCAAAAAGTGTTTTATTTTTTTTGTAAGAAGTGCTTTAACTTCTCCATTGTTTTGGTCTCCCTGCATGGCAGATCATTGTGGGAAGAATTGAAGAATTGCAGAATACCTCTTATGCTGATATACGGAGAGAAAGATACCAAATTTAAGAAAATTACCGAGGCAATGATCAACACAATGTGCTCAGGCTTGGAGAATGGGCATGAACAAGAAGAATGGAACAAAATACATAAGGTGTTTGAGGTTCCCAAGTGTGGGCATGCTGCCCATTTGGAGAACCCTCTTTCAATCATATCTGCCTTGAGACAATTTCTGAACAGCACCAGACTATAAATGGGTATTTTGTCCATTTGGAAGATCAAGACACAATGTAATGTAATTTATTTGATAGATCAAATTTTAAAGCCCAGAAATGGCATTCATTATTGTTCCGCTACAGAATTCGTTATTTGCGTTTAGGAGCTGAATTAATGGTTCAAAGAAGTTTTCCGTTGGAAGAATATGGGTCTAGTGCCCGAATTGCTTTGGGAGGTCAATGAAAATTCTCCTCTCTTCTATATTAGGTGTGCAGTGTGCTTTATTTCATTATCATAAAAAGAAATTAAATGTAGAACAAGAAAAGAAAAAGAAGCACGCCCAGTGGGACTCGAACCCACAATCGCTTGATTAGAAGTCAAGCGCCTTATCCATTAGGCCATGGGCGCCTTATTGCTAGACACACATGAATATAAAATAGATATATTCAAATATATGATGTAAGAAAAAAATTAAAAAGTATAAATAATGAAGAGTTACGATAGTTATTTTAAATATAATAATTATTTAATATTATGTTTCAAAAATTAAAGAAAAAATCATATGTGCATCTAGTAAATTATATACAAATATTTCTGTAGGGATACATTATACAAAAATGAACAGACGTGTATATATATATATATGATATGATATGAGAGAGAGATAAGACGGAAGTAGATAGTGGAATACATTGAATATCAGAGTTTGAGAGAAACAAGGATGATTAATTAAGACTAATTCTTTTACTTCAAATACACACAGATATGCATGGAAGAGGAAAAAGAGAGGCGAGGGAAGAAAGGGGTGGGATCCAGTTAAGGGAAGAGCAGAAAAAGGAGTGCATGAAAGCAAAGATGATGAAGCATTCATATTGGTGAGATGAGAAAGAGAGTAGAAGCTTTAGGGTAATTAGCATTCCAAATCCACAGGAGAGAGCAATAACAGATCGAAGCTAGCCTGCATCTCCGACTCCGAGTAGTGAAAGCTAAGGTGTTATTGGGTTCATGTTTTGTGAAGAGATCAAAATTAAAGAGATGGAGAGAGAGAGAGTAGGGAATATGAAAGCGTGGGATAAGCGTGTGGGGTGGCTTGACTTGAGTGTACTTCAACAATTTCATCGTTTTTGCTATATAGAGCTACCTAAGCTAGCCATGGGATGGGAGGGGGATAACCGTACTCATGTATACTATTATATTGTCCACGTGTCATTCTTCATCCGATTTAGTCACAGTTATAATCGTAGTTAAATTTTTAACCACAGTTATAATCGTGACTAAATTAGACAACATAACTTTAAACAGCAGAAGATCCACGCTCTCTGCGCACATTAGCCATTCACTTCATGATCTTTCAAAGTTAGGTTGTGCTAATATTTTGATTTTTGAGTTCACCTCAAAGATTCAACCCATCAAAACAAAGACTCTTTATGCAAAGGTTGGGCCAATCCATTTTCACAGGGATGCATCTGACAAAACAGATCATAATTAATCCTCCAAAACAGAAAAAAGTTGACAAGTTTTGAGTTTTTTCTCTTTTTAGTTTCGGATTTTAAATTCACTATCTTGTTTTGGGTTCGGACTTAGGAGGCCGGAATTGGCAAATTAATTTACATTTATTTATTTTTCATATTTGAACATGAGAAATTGTTCACATCTCTTTTGTTGGGGAAACCCCGAGATAGATGTTGGGCCGGCATGGCCATGCAGATCATTCTTAGGGCCGGGCCATCAGAAAATAAGGCCCACATTCAGTGGTGTATAAACTTATTTTTGGTCATTTAATTGTTGGTTAATTTATTATTTAATCTCCGAATAACAAAACTAAACTGTTTAGTCACTGGATTTTTATCTCGATTAATTATTTACTCTCTGAAACGTTAAATGTTATCTAACCGGATGACATATTCATTAAACACTAACGTATCACCGTCAACTTGTCACATTGCCACATCATTTTGTGAAAGAAAACTTGAAAAAAATAAACTGGACAAAAATGTCAGTTTTAAATTGGGCTCTTCAAAATGTCGTAGTAATGTGATATGGCAACATGTGAAATGGCAACACATATAGTAAGTTAACAGTGACACGTCAATATTTAACCACTAACGTCTTAAGAGCTAAATAGTTGACAAATATAAAAAATTCATAAATCAAACCATCCATAATTCAGGGAGCAAAGCAAGATTCTTCTATCTATTATCTTAAGCAAAGAGATGTGGCATGCATTTGCTTCAAGGAAAATTTACAAACTCAACAACTCAAAAAAATTAGTTAAAATTTTACAAAAATCATCTATTTGATTGGAAACTTTAAGAAAAAATATTATTTGGTCCAAAATGTAAGGTATTTTAATGTGTCAAGAAATATTAGTGTAATATTCAAATCTATCAAGAACTTACCATTTTTCATGGTGCTTTTTGGAAATTAAACCTGTGTATAATAGGAGAAGATTAAAGACATGGAAGGTTTGTGTGCTTTCAGGAAATGAGGATGATTAATTAAAGCTATTTAGAAAAAAAAACAAAAACAAGAGGGAAACAAATTAAAAGATAAAGTTATGATGAGGACTTTTTGACCCTGAAGCATCCTTTCATCTTTTAATCTCTACATGAAATTGTTATTTTCATCAATGAAAATATTTAATTTTTAATTTAATCGTTTAAAATGTAAGGTACACTAAATTATATGTTGAAGCGGAAAAAACTAATTTTTTAATTTAATCTAATGTTCTAACAGAATGAAAATAATAGCATAAAAATTAGTATAAATTAGTTATTTAGTTTCTCTTCATTTATGAAGATAAAATGTTTCAATTTAATTATTGAAATATCAATTATCAATAAATTTGGTCTTTTGATTAATATAATTGATAAAAAAATAACTTGCAGTAGTATTAATATATGCTAATTGAAATGATGAATTGAATTTTATTCCAAAAAATATATAATTTGTGCGTTTGATGATTGTTAATTTATTTATACAAATAAAAAACATAATATTTCCGAATTCCATATAAAAAATACTAAACGTATGTTTTGACAATGTTTTAATTGTAAACATAATGTATTTTTCAGGGCAAAAAAAACATAATGTATTTTATTTTTTTATTGTTTAATATATAGTTAATATGATCCAACTTCTTATTTAATTAACAGCCAAATTAGCATATGTTCATACAAAAGTAAGTTAATTTCCCATATATCTCTTTAACAAAGAATTAAATTGATTGATACTTAATCTTTTAAGAATCAAATCATTCATTAATTAACTTGTAAAAATTAGTAAGGGCTATACAGTTACAAATTTTATAAGATTCTAATATAATACTAAAACAAGAACCTACACTTTTGTCTATAATTGTTGCCTCTTTCTCAATTAGTGCCTCAAAAGTCATACGAAGGCCCCCACTCTCCTTAATTTCTTTCTTTTCTTTTTCTGTCAAAGAGAAGCAAAGTAAAGTGGGTTGGTACAAATGGTCAAGGATTTGGAGAAAAATTTTGCTTTGCCTATGGGCGAGAGTTCGAATCCCCCTAAAGCCTTTCAAAATTCTCCTTTGGTGGGGGTGGGCATCCCTCTTCAGGGAGATCTCTTGACACCCAAGGACTAGTTGAGTAGCTGCGATTGGGTAAAACTGCTTGCGGTTTAGCCTGTGTAGTAATCCTTTGGGTTGGGCCTCTGTTGGTCTCCCCAACATGCCACTGGCGTCCTGTCTGATAGTACTTGGAAGTGTCTTCCCTTACTACCAATTTTTCTTAAAAAAAAAAAAAGTAGCCAAAATTTCTAGGGAATATAATTAAGGGCGTTTACTTGAAGTCAAAAGAGAGGAGAGAGTGTTTTCTGAAACATTTTAAAAGTAGGCTCAGCTTATACCATATCATTATATTCTTAAACTTCATCCACAATTGAACAGTAAAAAGAGTATTAATATCATGTGGTGGAGCTTTTAATCCCTTAATTGGGTCAAATATATAACTAGTATTGCTGAACTAATATCTTTATATATCTTTACTTACATTTACCTATTGCCACACTCATATGTATTAAATATTAATTGCTTTAGTAAGCCAGGTCACATCTTATGCTACCAATCAACTAGTGTGATATATATAGTAATGGGTATATGTTTTTTTAATTATCGCTTCCCAAATTCAATTTTTAAAGAGATAGAAAAAAAAGCATCATCCGTTAGAATAATCACTCCAGTACTCGAGAGATTAGTTATTAAACCTACTCTTGTAAATACCCAGTCACAGACAAAATAATCTTATGGTACCAAAACGTAATTTAGTCTGTGTCATTGTGAACTTGCTTTGCATATTAGTGGGAGACCGTGGAATTTTGAAAGAGGACTAGTGAATGTGGACTCCACACCATTATTTTGTCCCACACACTCTCTTTAGTCTTTATGCTCAAAATGAAGGAGTCTACTTAGCTCGCACGTTAACCAAAAAAAAAAACATTAGTGAACTTTTTTTTATATATATTTAGATTAATAAATTTTATTCTCAATTGAAAAACACAAAGGACTAAGGGCTGGTCTGGTAGACAATGAGAATAGATTTATTATGTTTGATTAAAGAAAATGAGAATAAAATAAAAGTGGATAAAATGATCATTTTACTGGAGTGTTCAAGCATTGGTAATGCAAATCTTACTTTAAAATATAGTCACAAAAGTGTATTGTCTGGAAGGCTAAGTCAAGCAATAATTAATCTTAGTAATGAAAAAAAAAAAGATGAAATAAGGTATTAATCTTACTTGGAGTTTATAGTAATGAGCCAAAAAGTGTGTTGTCACAAAGTCAAGCAATAATGAATCAAAGTCTTCTTCAATTGCTTGGAAATTTTATGACACTAACAAAAGGGAGAGCTTGTTCATCCCACCTTGACCTGCCTTTTATCTAGAATTTTCTTGACACTTCATTATAAAACAGAAAACTTTCATTAGGTAGAGTAAATTAAAACCAGAGAGAAGAATCATAGTTTCATAGTGATCTTAATTAGTTATATTTCCATGCCTTTTTTCCGCTTTTGTAGAATGATTTATAATTATTGGAGATCAAGGTCTCATCCACAAGATGATCATAATAACCTCACTATAATTCCCTCCTGCATCATCACCAGAATGAGATGCTTCACAGCAACTCATAACCTATATTATTCCAATGGCTACCTTCTGCCTATGTATGCAAATAATGTGTGTTCTTTAGAGATAGAAGAAAATTGGAACATTCCCCCTTCCTCAAGTCTCTCAAAAACATTCATAGGCCTTGCTTTTCAGGCTGGTCTAGTCATGTTTCAGATTCAGAATACTATTTCTTCTGCTTCTTCTCCTTCTTCATCCAAAGATGAACAATCTTATGTGTTTAGAGCCTCTATGGTTATTGCCTTTGCAGCTTCCCTCTCTGGGAGCTTCCTGATTCATGCAAAGCCTAGGATTTCGCGGATTCTCGAGAAGACTTCGCGATTGTGCTTCGCCATGGGATTCTTCGTGATGTGCAGGGTGTTTCTGGGTGGGAGTTGGGTGATGTGTGTCATAGAATGGCTATCTGGTGGTTTCACCATGGTGGCCTTTCTTATGTCTTGCCTTATATGAAACCCTATGAACATGTAGGAGCTTCAAAACCTCTGAACAAGGTAAAATGATCTAAGTTTTTGCCTTATTTTGGGCAGGTTAAAGGTTTCATTTTACTTGGTAAGAGATGTTGTGGCTTCTGCAATTTAAGGCCATCTCTGTGATATAGTGATGGCAATATATCCTAGGTAGAGTTTTTAGAAACATCTATCTTAAAATTCCTATCTTTTAGTCACATTTTCCCACTATGACAGAACAGATTAGAAACCCCCTTTTGTGATCATTTGTTTGATGATGATGGCCTTTTATATATATTGCAAGTGCAGGAAAAAGAATTGTTAGCCTTCCTTGAACTCAATATAGGTAGAAATTATGAAATCCACCACTATTGATGGTTTAGGTAGTGGAATTCACTATATATACCTAAGATGAGTGTATGTGAGAGTAAGAATTCCTTCCGACTTCGTACGTTCTAACAGGCGGTTGGTTGGAGTGGTAGGTATTCTATTCTCCTTAAGTAAGTCTTGAGTTAGAGTCTTGTGTATGAAAAAATCCCTGTTGGAAGAGAAGCCAGATCAGTCAGAGTTCTATGGGCTTCTGGATACTAGTGATCTCGTTACAACCCGTTATGTTATACCTAGTGGAATTTCAGACCGTTCACCAACAACCTCAGTTCAGTTTCTGTTACGAGCCCCACGTCAGGAAGTTTAGGCTTTTGCTCTCCAACTTCAACAGCTAACTTTTGGAGTGTGGTTCTCTCAGACGGAGACTTACGCTCGTAACACTTCCCGACATACACAACAACACCGGTAAGTGACGTAAACTCGAATCTCTGGATTAAATGAGTGGGTCTTGACAAAATGAATTCTACATGCTGTAGCTTGCAGGTTCCTATGTGTCCTGCAGAAAGACAACACACAAGTCCTATGTAAGACGCATAAGAGTATATATATATATATGACATGGACAAGAAATGTAGTACCATGTCATATATATTAATTCCTGCAGATGCAAATTTAGAAAGGAGTAGAAACAGAACAAATGATGATGATAGAGGAATTCAAATATCCTATGAATTAAGTATGCAACCCTAAAATTAGTAGGACGGTAAAGCTAAGATTTTCTTAATGCTTGTAAGATATCTATCTTGTTACTAGCAAGAAGTGTGTGTGTGATGTACCTATTAATATACTATGAAGAGTGAAGAGTGTGTTCTATATTTTCTGCTTCTATCATGTTTATGCTATATAACTTATGTGTTTGAAGACTTCATTGGATAATAAATGGTGGTTTTTTTATGGTATCTAGAGATAGATCTCTCTATTATTTATTTATTTACTTTTCTTTTCCACTGAAATCTTTACATATGGCAGGTCATTATATAATTTATACCAACTCCCATTTATAAAGAATATGACTTTTTTTTTGCCTCATTTTTGCTTCTTCCCCTGTTTTCTTGTGGCTGTAAATGGTTTCGCCTTTTGTTGTCTATATATATATTAACACCAAATGATAAAAAATTGGCCAAAAAGAAAATCATATTCTAATGAATTTGAGTCCGCATAAATCATATATAGATCTATCGTATGTTAAGATTTTAACTTTCAAATGATACAAATTATAGCATCTCTTGTAATTATATATTAAGTGATTACTTATAATGTATTCTTTTATAAGGAATTATGAGAATATTTTGATACTCTGACCAATAAAAATATTTAGTATGATTTTGTTAGATAATATAATTAATTAATTGTAAAATTTTCGCTACATATCAATATTCTTAGAAATTTTTTTTTATGAAATATTCTTAGACTTTTTATTTAATATAATATTTTTGAAATTTTTAAAAAATTTAAAAATTATTATTTTAGGCTTCATAAATGTATAGAACATGCAAAAAAACAAAAAGAGAGATAGAGTTTTTTTAATGTAATTAAATTAATAATTTAATCCCTAGAAAATATATAATTTGATTTTTGAAAGATAAAAGGTCCTAATTTAATTTTTGAAAAATCAATTCCTAATCAATTTGATCATTTTATTAATAGAATAAATATAAAAGTTATCCGATTGGAATATTAATGAATATTAACTGTTAAACCATAAATTAGATTATATTCAGCAATTAACAAAAATAAAACACTATCATGTTTACAAATTAAACACTATCAAAATACATTATTTTCATACTTTATATATAGTTGTAAATATGATGTATTTTATTTTACAAAACACACAATTTGAAAACAAATCGTTTACAATCTGTATTAACATATATCAAAGAACATTTAATCAAAGAACCAACCGATTGAGAATTAATCCTGTAATGATTTAACATTTTATCTTTTACAATCTGTATTAACATATATCTTTCAATGAATAAATAACTAATTTATTCTTTAATATGAGAAATTATTATATCCATGTATTGTGTAATATTATTTATGCATTGACCAATAATATTTATCTAATTTTTAATGTTTTAGAAAACTCACATAATGTTGTAAAAAAAAATTCAGAGACACCATAAGAATATAATTAGGGAGATGCACAAAATTCTTATTCATATCCATCATTGTATATAATACCCTCATATTTATAGGACTCTAAACAAAGGACATCATAATATACTTTTAAGCATAGTAGTGTGTATTGTAATGTTACATCACATTATTACAGGTACTTTTATAGTGAGGTTACAAAGAGAGAATTAATTAAGTGATAATTGTTCATATGAAAAAAGTTACAATTTAAAAAAGAATCCTAAGTTAATAATGAGTGTGATTATCTACACATAAACACGAATGTTTATAATAAATAACAAATAAAATAAAAATAAATAAATATTTTTAGTTACTACTTCACCTAACAAAATTTTCTCTAACAAATGTCAAAAATGTTTTTTCCCAAAACTGACACGTGGCAATATAAGTTTAATTGATGGCACCTGAAAAATATAAAGTAGAATATGCGCATCCGGGGAATCGAACCCCGGTCAGTACCGTGGGAGGGTACTATGATACCACTACACCAGATGCGCTCACTTGAACTGAACTTACATGTTTATTTTATTAAATATAAATTTTTAAAACTAGATTAATAATATCTATAATTTCATTAAAGTTGGTGTAATTCACTTGGAGTCCTAAAGTTGATCATTGATAAGTTGATATGGTGTAAATTCTCCAAACTAGTCTCTGCTTTGGGAGTGAGTAACAAACCTTCAAAAATTCATCATTAGGATGGGGGAAAAAAATGAACAGTGAAATTAAAAAAGATCTTTATATTTTACTTGTATCATTGTCACGTGTTAATTCAATAAAATTGTAGTGTAATGTTATTTTCTTGTTATATATCTTTTTAAGAATATATATATATATATATAATACTCACGTGCTTTAATTAAATCCAAATTCTAGATGTGCAGTTAAAAATTATCTACATTTCAAATTTTCAATTGCAACATTTGCTTACACCAAGTCTAGGACTACATGATACATACATGAATATATATAATACAAATGCAACAAATTTCTTGAATGCAAGGTCATGAGTCCTTACTTTACTTAGCCATCAAAAGTTCTCAGATTCAGACAGTGAAAGGTTTTCTTGTCAAACAAGAAGATGGCTAACACAGAAACCAGTGGAACAATGATTGCCATACATACAAAAGCTAAGCTAATAAATTTTGAAGACTTCTTTGATGGAGTGGAAGATCCTACTTGAGTTTCAGAGCTTGCATCTTCAGACGCTTCACCCACCTAATTTTGGAAACCAAACATGAATATCACAGATCAATTACTTTTGAGTAAATTAACAATTTGGTTCTTGAAAGATACTCTTCTTGTTAATTTGGTCACCGAAAGATGCAACTGTGAAATTTGGTCCTTGAAAGATGCACCCCCAAATTTGGTCTCTCTATCAATTTATTGGATAGAAAAGTTGACTCTGTCGACGATGTAGCATTTTTGGACACTTAGTTGTTGACTAGGATGCCATGCCAGCATCCAAAAGCTTACTGGATGCTGACATGGCATCATAGTTGTTACCTAAGCGTCCAAAAATGACACATCATCAACGGTGTCAACTTTTCCATCCAATAAATTGACTGAGGGACCAAATTGATTGGGAGTACATCTTTCAGGGACCAAATTTGACAATTGCATCTTTCGAGGACCAAATTGACACAAGGAACATCTTTCGTAGACCAAATTGTTAAATTACTCTTAATTTTTAGATTTACATCGCAGATATAATAACACAAAGAAAGTCATTTTTTAAAAAGCAAACAAATCCCCATATGAGATATTCATAGCTTGAGTTTTAACAAATCAGGAAATTAAGAAAGCAAACTTGAAAACCTATGTAGTGATATAGTATAAACAAACTACAAACATAAACTTGTCAAAAAGAATGATACCAATGAAAAAAAAATACCTGAAAAGTTTTATTCAAGGGATCCTTTCCTTCTTCATCAGATGACTTTGTACAGCTAGCATTGCTAGAGTCAATGTTAGAACCTTGATCTTCATTTCTGTTATTCAATCCATTGTCACATTCATCTTGAGGGACACCATTTCTAGTACTCCTTAATTTTTCTACCAAAAATTTGTTTTCCCTTTTTAAAGTACATAACTGCATGAAACACATAGAGACCCAGAAATAGAAGAGAAGCAAAATGATTCAATATCAATTTACATAACAACAACTATTTTTTGCTTCTTAATTCTATAGAAAACATCACAGAAACTAGAATTGGACAAGAGAGTTATAGAGAGTAAGCCACTACCTCTTTATGGATGCGCTCCCTTTCGACGGCAAGCTGCATCACCATATCCATGATGAACTTAGTTCTAACATTTACTTCTTTTGCATTTGAAAGCATCGAATTGTTAGCTTCGTCCAACGATGTTTTTAAGCTTCTCGTTTCGGATCTCAGGAGATCGAGTTCGTCATTAAGTTCTGCATTAGTTTCTGATAACATAATGCATTGCTCTTCTGTGCTTTCTGTCTTACTCTCAGCCTTTGACACTTTAGATTTTAGCTCTTCAATTAATAATTCCATATCCCATATTGCTGAGTATAACATATTCTGCTGTTCTTGACTAGCTTCAGAGGATGCCTTAGCATTCTGTAGTTGAATCTCTAATTCCCTTGCTTGCTTCTCAAGTGAACCCACTTTTTTCTCTGCATTACTTGCACTGCCTTTAAGAAAATTCAGCTCTTCAGTAAGTTCTATGTTTGTCTCGGTTAACTGAGTAACCTTTGCTTCTGCACCCTCGGCTCGAGTTTCGGCTGTATAAATGTTTTCTTTCAATGATTCGACGAAGTTTTCCACTTCGATAAGGTGCTCTTGATTGGTTTCGTTCTCAGAATTTACAGCTTGTAACTTGAGCTCCAATTCCTTTCGTTCGTCTTCAAGACGGTTCACTTTTTCCTTCAAAGCGAGCACTTCTGTGTTTTCCTTCATGAGCTCGGCATTATGATGCTCGAGCTTCTCCAAAGAAGAGTCTTTTTCTTCGAGTTTTTCTACACAAGTTTGAACTTTTGATTTCAACTCGTTTTCGCGTTGAAGAGAACCGTTGAGATTGAATTCGGCTATCTGGAGGCGCCCCATCAGATCTTTAGAAATTCCCATGAGCATCTCAGCAGCATTTTCGGCCTCGAGAAATCTTCCCCAAACAACTTCTGCAGCTTCTTCCATACGTAATGATACTTGTTCTGTGTAGTAAAGTTTCAATTTTAAATCTTCATGGTCTCTTGACTCTGCTAATTTCTTCTCAAGATCTACCTCCCTTGCTAAGGACTTCTCAAGCATCTGTAGAATATATCTTCGCTGTTCAAACATCTGATCGTTGGATTTTGCTTTGCTATCTGTCAGTTCGCCATTTTCCGATACAATCATTGCCTTCCCCATGTCCCCTATTTGCATTCATTTAAAATTATGAAACAAAATGCATCTTTCATGTCATAAAATTTGGAACAAAACAAAAAAAGCTGAAATTTCAACTCACAGTTCTCGTGCCGAAAAGCCTCAAGTGTTTTCTGTAGCTTGGATGACTGCATCTTCAGCTCTAACAACTGCAGCTGAAACTCCTTTGCAGAATCTTCAGAATTGTGCAATTTTTCTTCCATCGTAGAGGAAACTTCTTTCGAGTGTCTGCACGAAAATATTTTTTGACGAGCATCAACAATTTCTGTTTGGAGAGTTTCCATGAAATTGTCCAGCTCTCTTACCTCAGAATCTAATATGCCTGACAATAGATCAAATGTTAAAGCCTTCTCTATGAAGTCTATCGAGATGCATTTATCCGTTAAATCCATTGCTTCAAGATCATTTTCCTGGCCCAAGAGATAGATATAAAGTGCATGCAAGTTCCCCAGCTTCTCAGAAGAATACGCTAAGCGAAAGTCTACTTCTGTGAAAGCCTGCATGGATATATCCAGCTCCTGCATATCGTTTTCTTTTGTGGAGAAACCCTCTTGTGAGTATAGTTTGTCAAAAGCTGCATCCTCAGCATATATGCCTCCTTGTGCTTTATCGTCGTATTCCTCCATAGCTAACTCGTATCTCTCGGTTCAACAGCCAGGCCGAACAGTACTAAGGTAGAACTGAAATTTCAGGGGTGGAAATGAAGTAGCCTACTTAAGGAATTGTTACATTATCAAGACTACAGTCCTTCGTCATGGATTGTTACATCATAGGGCGATGACAGAAAGCTCGTCTAATTTTACTTAAAAAGAATGAAACAGAAGTCTCTTCTACAGTAGAATTGTGACTGTAAATGTTTTTTGACTGCTCTATGTTTCGATAGCAAGTTTCACATATGAACTTATTGAAAAGAAAACTATTCCACCTAGCCAATCTTTTAGCACATTTTGTGAAATGAAGAATTTCTCCTCTAACTTGTGAGCCTTGAGGAGGAGAGAAAGGGTTCAGAAGAATATATCTTTCAAAAGATTGATAAAAGAAGAAAGGGGAAAAAGACCAATGTAAGGGAAGAAGCTAAGAACAGCCCAGTGCACGAGCTCCCACGCAGCCTTAACACTGCAAGTCTTAAAGGCTGTTTCCAAGATTTGAACACGGCAAGTCACCCGGCAACAACCTTACTGTTGCGCTCACCCTCTAAAGCTAAGGAACTGGAAAATTTTGTTTGATAATATAAAGGCTGTGTTTAATTATTAACCTAGTTACTCCACCCAAGTTTTCCATCCTTATTTAATTTAGAAAATCACATTATTTCTCCTTTTCTGTTTCTTTTTAGCTATTTCTTCCTCTTCCAGAAAAAGCAAAAGTCACATATATTTGTATGTTCAACACCTTTAGCAACTCACTATCTGCATTATCTCACCCACTCTTCTTAATTAGCCTCTCAAAGAAGCAGCACTTCCATCTCGATGAGAAAAGTCCTACTTTTATCCTTTCACTCTCTTCAAACACACAGTAAATTACTAAATTAACATTAAAAAGCAATGTCAACTCAGATTCTAGAAAGAACCATCCATCCACAGTCTAAACTCTTAACAACAGCAGCAGCAGCAGCAACAATCATACAAGAATCTGAATTTTCTAACCAATTCAACACTATATATACCTAAACTCCTCAGAAACTATAAGATCTAGCTAGATAGAAACTTCACTGAACATTAAGCATATAAGGAATTAGAATTCCCAAGAGCCGCCCCTAACCCAAAATGGCAATTCTTAGAAATTTCAACAAAATTCCAAAAGTCCAAACTTTAGAATTCCAAATTGTAAATGAAATCTGAAACAAGAATCTCCACCAAGGATGCATCATTAAAGAAAGTTTCTGAATTTACATGAAATTCTAAATGGGCATTCAGAAAAAGGAAAAAAAAAAAATTACCTTTCCTTTCTCTGGGTCTTCTTCCTAGCTGAACTTGGAGCTTGGCAATTCAGAAAACCCACTTGAAATTTTCTGGGATATTCTATCTGGGTCTTCTTGGCAAGTCCTTTTTAACTACCACTCATATCTATATTACCGTTATTTAAAGGGTATAGATATATCTATCTATCTCATCTCAAAGGGAAAAAAGAAAAGAAAAAAAAAAGTCTCTTTCTGGTGAGGCTTTCCGTGATTCTAGTGGTGGATCACTCTAACGTGCGCCGGTGAGAGGGAAATGGTCAAAAGGGTGACTTTGGTGAGTGGTAGGGAGCGTTTGGAATGAAATAATCGGAATAAGGGATTAAAGAGGTGGGTTTGGGCGCACGTTAGCATGAAGCAATTTGATAATATTGAGTTCAATAATTGAGGCACAAAATTGCATACAAATACGACATCGACCTTCCAGTAAGGCTGCTGTTGGAGTAAGCGTCTGAGTCGTTGGGTTTTTCCTGGATTTACGCTTCTTATTTATCTTGTCCTTTACTGTTTGGACTTTGGAAGAAGCGAGGGTGAATTCTACTTTTGTGCTTCAAAAATATATGAGTAAATTACACTGTCCTCCCCTGAGAGATGCTAAAATTACACTGCTCTTCCCTCTCGTTTGTAAAATTACACTGTCCTCCCTTGAGAGATCAAAAGTCATTACACTTTGATCCAAAACACTGTTCTCCCACTAAAAAAATGTTTAAAAAGTCAATATAATAAATATTAATGACTAATAAATATTCATGACTAAATTGACCCTCACACAAGATAAAAAATGTTTAACGTTATGCTTCATCGAAATTTATAAAACTGAATCTTTACCAAAAAAAATTATAAAACTGAATTCTAGTACACCTAACAAAATTTTTTTGATATATTTTATTATTATATATTAATATATATATATATATATATATATTAAACTTAATTATCGAAAATTAAGTAAAATAATAAATGTTTTATATTACATTACATTATTAATATAAAAATCTATAAACTATTTTAAGTTACAGAATTTTTTTTTAGAATTTTGTTTTGTTAACAATAATAATTACTATAAATACTAAAATAATAAAAGACAATAAAAAAATGAAATAATGTTATTATAAGAGGATGAAAGTATGTATAGGTCACATTTTATAGAGTTTTATTCTTTTGTGAGGGGTAATTTAGTCATGAATATTTATTGTATTGGAAGTTGAAAAAATTTGACCTTTTAGACTTTTTTTTTTATTGGAGAATAGTGTTTTGGATCAAAGTGTAATGACTTTTAATCTCTCAAGGGAGGGCAGTGTAATTTTGCAAATGAGAGGGGAGGGCAGTGTAATTTCAGCATCTCTCAAGGGAGGGCAGTGTAATTTACTCAAAATATATTTTAAGATGAAAATTATTTTTTCATTTTTTTTTTGTCTAGACCAGGGTATTCATCGTCGAGTACAGTGATTAATCCCCTCGCTGAATTGTAAGCACTTCGAAGGGTGGAACAGTTGGCCCAAAGATTTAAAGCTGCTCCATACCCAAGGCAGGGATCGAACCCCTGACACTTGGGTTTTTGTTTTGGCCATACCCCTGACTCTTGATTAAGGATGGATGAATCTCTTCCACTCAACCACACCCTATGTTTTTATTTTATCATCTTTAAATTGTTCATTAATTTATTATTTAATTAATAAATAATGAAATAGACTTTTTTTTTTGGTGGAGTGAAATAGACTATTTTATCTTTAAGTTTTTATCTCTATAAATTATTTAATTTTTGGGATTTTTTTAGTGAGCTTTTGGGATATTAAATGTTATCTACTTAATTGATGTGACTCTTAAATGTTGACGTATCACCGATAACTTACCAATTATGTTGTCATGTCATATTAACACAAGGAAAAAACTAAGGTAAAGTTCATTAGGTGCTTGCTATAAAGTTTATCAATCATAAATTGTATTTTTACTCCCTCTCTTCTTTGATTGGTTGTGTAATTTATTATCTTTTATATTCTCTCTATAATGATTGCTTATACAAAAACTTTTTGCCACATGTGTGATTTTTATTGGAGAACTTGATAGCAAGCACCTAATAAACTTTACCTTAGTTTAGTCCTTAACACAATCACGCCATTTATCATAAAATGTATTTAACCCCAATTTAAAAATCTTATTTTTGTCCAAATTATTTTTATTTTTTTTAAATGTTCTCCTTAATAGTTGATGTAAGAGAAAATTTAGAGATTAAATAGTCTATTTCTATTATTTAAAGATTAAATTGTAGATTGATAAACAATTTTTTTTAGGAAATATTGATAAACAATTTAGGGACCCAAAGATATGTATTTTTTTTGTTTTAATTTAGTTCCTAAAATATAAGAGTATTAAATTTAGTCCATAAAAATTTAATTTATCTCAATTTAAACTCTAAAAAATGAAATTGTAAAATATAATCCTTGAAAGATACAATGTGAACAATTTAATCCTTAAAATTTTTTATTAACATAACTAATGAAAATTCTTTTAAAAAAAATAAGAAAATTTATATTTTTTAAGGATTAAGTTAAGACATATTATATTTTTAGAGACTAAGTTAATAATTTTATCTTTTAAAACTAATTAAATGAGATAAATAATATTTTTTGGATTAAAATGATAATTAAAAAATAAAAAGCCTTTGATTTTATATCATCCATATTTAGCATTATTATTGATTAAAAACACAAATAGTTGTACAAATCTTGGATAACTTAAGATAGAAGTCTTCAATTCAACTCCATTTATTATAGGAAAGCAATTAAAGAACTATATATATATATACACACACACATCACCTACGTATATGTCTAGACCAAAAAAAAACCTACGTATATATGTAATTAATTAATTATGCTCAATTAATGAGTCTTTTTTGTACTAAATAAGGAAGCAACAAAACAACATCAATCACCAAGATGTCACTAGCGAGTAGATGCTGAGTGGTACGGTAGTATTGAACTTCAGTACATCCCTTCAATCAGTTGGTCCCTAAACCATTCAAGGTGGACCCTAATTAATGTGAGCTTTTATTAATATTAACAAATGACACTACATAATTGGAGGGATGGACTGAAGTTCAATGGTACGGTACCATTGAACTTTTATTCGTCACTAGAGAGTAGAAGAAGGATCATCTTAAATGGTAAGCCTATGATGACCATGGACAATAATGTTCAAATAGAGGAATTTATATGCACGTAATTTATTTTTTAATTTTATTTAAAATATAACACAAAATAATTATTATTATATTTTAAAATAATAACAAATTAGATATTTCATAACCTTTTAATTTTTAAAATATAATATAAAATTATTATGGTATTTTAACAAATAAAATAAATAATAAAAATTTATTTACTTCTTTATTTTTCTAATGACTACTCTCATCAATTCATTATATGTATTTTCTCCCTCTCATATTCTACCATTATGTTTTTGCTTGTATTTTTTTAAGTAAAAAATAATTATTTTGTGACACTAATAATAAAAAAGATATAACAATTATATTAATATAGATAGATGAATAGTATTGTCTCCTCAATCTTTAGATTCGAATTCTATTATTTGTAAATGAAATTAAATTTTTGTGATGTCTCTACTTTCAATTTTGGAATTAGGAAAGTGAGAAGAAAGATCATGCTGAGAACTTTTTATTTTGGAAGTTGGTACCACTTTGTCTCTCTTCATAATTAATGAGGTTGGCCGCCCTATAATGGATTCGCATTTATTTATTTTAATAAAAAGGAAGTGTTTATCTAAGAAATTTTCTGAAATAAAATTATGGAAATTTATTTATGTGTTAAGGTCTTAATAACTTCATAATTCGAATGGTCCAACCTGACATACCCAATGATGATGTCCTTTGTTAAGTAAGATTCACTTTTGAATATAAATATACTAAAACATATACACAAATATATATTATTTTTACTGTGCACATTAAAAAACGCCCTCGATATATACCACTTTTACTGTGCACAGTAAAAGTGATATATATCTGTAGATAATTTTTAAAGGTGACTGAATTTGTGTATATATTTTTTATTTGATATATTTATCTTCAAAAGCCAATTAAATTACCCTTTTTTAGATCTGTCCAAATTATAATTTTTTTTTTCTTTTCATTAAAGAAAACGTATAGATATTTTTGAAAAATCAGAATAATTTTAAAGATAAAATTAATATTTAATAAAAGCATACAATTGGATAAAAAACCATTCCTTATTTTTTATTAATTTCAGCGTCATTAATTGGATTAATAGTAATAAACTGTTAATTTATTCTAAAAATTCTATTAAATTTAATTATCACAATAGTTATATTTAATAATATATGTTATGATTGAAATTATATATCACTATTTACTATGCTATAAATGATTGATCTTTAAAAAATTGTCAATATTCTTTTTGCTTTCAATAATTACTTATTATTTTATGGTCAAAACCCCAAATTGGTCATTTATGTTTGCTCGAAGTTTTATATTGATCCTTTATGTTTCAAAAAGTCTAAATTGGTCCTTCATGTTTGCAAGAAGTTCCAAATTGGTCCTTCCGTCCACTTCCGTCAATTTTTTAAGTTAAGTGCTGACGTGTCCACCTAAGCTGACGTGGCATGTCACGTCAGCGCCACGTCACTACCACGTCATCACATATGATATTGGATGATGATGTGGTAGTGACGTGGCGATGACGTGGCATGCCACGTCAGCTTTAGTTGCCACGTAAGAGAGATGATGTGTCCACGTCAGCACTTAACTTAGAAAATAAACGGACTTAGACGGAAGGACCAATTTGAAATTTCTTGCAAACATAAAGGACCAATTTGGACTTTTTGAAACATAAAAGATCAATATGAAACTTTATGCAAACATAAAGGATCAATTTGGAATTTTGACATCCATGTTTAATTTTTAATATATTTTTAAAATTTCTTGCATATAGCAGAGGAGTGGTGATTACGCTAAAGCGACATGCAGCTTCATTTTATAGGCTAACTCAACACTAATTATATTTTAGGAAAAAATGACCGATAAGTTTGTTTTTTTAGTAGACTTTTTTTTTTATATATGTGTGAATATGTCATGTGTGTGTGTATGAAACAAAAGAAAACAGCCTTTTAATGTTTTGATCATGGAGTTAATTTTAGGTTAAAATGCAAATAACCTCCCTGAACTTTAATATGTGTACATATAACCCCCTTAAACTTCAAAAAGTTAATATGAAACTCCATTGAATTTTTATTTTTGTGCAAATAACACCTTTTGTTAAGTTTTTCATCCAAATTTTAACAGAAGTTTGCCGACTCACTTATTATGAATGGAAAATTTTTGTGCAAATAACACCTTTTGTGTTAGTTTTTGAAATTCAAGGGAGTTGTGTGCATTTTAGCCTTAATTTTATGATAATATTTAGAACAAATCTATCTTGTTTTGTATTAGAGCGTATTCTAGATAAAAAGTTAGTATTACGTAAGTATTTATTGAGCGGAACACGCTCACTTACGAGAAGTTGTTTTTTTTTTCTCATAGGTTCTATTAAGATAATCATGCTCGAGGTATTGTCGAGCATTAAATGTGAACACATCTCCCAGCAAGAATTTGAACTTAGATTCATTATATATGTTGTGAGGGACTAATCCCTTTCACTAGACTCCACTCAATCGGTTGGTGGGAGAAGTTTCTTTGACTTCCACTATTAGGTATAAACTTGTAGTATGTGTGTATACAAACACATATAACTCTCATCTATTTATTTATACAAGCTCACCCCTCACTTTTACAATTTACTCAATATAAAATTTTTTTTGAAGAAAATATTTTTTAAGAATACTAAATTTTTATGCATTATTTATTAATATTTATATAAGCTCACGTTAATAAAAATCCAAATTTTTTTAATAATAATAAAAATTCATCTTAAATAAAATAGGAACGAGACTTTTATCTGCATGTTAGATACATGATTTGTTGTCAATGTTTGATATGTTTTTATGGACTCGTATGTAAAATAAGTATTATTTAGGACTCTTCTATATCCGAATTCAAATTCTCAAAATGTTGAGTTTTTTTTAATTATTATCTATCTCTATTTATATTCACTTTTACTTAAATAAAAAAAGAGAGATCAGACATAGAAAAATCTCAACCTCTAGAGTTGAATGTGATAATTTTTTAAGTTATGAATTTCACCCTTTTTGTATAATAACAATTATAATAAAATTTACTTATAAAAAAATATGCATGTTTAATATAACAAGTATATTAATCTTCCAAAAATCTTTGGAATATTAGCTTACTGTTTAATTAGATTCAAAAAAGACCGGTTTAAATTTAACTTCAGGGGTTTAATTAAAGCTTAAATTCAAATATTTTCCACTCATTTTTATTTTGTTCCCCTTCTTTCTATTCCTTTTTCTTTCTCCCTTTTGATAGCTATTATATATTACACTTATTCTGTTTTTGACAACATCATTACTCAATTTTTTAAAAGCAAAAACATTACTCTTTTCTCTCTCTTTTTTTTTTTAATTTTCTTGACAATAAATCGTTACTAAAGACTAAAAAAGAGGGAGAAAATTGTGTAGGGATTCAAGGCAATCAAATATGGGCTAGGCCCATAATAGTGGATTAAGATGTCCTGGGCCCAAATCATTCAGCTTGCCTTTCTTCTCTTTTATTACTTTTTTTTTCAGAACAAAAAATTTAATTTCTTAAATTGTTTTATTATTACAGAGTTTTTTTTTTTTTTTTTACAGAAGTCAGAGACAGAGAGAGGCTTATATGGTTGGCTTGATTTTTTTTTCTCTCATAAATTTACTTCCGATCAAATTGATTCATTTGTACTGGCAGGATGGATTTTTAGTCATCAAAAGGAATTAATCTTTTTTAGTGTATTATTATTAATTAATCTCTGAATTATGAGTTTTGGAATCTTATACTCCCCTATTTAGTACACAAATTTAAAAAAAAAAAAATCCTAAGATTGTTAGATTTATGGGAATAGAGTATTTGTATGTTTCTTTACTATTTTACTCCCACGGGTGAAAAATGAAAATATTGTATTCTTATGAAGATTATTTTAAGCTAATTACATTGACTAAAATTACCTTTACAAAATCTAACTCTCTTTCATTGTGTAATGCATTTCCCTCTCTCCCCAAAATTGTTTTGAATAATTATTTGTTCTGTTTTTAATTTATGGGGTATTGTCTTCTCATTCTCATAACTTATAACTCATTACAATTCTTCTTAGTCCCACTACACTTTCAATTAATATGTTTTCTCATGTCTTTCCAACTTTTTTCTCAAAGACGGTATTTTGTAAATACATAATTATCTTGAATATATTAACTATTTCTTTATTTTCCGATCGCCTGGAAAGAACAAAAGAACTTAAAAGACTAATAAATAAAGTGTGAATGAGAAGTGGTACAGTTGGTTAAAGTTCAGGTTCTTATTCCACAAGGGCGAGGGGTTCGAACCTTATGATCGATGTGAGGATCTTACTGATGAGTGATATGTAAATTCTCAAAGAAATTAGAAGGTATTCCCGTAGAATACTGGTGCTTACCCCACCTAAACTTTTCTCAAAAAAAAAAAGACTAAATAAAAAGTTGAAACTGGGGATTTGAACAAGGACTAGTATTTAATTGTGTAGGTTTATATTCTATTAATTATTTTAACATTTAGATAATGAAAGAATTAAATTAAGATAGAACAGTAACCAAATTTGATATTTGCTATCATAAGAGACTAAAGTAAACATTAAAAATCAAATTAAAAAAAAATGCTAAGCATGAGGGATTGAAATGAGGAGTTTGTCTTAAAAGATCCATTAAATTATATATATATTTTTTTAGAAAAAGAAATGGGCTAGTATAATCCAGTCCATTTCCCTCACAGAATTGGACTTCAAGCTCTTGTATTTGAGTCAACAGCCCAATTCAAGTCTTGTTTAACGAAATAATCTTAATTGAGCAAACTCATTTAAAACACCCATTATTGCTTCAATATATTTGTTCAAAATGAAAATAAAATTACTCAGAAACAAAAAAACTTAAAGGATAGAATTCGGATTAATAAAGGGAAAGAGATCAATTTTCAAATAAGAGAGATAAGAAGAAGAAGTTAAAAAAGTTCACACTATAGGATCCTCTTATCCTCTATGAATATATTAGAAGTTTAATTTCTTTTTTTCCATATCTCTTTTACTATTACTATAGAGAAATGCATCAATTTTTAACTTCAAATGATTTAGAGGCAAAGAGAGGAGATCTTCAGTGGTACGGTAGTATTGAACTTCAGTACGTCCCTCCAATCAAGTGGTCCCTAAACCATTCTCAGTGGATCCTTATTAATGTGAATTTCTATTAATATTAACAAATAATTTTATATGATTGGATGAATGTACCAAACTTCAATAGTACGGTAGCACTGAACTTTTATCCCGTAATTAAATGGGGGCTTTAGTAGCAACATGGAAATTATTTATTTGCAGTTAGTGAAATATTCTTAAACTAATGCTATCGAATCAAGTTTTAAAAGATAATATATTACTATATAGGACTTCAATATCGAAATAATTAATGGTTTAATTAATAAGATAAAACTAAAATGCACATATACCCCCTAAGTTTTGAGTCAGGGGCATATACACCCCAGAGTTTTAAAACGTTGCACATAGACCCCCTGAGTTTTCACTTTGGGACAGAAACACCCCTTCTGTTAGAATTTCGTGAAAATTAGGCATTAAGTGCCACGTCAGCAAACATGTGTGAGGGCACATATACCCCATGAGTTTTCACTTTATGGGCACATACACCCCCTGAGTTTTCACTTTAGGGCAGAAACACCCCTCACATACATACTTGCTGACGTGGCACTTAATGCCTAGTTTTCACGGAATCCTAACAAAAGGGGTGTTTCTGCCCCCAAAGTAAAAATTCAAGGGGTATATGTGCCCCTGACCCAAAACTAAGAATGTCTATGTACATCTTACCATAAGATAAAATAGTACATATGGTTATATATATATATATATATATATATATATATATATATATATATATATATATATATATATATATGCATGGTTGGTGCGTGACTTGTGGAAAGTAATCTTTGAATGTTGAAATAATGTTGGGAATATTGATGAATTAGTTAGATATATTACTCCATGAAGTCAATAATCATAGCATCATTTTGTGCAACTTCTATAAGAGTACCCTTAATTATTGGCACCTTTGTCTCGTTAATTAGTTGACAATATTTAATTAATTATCATCGAAATTTCTACCCAAATTATAAATTAATTTAACAAACAATATATTCTTTTCTACTAGAAAATAAAGAATGATATATATATTTTTTGGAGTAACGAATGAAAAATTAATTCTTTTGCGATAAAAAAAATTGAAGTAAGCACTAAAAAGTAATAAATTAATTAACTAGTTATCTTTTTTAATAAAAGATTTAAAAAAAAAGTTGAGGTAACAAATAAAAAATTAATTGTACAAAAATTTATTTAATAGAAAAAAATTAAAGATAAGGAGAAAGAACATTATTATCATTAAAAAGGAATTAAAAAAATCATTTATTGTACTGTGTCTGTCAATTTTTTACTTATCAATTAATCAATATTAAATGTTTCTATAAGAGTACTAATTAGCATAATCCGTATTTATACAAGCATTAGAGCTAGGGTTGGATTTCAGAAATTAGAAATAAAATAAGAAGTTTATTATAAGGACAAAGTTTGATTAAGATCGTCATGTAGTTTCAAAATGGTGTTTTAATTTTCCTTGAACATAAAAACGACAGTACACAGGACACTACGACAATACTAGAGGACAAGTGGTCTCCCTCACAAATAAAGAACAAACAATAGACGATAGGTCGTTTTATTACTAAACTAAAATATCATAATTAATAACTTGTACATATATAAGAAACCTTATCAAAATGAACGTAAAAGATTTACATTCTCTTAATGGAACTTCAGTACATCCCTTTAATTAGTTGGTCCCTAAACCATTCAAGGTGGGCCTTAATTAATGTGAGTTTTTATTAATATTAGCAAATGATACTACATAATTGGAGGGATGCACTGAAATTCAGTGGTACGGTGCCATTAAACTTTTATCTCTCTTAATGATCAATTTTGGAATTCTATTCATGGAGAACGTAAATGATGAAACGTCATTTATTAAGAGGATTACACGTTTTAAAAGGTTCGATTGAGTCTAATTATACTCGTTATATTAAAATTAAGTCATTTGAAGGATTAATATTTATCATCTTATTCGTTGCATTGTCTTTCGGAGTTTATCTTGTTCGGTGTCGTCTTAGTAGAAAATTTTTGTTTCCATTCAAGTGGTCCTACACATCTTGGTGATAAATCATATTTTCAAATGTAATTAATATGTAATAAACAATTTAATATCGTATACTAGCACTTTGTGTCAGGGTGATAAATTTAAAACATAATTATTTCATTTGAAATTAGGATATCTACTCGAACATAATCATATATATATATATATATATATATGTTAATTTTAGCTAAAGGATTATATGTAAGTTAGAGAGAAATTGACATTTACCCACCAAAATGTCAGATCTAACCGAATTATACTTTAATTTGTGCATAAGACCCTTTTTGTCTCTTCTTTATTATTCTTTTGAGCTTGCAAGGGACAAATTAGAGTTTGGAAGCAAATAGTCTTAAATTTATGACAAATTTCCTCCTACCTAGGGGAGGTAGGGTCCCATATTTACATTGCTTTCACATGAGTGAGAGAAGTGAGGTTGAAAATAGAAAAAGAGAGCAGAAAGTAGTACACCAAATTAAAATAAATATCCTTGCTTTTTTTTTCAATTTAATATATGTATATAGTGCATCTGCAAATTTGAAATTAAAAAGTAATGAGTTTTTTTTTTTTGGAATTTAAATTTTATTAGATAAAAGTGAGTTAAAAAATATAATTACATTCATCCCAATATTTTTAAAAAAGATAAATACAATTTGTTTTTTCTTTTTTGCTAGCCAGTTATAAAATTTTTGTTGTTGAAATCACTACTATTAATTTAGGAGTTTACCGGACTTTTCTTAATCTAACTCGACCAAATTGATGTTCAATAACGAAGATTGAACACTTACAGTATGAACTTTTTTTAAATACACGACTTAAACTTGAGACTTTGTTAAGGGAAAAAAGAGATGTACGACTATCACTTGATGATCTTTGTAACGATTTATATAATCCATTACGTCGTACATGTATTTTTTTTATTTCAAAATTTGACAAAAAAAGTTTATACCTACTTTTTAAAACTAGATATATAGATCAAATATACACAAAAATAGGCTAAAGTACTATTTTGGTCCTCAATGTTTGCATGAAGTTTAATGTTGGTCCTCAATGTTTCTTTTTTTGTCGATTTTGGTCCTCGAGGCTGACACCGTTAAAGTTTGCCGTTAAGTGATGACGTGGCAAACTGATGTGGCACACCCTCTCTCCTACGTGTTATATTTTAATGACGTGGCATGCCACGTCAACGCCATGTCATCCATCTTAGCCACATCATCATCTTCTTCATCTTCATCTTCTTCAATCCTCTTTCTTCTTCTTCTTCTTCTTCTTCTTCTTCTTCTTCTTCTTCTTCTTCTTCATTATCACCATCATCATCCCCACCACCACCACCCCACCGTCGTTGCCAGCACCATCGCTGGCGCCACCGCCACCGCTGCCGCCACCATCTCTAAAATGGCTTCCTCTGTTTCATCACTCTTCTTCTTCCTCCTCCTCTCCTTCACCTTCTTCTTCACTCTCACTCTCTCTGCTAATTCCAACTTCTCACTCTCCTTCCCCCTCACTTCCCTCTCTCTCTCCTCCAACGTCTCTGCCTCATTGTTTTCTACTTCTAGCATCTCCAAAGTCCGATCCAAATCCAAACTCCCTTCTTCTTACAACTTCAAATCTAATTTCAAATACTCCATGGCTTTGATTGTGTCTCTTCCAATTGGAACTCCTCCCCAAGTTCAGGAAAGCTCATCCCATGCCTTCCTTCGACCCTTCTCTCTCCTACATTTTCTCTGTCCTCCCTTGCACGCACCTTCTCTGCAAGCCTCGCGAGTGAAGAAGAAGGTGAAGGAGAGGAGGAGGAAGAAGAAGAGTGATGAAACAGAGAAAGCCATTTTAGAGATAGTGGCGGTGGCGCCGGCGAGGTTGCTGGCAGCGACGGTGGGGTGGTGGTGGTGGGAATGATGATGGTGATAATGAAGAAGAAGAAGAAAAAGAAGAAGAAGAAGAAGAAGAAGAAGGAAGAGGGTTGAAGAAGATGAAGATGAAGAAGATGCTGATGTGGCTAAGATGGATGACGTGGCGTGGCATGATGTGGCATGCCACGTCATTAAAATATGACACGTAGGAGAGAGGGTGTGCCACATCAGCCTGCCACGTCATCACTTAACGGCAAACTTTAACGGTGTCAGCCTCGAGGACCAAAATCGACCAAAAACAAAATTGAGGACCAACATTAAACTTTTGAAACATTGAGGACCAACATTAAACTTCATGCAAACATTGAGGATCAAAATAGTTCTTTAGCCCACAAAAATATATCTATTAAACATTTTTAAAAAATTTGTAGAATCAATTTGGGAAAAAGAACTTGGAAAAGTTTGAAAAGAGATTGCTAAGTAAATGATGATGTAAGTGTTGTTATAGGCATAAATTCTTCAATTTTACTAAAAATTATATATTCCTTTCTCAAACATAAGAAGAATAGAATATTTATCACTCTAAAACCAACAAATAAGTGTGTGTACATTATTCTTTGTGCTTAACAATATTAGTATATTACTCTCTCTTACCCTATTCCTCCTACCTTGGGAATTAAAATTTTATTGGGTAAAAAAAATTAATTAAGTAGAGATTCATTTAGTTTCTTTTAAATACTAGATCACTTTAATACGATTTTTTATATCTTTACTGATTTTCAATAAAGACATTATATATATATATACTATTTTTATTAAAAAAACTCAATCATAAGCTGATGATCATTGTAAAAATAATCCACATGTCATTTTTTTTTTCATTTGAATGGCAATGAAAACTTTTACACCTAATTTTTTTACTAAAATAGATCAAATATTCATCATGAAGAGTTGAAGACCTACCTACACAAAAATATATTAATTTTTTTCTTTATAGAATCAATTTGAAAACACTTGGAAAAGTTTGAAAAGTAATGATTTCTCAGTCCGAATCATGAGATGCAATCATGCATGATATTCATCAAACTTTATAAAGGAATATTTGTACCATGCTATTTTGCAGCAACATATATATTCTCTTGCAACACTTTCGAGAGGAACAATAATTAATTCAGTACTATGAGTCTTATTTATTATTTGTCAATTTTAATAAAAAAATAAGATCTTATTTTATTTGGAGTGAATTTTTATTTATGATCCATATTAATATTAACAAATAAAAAATAAAAAGTAAAACGAATATTACTGCAGTACTAAACTTATCCGATCCCTTCATCAAGACCATTGATTATGATCACGGATAAAAGTCTAATACATATTACAAGAGTATTCTCGATCGATTAATTCTTTCAATCTTATTTGTCAATATTAATAAGGATATATATATATATATATCATGAATAGATTAGGATCTAATTTTTTATTAATATTAACAAATTATAACTTATAAATAAAAAGAGATTGGAGTACTAAGGGCACGTTCTTTACGCGGAAAGGGAATGCATTTATTGTGTTTGTTAGTAAAAGTTGAGAACGGAAATGAAATGGGAATGTATTAAAATTACCACTTTACCCCTTATATATTAAAATAATAAAAAGAAAAAATGATTATAATGATGTCAAATCAAAGGGTATAATAGACATATATATATATATATTTTTTTTATTTTTTAAGATGAAAATAAAAAAGTGAATAACACGTGGGGGACTCACATATTTTTTTTCCTCACTCTTTTCTCTCTCATTTCCTTCGTACCGACGTGACCTAAAATTTTAGCACTTCTATAGTACCAAATATTCTCTTGATTGTCACCAATTATAAGGTTTCTTCATTTAAGAGACTAATTAATAATATGATTATCTAATTAATATAATGTTAAGCTAATCATCAACTCGGGCATCATCCAACTTGTGAAACTATAACTATGGATCATATATCATTATCATATATACTTCTAATTAAAGCTGATTAATCAATAATTATGTTTGGAGCATAATTAATTAATTAGCATTTCTGATTCAAAGAAATGGAATCTCTAATCTTCAATGCACATAGAAAGTGGATGCATGCAATTATTAAAACTGACTAATTTTACATAATCATCAGCTTCTATCTTGAATATAAGTTGAAATTGGTGCATATGCATTGTCTTGAATTTTACCTGGCCCTACTATTTTTGTCAAGTATTCATTAAGAATTCCTATTTATGTGTAAACAAAAACACAATCCTAAATTGATTCTGAATAAATTCCCTTGTCACCTTACAACTTTAGAATTTATTATGAATTATTCCATACATTACATATATATATATATATATATATATATATATATATATATATATATATATATATATATATATACATATGTATGATATTTACAATGAATAAGACGTATAACAAAAGGATGTGTGCTTGGTTTTCTCACCTACTTAATTAATTTTATTAAGATCGATGATATGATCAGAAAAGAATATGGTTGATGATGAGTTGGGTTTAACTAATTATTTAATTTACTTGTATTTATTATATGTCTTGTGGATTTTTTTTACTTGTATTAATTTTATTAATGAAGGATTTTTTTTCGTAATTTTACTTGAGAACCTAAATAAAATGTCGACGTAATTAAAAAGTGTTAAAAAATAGACGACAACCTGACAGAAGGGGTTGAGTCGGAAATTGAAAGGTCAAGTGAGTTGAATGCAAAATTTTAAAATTTAAGAGTGTTATGCGTCAATAACCTAAAATTAAGAGACTTTTTGTGTATTTTAGTTTTAAAAAGTTAAGGAAAAGAAAAGTGACCTACCTAGTAGGATGAACAGAAATATTGGTCCGTTTTATTTGCATAATTAATTATTTGGTTTTGAAAAAGATTCGAGGTTATACACGAATTTGGAAAGATAGATAGAAATAAAAATATAGTATTTAATCTATGCATAATAAGTCTCAATTAATATAAGGTATTTAATTTATTTTTTATTTTGTATATTTCTCTTATTTTTTTAGAGACGATAAATTGGAGCACCTAAAATTTTTAATTATAAATCAGAAAAAGAAAAATTATTTTTTAAAAAAATATTATTTTAGACTAATAAAAAAAATGACAAAGAATCATCCTCCTAACTAACCAGGGTAGAAAGGCTTTATTATATTACATTGGAGCAAGATATGGAGGGATAGAATATAATAATACAAATAATAAAAAGTTTCCAAACATGCTTCCTTTAATTGATTAAAGCACACAAGAGTGAAATGAAATGATAACTCTTGAGGACACAAAATCTCCATGCCATGAACCATGTTATATTTAGTTGTTACTATAATATTTTATATATATATATATATAAGAGAGAGAGAGAGAGTAGTATAATCATTAATAAGAATATAATTATATATATATATGGAGTGTGTTTGATTATTGAGGTTAAAGAGTTGGAGAGGGTCTGTTCAAGAGATATGGAATCCTAAAGTGATCTTATCTCTCACTTTGATTTGGATGGGATTTGGTTTTGTTTGGTTTGGTTTTTAACTTTTCCAAAAGCAGAGCCTTATGCCAACCATAATACAACTCTCTCTCTCTCTCTAATACTATATTTTTCCTAACTTCACATCTTATTTATAAAGTTCTAAACTTGTTGCCTCCATTTTTGTAAAATTAAATTATTGTATAAGCACCAATAAATAATGGGCCTCCAATTAAAAGGTTAGGAGATCATTTTAGATTAATCTAATCTCTCTCTCTCTCTCCCTCTATATGCATGTATGGAAATAATATATAGGTAAATGTACCATATTTTTTGGGTGCAATCCATTTTTTATATGTTTCTTTGTGATTGATTTTTGACCAAAAAAAAAACTTTATTTTACTTCACAATAAATGAATTAATTTTTAATTGGTCTTTTTTTTTTGAAACCATCAATGTACTCTACGAGAGAGTTCGCTGCCTTGAGTTGAACATGATTGATTATTTGATTTGTTATTAAATTTTGGTGAAAAAATGAAATAAAAAGAAAATGTCGTAAGAGTATTTAATAATTGAAGAATTAGGACATGTTTGGTTGCTTGCAAAAATCATTGTAATCCATTCTGTAAAATTCAACATACTCTTTAGTACCAAACAGACCTTACTTTTTAAAATGTGATGAAATTATGTTTTTGACCTTACTTTTTTACTTATTTTTATTCCATTCTCACTTTTAATATAATGATAAAATGATCTACATCATTTTAACATTATTACTATTCTCATTACCATTATCATTACATCAAACATTTATGTAAACAAACATGCCCTTAAATTTAAAAAATATATATGTGAATAACTTAATAAAAACATTTATCTATAACCAATATAAAACTTTTTTTAATAATTTTGTACAGATTAGATCTACTATTTTTTTTTTAAAAAAAAGGCTCTATATATCATTACACGTGGCAATCCCCCATTTGTTCTGTCCTTTGGCTTTCTCAAAATATTTTAATTGGAAAAAAATGGTACTAAGGAATCTAATCCCTTTTCTTTAAGGCTGCAAGCTTTTGTAATCTTTTCTATCCCTTGGACCATATCCCCTCACCATATATATCACCTATCAAGTACTCATTTCATCATTTGAATGATAAGTTCAAGATCTCATATATATATATTAATTAAAAAGAATTTAAAGAAAAGGAGGCTTTTTCCATACATACTTATAAATTAAAATCATTTTCATCTATATTGCGTGTGCAATATCCATCTATTTTTGTGCAAGACACAACCGTGAATATACTTTATCGCTTTCTTTTTTCTCTTTTTTCTTGCCATATATATATATATATATATATATATATATATGTTAAAGCTAAAGGTTGCTTGTAATAGGTTCTTACTCTTGATATTTATTGGAATTAGATTTATATGTAGCTTTTTTTTTTATAATTTTGTTGTAAAAAATTCTAATCAAAATAAAATATATGAAAAATTTTATGAAAAAACTAACAATAAGAAAGATAAGTTGCCTAGAATCATATATACGGGTGTTAATTTTTTATTGAAAAACATGACAAAAAAAAATACAAATTTATGTATAGTTTTTTTTCTTCTTATATATATATATGTACATAGCGGTGGGGTTGTGTTACGTTGAGAGATTCCCTTATTAAATCCAAACCTTACATGTCTTTGGGAATACAAGTCCCAATGCCAACTAATAATAGCATGAGAGAAACAAAACCTCAAAAAAGGACACTCCAAACTTGTGAAAAATGGCAACCATTTTAATTACTTCAAACTCTTGTCTTCTTACTCTTATCTTCTTTTCTCTTTTCTTTTTCGGTCAAAATTCTAAATTGGTCTTTTATGTTTGTACGAAATTTCATATTGATCCTTTATGTTTCAAAAAGTCCAAATTGGACATTTATGTTTGTAAGAAGTTCCAAATTGGTCATTCCATCCAAGTCCGTTTATTTTCTAAATTAAGTGCTGACGTGACATACTGACATGGACACACCATCTCTCCTACATGTCAATTGAAGCTGACGTGACATGCCACGTCATCACTCAATATCATATGTGATGACGTGGTAGTGATGTGGCGCTGACGTGGCAGTGACGTAGTGCTGACGTGGCATGACACGTCAGCTCAGATGGACACGTCAGCACTTAACTTAAAACATTGACAGAAGTGGACGGAAGGACCAATTTGGAACTTCTTGCAAACATAAAGGACCAATTTAGACTTTTTGAAACATAAAGGACCAATATGAAACTTCGTGCAAACATAAAGAACCAATTTGAGGTTTTGACCTTTCTTTTTCCTTTCCATCTTCTCACCAATATATATTAATTGGATTATAATTTAGGTATTGATATAGAACTAACTATAGTAAATTTTGACTTATTAATTCTCAATCATAATTCCAAATTATTACCCTTATAATTATTAATAGTCCTTGATAAAGATAACTTTCATTGGATATAGCCGTTAGCTTGAGGGTCAAAAGCCAATTAGTGATAGAGCCGAAAGGTTTTGTCGAAAATAAATATTAACTACATGAGTGTAGCATATAATAACTTTTCATTAGACTTGATTACGGATCTTAAAGTCTATTCGATTCGATAAAATGCAATGAATTTGAAAATAAATAAAATATGGGCCGAAAAATCCCAAGCCAAAGCTCGAAACCTGAATTATTTTTTATAGATTATTTATAGATTATAATTAAAGTATAAAATAAAATAACAAAACTAATCCTATTTAAACTTAATCTTTTTTATTAACAAAAAAAACTTAATATTTCTTACTTTGTTTCACTTCATAGAAATATATTATATATACAAACAATTATACTTAATTATGTATTATGGCTTATATATATATATGACAAAAAAGTTAAGCATAATATATATTTTTTAGAATAAGCATAATATATTTTTAGTTTAGTAAATCTTATATTTTAAGTTTTTAACATAGAAATTCTATATTATATTTTATTCTAACTTTAATTACAAAAATACAATATATATATATATACTTTTTATTTTTAAATTTTGAGCTTCTCCGGTTGATGTGACCCAAATAACACAAAACGGGCTCGAACTAATTTATATTTTGTCAATAATCACATTAAAAAAAAATTAGGCCATTTTTTTTAATGAATTCGACTCGTGATTAGGTTTATTTTTCACTTGGTTTTTTAACTAAGTTGTGAGGATTTGAATACTACCCTTTGGGCATGGAAAACATTCTATGATTAGTCGTTTATCCTTAAGTGGAAGACTCACAATGAGGATATTAATCACTGTTGCTAGCGGTGAATGCATTAGTTTAGACAAAAAAGTGAGAACAAATATTATTATACTAAAGTGTCATATTTGTGTTAATTAAGAACTCTAATGTAAGATTAGCATTCTTGAGACTTAAGTCATATTGTATTTATCAGTCACTGTTCTAACTATTTGTATTCTCTAATTAAGTTAGGTAGAGAAGTAGTGACTAATAATGAGTGAATGAATCTCAGTACATGCATGCATAGTAGTTTAATTTAAAGTATATAAAAATTATTTTTCTTATATATTATGGGGATTATTATATTTTACCTTTCCTTAATAATATATGATATCGCTGTGGGAGCAGCAAGATCATATATAAAGCTTAATTAATTATTAAGAACATAATTGCGCGCAGACACTAATACTTTAAATGTTTCATATGTAATGTAAGTTCATAAAAATATTGAAAATGTCACTGAAAATATTTTTAATATACAACGTTTTAAGGATACATTTTTAATATAACAAATGAATAAGGATACATAACTTTAAGATTTGCTCAACTGTTTTTTGTATGCGTAATTTTAAGGATACATTTTTTCACATACTTAATGACTAATTAGTACTAGAATTTTAATCCTAAAACATACTCTTAAAAAAAGAAATTGAACTAACGTTATTAAATAGAGATATAATATTAGTTCTTTGAACTACTTATAAATTTACTTAATTTATTCTTTATTAAATACTATACTTAATTGTATTTTTTTTTTACTTTTATGAATATTATAATGAGCTTGTATATATATCTCATACAAACTTGAATTCAATACTTTGAAAATTGAATTAGTGGAGAATATGGAGGATGGAGCTTTCACAAATGAACCCACTACGATATGCTGAATATTGTCCCTAGAGACATATATAAATAAAACTTATTTATATATGTATATTAAACATTACTACGTGAAACCAAATGCTTTAATTTCTTTTGTCCCATAGCCTCTGTACAAACAAACAAGAAGATATGATTTTGGTTGTATTAAGATGGTGAAGCCATATATGATCATATATGTATCATATTACAGTTATATATATATATATATATATATATATATATATATATATATATATATATATAGCATGCCAATTAGTTTAATATTGCTTTAAAAAAATGTATTATAGAAATATTAAATTTTTAGTACCGTGTCAATTTATTTATTGTCATTTGTCATATTAATAAGTATGTGTATACAGGGATTCATGCCATGAATAATATTAATAATTAAATTTTTATAAGTATTAACAGATGATATAAATAATAAATAGAGAAAACTGGCAAAATTATTCTTTTGGTCCTCAACGTTTGCATCAAGTTTAATATTGGTCTTCAATGTTTCAAAAAGTTATTTTAGGTCATCAACGTTTTTTTTTTTGTCAAAACTGGTCCTCCAGTAGTGTAACTCCACCTGATTTTTTTTGTTGAATGCTAACGTGGAAGGCTTATATATGTGACACACCCTCTCTCCTACGTGTCATATTTGGATGATATGACACCCTATTTCACTCCAATTCAGCAAAACGACGCCGTTTTGCATTACTTCTCTCTCACTTCAATTCAGCAAAACGATACCGTTTTGCATCACTTCTCTCTCACTCCAACTCAGCAAAACAACATCCCTTCCTAATTAAAGAGTTGGCATTGTCACTTGCTAGCTCAAGCCTGAAACTGTTACCATTATCAGTTATTGGAAATTTCAAAATTTTAATGGCTCCACAAATTAATTAATTAATTAAATCACTATTTACTTGACTTTCTCCAACCCAAAAAATTATTTATATTCAGCATGAACACTTATTAATTACTTATATTATTGTTTTAATCCCCGGAACATTTAAATTTCCTCAATTTAATTTATAGAATTATTAAATTTATTCTTGAAACAAAATTTATTCATCTTAGTTCACTTTCTAAAAAATATTTTGTGTTACAATTTCACTTCTTCATTTCATATTTTTTTTAGTTTTGTTTTAAGGAAAAACTTATAACATAAGATACCTTTCAAAATTAAATTTAATATTATCATAATTAAAAAATTAAATTATGAAAAATTAAATTTATTATAGAACAAATTTATTATTTTTTATAATTTAAAAATTAAATTAAAACAAATGAAATGAATATTAAAATAGTAACTTACTAAATAATAATCACACAACCGTTAGTTCAAACTCTTAATAGTACGGTCCAAAAAATACTAACTTTTTGACAATTGTATTTAAGTATGTTGTCAGTCACAAATCAAAACTCAAATGTTGATGTTGACAAATGTATATCACATTATCACTATATCTATTCATATCATGTGAGTGACTAATATTTTATTGTACAAAATTTGAACTTTATTTTTAATTTTAGTTTGAATATTTATTAGACTGAGTTTAATAATTAATTCTTTGATATTATAAACTTTTAATAAATAATGCTTAATTTTTATTTATTCGTGAGTCAAAGAGATAATATTAAAGAAATACAAATTTTTTTGTAGTATGTGTAATATTTTATTGATAAAATTAAAGGTATTCAAATTCAAACTCATCCAATATAAATCCTAAATCGATCCAACAAAAATTTATCATTTATTAAATTAATTAGATGAAAATGGATAAAAACCGATCTCATTGGTTTGATTTTTATGAATGTCTTAATTGAATCGATTAACTCAACTAATCTAAACTGGTTGAAACTTTTAAATTAGATGATTTAGACGAGGATTTGAATCATCAAATCAAATCAATTTCATTGGACAAATTGTCCAAACTAAATTGATCCAATTGGATGTAAAATTGAACTTTATTAAAACTACAAACTAAATAGATCTTTGAAGTATTAATTTGACTAATTTAGACTCGACTCATATACCGGGAGTATATGAATAATTTGATGAAAGTTGAGGAGGAGGGAAAAAATAGATTTTGATTATTTTACAAAGCATCAGTGTTGGCGGTGGTTAATCATCAAGAGCGCTCATTTTGATGTAAGAGTGGGTATAAATGCAGAGGGACAATACCATTCTCGTTCTTCTTCTTCTTCTTAGTCTCTTGGCAATCTCTTTCAAATACACATTGGTTAATTTGATGCAGTTGGTTCCCTTTCACCCACTCAAAGATTCTCCGTCTATGTATATGTAAATAAATGTATTTCAATTTCTCTCACACTTACTTCTCTGCACCAACAGTGAAATACCATCATCGTCGTCATCATCACCACAGCACAGGTTTGTTAGCTTCGAAGACTGCGATTTGAGTTTGAACAAACAGCGACGCCCAAATTCAATAAAGTTGTTGAGTGAAAAGGCGTTAATGGAGGCCAGAGTACCAAAAGTAGCACAGGATCAGAAATGGGTATCTTTCTCTTCTCACTTTTAGTTCTCTATTTCTCTCTCTAATTTCAGACTTGGGGTTCTGCGACTCTGACTAGGGTTTGAATGGGTATTTATTATGCTGAAATTAATGTTTTATTTCTTCTTGCATAATTGAAATTGACTCTGCTGCGTCTATACTCTATACACTCTTTGAAGTTTGAACACTCTTTTTCAGCTTCTCTCTCTTGAGTGGCCTTCTTTATGAAATTTGGTACTTCGAGTTCAGTGGTTGGCGTTGGAAATGGTAGCTGCCAACTCGTGTGAGCTTTTGTATAATCTTTTGGGTACTTGGGGTTTTTTTGGTTTCGGCCTTTTTCCAAATTCTTCAGCTCATTAAGTGAAGTTGGTGTTGGTCTCTCCCTCTATTTACTTCTCCTGAGCTGCTTCCCTTGTAAATTTTTGGCTTCATATAGCTCCAACTTTGTTTTCTTCCTTGTCTTTTGGATGATTCAAACTTCCACTAGTTTTTTTTTGGGGATTTAGTTTGTTAGTTCATTAGATTTCTTTGAATTTCTGCTCCTCTTTTGGTCACTGTTCTGTCTGATTTTGTTAATTATTTTATAGAAATCGTAGAAAAGATTACACTCCCAGAGGCTGCTTTGGTGTTCTTTTAGAGGGTTGGATATGTGTGACAAAGAAAAGTTTGAGCTAGATAGAAACGAGGATCCTATGAGTTTTTCAACTAGTATGCCCTTGGATTGGAGATTTGGAGACTCATATGTTCCAAACTTCTGGGATCATCCCATCAATGCTCAAAACTTGGGATTATGTGACGTCAATGTCCACAACAATGGTGGTAGCTCCTCTAACGCAATTGGAAACAGAAACGATGGCCTTCCCTTTTCTTCTAGAGCTGTTCATGACAAAACAATGGAAATGGGTTGGAAACCTGCAAATCCAGTTTTATCAAATGTACCAGGAATGTTTCCACAGAGTTTATCTCAGATTCCCACTGATTCTGCATTTATCGAGCGAGCTGCGAGATTCTCATGCTTCAGTGGAGGGAATTTTGGTGATATGCTGAACTCATTTGGGATTCCTCAATCCATGAGTCTGTATGCTAGACAAGATGCTCTTACGGGCCATGGGTTAAAATCAGCAGCTGGAGGACAGTCTCAAGAAAATGATCTGAATGTAGGTGAAGAAGCAGAAAAAAATGTGTCTCCTCCATCTGTACAGAAGTTGGCTACTAATGGAAGCCCACTCAAGAATGACAAAAGAAGTGAAAGCCTTGTAACAACATCTCAAGATGAGGCAAAACAAGCTATAGGCAGGTCTGTTAATGAATCTGATAGAACAGAATCAAGTGGTGATGATGATGGTGCTGGTGGTGGTCAAGCGGATAAGCCAATGTTGGAGGATACAAGTGGGGGACCTTCTATCAAAGGACTAAACTCAAAGAAAAGGAAAAGAAGTGGGCAGGTAAAATTTAGAGCTGTATTGTATTTTATTATTTATGATGTCCTACTATATTCCCCTTGTGATTATTTATTCATTGCTTTATTTTGGTAGGATGCTGATAATGAAAAAGCCTGTGTTGCTCCTGAACTTCCAAGTGAAGCTGCAACGGACAATTCTGAGAGTCCACAGAAAGGAGGCCAACGACCAACTTCAACAACCAAGACTTCTGGGAAGAATGCAAAACAGGGTTCTCAAGCATCTGATCCACCAAAGGAGGAATACATACATGTCAGGGCTCGAAGGGGTCAAGCAACAAATAGCCATAGCCTTGCAGAGAGAGTAAGACGTTTGAAATTGCATGCGATATGAAAATTTAAAAAAGAAAGAAAGAAAGAAGCACGTTTCTGGATGAAGAAATTTTCATTAGAAAGATATTAACTGCAGGTGAGGAGGGAGAAGATCAGCGAAAGGATGAAATTTCTTCAGGATCTTGTACCTGGATGCAGCAAGGTGGCTCCTTAGCCTTAAAGTTAAGAGTGTTGTTGAATTATATCATTACTAGGATTTTAGAGTAACACTTTCTTTTACATGAAAACTTGTTGCTGTTTGTAGGTCACCGGCAAGGCGGTTATGCTAGATGAAATAATTAACTATGTACAGTCACTTCAAAGACAGGTTGAGGTAGGTGCAAAATCATATATATATATATATATCCTCCCTTTTTGCCAACCAGTTGGTTCTTGAATCATCTAACTGATTTTTCCTGTATTTTTGGGTTCTGCTTCGGTGCAGCATAAACATTTACTACAAATTGAATAATTGGTCATGATGGCTTCACTTTGGATTTTAAAAGATTATGAATGTAATTATGTAAACAAGATAGACTAACAAATATGTTATATTAGTATTCTTGAATCTTGATATATGCTTCAATTAGCCTTTCAAAACTTCTGAATCTATTGAAGCTGAAGTTGACCCAAAGTTTTTTGTTTTTGCAGTTTTTGTCTATGAAGCTTGCGACAGTAAATTCACGGCTGGATTTTAATCTTGAAGGACTTCTTGCTAAAGATGTAAGATTTTAAGAGCATGCATATCAGTGAGGTAAAAATTTATTCTTGGTGATCTGTGCCTGACTGATCTATGTGCAATCTAAATTCTGTCAGATTCTTCAGCAACGGCCTGGCCCTTCATCTGCATTGGGGTTTACTCCAGAAATGCCTATGGTTTTTCCTCCAATACATCCATCTCAACCAGGACTTCTGCAATCAACTCTTCCTGGCATAGCAAACTCATCAGATATACTTCGGAGAACCATTCATCCACAGTTAGCTCCTTTAGCTGGAGGATTCAAGGATCCTAACCAGGTATTGATCACTTCATTTATGCCTTATTTCTTAGTTTAGCACGATCAAACTCTTCATATTTGGTTGCTTTCACATATTAAGACTTAATAGAAATGATTTAGAGTACCACAACATCTTCAATCAAGCACTTAAATTGGTGTTACATATCAGTCTTCTTAAGCAATCACGACAATTTACTCAAGTTTCTGTAAAATAACCTCATTTTCACTTGGTTAGTCTAACTCTGTTTTACCTTCTTAATGTGCACATTTTGATACTCTTCACATAGCTACCTGATATGTGGGAGGATGAGCTGCACAATGTTGTACAGATGAGCTTTCCGACAACTGCTGCCCCGAGTAGCCAAGATGCAGATGGTACATTTTTTGCAACAAATATTATGTGATTTCGGTACATGGAAGTTTCAAATTCTGAAGTACTTGGAAATTAAGTTAAAAGACATTTGAGTGTAAAATATTTGAAATTTCTGTGCTACCTGTAGCCTGTAGGTATCTAAATAACATAGGATTATTAGTTTGTTCATACATGTCATACAAGTTTTTAATTAACACTAGGCTTCCAAACACTTGGAAATTAGATTGTCCATGTACCAGACGACGCCTTATATATAAATTACATTTTTCCAGCTAACCAAGTTTTTATATTCTGACAGGTAATGTGGAAGAAGGTCAGATGAAAGTTGAACTATGATGTTCAGTCTTCATATAATGCAATCTGCATTACAGTGTGAAAATTCAGAGCTTTACATTTGACTTATCAAACATGAAGGCATTATACAAGTAATGGTGTGGACTCTTGAGTGTGATCACATAACCACAGGAGGGGACTCTGAGGGTAGGTTAGAGGAAGTAGAGCAGTATTCATAGATTTTCTTTTAGCTTCTTCCGAGCATGAAAAAAAATATATATATATATATATATATAGAATATATGTTTAGAAGTGGAAGTGTCTCCACAGAAGCAGGTTTGCTTACTAAATATGCATTTGAATTGAAGATGCAAAGCTTGGCCTTCTTTGTTGGACTGTGCATAGTTTGGTTTGATCACTGATAGCAGCTGTTTGCACATAATATAATGTTACTTTGCCCATCTTTTAGCTACACACATTACATTCTTTTACAGACTCAGTTTGGTATAATACTATATTGAAAAAGCAAAAGGTATCTAGTGAGAATATATTCTTTAATTATCACAATCTTATTCAGTGATTTTTTTTCTGCAGTTCTGCTTTCAGAATAATAATATAAGGCCTAAAATTCTGAGGCCCCAATAATTGCTTCTGGGCTAGAAGCTCCATGGTCTCTTCTAGCCCAGGTATCCATTGCTTTAACTAGAATACAAGAAAATTGGATCCAGTGCAATTCTCTCCGGTGCAATTCCGGTGCAATTCCTATAAAATATACATTTGTACTTCATTTTTGAAGTACTAATACGGACTCACACTAATAATAATTCACTATGAATAGATTAGAGACCAAATTAATATCAATATTGACAAATATCATCACCTTAAATGGATTAGGGACCAAATTGTTATTAATATAAAAAATAGTCTCACGAGGCTATTTAGTGATGATATTTGTCAAAATTGATAATAATTTCATTCCTAATCTATTCATAGTGGGTTATTGTTAAAGTAAATCTGTATTAGTACTTCAAAAATGATGTAAAAATATATATTTTATAGGAATTGCATCGGAATTGCACGGAAGGGAATTGCACTGGATCCAAACTCGAATACAAGACATATAATTTGTTTTTTATTTTTTAAAAAATATAATATAAAATGATAATAAATTAAATATTCAGTAAATTTTCAATTCTTAATTATTATAATTTTTTATTCATTACTTTTCTTATATCACTCACTCGCCTTTTTATTATAATTTTTTAAATTATAAAATAATTATTTTATGACATAAAAAACCAACAGTCTTGTGAATATACATCTTATTTTCTTTTTAATAAAGTTAAACCCTGAAAAATTACTTTCTTTGATCTCTTTTCCTGAAAAAAAAAAGAGGAAAATGCATGAGGTGAGCAAATCAAACTACGAACAGCCCAAAGAAATTAATCAGAATACTCATCCATTAAATATGTTAGATCAAATCCCCATAAATTATTTGAATTTTAAAGCAGAAGAAAAATGACATAACAGTCATCTAGAGAGTAGTTAATTAAAGTTTCTTCATTTTAATAATGAACATTAGGGCTTCTCATGGACAATATATTATTCGGCTTCAATGTGAATACATTAGGCTTAATCAACTCTAGTTTTTTAAATGAATACTAATACTCGTTTTAGATCTCAAATCTTGAATACGTGCACCTAATCTAAGACAGTTTGTTTTATAATAAAAAAGATTTAAGATCAGCAAGCATTCATGTACGACATCTTTCAAAAACAAAGTAGTGACACAAAATCTGAACTTTAATTTTTTCAAAAAAAGAAGAAATAAATAGTTTTATGGCGAAAGTATTATTTTGGTCCTCAATGTTTCAAAAGTTTAATGTTAGTCCTCAAAGTTTTTTTTTGGTCGATTTTGGTCATCGAGCGTAACACCGTTAACTTTTTGTCGTTAAATGATGACGTGACATGCTTATGTGGCACACCATCTCTCCTACGTGTCATATTCTAATGACGTGGCATGACACATTACTGTCACGTCACCCCAGATGATGATGATAATGATGATGATGAAGGAGAGAAGATGATGATGTGACAATGTGGGGTGACGTGGCAGTGATATGTCATGCCACATCATTAAAATATGACACGTAGGAGAGAGGGTGTGCCACATAAGCATGCCACGTCATCATTTAACGGCAGAAAGTTAATAGATTACGCTCGAGGACCAAAATCGACAAAAAAAACCTTTGAGGACCAACATTAAACTTTTGAAACATTGAGGATCAATATTAAACTTCATGTAAATATTAAGGACCAAAATAGTACTTTAGCCTAGTTTTATTGAAGACATATACTTAGATATATATAAAAAACAATATTAACATAATATTTTTGCAATTAATTTTACAAAATCATTTTAAAAAACAAATACAGCCCTTTAACTAATTCTTAACCACATACAAGAACAAGACCAGTTTTATAATATAGGTAAAGTATTTTTATTAATCTCTAAACTATTTTATTTCTATTAATTTTACATTTAAATTTTATTTATTATTAATTATCTCCTTAAACTTTTAACTTACAAAATATTTTACCTTTCACTATAAATTATTAGAATGATTAATATAAGGAAAAAGTATCTTTCCTGCCCCAACGTTTTGGGGTCCTGTCATTTTCGTCCCTAACATTTTTTTGCTGTCAATTATACCCCTAACGTTTTGTGTTTCTCCCAATGTCAGGCTTTTAGCTAACACCGTCAATTTTTAGATAGTTTTTATGAAGTGGCATCCTATGTGGCTAATAATTCTGATTGGACTTAATTTTTTCCACATCATCAGTCAATAGTACTAAGTTTTTAGGGTCCATTTTACTGATGTAATGAGTATTTTGATGTACTGAATTACTGATATACTGAGTTTTTGGAGTCCATTATACCCCTAAAATGGATTACTGATGTGAAAACAGTTAGAATTGTTGGCCACATAGGATGCCACGTCATAAAAAACCGTCCAACAATTGACGGTGTTAGCTAAAAGCCTGACATTGGGAGAAACAAAATACGTTAGGGGTATAATTGACAGTGAAAAAATGTTAGGGGCCAAAATGACAGGACTCCCAAACATTCGGGATAGGAAATGTACTTTTACCTTAATATAAATATAATTATCTAGGTATTGAGATTTGAGAGATCTATTATAATTTAGAGATTAAAAAAATATTTTTGTCTGTATAGTAATAAAATATTGTTGTTATGAAGCACGTTCCTCTTTCCTCTCTCGTCCAGCGCAGCGCCGAGTTGTTCATTCACAGTCACACCATCATCATCGATAGAGACAAAAGATAAATAATCTAATAAACGACAACACTAATAATTATTGGGAAAAATGTATTAATTCGTTTAATTTTATAGGACTATTACGTGCTAATAATTAAATGATTAAAATTAAAAATAATATAATTTATTTTTTTAATAGTAATTACCTATAACGATTAATGATCGATTTATAAGAACATCACTCCGAAGTAATTGCTGAATGTTGTTACATGAAGTCATTAATGTTCTGTACTAACATAATCGTGTAATTAAATTACCCTTCCATAAAAAAAATTCTATAATTGTAATCTGATAAAGTAAACAATTAAATATCATTTCCAATGTGATCGATTACAATTTTTTAAAAACTTTTCTCCATCTCCAGAAATGGATAGGATTGAAGATTGATGATAATAGCATAATGACATTCGTAATCGCTATACCATTTCCACACGATTAGCTTTTTAGAAAAAAAAAAATATATATATATATATATATATCTATTTCTACTTTCTATCAACTACTTCCTCTGGAGAATCATCGATCCTTATCGATGAATCAGAAGAGGCAAAAGCAAGTCATGGACGAGGAATCGCCTTTGCTACTACTACCACCCATTGAGAAGGCTGATGATGAAGATGGGGCATCTTTTGTTGGGTCAGTCTTCAATTTGTCTACCACCATTATTGGGGCTGGGATTATGGCCTTACCTGCCGCCATGAGAGTTCTGGGACTAGGTCTTGGAATTCTCGCTATTGTGTTCCTTGCTTTGCTCACCGAGACTTCTTTGGAGATTCTCATAAGGTTTAGTAGAGTGGGGAAGGCTGGGACTTATGGAGAGCTAATGAGGTATGCCTTTGGGAGTGTGGGAAGATGGGTTTTCCAGATATGTGTTCTTGTTAACAATTTTGGGATTCTGGTCGTCTATATGATCATAATTGGTAATACATTTTTTTCCCCTTTTGTTATTTATCAAGTAATTCCTTTCTTTCCCACTTTCTTGGAAATTTAAGTTTTGGATTCAATTGTTTTCACTACAAGGTGATGTGCTATCTGGAACATCTTCAAGTGGAGTTCATCATTCTGGTGTATTGGAAGGATGGTTTGGTGAATACTGGTGGACTGGGCGAACATTTATCCTTCTTGTGGCAACCCTTTTTGTGTTTACTCCATTAGCATTTTTTAAGCGGATAGGTAAGTCAGGAATTCTCTATAATCGAACATTCAATGGCATATGGTCATTAGATATTTAGATTGTTATTGTGAAATGTGAATAACATGCAATTTTTTTTGTGTGCTTGCAGATTCATTGAAATATTCTTCTGCTCTAGCAGTGGCACTGGCAATTGTGTTTCTAGTCATAACTGCTGGAATAACATTTATTAAATTGTTTAATGGAAGCATTACCAGTCCCAGGTTGCTCCCTAATGTCACAGATTTTACATCTGCGTGGAAACTCTTTACAGCAACCCCTGTACTTGTGACAGCATTTGTCTGCCATTACAATGGTATGCCACCATCTTTAAGTACTCTTACTGTTGAGGCAATACTAAATTATAAATTCAAGAGTGGATATTAAATTTTGAATAGAAACAATTTCTCTCACTGATACAAGTCAATGTAGAAAGTGTTTCCTCCTCTAGATTTCTTTGTGGTCAAGTCATTAGTGGTCACTTTCTGATGCTATTTTCCTTTTGTGTTTTGGAGAAACCCCACTTCTGCTCAACGAGTGAAGAAGGGGAAATAAATGTTGAACCCCTGGCTCTGGGTTTTTATTATGTTTTATTGAGCTTTGAGATACACTCAGCTTAATTGTCAAATTGTCATAGACTGTCAAGCATCTTTCTTTCAGTGTTTCATGCCTCAGAGCTCAGAATATCCTCAGATTTATATGTTTCTCTGAGTACTTCAAATATTTATTCTTCTGTTTCCATTTTGAATAGAGCTTTTATAGCAGTGGTTCATGCAGAGTTCCTTCTTTTACTATTAAATACTAATACAAGAGTTCGGGTTTGCTTTATTTGATTCTATCTTGGAAACAACCTCTTTGCTTACAGGCTACATAGATTTGACCCTCCCCGTATCCTACCTAGTGGGAGTCTCCTGGGTCGGCCTTTTTAAACTATTATCATTAAATATAAATTTTCCAAGGACAGCACTTTCTTTTTTTTTTATTCATATATTTCATTAAATATAACTGTTAAGTATGTATTTTGCAGTGCATACAATAGACAATGAGCTACGAGACTCTTCTCAGATACAACAAGTTGTACGTGCATCACTGGCTTTATGTTCTAGTATCTATATACTTACCGCCTTATTCGGGTTTCTTCTATTTGGTGAATCAACTCTTGATGATGTTCTGGCCAACTTTGATACTGACCTTGGCATCCCTTACAGCAGCCTTCTCAATGACATTGTTCGCCTTAGCTATGCCCTCCACCTTATGCTTGTTTTCCCAGTTATCTTCTTCTCTCTACGCTTCTACTTAGACGACTTGCTCTTTCCTTCAGCTCGGTCAATGGATTTAGATAATTTTAGGTTTGTGTTAATCACTGCTGGACTCATCTCTTCCCTGTATGTGGCTGCAAATTTTGTACCTAGCATTTGGGATGCTTTTCAATTCACTGGAGCAACTGCCACTGTTTGCCTTGGGTTCATTTTTCCTGCTGCAATTGCTCTAAGGTGAGATTTTTATGGTTCTGTTTTTTTTCCTTCAGTCAAATTTGAGAGTATGCTCGTTTCTGTTAGACACTTAATGTTCCTTATATTATGTGAATTATCACTTAGATACTCATTTCCATCTAGGGAATTTCAACTTGAAAAAAAAACGTAGGTGCAGTTTTTATATATTTGCTATAAGGTTCTCCAATAAAAAATTGACATGTGTATGGTTTATACAACTCATCTCTCTCATGATTAGTTATTCTTTTTAAAAAAATTACATGTTTTACTTTGATTAGAGAACTTAATAGCATAGATATAAAGAACTGCATGTCTATTAGGACGGAGCAAGACTTTTGAGCTCTTGCCTTCTATCAAAATAAGCCTATTAGTTTCTTTTACATGTGAGAACTGAGTTTTGATCATATTAACATAAAGTCCTCTGGCTTGCTCTGATTTATTAATCACCCAGTGTTAAGCACAAAATATAGGGATAAGCTTGGCTTAGTTAGTGTCAACAGTTCAGTATTATGGCCATGTCAAGCAAATGTTTGTTGGAACTCTTTTTTGTCAATTGTTAATCCATTCTGGACTGCTAGAAGTTGCTTGTTACTCTAGCAACATTTACTGTATTTGAGAAATTCTAAGGTCACCCACTCTATAGCAGATCATGCAAGCATGTATACTTTTCAGTTCTCAATGTTTACAATTTTTTTTCAAAACTTATTGCTATACCAAAAGAAACATGCGTTAGGTGATTTGGTGATGTATAGATAAGACATTTGGAGGCTTTTGTACGAAAAGTTGACCAGAAGGGAAAATAGTCCAATAGTAGAGGCAAGGAACGAAAAAAAAAAACAGAAAAAACTATAAGAAGGAATTTAACTATTAATATCTACATAGCCGACCTCACCTAGTATAGAGGTATATCCACTGCTCTTCTGAATGCTGCTCATCTCTGTATTTCTGTACGTCTTGTTTCAGGGATCCTCAGGATATTGCAACAAAAAAAGATAAGATTTTATCTGTTATAATGATTGTGCTGGCTGTGTCCTCAAATGTGGTGGCCATATACAGTAACGCTAGTGCCCTCTTCAGAAAAGATGTTCATTCTCTTCAATGAGATTACTTGCTTTTCTTATGTTAGCATCAATAGATAAGCCCACAATACATAATTGAAACAAACAGCTTCATTTCATAGGACAAGCCTTGTTCAGTCTCACAACAATGATATTAGTTTGAATAATTCTATATATATGTGCCTTTGTTTGTTGTGCCCTGATTTGAGCAATTTTGATTGCTTACTCTTCAATATTGTTTGGGGTAAAATATCATTCAGGTCCCTTTTAAAGGATACTATTTTTAATTTGGTCCTCTTAAATTGGTCTGTTATCAATTTGGTCTTTTTAATATGCAATATAGTATTACAAATTTTTTATTTTATTTTTTATTAACAGCTGTGATACAATAAATTAATACATAAATATTATAGATTTTTGTATTTATTTGTTTGTCATTAAATTTAATAACTAAATAAACTAAGAGTAAAACATCATTTTGGTCCTTTTTAGATAGCACATTTCTCAATTTGGTCCTTCTTAGATGGCCTTTTTCAATTTAGTCCTTTTTAGATTAATCCATTATCAATTTGGTCCTTACCGTTAAAATTACTAACGGAGTTAGCTGAAGTGGATAATTTGGGGTAAATTTATAATTTTAAATAATATTAGGGCTTTTTAATGTAATTATTTTGGGGCAATTTTGTAATTTTCACAAATTGAAAAAAAACATGGTACCATGTTCAATTTGGGAAAATTATAAAATTTCCCAAAATAATTACATTAAAAACCCTCTTAATATTTAAAAATTATAAAGTTATCCCAAATTATCCACCTCAACTAACTCCGTTAGTAATTTTAACGGTAAGGACCAAATTGATAACTGATTAATCTAAAAAGGACTAAATTGAGAAAGGCCATCTAAGAAGGACCAAATTGAGAAAAGTGCTATTTAAAAAGGACCAAAATAATATTTTACTCAATAAACTAATAAAGTATACAAATATCTATATATCTATGTCTATCTATATGTTTATGTTTTGATTCTTTCAAATATCTTATGTAATTTTTTTGATTGACGAATTGTAAAAAAAATATCATAAAATATCTTTAATAATCTCTAAAATTAGTGCACTAATTAAAATAAATTTTGTTTAAGCATTTTTTTTATAAAATTTTGTTTAAGTATTTTATTTACCATATATATGTTTTTATCAATTATATTTTATTTATACACAAGTACTATGTTAAAAATGAATTTATTAAGTTTCAACCCATGAATTTAAAGCATCCCCTTGAATTAGGCAGACATTTAATACATGTTTTTAAAAATAATTTATGATTCCCATAATTTGAAATATGTAAGATAACAATCTATATAGTATATACTATATTATGAAAGCAAAATATTGGAAATTGAAGGTTGAGAGCAAGGGCAATTAATTACCCTATAATCAGAACGTGAATCGGCGGCGTTGGAGGGGTGAATTGGGAAGATAGAAGTTCCAAGTGTTGAAGATAACAATCTATATTCTGTACAGGTTAAATGTATTAGTATAAATCAATAGAATCAATGCTAATACTTTATCAATTAATTAATAATGCGTAATTAATAAAATACAAGTAAATTTATTTATTAATTAATTTTAACATTCATATTACGTTTTTATTTTGTCAATATTTATTAAATAAGTTTCCTAATCTATCTATATTTACTCTAAATTGAAATCCTTACACTTATGAAATTCTTATATATCTCAGTATCTCGATCCTATACTATATATATACACTTTATATGACTCAATATCTTATACTTTTGGAGACCAAACTTAGATCGTGTTTCTCTTGATTCACTATTCAGTAATCTTTTACTCTCTTTTCTTCTTTTTTGATTCAGTCATGGAGATGTTACTAATGTTACCAGATGAAATAGTCCTTGAGATATTCTCATGGCTACCTGCCACAGCCATTCAGAAGTTCAAATCTGCAAGTGACTTTTTCCGTACCATGCCTTTAGAAGAAAGGCATTTTGTCCTCAAGCAATCTCACAATGCCTTGTTAAGGAAGGATCCTTGCTTCTTCCTCCAACCAAACTCATGCAAGAAGTATAATGCTATTAATGAGTTTCATCACTTCCCTTCAGAGAAGACATCCTCTGGCGTGCCTCATAATTTCTTGAAATTTTTGGAAAATTACCCAGCTTGCAGAATTTTGGCTTCTAGCAATGGTTTAATTCTTGGTTGTAGCACAAAAAAGAATAATCAAACAGAGTTATTTATTTCCAATCCATCAACACAGTCTTGGTTTCTTATTCCTACCCTAAATCATCTAAAAGAATACCCAGATTCTGAAATTAATATTGTATTTGAATGCCATTCAAAAGACTTCATGTTGTTTCTCTTTGAGGTCCCTGCTGAATGGGCTTCTTCATGTTATATTGTAAAATTTTATTCTCAAGAAGAGGGTACGTGGAAATCAATTGAGAAGAGCTTTTTTACAGGTACTAGAAGAATGATATTTGACACGTATGTGTTTCAAAACAATGTCTTTCACGTAATTTCAGATTGTTTTCCTTACCTTCATAAGAAGAGTCCTTATTTCAGGCCATATATAATGGCATATACTATTGAAGATGGTGAATCAAGAATGCTTAGGGTGCCAAAAGAGGCAAGGAGAGGCTCTCATGATTTGAGTTGCAAAATGGGTATTTATAAATGGGGAAAAGTGACAAGCTTGGATGGTTCAATGTGTTTAGTGAGATTGAGGAAGTGTATTTTTACTATATGGGTTTTGACTGATTACAAATCTTGCAAGTGGAAAAGAGTTCTCAAGATTAGGGTCAGAGCAATGGGAATAATAGAGGAAGAGCCTATCACTGTCAAAGGCTTCATAGTTATGAATGGTGATTGTTTGGTTTTTGCTACGAAGAAAAAAATTTATAGATATGGATTGAGCTGTGAAAATTATAGGGTGATTGAAGAAATTAGTGAACATGGATTTGATGATGATGAAGTTTGCTTCACTTGTTATTCAGACACACTTCATTTATGTGGGGACGGTGCTACAACTTTACCATTGCTCCAACAATCATATTGATATTCTTTTTATTATTTTATGTATGTGATCCGTTTGTATTTGAGAACTCGTTGTCTAAGTCTATAGTAATTATAATTTGTAGTTTGGGGTTAATAATATCACTCCAATTGATATAATTCTCTTATATTTTAATTTTCTTTATTTATTACATTTATGATATAAATTAGCAAGTTGTTCAATGCATTCTTACTGTGGCGTGCTCTAATAAATAAATAAATATATATATATATATATATATATATATATATATTTTATTTTCAATAATCTTGTTTGAGTTTTTCACTCCTAATTAATTAGTAATAATTATAAAAAAATGATAGAAGAAGTTTATATCTAGTTTTCTTATTATTAATTAAAAATCTTTAGCGATTGGTAAATCACTATTATTAATAATTTTCAGAAATTAAATTTTTTATTATAATTATTAATTGTCAACGTATGAAATTTGAAAATTAGGCAATTCTATCTTAATGTCTCTCGCTTCCACCATCACCACCACCACCAATAATAATAATAATAATAATAAAGAAAAGTGAATTTGTGCGCAAATAATTTTATTTCAGTTGAATGTAGCAAATCTTTTTTATTGGCCAATGATGTAGCAAATCTTTGGCTCCAAATAATTCTAGTATTCAATTTCTCGTAATCGGGGACCACAAGTTAGTTATAAAATTAAATATTATAAGTTTAAGAAGAATAAAATACCTAATATTTGAATCAATCAACTATTAGTAAAGCACCATTATGCTTCTACTCTGAAGTGAGTTTATGCTTTCTTCTCCTATCTCTCCATTTTTCTTGCCCTTCTTTTCTCAAATTTTTGCAAACCCTTGCTTTGTTGCAGATGTTGCCGCTTCACTCTTCTCTATTTTGCAGTTCAGTTCATCCTGAATTTCTTTATTTTGTGCTTAATTAATCTTTTCTGTCTTATTATGACTCCCTTCTATTTTTTTCTTTTCTCCCTTATGTTAATTTTGCATTAGCTTCAGGGGTTCAATTCATTCTCTGTCTGAATTTCTTTGTTACGTACTTTTCTCCAATTTTTGTATGATAGTGTAATCTCTTCATAGAAGATAGTGATTATGTTTTTTTGAGAACCACATGAAAAAATAGCATCTTAGACGAGAAACCTAAACAATATGTATGCTAGAACAAATGTTACTTTCTTTGATCTTAATGAATCCTTTTCATAATCGTGCATTAGAATGCAGACTGCAAAATTATAGTTCTTAACTATTGTGAAAGATGTAAAAAATTGCATATATATCTAATAAAAAAGATGCAGTAAAAGTAGACGAAACTATATATTAGAACTAATTTGAGGATTAATTAGGGAATACCAAATTCTGTGGCAAATGTGACAAAATTGGTCACAATTTAAGGAGTTGTAAATCTAATGTGACAGGGAGATACCATGACAAAGGAGAATGAGACTACAAAAGGAAAAGGTAGTAAATAATTCATTGCATTAGCTCTAATTAATAGCACAAGTGCTTAATATTTCCCTTCTTCATTTCATTAATTCTAAAATTAATAACATAGTACAATAATATTAAATATTATGTTATTATCTTAAAACATTGCGGGTTAACCAAACTTGGAGAAAATGGAAAAGGCAAAAGAGTGTTACAAGGAAGTTAAAAAGAAACATCTAGCAACACTAACAAGAATCTCCATTTCAAGGTATTTTACATTTTGACCACAAAAATTCTATGAAAACATTCTAGATTGCTAGCCTATTTTGGAAAGTTACATACAGTCCAGACAATGTGCGTCACGACCCCCACTTGTCTTAAATCCATTATGGCACTTGCTACAAAAATACCTTTTAATAAAAACATATTAGAGAAATCATTCCAGGATTTATATATTAACAACAAGATCTAGCATAGAAGAATTATTACTGTAATCTTCAATGTGTTCGTTTGTAGTGGAGGTATATGGTATCCCCTTTGAAAGAAGAGTCGGCACATTTGGCACAAGGATAAGATATTTTAGATTTTTCATTTTTCTTCTTGTGGGCTGACTTTTTTTAAATCCAGATGACGCCATCCTCTTCCTCTTCCTCAGTTACGGTCTTTTTTTGTCCTTCGGATTCCTTTGTTCTTCAAAACTGTTTTGAAAATTATTTTTAAAAACATAAAACAAAAGCAGTTATCAAACAAGCTCTATGTTTTTTGAGAAAACAATGAGCATCTTAGACGAGAATTCTATGAACTCAAACTCATTTGGTGTTTGCAGATTTGTGCCCAGATTCCTAATTCCTTATTTACTCTCCATACTAACTTAGAGAGAAAAGCAAGATTTTTCTCATGAGTTTTAACTATACCCAAACCCCCTTCAGCTTTTTAACTCATATGAGCTTTCACATTTCTAAGATGAAACTAAAGCCACCTTCATACACGAAGTGTAGTCAGCAAGTCATCTAGATATTACTCAAGTTCTAAAAGTTACTCTCATTCTATTTTCAAGTATTCGTTAGCAGACATCAGAAAGTGAAACTATGCTAGGAAACTATAATCAAAAGAAATTTTCTTATCAACCGTCTAGCATGCAATGCATTAAATTGGTTTCAGGATCTTTCTCTACATCACTTTTCATGATTTCAAGCACTCTGCACCATTAAATACTAAGGCTAGCAACCTAGGAAAATATTCTAGATTATACACACTAACATAAGAAAATCAATTAGAGCATGGTTAGAACAATACTACACTTTAAATTTTTACCAACCTTAATTATGTATTCCAAGGGCGTAGACAGAAATATTTTATAAGGAGGACTAAAATTATAAATTAATTTTTAAAAGTAAGATGTCTATATGTGTATATATATAAGTGCTTTCACCTATCCAAAATCTCAACAAGTAGTATCCTAAAAATATATCAATTGGCACTTTAGAGATTTGAAAAGTGATGACATAATAATTTAACAAGTGGTATTCTAAAATTTTTATTATAATATGAATTTTTTTAGAACTAATATGAAAATTTTAAATGTTTGACAAATAGAACTTCTAAATTTTTTTTACCCAATCTAATGAATAAAAATATTTAAAAAAAATTTATCATTAAACTTGATTTTTAAAATTAAAGTAAAAGAAGTTAAAATTAAAATTAACCCAACAACAACAACAACTAAAACCTATTTTCATTAGGTGGGATCGGCTACAAAACTAAAATTAATCTAATTTTAAAAAAATTGAAAGTTATCGTATATTCTTCTAAATTTTTTTTAGAACTGGAATATTCTTCTCTTAATTTCATCTAATTAAATTTTAAAAAATAATTACTTGCCTTAGCTTGCTTATGTTAAGCATCAATAGATAAGCCCACAATACATAATTGAAAGTTGAAACAAACAGCTTCATTTCATGCCTCTGCAAATACAGTGAACAATCAAATTCATTTGAATAATTCTATATATATGTTGTGCCCTGATTTGAGCAATTTTGATTGCGTATTGTTTTTCCTTTTGCTCTTCAATATTGTTCAGAGTAAAATTCCCTTTCAAAGGACACTATTTTCAATTTGGTCCTCTTGAATTGGCCCCTTATCAATTTGGTCTTTCTAATATGCAATATAGTAGTATTACAAATGTTTTATTTTATTTTTTAGAGTAAATTACACTGCCCTCCCTTGAGAGATGCTGAAATTACGCTGCCCTCCCCTCTCATTTGAAAAATGACACTCCCCTCCCTTCACACATGATAATGGCCTACAGTTCAGTTCAAAATGCACTTTTGGTTGACTTTTCCTTCTAAATTTATTGATTTATGTGCAGATCATCAATTCAACTTTTTTTTTCACCATTTTGCCCTCACTTTATGATTGAAATATTATGCTTACCCAAATGCCCCTCAGTGAACTTTTCAACATAATTTTGCTTCCTATTTGTGGTTAAATATGATTCATTTGTCAATGTTATTATTTTTTTATTGTATTTTACAATAATTATTATTTTTTATTTCATTAAATTTTATGATAATTCTATATTAACTAACTAATTAGTTAGTCATTTTTTATAATACTATCTATTATTATTTTATTAAATATATTTTCTAATTTTTTACAAAAGCGGTTAAAAGATAATTTTTGAAATTAGTCACTAATTTTTTTATAATTTTATAACGTGTAATTATTTTTAAAAATTTGACAACGAGTAATTTCTGTACTTAGTAATTATTTTATAAATTGTTTTCTTATAACTAGTATACTTTACAAAAATATTAACATGTAATTTATGTAATTAATAAATATTTTTTTAAAAAATTGTACCTTATATTGTTTTACAAAATTGTTATAACAAGAAATTTACGTAATTAAAATTTTTATTAAAAAAATTATAACTTTAATTTTTATAAAACTTTTTAACAAGTTATTTTTATAAATTAAAATTTTATTTTTTATTTATAACAAAATTATAGCTTGTAACTTTGAAAAAAGTGTTAACAAGTAAATTCTTTAAGTATTAATTTTTTATATTTATGTGTTTTTTATTAAAAAATTATAAGTTGTAATGTTTTTACAAATTTCATAACAAGTAATTTCTTTAATTAGTAGTTCTTTTGTAAAATTATTTTGATAATTTGTATTTTTGTACAAAACTATTAACAAGTAATTGGGTGTATTTTGGTTAACAAATACATGTATTTTTTGTCATTAAGGGACATTTAAGTAAGCATGATATTTTCATGAGAAAGCAAGGGCAAAATAGTAAAAAAATAAGTTGAATTGGTAATATGTACATAAATCAAGTGTATTTTGGACTCAATTGTAGGCTATTATTATTGTGTGAGGGGAGGGGAGTGTCATTTTTCAAATGAGAGGGGAGGGCAGTGTATTTTCAACATCTCTCAAGAGAAGGTGTGCCACATAAGCATGCCACGTTATCATTTAACGGTGTTACGCTTGAGGACCAAAATCGACCCAAAAAAAAACTTTGAGGACCAACATTAAACTTTTGAAATATTGAAGACCAACATTAAATTTCATGCAAGCATTGAGGACCAAAATAATACTTTAGTCCTATTGTCTATAATACTTGTAATATAAAATTGTGCGTTTCAATAAATTTTATATCATATTTTTTATATATCTAACATACTTCTTATTATACTTTTTTACATTTTCAACACACTTTTTTCTACAATACTTTTTTTTAGGGCATATTCTTTACACAGAAATGGAAACGGAAACGGAATGCATTTCCTGTGTTTGTTAGTAAAAGTTTGGGAATGGAAATGAAATGAGAATGTATTAAAATTACCACTTTATCTCTTATATTAAAATAATAATAAAAAATTATAATTGTGTCAAATCAAAGGGTATAATAAATATTTTATATTTTTTTTCTTTTTTTTAAAAGTTGATGTGAATGAAAAAGTAAAATATAGGTGAAATCCAGTGAATCCCACCCATTCCATCTTCATTTCCATTGTTTTTTCTTGTAAAAGAACAAATCCTTACTATCTTTAATTTATAATACTTTACTCTACAATACTTTATATCATTTCCTTACATGAGCACGCAAGCTGCCCCAAAAGAATTATCTGGTCAAGGTGGCCCACCGAGTTTGTTAGAAAAAGAGGACACGTGTACAATAGAGCATAATAAAGACACAAGAGAAACGAGAAGAAAGGTATGGAATATTGCTACAAATAATTCTCATTTTATAATTATAGTTGACTTTCCTCTTGTACTTTGTTTGACATTCCATAATACACACTGAGAGCATTAATTTCTATTCCATCAATTTCTGATCATAACACCTTCCCTTTCTATACCAAAGATAGCTTGTAAATGGGACAAAAAGTCATATATATATATATATATATATATATATATATATATATGGTTTTAGAGTTTTAGTATCACATAAGTAAAGTATGATACCAAAAAAATAACTTTTTCACTAAAAATAACTAATCAATAAATAACTTCTCAATATTTAGGTAACATAATATTTTACATACTAAATATTTACATTATATATGTATATTACTATGATATAAAATATCACATATTCTACCAATAAATGGTTGGTTGGAGTGATAGGTATTACATTTTTCTTAAGCAAGGTCTCGAGTTTGAGTCTTGTGTATGAAAAAATTTCTGCTGGGAGAGCTCTACCCGCATTATGAAACCTCAATTAACTTGAACTTAATTGACTCCAATAAAAGGATACTTATGAAAAAAATATCTTAATTTCTAATTTATAACACATAACCAATTTAAGAAAAAAAAACTAAAACCGTAAACTTTAAAGTTAAAGTTAGCAATTAAATAGATAATCAAGTGAATACTATATAAAGGGTCCTCTAAAACAAAATAATATAAGTTGAGAACTGGATGAAGAAGATGAAGAAGCTAAATTTGTGTTCTCTCTCCTCCCATGTGTTCGAAACAAAGAGAAATCGGGGTTAGGGAAAATTCTGCATTTGCTCTATTAAAAGTTATAAGCAGTTTTTATATTAATTAGTTAATTAGGTGGGTGATGTATTATAAATTAAAGAAATTAAAGTGAATAATGTGTTATAAAAGTTATGATGTATTAACGTGTATGTTATTAATAAAGGATTTTTTTTGTCTCTATATTTTTTTATAAACAATTAGAGTTAATCATTTTGTGTTTTTTTATTCTAAAAATAAATATAATGTTTTTAGTCAGAAAATAATAATTCAAAGAGATTACTTTTTAATTTGATCTCTGAATTATTGGTTAACTTATTGTTTAGTCTCTAAATAATAAAAATAACCTATAATTAAAATTTTCAGTGGTGACTTTTGATCGAAGTCCTGAATTCTTGTAATATTATTACGTGTTTTATTTATATTAAAAAACATTAAAACAAAGATATAAAATTTTTTACTTAACTTACACTCCAACCATGAAGCATAAAATTTCCACAAAGAAAGAGTCCTACAAGCAAACCCATTAGAGGTTGCTTTAACAAAGTTTGATTTTTCCCTACCATGATAAACACCTACCCATAAAAACAAGCTTTTAGGAAACAAGGGAGTGAATTAAAGAGCACCAAGGGATCTTGAGCCAAAATAGCTTGTTTTGACAAAGCATCTGAGTATGGAGTAGATGTTCAGTGGTACGATAGTATTGAACTTCAGTACATCTCTCTAATCAGTTGGTCCCTAAACTATTCAAAGTGGACCCTAATTAATTTGAGTTTTTATTAATATTAACAAATGGTACTGTATGATTGATACGGTACCATTGAACTTTTATTCCCGAGTATGCTTGATTAATTTGACAGTCCATAAATATTGAATTAAAGCTCCCACCACATGAGACTAATTAATATTACAATCAGTTAAATCAGTAAGCAAATTAATGGCAATCATGGAATCACTTTCAACACTTATCATTTCACAAAGCAGACCTTTGGCTAGCTTAAAACCCAAAGCTATAGACCATATCTTAGCCTTTAATTAAGCTGTTGCCATGACCGAGAAATTTAGAAAAAACCCCAGCAGCCAAAGAATTAAAAAAAAAAGTATTTTAGTACACATAGACGTCATTATTGACAAATTAAAAGAAATTCTCCAAATCTAGAATAATAGTAACGTTTCACTTTTTCCAACTGACGACGACACACTTTTGGAAAGAGACAATTCCAAAAGACGCACGTACGGATGCAATATTCAAGTAAGATTCAGATATGGTTCTATCTTTATCCTTTGACTTGGATGTAAGGTGGGCGTTTGGTATTCGGTGAGTATTTTAGTGGAAATTGTGGAAGTGGAAATAAGTGATAAAAAATATGTTTGGTATATAAGGAAATAGAAGTGGAATGTAAAAGTAATATTGTTTGGTATGGTGGGAAGAAGATAGAGAAATAGATAAAAGTATGAAATACCTTTTTTGTCTTTATTTTTTCAAAAGCCACAAATCTTTTTAGGACATTTTGGTCTTTAAACATCATCTCACCTCACCTCACCACAACTTCTTACCCTCTTGAGATGGAATTAAATTCACCTAGTATGATAGAACTAAACTCACCATAGAACATCTCTCACTTAGTACCAAATTAACAAACATAAAGAGGTGAGCAAACTCAACTTCCCACCTCTTCCCTCGTACCAAACCACCCGTAAAAAATTCGACTGTGTGCACTTTAAGGCATTAATTAATTCAACCTTGATGTTATGTTTTATAACTTATAAGTTCAACCTTTTAGTTAAAGGATAAAGATAGAACCATATCTAAATCTTATTTGAATTAATTAATGACTTCAATATAATTAATTCAACCTTGATGTTATGGTTGCTTTGTTTAAGGCATTAATTAATTCAACCTTGATGTTATGGTTGCTCTGTGTTTAAGACATTAATTATTAATTCAACCTTGATGTTATAGTTACTCTGTAGTAAATCTACTTAATTAGTTTAACTATATATGTGCCACTTCTCTTCTTATTTTCAATTAGCTAGCCTGCTAGCTAAACTAGATACTAATAAATTTAGAAATAGTGCACGTCTAAAACATATTGATCATTTTAACGATGGAGTTGAATTTTTGACCAATCAATCTCTATTCTGTACATGTGGCCTTATATAATCCATCAATAGACGACGAAACAAGAGAGAGGGATGATATGTATATAACAATATAAGACGAACTATACATTTTATACATTTGGAACAAAATAATTAAGTACAAATGCACATACAAATACAATAATTGAACCAAATTGAATAATCTAAGCAAGATTGAGATTTGAGTGTGTGGGTTTTGAATTATGATATATAGAACGAGAATTTAAACTCTCTCTTCTTCTTCATCAGTCTTCACATAATGATTATGCTGTGGGGTAAGGGCAGGGTGATTCGGGCAAGTAATTAAGAACGCCCTGAGGAACATGAGAAGGGGAAAGAGGGTAGCGAGGAGACATAGGGCAGGGATCCACTTGAGAAATAAAGGTAAGAAGGAGGCCAGAAATGCAAAAAACGCAGAAAGCATGAGGCATATACCTAATATGAGAATAATAATGGATGGCGTGGGGAAGATTTTGGCGAGTAATATTGCGTTCCAAATAGCAGCGAAAGCAATGCAGAGAGCAATACAGGCACCTACCATCTCCGGCGAGGTGGCCACGTGGCTAACAGAAAACACAAGAGCCATCACCATAGGGATGACAAGACCCAGAATGAACTTGCCTATTTCTTGCTTCTCTATTATCTCCATCACTCCCACAAAATAACAATAATTATTATTCTCTGAATCTGAAGTTGATGAAGGAAGAGACTGGTTCAGGCCTTCTTCTGCTACTTCACCAACACCATTCATCTTAGTGTAATATCTGTGTGTGCTTAATTACTTCATTATTAATTAAGAAAACAATATAATAATGAACTTAATATGTATATATTTATAGCTCACGTACGTACCGACCAATTCACCATAGTGTCGACATACTATACCCTTTTTTTTCCCTCTTCGAGCTTGAGGTTTCGTAACGGGGTGAAATTTTTTTAACAGAAGTTTTTTTATACACAAACTCGAATCCGAGATCTTTACTTAAAGAAAAGTAAAACCACTCCAACCAACCATATGTTGATGGATATACTATACTTTAATTATATACAACTCAACTCAACTCATGAGATTATTGGTTTTTATTAGGGAGGAGCAAACTTGCGGATTGGTTTGGTTTAGACGATTTAGATAACCGAATCAATCCAATCCGATGACTAAAAAAGTCATCAAATCCGCTATTTGGACATCAACCAAACCGATCGGTTCGGTTTGATCATTTTTATGACAAATTTTTTTTAAAAAAAAAAATACTATTTTTTCTCTTCAATTTAAACCTTAAAAAATAAAAATAGCTATTCCTAACTATGAAAATCAACAAACTAAAATTTTTAGTACAATATTTCAACTTTACAAACTTAAAATTACAATCCAACATCATAAAACCATAAAAACCAACATCATAAAATATTTTTAAAAAATTATAATCAGTTGATTTGGTTCGGTTGGGATTGGACCTTATTCATCAACCGAACCGAACCAAATCGATTGTCAAGAAAATAAACTAATCCATCCGATTGTGTAGTCGGTTTTGATCGATTTTGGTCGGTTGTTTGGTTTGGATCGGATCGGTTTGGTTTGGTTTGGATCAGCTATATAATTTTGGAGAGATTAATTTATGTAGTTAATAATCAATGGTATCATGTAAGCAGTTAACGGTCCATATTAATACTTTTGTTAACGATTTTTAACGAAATTTGATGGAAGAACTAACTTGTACAATAGTTTCATCTTGTAGAGATTAAATTATATAACTAAAATCTTTTAAGGATCAAACTGAACTAAATTGTATAAATAGTCAAATTTATTTTATTAATATAATAAATATTTTTTATTTTGTGACGTAGATAATGCCATCACATGACATGACATCACTGACATGATCTACATGACATATCTACATTCTAGAAGAATGTATATATATTTATATGTTGTAATTGGATGTGATAGTAGTCAATGAATCAATTAAAAATTAAAAATCAATTAGTAGGGCCACTTTTGAATTTGTGCTTGATCTTCTGTGTCTTTGACTCTTTGGTATGGGGATTTGAGGGGAGAAAAAGAAAAGGAAAGTTCAATTCTTTAAAATTATGAACTAAAGAAGGACACTAGAATATTATATTATTGATGATTGTTGTTGACTTGTTGATTCAAGATAGAAACATTTAGCTATATTATTTAATTTACCCAACACTTTTCAAAGGGCGACAGTAGGCACCATATATATTGACAAATAAGAAAGTAGAATATATATGGTTGAATGAATCCATAAAAGGCCTCATATAAATTAGCAACAGAACATGCATTCTTTTCACTAGAATAGAATAAAGGCATGAAAGTTCATACGGTCACATGAGAAGAAATGCTCTTGTTTTTTTTTTTTAATAAACATAGTAAGGCTAGCAATTTAGGAAACATTCTTAAAATATAAAACTGAAGTACATTATTAATTTGTAGTCTAACTCAACAAATTACAAAACGTACGTGGTATTTAATTTGGCATCCATTCCATACAAAATAGTTCTTAACCATTGATGCACATTTGGAAATGTGATCTAACATCTTCAAAAGATTTAAAAACGAGGACCACACCAGAATCCTTAACATTTGTTACATTTGAAAAAAAAAAATTAATCCCAGGCAAAAAAAAACAACAAATCCCATTATTACAAGAACAAAGACACTAGCATGATTCAATAGAAATAGTTCCAAAATACAAGTTTAAGTTCCAATCAACTTAGTTATAAAAATGAAAAATACATAATGGAGCAAAGTAAACAAACAAAGCTGGAGTTTTAACGGCCAATCAAGTATCAGGAATGTTTGAGGTTTCCATTATAACTTGAAAAATTACATAAACCTCTAACCATTAACAAGGATTATGTAGACTTTCAAAATAACTTGTCTCAGGAAAAAAGTGCACACAAACCTATTTTGAAAAGTTACACTCCAGTACATCACGTCCAGTCGATGTCTTATACTGTCACAACAGTGTCAAAAGGATATGAAATCTTAAGCTTCTTGACTTTTCTTTCCTTCCGGACTACATTCCTTATATACATGACACTGTCCTCATACTCAATTGAAGAGTCTTCCTTCTTTTGTCCTTCCCATTCTTTTTCTTGCTTTTTTTTATTAATCTCTTGAATCCACTCGTTAAAATCATCTTCAAATCCTTCCCATACATTGGGAATAATTTCTTGGGAAGAAGCCTTTGAAGGCATATCATCTTTTGTAAATTAGAAACCAGCCGTCTTCAATTATTGCTTCCCCTTTTCAATTGTTTTCTTTTGATAATTGAATTAGAGATATGTTTTGTTGTGATTGAAATTTAGAGTCATGATCTAATATTTTCAGCAGAGTAACAGAGTGGCTGATTATCTAACTAAGTTTGTTAGTATTATTTTTAAGGAAAAGTGGAAAACTACACTTTACATTTTTACCTCTTTAATTATGTCGCAGGGCGCATATAGAAATATTTGATAAGGGGCCAAAATTAGAAAATATTTTTTAAAAATAAAATATCTATATATGTATATATAATTGTTTTCACCTATACAAAATTTCAACAAGTGATATCCTAAAAATATGTCAAATGACACTTTAAAATTTTGAAGAGTGATGACACAATAATTTAACAAGTGGTGTTCTAAAATTTTTTTATCATAATATTGAAAATATAAATGTTTGAAAAATGGAACTTAAAAATTTGTTTTGCCCAACTTTATTGAATAAAAATATTTTTCAAAAAATTTCATCATTAAACTTGATTTTCTAAAGTAAAAGAAGTTAAAATTAAAATTAACCCAACAACAACAACAATCTATGTTAAAAAGATTTTACTCGTTCATCATGATGTTGGAAGAACCTACGACACTTTCGACTTTGAAGATTACTTCAAATCTGGTATCCATGAGGTATAAGAGTAACAACTTTATTGGCAACACTAAAGACGGTGAGATTTTTCATCCTGAAGAAATATGATCAATTGAACTTACACTTTGTTTACTTAGTTCAACAATTGTTAGAGTTTATTCTTTAGTTTTTTTATATCTATTCTTTAGTATTATTAGATTGAAGTTTTCTAAATTATTGTAAGTGTTATTTAGCTTTTTCTACAATATAACAGAGGTTTAATACTTTTTATTAAAAAATAAACAACCAAAACTTATTCTCACTAGGTGAGGCCGATTACAAAATTAAAATTAAGCCAATCTTAAAAAATTGAAAGTTGTCATATATTCTCCTAATTTCATCTAATTAAATTTAAAAAATAATAACAAATATTATAAGAAAATTATTAATAATTTCATTATCTTTAGTTATGTGTAACTGAATATAAAAAAATTAATATATTTTCTAAAGAATTATGTGAAATAATCACTCGAATTAAATACTTGTTGCTTTTAACGAATTAAAAAATGAAGAAGAAAAAGATGATAATAATAATAATGATAAAGTAGAAGTAGAAGAATAAAAAGATAAAAAAAGATTTAGATAAAAAAAACCAATGTATATTTAATTTGATGTTCATTGGTCATGTTAAAGTCAAGAGAGAAACAAATTGTTGAATCAACTAATGATAATTAATGTATCTTTTTTCTCTTTCTTAGCTTCATGTGCTAATTGAGAGATTATTCTTACTTGTAGATTGATAATATTGTTGTCTGGTTGAATATCCACATGCAACTCGGCTTGTATTGTTGGATATCCATTAAATATTTGGATGAAGATAATGATGAAGCTAAATTTGTGTTTTCAATTTTAATTAGTTTAGGTGGGTGATGTGTTATAAATTAAAGAAATTAAAGAGAATATTGTGTTATAAAAGTATAATGCATGTAGTTTCCCCTTATTTTTATGTAGACTATATTACACTCTCCTCCCTTGAGAAAATTTTAAAATACACTCCCCTTTCTTCTATTTTGAAAACATACATTTTCTCCCCTTAATAATTAAAAAAACCTACAATATCACTTGTTTTTATTAAAATATCTAGCATTATAATTTTTTTAAATCATTATGATAATAATAAAAAATATTATCTCAAAATTATTTATTTTGAGTTAAAAATAAGTATTTAATTTATTTTAATTTTTTAAAAAAATATACTTTTTCTATTAATCAAATACACATTTAATTATATAACTAATAAAATAAGAATATTTTAATCAAAACAAATGAAACTATAAATTTTCTTATCTAAGGGGTGTAATTTGCTTTTAATGTGTATGTAGAAAATTTTAGATGAAGAATTTAAAAATACAAGAGTCTTAAACACATATATGGACTATTCTAATTACCAAATATTTGGAAGAAAATAAGTTTATGTGAGAAAATAATATAACAACGCATAGTGAGAAATGATATTTAGTTATTTACTTTACATATCAATTCAAGTGTGGATCGGCAAAAATTTTACATAGTAAAATGATACATTCTTCTAAACTCAACCCTTCCCAGGAAACCAAAAAAATACGCAAGAAATGTAGAAAGCAAAACAAAAAAACCAAAGTAGCATGCCAACAACTCAACTTTGGCTGCTTTGTTAGAGGAAGAGTTGAAAGCATCTCATCTGATAAATTGTTGAATAAAATACCAAAGCTTCAATCCTTTTGTTTAGCATCTGAAGCAAGCAATTCCAGATCATTTTGTGGGGGGCCTATTTGAGTGCCTTTTGGTGATGAATTCTTGAGTTGGATCACCTTATTTTTCTCATATCCTTTACAAATTGTGAGACATGCCTGAAGTCCAGTCCAAAGGACATTTCTTGATGCATGAAAACATCTTGTGCCAAAAGTATGTACAGAAGATCCAGGTTTGTGCAAAACAGATCTGGGAAAGTACCTAATCTTGCTTTGCATTTTTTCTTTCTTTGTGTTTGTCCTCGTGGATTTTGCAATCCCATGGTCATAGATATAACACAAGTTTCATCACTGGGACTGAACTCCACAGGTGGAGGAAGACTGGATCAGCAAGTTGAGATCTAAAGTCTAGTTGAAAAAGTATGTCGACTCTAGGACCTCTCGTAGATCAAAATCACCCCGAGCTGGTAGGGGAGGAAAACTCAATGATGGAAAGGACTTCTCAAAGCTCTCCAACAACTGTAAGGGAGAAGAAAAGAAATCATTCATTATTAAACAGAAAACTCTCAGAAGTCCAAGATACTTAATATGATATAGTACATTTATTGGTGAATGCAAGTACAAAAAGGCAGCCCAAGGCTCCTACCAAGTGGGGGTTTGGAGAGGAATAGATGTATGCAGCCTTATCCCTACAAATAAAGAAACTGTTCCTAGGATTTGAACACGGACCTCTAGGTCACATGATAGCAACTTTACCGGGTGCAAAGTATATCTTGTGAAATATAAAGCACGATAAGATGATGAATGATACTTCATGAACAAGCACAAACTAGAGAATGTCCCATATGCAGTCAGTCTTTCATATGTGTAGTGCTAAGATTAAGTTCGTTGGAAGTAAATCCAAAGAAAATATAGAAATTGACTAATTGGTGTTGAGACTTGATAGATTAGCAAGGTAATCCATCATATGGACTATGTACTATTGCCACAAAAATGTATACAACTTGAAGGAGGCATTCGGCTGTCTTAAGAATTAAGATAGACAATTGCAAAGTGCAAAACACTCCCATCGTACAAGGAAAATTACCAGAAACAAGCTCAAATGGGTGTTTTATCTATTTTAAACATAAGAAGCACATAAGTAAAGATACTTACATTTTCCAGAATCGGAGCCTCGTAGAGCTCGACAAACTTTTCCCTTAGTATTTTGTTCATTGTATCTACATCACATGCATGTGTCCAGTATGAATCGTGTACCCCTGCAATCAAGCATTGACTTGATAATTATAATCTAAATCGGAAGATAACATAGATGTACACTTGAAAGTATAAATAACAAATGTGCATACACACACAAGTAGGTATGGATGTGTTAAATAGATTAGCATGGACCTGCAAAGTTCAAGCCCGCTTTTTTGCAAGCAACTGCAGTCATCATCATGTGAGAACCATCAAGAGAGTGAACAAAATTTGGGGGAAATGCTGTTCTCTGCCGCTTAACCATGACCTGCAATATAAACAATGGAATGAGTTATTTTGCTTGAAGTGAAATAATGCTAAAGGATCAAATAAAAACAGCTAAAGACACAGTCAAACCAAAAAGAATACTGCTGTTGTGTTGAGACTTGAGAGCATAATAGTCATATCTAGTGCATGGAAAGAGGAAAATATTTGCCAAGGGTGGCAGGTTTCAACAAGTCAAAGCAAAACAATAACGCAGTGAATCAGTAAAGCTCTATACAAAGGAAATGGGTGGTGAAATTGGAACATCAAAGGTCTAATCAGATGCATAATGCATACCATAGTCAAACATATGAAATTTCATTCCAGATTCAAACAAAATTATGTTTCAGTGTGTGTGCCTTAGTCTATGTACATGATAGGTCACGTGAAATAAATTCAAAGGTTACCTTGTCAGTCTCCCGTTGTAGCGTCAATATCTGAAGGGAAGTCTTAACCTGCATCATATCCAACTTAGCATATTTAATGACACAGAAAGTTGTCAACTACAGATCATTTCTTTTATATGTAGAAATGACACCAACAAGGACCAAGATTTAAAAAAATAAAAGGAAAAAAGTAAAAATTAGGCTTAATCTTGAAAGTATTACAAGATGTCTTCCAAATTGTCTGTATGGTTGAACGACAGGAAGACCAAGGGGGGTGGTCCACCGCACTGGTTGGTTCTCCGAAGCAATCACCTATTCATGTCCAATTCCGCCACCATTACAACACAGTGAAGACTCAAAAGTAATGATCAAAGCATAAAATATTTAAACAAGACATCAAGCAACACATAGAAAAATAGTGAAGTGGATTGTAAAAAGTTTCAACCAAAATCAGATTCATATTGTGATGTGAATTATAAGCACTCCTCAACTCCATTTAATGTATTTTTACAATAAAACAAGAACAATCAAAACCTTTTTCCACTATATGGGGTCGGCTATATGGATCAATCGACGTTAACATATTCTATCTTTTAATGTATTTTTACAATATGATGTTGAAAAATGAAACCATATGAGAAAAGCCACTAAGTAAAACTTCCAGAAAAACCTCCTTCCTAATTGGGCTGCGTTTGTTCTCTCATAGCTAATAGAGCAATGAGGCCGGGAGAGAAGTTGCACGTTCTTAAGAGAAAATGATAAATAAATTTCTCTATCTTCTGCACTATATCTGGAAGGATTGTGGATAAGACTATATAGACAAAAGCATCAACGGGTTGCTGGCTAGCTGCCACAAATTTCAATCAACCTTCCCACTCCCACACCCCCCCCCCCCCAAAAAAAAAGAAAAAAAGGAAAAAGACATGTTATACAAATGGCCAAAACCAACTTTGTCTCTTGGCTCTGTATGAGTTTCAATTTTGTTCCTTATTTTACTAATCGATGCAATTTCTTTCCCGACCCAAATGTGGTAGGTCATTTGTGGAATTTAAGTGGAATTGCTCTAACCAAAGCATGGTTAATGCTGAGGCTAAAATGCTGCAGAATTTTGTTGACATTCTTCATTTGGATATTCAAAACCCCAAATTAAGTTGAAACAAAATAGCAAGTCATCTAGATTATTGAAACAAACATGATGACATCAATTAGAGAACGAAAAATAGTAAGTTGAAACAAGCTACATTTCAGCTTAAATATCAACTATTCAGAGCTATATATGATAAGGCCACTTCTTCATTCTTCATCCAATGCAAAATGAACCATAGTACCATACCTTAGCACATTCTCCGAGCCAACCCATAATACTTCTTGCAGCCTCAAACATCTCTTCTAAGGCAGTGAGGGTGGTCTGCAAAGTATTGAATAGTCAGTTAAACTAGACAAAAGAAGCTTAAATTGCAAGCACATCAATCTCCCAGTCTCCACTCAATTGACTTCTCTTACTTTTGCTGCATAGCAGGCTGCAGCAAAAAGCTCTCCATCATCCTCTATGGCACACCGCTCCTTTAGCCTCCTCTTGATCTGGTCACGGGCACCAATATAAGTCACACCATAGACTGATGTCATCACTGTCTGCTTCACCAATTTCCTATCCACCTAATGGTGCCAAGTATGATAGAAAACATTAATTAACATAATATTGAGGCTAGGACACGTTCTTTCACATTCCTAGACGAAACAAAAGCCACTTTCAAATACTAAGGGCATGTTCGTTAGGATGGAAATGTGGTGATGGAAAGCAAAAAGTAGGGTGGGGCCCTTTCTTTTCCCAAAGGAAAAGAAAAAAAAGGAAAAAAAGAAAAAATATAAAATGTCTATTATACCCTTTGATTTGACACAATCATAACCTTCTTTTCTTTTTATTATTTTAATATAAGGGGTAAAGTGGTAATTTTAATACATTTCCATTCCATTTCCATTCCCAAATTTTTATTACCAAACACAGCAAACACATTCCCATTCCCTTTCCCTTTCTGCATAAAGAAAGTAACCTAAGTGTAGTCAGCAAGTCATCTAGATTATTACTTACAGTTCTAAAAGTTCCTCCCATTCTATTTTCAAGTATTCGTTAGCAAACATAAAAAAATAAAACTGTAAGGAAACTACAATATTAAAAAAAAAAAAAAAAAAAACCTGATTGATTAACCGTCTAGCATGCAATGCATTTGGATTGGTTTCAGGATCTTTCTCTGAATCCCTTTTCATGATTTCAAGCACTCTGCACCATAGAAACAAAATTAAATAAGCTGAAACAGTAGCACTTAAAACAACTTTAACTTATTGCGATTCCTTTGCTGATACACATAGTGCTGATTACCTTGCTGCAATTCCCGAATAAACATCAGCAGGCTTGTCTCCGCCAACAAGATTGACTGCAGCAGCTCCCAACTTAAAAAATAAAATGCAGCATATCAATACTTAGGTTAGGCATAACCAAAGAGTCGAGGAAGGAGAAAAAGGACATAAAAGAGAGGAAGTAAATACACAACTTCATCAAGCAAAAATTACATAATCGGTCTGTGATCATTTTAGAGGCATGGTTTCATATGAAGGTAATATATATATATATATATATTGGATAGAAAAAATATATATATATATATATATATATATAAAACATGGGCAGAGTTTAAATAAAAATGATTAATGTTTTAACAAGCTTAATGCATTTATTCTGAACAACCCACTTTTTGTTTTTTTTTTGATAGAAAAAGAAATATTATTGATGAAGAAAATAGAATACACAAAAGGAGGACAAGAGGTCCTCAAAGAGGAAAACTAAACCAACAAAATAAAACACCAAGGAGGAAACAAAAACATTAGTTCATAAGAGCCCTCCAGTCCCGTTGGAGATCCATAAAGGAAACCCCTCTAAACATTCCATGGGCCGAGACCCACCAAGAAGCCAAAAAGGTTACTATATAAGGGTCGACCAATCATGAAACATACAATATTCAGTACAATTGAGAACAATGCATGTGTAGACAATTGAGTTTTTGAGAAATTTGTGTCTACACTCTACAGCATGAAATCCAAACTAATTCTTTTTCTCCAACTAGGTCTTTAGGAAGTTAACAACTTTGAGCCGATGTAACAGCATACAATGAATCTATATTAAAAATAAGAAAGAGGAATTGTTCTCTAAGCGCTGGAATGGGATAAATTTGACATTTGCCTATTTGCTTCCTCCTTCTTGACACCTTACAGTAGCCCATGGAGAAACCCTCAAGTTGTAGCAAGCTAAACTCAGGGCTTCAGGCAGCAATACCAATGGCTACTTCAGATCAATGATTCTATCCACCACTCAACTTCGACAATTTTTTAGATAAAGTTTCCAGAGTAAAAATCATTAAATTTCCAGATGAAAACAAAATCTGATTTTAACTGGATAATATAGCTCTTCACTCTTCAGGCAATTTCAATGATAGCTGTAAATTCAATATTCAATAGTCATAACAAATATACAGTGTGTTTCCAGTAATCCAGTTGATCCCAACACCTCGGTAAAGAAAATAAAAACAAATTTAAAACTATGGAGGTTAAATAAATTGCCTAACTTCACAATAATAATAAAACCATAGTCTTTCAAGAATCTCAATCCAAAATAATTCCCCTCATCAACCAAGAAACTCCACTCACAAGAATAATATACAAAACTCCCAGGAACAGCTCCATGGAATAGAAAAGGGGAAAGATTTTAATTATTACACCTCAAGATCATTTCATAAAAGCATTTACGTAATATCTATAGCGCTCCTCTCCTCATCTGCCCCCAACCTCTTTTTTTCTGCCAAAACAGTAAATACATACGCATGCACAAAAAGCAAGGCAAAGACTACACGTCAGAGAATAAGGAATTTTTAATGTGTACCTTGTCCCTCCCAAGGGCTGCATAGTGCTGTAGGCCATTGCATGAACCATCCTAGCAGAAAGATAAAACAAACTATTTTACAAAAATAAATCAAAATCAGGAAATGAACACTGAAGCATGGACTATGCTTAGTGATCTTTCAACTTCATCATCACAATTGCTCATGATAACCAGAAAACTCTCTGTGTCAAAGTGCACAATTCTGGTCAGGAGGTCGCTAATGTTACCCAGTTTAGAATGACAATTATCCATTGTAAAATTGTGTGTTGAGTTCTGCTAATTAAAATGCAAATAAGACAGACTATATATATGTTCCTGGGTAACTATTTCTGATGTCTGACAAAAAAGCATTACCTGGTGAACAGGCATATGAGAAATGGCAATCTCAGGGGAGGGGCTTCTCAATGCTTCAGAGAGATTAATACAAGCTGCCAAGCACTGAAAAGGATCCTCTGCTTCCAACCACCAACGCCTTCCTTCAAGAGGCCAGTCTGCAGAATCAAATATATCATCTAGATGGTTCTCAACAAATGCCATTCTTCCCTCATAACTTAACTTGTCCACACCACCAGCATACAAATTTGCCAAATGTATTTTCAACCAGTGCAAGCCTGACTTCCCTAAAGGGCGTCCCTCTGCAAATTCTAATATGCCTCGGCATAAATCAGAACCAAGATGGTTCAAATATGGGTGCATAGGATAAGCACGACCTCGGAAATCAAGATTGTGGGGATAGAAGAAGCCTTCTTCATCTTTCATCTTCCGTGCAACCTGCACTCAATAATGATGATGATATGCAACCTCTTAGGGTAAGCACTTGATATAAATCAATCTATTCAACATAATCAGAATGCTTCTTACAGCCAGTTTAAGTTCTATGTCACATCGCTGTGAATGCAGCTCATTATTCTTCTTTTTGGCGGCTTTGACTTTCCACTTCCATTTTTGGATTTGTGCTTGATCTTCTGTGTCTGGTTCCTCTGGGATGGGAACCTTGAAGGGGAGACAAGAAAAGGAAAGTTCAACTTCAGAGCTATGAACTAAAGAAGGATAACCTCTGGAAACTGGCACCAGGAAAGCAGAGGCAATTTAAGACTTGTACATGACTCAGATACAAGGATATGAGATGGCAAATTTTCACCGATTTAAAATAATTAAAAGATATATTCTGTGCATGTAAGATGCCCACATGAAAATGGCATGCACCAAAATGTACCATTGGCAAATGGCAACTATGCCTAAACCCATTTAAGGGTCTGGCTAAACTAACCCAAATAGTCAACATAAGTACTATTTTCAAGATAAACACAATGCAATTTAGAAAACAAATGTGCAAGTCAATAATAATTAATCAAATTTTTTTTTAATATTTCAATTTATATCGATGTGAAATCAACACATTAAATGATTTTTTAACCAGTGCCTTATAGGTACTTATTATCAAAAGCCTTAAAATAAAATCAAACTCATTACAAATTGTGGACTCCAAGCTATTGGATTTGTAAACTGAGTCAAGAATAGCCACATAATAATTGTATAGTGACATGCTAGGAGTTTGTACCAATAAAATTGGAAACAAAATATGCTTGGTTAATTGTTACTCACATCTTCACGGTCCACCAAGTCAGCAAGACGTCCTCCACTGGCCCATATATGATCTACCACACTGAGAACCCTTTTGTTCACCTTCCATTTGGTATTGCCAAGGGTGTTGAGGGCCTAGATACAAGCCAAAAGAACAACATTTATATCAAAAGGTGTGGACAGCAAACTGAATAACACTTGCACAAACACCCAAAAAAACTCCAACCTCAAAAACAGGGTCTAGTTGCTGCAAGGGAGTCCTTTTAACTGCTTCACGTTGCTGCTTTGCTCCATGCGTTCTCATAACATAAGATGGCAAAAACAAGTATGCTCCTTGGTCATACCTACCATAATATTGCAATATTTCCAAAAAGATTTAGCAAGGAGCACAGCAGAAATTAGCTGGCTGTCACAAGTTGAAGCAGTAGGTCAAGGGGATCACATAAAAAAGCAATCTTATAATTATGCACCAGCAAAGAATGAAATGTTGAAGTTAACCTAATGATTCATTTAAAGAAGCTAACAAAGCAGAAATTTCAATGCACTTTAAAATCACTTGAAAAGCAAATAAGTTTGAAGTGTTGAACAATCCGATTTTATTCTAATTTAAATTTGAATTAGATTTTGTTTGAATATCTTCCCTCTTAGGATTAGGATTAGTAAATTGTTTTATGATGGGATATAATCTGAAATACAATTTCAACATAAAGTAAAATACTTTGACCTTCCTTGGATATAGCATTCAAGACAAGCCCCCTTTTATATTGAAATTATGCATAGACCTTGCCATTTACTCCTTTCTTAAAATGATAGTTAGCAGTATTGAAACATTGGATGGTGGTCAAGACTAGACTCATTATTCAAATGCCTAAATCACTCTACATTGTTGTATTGTATATAATGGATTTAAACATTGCTCAAGCGGCAAGCCCATTTGAAGAAGCTGAGAATGAAGGCATACAAGTTTTATTAGATTTGAAAACAACTCTGTTTGAGTATCAGATATTGTTGAATACAGGTGTTTTAGGTATTTGGCAATCAAACTTAACCCTTTGCTTGAGTTTTAATATCTTAAATTAACATTTATGTTTGGCATGTCTTTAACAAGGATTACATGGAATTATATTTTAAAAAACTAAGGATGCTCACGACCATGTATATTGTGAAAATAGAGGGTTTGAGAATTTAACACTAAGTTCAAGGTAGTCAAAGTATTTTATTCATAAATCTATATAAGTATATACTGAATATATTACCCCGTCCAGTTGCGTGGTGGCACCAACATTGGCATGTATGGGATAACCATGTGTCTGGCCTGTTAGTAGAAACACAATCTGATGTTAGCATCAGCCACATTAATGCATGCATATGCAACTAAATATGTTATTGCCCACACAACCACAAAAAAGTTTCCTGTTAAGTGTTAACAAACTGAAAGAAAAGTAACCATGAAGTAAGATAGAAACTATTGCTAGAGGTTAAAAGGTCACTTACAGTTTTCTCAAGGCCTTTCTGGACCAGAGGATCACATTCAATAACACCATATCTCCTACTGAATTTCCTATTCAAGTATAAAAAAGGATCACAACAGAAAAGAAAATAGTTTAAATTGAATGATATAGCATTAAAAGAAAAGGATTTAACAAAGATGCTATCATTCTCACTGTGAATCGACTGAAAAATTTTTAAGAGTGTGCTTAAACGCAGGGCGTATATCTGGCGGACCATCTCCTATTTGATCAACTGGGGGCTGTATGTAGGCTGTTTCTATTAACAGTTGCATTAGGCGGCAACCAACCTGGAATTTACAAGAACTGCATTGTAATACAATAAGATAGATGGATCCCATATTCATAGGTACAAACATTGAAATGTAACAAACCTTTACATGAGCTTCCTGCCCCCAAGGCTTAAAATCATCATGTTTCTTTATTATTAGCATAGCTTTTTGCATCTTTTGTTTTTTCATTAAAAAAGCAACTTTCTTCCTTAATTTATCCCGATCAGTCTGGTTGCACTCTGCTACAGTTGCAGGATCAGATTCCTCGTCAGACTTGTCATTAATCATGCTCTTCTTCTTATTATTCTTCTTTGTCTTCTCCAAAAACTTGTACATTCTAGCCTGATCGACAAATAAGACTAGAATATCATTGAATGGATACTTGATTGTTGTGGATTCAAGACAGAAACATTTAGCCACATTATTTACCAAACACTTTTCAAGGGCAGTAGCACTATATTGACTATTACCTTATCCTTTGAGTGACGTGAAGGATATACTATGCTTCGCTATGCTAACTGAATCCAAGAAGGCCCCATATAAATTAACAACGGTACATTCTTTTCACTAGAATAAAGGCATGAAAGTTAAGTTCATCCAGTCATGTAAGAAAGAAATACTCTTTTTGATAAACATAGTAAGGCTAGTAACCTAGGAAAACATTCTAGCATGAAAGTTCATCCAGTCATGAAAGAAAGAAATACTCTTTTTGATAAACATAGTAAGGCTAGCAACCTAGGAAAACATTCTAGAATATAGAAGTATAAAACTGAAGTACATTTACATTGAAAACTTCCACCAAATGGCAGAAAAAGTAATCCCAAAGGTTTAGAGTTTAATATACCTCCTGTTCAACAGCTTCACCTATATGACATGCGGCTTGAATTACTCGAGCTGTGCCTATCCCATGAGCATTTGTCATCAACAAGCTCATCAATTTATGCATGGTAATGACTGCCATCATCTCTGCTGGCAGATGATTAAAATATGGCGCATGAGTTCTCAATCTGCTATCTTTGCAAGCCTCTTGGTCCACAGCAATTGCATTCCGGAGTGGTTCAAACCAACCAAGGAACAATGACTTCATATATGGCAAATTGGGTGCAAGCTTCTGCTCACACATGTCTGCCAACAACTCTTGATATTCTTTGGCTGCTTGTTCCCATGCCTCTGTCTCCATTTTGACCTGCCTTCTCCTAAGCAATTTATACCTGTAGTTTGTCATACCCGCCTGCGTATGCACTGGCTTCTCCAACTCCTGAGGTTGTTGTGCATTCTCTTGTTTCATCATTTCCTCCAACAACTGCTGAATTTCATCGGACCCAGAAAGATCTTCTTCAGTGTCCTCCGACTCTATAGCCTCAGCAGCACTAGCATAACCTCTTGCCTGCATCATAGATAAATAAGAACCAAAGCTCTCTTCAAAAGGCCGAAAATTGGGAATCCCCAATTCAGTTCTCGAAGTAAAAAGACTAAATTGAACTGGACAGCTCGGATTAATCCAAGTTTGGGTCTCGGAAGGGTTTATTCTCTCGAAACAATTCGAGCCCTGGGAAAACCTCGGCAAATAAAAGGATCCAGATGAGGATAACTTGAGCTTCCTCAAAGAAGCTCGCTTCACTATGTTCGCCCACATGTCTTAATGGAGCTTACAATTAACGGCGTAATTAGGAGAGAGTGGCCCAAGTAGCAGCTGAAAGATGCAAGGAAGGAGACTACGATTTGATAAACATTAAATTACTGAATCTTCGATGAATGAATGAAGCATCCCAGAATGCGAGACTGAGAAGAATGAGATTATATTGAAAATTGATGAGTGCAACAAATGGCGGTGACTGAAAGATCTGGTGGAGAAGGCAGAAAGAGGAAGGCGTAGCTAGAGCCGCCTCTAAACCCTTCATAAACCTATGTCTTCTCGCTTTTTTTAGTAGTCTCTTAGCGCAAGTTAGCAAAACCGGAACCGGGTTTGTCCGAAAACCCACAGAAGAAATAAATAACTTAATATTTCGGATATTTTTAAATTTGGTCCCCATATTTGCTTAGTCTTAATTTGTGATTACAAGTTACAATTAGTACTAAGGATTCCTGACAATTTGTTTAGTTTCAATTTAGTCTTCCATATTCGTAATTAGTATTAATGTGGTCCATCCATTATTCTTTTTTTTTTAAATCCCTCCATTATTCAAATATTAAAATTACTTAACAAAATTGAGGAATAAAAAAGAAAATGTGATGAACCAAATTGAAACCAATCGCAAACACAAATGAACAAATTGAAACTGAACAAACGTTAGGGAACAAATTGGTATTAATTACAAACGTGATGAACTAAAATTTTTTTTTTTATAAACACATGATGAACTAAATTGAGATTGAGCAAACCTTTAAAAACTAAATTAAAAAAATGCTAAATGTTAGGGACCAAAGACTTTTGTTAATAAATAACACTTTCAAGATGTATTGGGAAGGAATTTTTTTTAACTTTATACCCATTTTTTAATTCTTTTAAAGTTAATTTTATTTTAAAAATTACAAATTGCAAATGGTTTCATTCAAATTCTTAATTTCATTTAAATTACTAACAAAAAATAATCATACATATAATATTAATAACTCATCATTACTCATAATCTTTAGAACACATGAAAATAACATTTGTTGTCAGTTTTATTAGACCTAACTCTCATTGATGAAATAACATTTATTTGAGTTATTAGTTAGCAGTAATAATAAATGTGCAATATCACAACATCATTTGTCCTATGTGATTTAGAGGAAGTTAATTATTAGGACAAAATTGATTGCATTTTAAAATTTTTAAGATAAAATTGATTGCAAAAAAAAAAAAGGGATGGAATTGAAAAATAGTGCAAATTTGATTTTGCTATATCCCTTTTTGAATATAGGTTAAATTCATTTCTATCTTATTAATTTAAAAATTATGATATAAAGATATATTTTGTTGAATGATAAGTTGTTATTGAAAATAATAGTCAAAGATATATTTAAAAATTTATTAAAAATATTTTCTATAATATTTTATGTCATTCGAATAAGTTTTCTTATATTTTTGTGAGTCTTATTAAAAAAAATCTATTCATATACCATACCTACCCTAATAGTGATAGTATTAATAACTTATAATTCATAAAAGGCAAATTACTTTTTTATTTTTAATTGTAGATCAAACTACTATTTAATTTTTGAGATTTGAAAATAAACTTTTTAGTCATAAATTTATACTACCGTCAATTATTTAGTCTCTAAGACGTTTTCCATTAAATCATTGTGTGACATGACTATTATGTGTTTATATGATGCCGTTAATTTACCATCATATTGCCACATCATTTAAATATTTAAAAATAATACTAAGTAGTCTCAATATATGCCATAATATTGTCACTTTTAACTAATACAAAGACTACTTAGTATTATTTTTAACTGATACGAAAACTATTTAATATTACTTATAAATATTCAAATGATATAACAACGTGAAATGACAACATAATAACAAATTAACAGTGCCACATTAACACATAATGGCCACATGACACGGTGACTTAAAAGTAACGTCCTAAGAAATAAATATTCAAAGACCAAATAATTTATTTTAAAAATTCTGAAGCTAAATAATAATTTATTTTAAAAATTCTGAGACTAAATAATAATTTAACCAATACCTTCCCCCTAATTCATAAACATGTATAAAATCCATTGTGTAAATTTAGAAAATTGTTAGATAACGTCCAAGGAGTCTGCAAGTAAACAAGGGATGATTAATGGCTGAACCACATATATTGGAAGTTGGAACCATCATATTTGACAGAATCTGGAACTCCCTTCCATTCTAAAATCCATATATATATATAGCATTTATTCCTTGATGGAATATACAATTCCACACGAGACTACAAATTTCATTCTACACTATGAATTTTATAACCACTATCCTATCCTACCATCTCCCTCCTCCCTTTAATTTTATGGCATTATTTCCTCAAACAAATACTGAAATAAATGCCAAAAATTTGTGCCCTGAAACCATACAACATCTAGTCAGTTGTCCAAGGATCGTTCTCTGCTCTGACTTCAGAAGGTTCAACAATTTCTGCCTCAAAAGATTCATTTGTTATGGCATCAGCTTCAACAGATGCATTTGCTTCTGCCTCCTCTTCTGATCTACCCCATCTTCCTCCTAGAGCCAGAGCCATCATTTCATAGATCTTATTTCCCAACTCAGCTGGGCTGTCAGGCTGCAACATTCAGAAACTATGAATAAACTGCAGATGATTATAGTGAGAAGGAGAAAAGAAATTTAAATTGTGTTACCGTAAATCCACTAGAGATCAGCGCGGTATCGTATAAGAGGTCAACGGCTCTTTTAGCATCATCGCTGTCAGGTGCATTCTTGCAGGCAGCCTAGACAAAAGTGTAAGAACAGTCATTATAACAGCCAAAACCACAAACAAATTCAGTTATAATCTATAAGTATTGCATTAAATGGTCTTACATTTAAGTCTTTGACAATGGGATGATCTGGATTGACCTCCAATATTCTCCTCCCTCTCATAAACTCCAAACTCGCAGTATCTCCAAGAGCTTGTGCCTTCATTAATCTGTAGAAAAGGAAATGAGATATGGTATAAGCCTTATAGTTAAAAAAAGCATACGATAAACTGCTTGAGATGGAGGAACAAATCTTGGCTTGAAAAGCTAGTGAGGGGATGACACAACCTCTCCATATTTGCAGACCAACCAAACTTGCCGGACACAAGCACACAGGGAGATGAACTTAAGCGCTTAGAGATTTGAACTTTTGCCACCTTATCACCAAGCTGTTGTTTTATCCAATCACAGAGCAAGTTGTATTCTTGCTTTGTTTCCCTCTCTTTGACCTCATCCTCGTCACCTGGTTTCAAAAGTATTTTATGAGAACGAAACGACCAAATCTCTATCCAAAAGGAGTGAAATAGTATCAAAGGTAGGAAATAGTACAAACCCAGTTCTAGATCTTCCTTGCTGATATCAACAAACTTCTTTTCCTTATATGTCTGTAGGTTCTGAATGGCAACCTCATCAATAGGTTCAATCAAATAAAGAACCTACAAGAAGAGACACCCAGCACATAACTAAAGAGTACAAAAAACTAGAAGGACAAAATAAAAACAGAAAACGAATATTTAATACATTAAATTTGATCTATTAAATATCCAATTTTAAAAAACAAAATTGAGTAAATAACGACACACAGAGAAGAGGGAGGGGCGGGGGCATAACCGCTTGACCGTATTTGCTGCCATCTCAGTGATCAAAATTCCTGCAGATACTCAAATACCAGATAATGCCATATTCAGATACTGTCAATAAATTCCACTAAATAAATGTACCTCAATATCTTTCTGAACTAACTTCTCCAAGAATGGAGCACTCTTGGCACTTTTCAAGCTGTCTGTTGCCAGGTAATAGATAGCCTTTTGATTTTCACCCATGTTTTCAACATAATCATCTAGGCTTTTCAGCTCTTCCTCACTTTTGGAAGTGTAAAACCTCAATAGTGGAGTTATGCGCTTATGATTTCCAGTGTCTTCAATACATCCTAACTTGAGGAATCTACCAAAGTTCTCCCAGAATTTCTTGTAGTCCTGGAATATGAACAAGCCATCCCATTAACCATAAAGGTTCTCAGTTCATAGAGAAAATTAGATAAAAGTTTTGTTGCTACCAACCAACCTCTTTATTTTCACTTTCAGAAATATCTTGAATCATATCAAACGCTTTCCTGACCAGTCTCTTTCTCATTATTCTTACCTGAAATTATAATATAATCAGGAATTAAATATTTAGGAAAACGGATAATACATACTTAACAAAGAATATCCTTCATTAAGTTTAAACCATGGAAAAAGTTTCTCATGTTGGTAGAAATATAGAGTTGTCTTACAATTCTGCTTTCTTGAAGGATCTCTCGAGAAACATTAAGAGGAAGGTCATCTGAATCCACCACACCCTTCACAAAACTCAAGTACCGTGGGAACTGCAAAACAAATATTGGATTTGATGATTTACTGTACAAGGCCTTAGAAGGAGAAGGGAGAAAGAAGCATTGAAGAGCATTGATATGACATAAGTTAGAGATTGTACTGGTTTCATGTATGCAGATGGCATCTCATAACTGGTGAACTTATGTGACACAACTAAAACTGGCTATATAACTATATTAGATAAACCATAGTTCTATTAAAAAAAATAGCCAGTTTTAGAATAGCTAAATTTCTGAGTAATACCATGGCATGCAATGACACATCTTCTGATCTTCCTATCACACTATCATATTCATGATCATAGATAAGCAGATATTTTACAATATTCATTTTTTATTTAAAAAATAATGTAATAAACATTCAAATTCATTACAAATGCATTAATGCCATCGGATTTGCTTGTTTAATTGATTAAAGCCAAATAACAAGCACAAGAACTTTCCCAAGTCTCAAATAAATCTGCTCCTACAGTCCTATTATAAAGACTAGACACACTAACTGCTATGCTTCAGGAATTTCAAGAGTTTTAATAGTCTGGACTAGGTCTACGTGAGTAAAACTGTAACTCACAATAAATACTTCAGAACCATGAACAGGGACAACACTACGAACAGCAGTTTTCGGGTCATTCATGCATTTTAAATCAGATACCATTGGTGCAGGTCAATTTCAGAATTCGGTTCAACAATTTCTTATTAATTCAGGATCTCCCTCAGTTTGCATTAGCGGGATGCAAGTCTGGAGGAGCTCCTATTCTAGTACTATCTAGAATCTACCAATAGTATTAGATTAATAAGAAGTCAATTAGTTTAGAAGGGGAATTAAATCATCAAAACTTGTTTGTCTTATCCTCCTCTTCCTCTTTTTATCAACTAGTTCAATGGAACTCACTCTATAAATTCACACTTTTTGGCAGGCATAATAAGCATAGTAATATACTTGTTTGTATATATAATAACAGTTAAATGCAAATAACTGCGGAAGAAAATTTGGGATCTGTCTATCAACAAATTATCAGGGAAGTACCAATACATAAGAAAAAATTGAGTAGCATTGCCATAAATTTCGTAGTGTTGCAAGATAAAATTCCTGTAAAGTACATTTGGTAAACTTACCAGCTCACCGTCAAAATCATCTGATATGAACACACGCTTCACATACAGGCGTATATTCTTTGTTTTAGGATTTATTACTTCTTCATTGTTAAGAGGCCCCATTCCTGGCACATATAGAATACTTCTAAACTCAACCTCACCCTGCAGAGAAATTTTAAATCTTGTTAAATACCTTTCCAAAGCCTGTTCTTTTACTGATAGCCACAATCATCATCCTACCTCAGTGGTGAAATGTGTGTATGCAAGTGGCTCTAAAAATTCATTGAAAGTCTTCTTGTAAAATTCATTATACTCCTCCTTTTGAAGATCCTTTGGATTCCGCATCTACAAAAAATGGCCAAGGAAGGTCAATAAAAGCAATTCATTAGCATCCAGCTATCTCAGAAAGTAAATATAGTTCAAACTCACCCATAATGGCTTAGTTTCATTGGCTAATTCCCAGTCCCAATACTTCTCAGTTTTAGTCTTCTTTGTTTTCTTTTGCTCACCCTGATAACAAGAGAAGCAACAGATGCAGTGAACATGTGAGAAAAGCAAGTAGAACGCCCACATACAGACAAACCGAAAATTACCTCGGCTTTAGGTTCTTCCCCTTCTTTTGGTTCTTCCTCTTCTTCCACCTGTTAATATTCACATTAATAAATTCTGACAAAGAAAAGCTGATTGAATTTTCACTCCTTGGAAACACAAATATTATGAATTCCAGTAATAATGATTTATGAACATAATATGAACAGCAACTTGCGAACATACAAATATGGGAATTAATAATTCAAAGTGTATAAATCACAATAAAATGAATTCGCCAAGTAACATACTATATTAGCATTCCACTTGTTCAAATGCATACATGCTTTCTGACAAATATTTTGACATTACCTCATTAATGCTCTTTATGAAACAAAGTTTCTATTTGATGGAAACCCTAGGATTCCATCTGATCTTACAGTAGAAAAGGGAAAAGAAAAACACACATACACATACACACACAATATCCCTAGCTCTAGGGACTAGACCTCCCACAAGATTACCCAAATCTCTCCCATTACTGATCCCTTTTTATTTCCAAACTCCTTTCAGAATCTCCCTAAATAGCCTCCCCGTGTTCCTCTCTCTCCTAAATACTTCCCAAGCTATCATAATGGAGGAACCCATCACTATTCAGTTTGAAGGAGAGGAAATATGGAAAGGACAAATAGTTTTGCTGTCTTTCTTTGAAAGTGGAAACAAATCTCTACAAAAAAAAAATTCTCCCGCCATAACATACCACTTGTCTCCAAAGACCATTATATTCAATTTATTATTACATGACACATTCAACATTAATCTAGCCTGACCTTAAGTGACCTCTAAGGAAACATTAGGCAGTATTACCAGTATACACTGGAACCCGAACAGCAGTCTAAACTCAAAAGCAACCAGCTAACCTCAAGGCAATGGAAAAATGTATGCAGAACTTTAAGAACAATTCCCCAACCCAGCAAGATAATAGGAACTTGAAACAAGAGAAAGAAGCACACTTACCTCCACGGTTCGTGATTTTTCTTGCCATGTGTAGATGGGGAACGAAACAAACTGAGAGTAATTCTTCACCAAACTTTGAATCCTGGTTGGCTCTGAGAATTCATACTTGTCATCCGACTAAACAAAAAACAAGAATTGTAAAGTGGTTATATGGCATATATACGTACTACATTCAAGTATGATCTTACTAGTTCTCATTATCATACTGTGTTCATCACTTCACTAAGAGTATATATTAAAAACTACAGTGAAGAGAATGATTTCCTTATAAAATTCATTATAAGCTATCGTCCGGGAAATACAAGATCTCCCTTTTACTCATTCTACATTTAATGCTACTTCTCAACATGTGAACCAGGTAGGCACCACATGCATTAAGATGTGAAATGCAGATACCCCATTACACATACAAACACACACACACACATTCTTTCCATCCAAGTAATTAAAGAAATGCCACATACTCTGAGGAATAGTGTAATCTGTGTACCACGTCGCAGAAGCTTTTCCGGATCAGTTTCTTCCCTTATCGTGTAAGAGCTACTGTCAGCTACAGCTTCCCATACATATTGCTTATCAGATCTTGGGCTCTTGGTAGAAACAATAACCTGATTGTCATTAGCATGCAGATATAATCAATCAAAGACGTTATACCAAGATAGTATCTAGAACCATAAGGCAAGAAATTAATATTGAGAAATTCACACTGTACCCTCTCGGCAACAAGAAAAGCAGAGTAAAATCCAACACCAAATTGACCGATCAAACCATTATCAGCTCCCAGATCCTTGTTTTCCTGAAAGAAAAGATTTCAAAACACATGATTGAAGCTTTGAAACTTTAAAGCATCAAACTGACAGATAATATGAATAATTATCGACTACCTTAAGTGCCTTCAAAAATTTGGAAGTACCACTCTGAGCTATAGTTCCAAGACAGTCTATGAGCTCTTCTTTGGTCATTCCGATACCAGTATCTCTACAAAGTCAGGCAGACACAAATTCCAATAACTCTGTTTACATAACCAGAAGAAGGGCAAGAAATTGAGACTAAATATACGTTATAGTAATAGTTCCATTGTCTGGGTCCGGCTTGATGCGAATCTCTAACTCTCCACCATCCCCAAGCAAAGAAGGTTCAGTCACACTTAAGAATCTCAGCTTGTCCAAAGCATCACTTGCATTACTGGGTTGGAAAAGCAAAATAAAATATTATCAATTAGACTCACAAGCATAAGAATGGAGTTGCACCTAACTTTCTTTTAAGGTAACTTTTTAAAGCATGCAACTAATGTGGATGTTATACAATTAAAACATGCCCCAAGAAAAAACCAAACCAGTAAAACTAGATTGAACAGTTAGGTGATTCAGACGTCAACCTTGAGTCCCTTTTTGAGAATGTTTAAAAACATTCAATAGCAACAAACTTTAAGCATGTGATGAATAGCTGAAGCTTTGTTTGAGCATAGAATGGGCAAGTACTGACCTCACAAGCTCTCGAAGGAAAACTTCCTTGTGGCTGTACAGACTATGAACTATCAAGTCCAGCAGGCGACTGACCTGCAAATGATTTTGTTTCCCTCAGTATAAGTTTTTTTTTTTAAAAAAAAAAAACATAAGATAGCCCATAGGTGAAAGTCATCGTCTGTGGGTCAATTATCTAGCAGATAAAGATTGCGTACTTATGGCTTCTTGGTAGGAATGAAAATTAGAAATGGATATAGACCTACAGACAACCACACCTATATGAGATACCATTATGGAATATTACTTATTAGACACTTGAATTAGGTAGAATTTGCAATCCAAACTCAGTCTTCGATTCAGAACCGAAGTTTTCGTTCAGCTCAAATTCCCCATAGTGATAAGATAATATATATATATATATATATATATAACCCACCTCAGCTTGGTACTCGAACTTCTCACCAGGAGCATCAGTGGCGTCCTCTTTCTCTGCAACGGCGGCGTCACACCGTACAGCCATCTTATTATTCCTCCTCTTGAGCTTCCACTTCAATCCAGCACAAGAGAAGGCATTTCTAGTAAGACCATTTTGGGGCAGAAAAGAAGTTGAAAGAGCGAAAGGCCTTTGGTGGTTGTTTCTGGGCGTAAAAGGCGATGATGACGAAGGGAGTGAGGCAAGAGAGGCAGTAGCCAAGCTTCTGCTCAGTACAGGAGCCATTCAGCCCTAGAGAGTGAGAGGATATTATCCCTTTCTCTCCTCAAATGGAAAAGAATAGAAATGAAAATGTGCAAAAACCCTCAAAGAGGGTTTAAGGAGAGAAGACGGATGATTCTAGAATTCCGCGCGAGTGAGACGTTGGGAGGGACGTAACGTAACGTTGTGTATCGATTTGGCGCTACCTGCGTGGGATTGTGAGGCCTAGATTCTGCCAATTCACCTCAACAATATCCATTCCAATCGCTCTTTATTTATTTGTTTCCAAATGAGAAAGATGATTAACTCAGGCTTATTTATCTTTGACGGGATTTAAACGAGAATGGATACTAAGTTGAATGTTCTCTAAAGTTCTAGTGAGTGATAGAAAGAAAAAATTGTGAGTCATACATTTTTACAGTTTTTCTCTCTTAATTGTTTTTTCTATCTCTCTCCTTACCTTAATAAACACTTTACCTTACAATGTAGAGGATCCACTCTCGATTTAAACAAAGAAAAATCAATTTTTATGTTAGTTATATGAATGTCCAAATAGTATTAAAGCAAGGCAAAATAATAATCAGTATGAGTGTGTCTAATAAGTATTTTTTTTTGAAGTATCAATGCTTCATAGACATTCAACTAAAAACTGATGAAGCAATTGCAAGTAACCCTTTAAATAAAGAATAAGCAACTTTTTAGAGTTTGTAGGAACAAATTCAAGAGTGTTATATATGGTATTATCATTTAGCATCCTCCCATATTCATATTTTTTATTATCCAAAATGCAGAACAAGACATTCTTGTTTGAGAAAGAAACGGAAAACATCAGAGTTGAATTAATAAATGTTGGTATGAATCTAGAAACATCCCACATATATATTTATATATATTTGACAGCCCAATATCTTTTCCTAACAATCAAATGAAGAATTTGATAAGAAATTTACAACCCCATTACACCAAGGTTGGATCCTTCAGGCCTCCGAAACAGCAGTTGGCTTCAGACAATCAACATTAGTACACATTCCAACTGATCTCACCATATCTCCCAACCTGCATCCATGCAAAACAATATTCAACAATGGCCAAGATTTAATCTTCATCATTTGAAAGTAGCATGTATGAATATTGTATGAGAATTTCTTGAATCTAATAACCTATAAAGCATGCGGACAAGTTGACACTTGACATATCACCGAGACATCAACACACGTTCGACACACATATTGGTGTGTCATAATAAAACAAATTAAGCTTAGACACGCGAAAAATACAACTTGGACACACACTGAAGATGGATCATACATGAGGCATGTATGGGATGACTCGAAAAGAAAAGAAAAAAGAAAATACCAGAAAATAAACAATGAAAATCTAAAAAACTCATTTTAATTAGATTGTAATAGTTCTTTTTAAATTATTTTTTATATATGAGATTTAGTAAATTTGATTTAGAAAATAATAGTATAGATTACTTAAAATTTAGAAACTAGTGGTACATAAATAAAAGAAAACTTATATATATATATATATGCCGTGTTATGTCTTATTCTATATTTTTTGAAATTTAACGTGTCACATGTCAACCTGTCTATGTCTATGTGAGTGTCTCTGCTTCCTAGCTAATAAATAACCAAGCAGACAGGAAAAGAAACAATTGCGTACAACATTTGGAGAGAAAGAAAATAGATGAAATTTGAACAGACCTGTCAAAGCTGTTTCTTGCTTTCTCCATCTGATCTGTGCTATTCCTCGGTTTCCCAGAACGATCTGTGCTCTTTCTCGATCTCTCTCGCTTGTCAGTGCTAGTTCTTGACTTCTCCCTATTGTCTGTGCTTAGCCTAGATTTTTCTTTTTGCCCTGTGCTAATCCTAGGTTTCTCTCTGTGGTCAGTGCTTGATCTGGCCTTGTCTTTTTGATCTAAGGAGCTTGAAGAAGGATTTAACTGGTCTGTCTTATGTTCATCTAGAGTACTTTGTGGGCGTGGCATCTTCTCTACAGCTGATATAAACTTTCTTAGATGACTCAAGTACTCAGGGTAGAGTTCTAGATTGCAATGGTTTCCTCCTTGAAGCCATAAAGGTTCAAACTTTTCATTACAGAGTTCCCAAAGTTGTTTTCCATGGGAGAAATCAACAACCTCATCTTCTGTCCCCTGCCAAATAGTACCAAGGCACTTACATTAGGTTATGTTGTTAAAATGATTGGAGTGGTAGGTAATCTAAATCTTAGGTTCGAGCCTTGTATATGTAAAAACTCATGCCGGGAGAACTCTACCCATTATGAAATCCACCCTAGCTCGAGTTCTATTAGTCAGAGTCAACTTTTGGATACGGGTGATTTCGATAAAAAAAACTCGTTGGCCATTCAATAATGAAAGATTAACATAGGGCTGCATTATTTGAGTTTGAAGTTCTGGAAATACTCATTTCTGCAGACAGGGCCTGGCAAAGTCATTCATGCAACATTTCTAGCTTTCATGAGTCATATGAAGATCCAATTCAACCCTAAATTTCCCTACCCCACCAAAGTAAAAAGAAATTTGAGGTACCTTTGCCAAGGCTGTTCTGTTTTTGTATTCTATAAAACTGTTTTTTTAAATTAGTGCTAGAGTTTACGTTAGTTTTTTTTTCATGTATTTATACATACGCTATTTATAAAAAAAAAAACTTTTTCTTTTTTGTGTTTTCTCTGTTTTAAAAAATTAATGTTCATAATATCTTTTAATTGTTTTGTGTTTTCTGTTTCCTAGACACATATTCTATTTTTTCGGTTTTCAGTCGAAAATAGTAAAGAACAGAATTAAGACAAACTTCAGAATAATATAGAGCAGAAGCACAAAAAGAAGCAATAAAAAAGCTAAATAGACTCATGCTCTTTGTTATATAGACGAATATATATGCGCATTCAAAGAAATATTTTACAAAGGTATGTTTAACAATAGCAGAGACCCTTTATACGTACAGTATTATTCAAAAATGATTTTTCATAAAAAAAATAAAAAATATTTTTTGAACACCACTACTTTTGTTTATGTAGGTGATATATTACGACCAAGATCCATGTAAATTGGTGACCTTCTTCTTATAAAAGATACTGACACGACAGTATCACATCATAAAGTCAAAAAAAGTGACATTTGGTGTAGCCGAAATTTACCTACACCAGTCTAAATTTTTATAAAAGTCAACTTCTGTATTCTCACTTTATTCACCTATTCTGTTTTTCTATATATTAATTTAAATAAGGGCGAATAAAAGATTGATAAGGCATTATGAATGAAAAGTTTAAGAAGGGTGAAAAGGAATACTCACATGAATTACCAGAACTGGGCACTTAACCATTGGGATTTTATCAATATTCTGAAAGAGATAGCAAGCCAATTAGCATTTCAATGAAAGAACATCACAAATTTCAAAAATGAGTTATTCTTTCTTGTTTCAAGCGAAAGCAAGAAGGTAGAAACTAGAAACCTTATAAATGTCGAACCAGAATGTTTTCTTAACAGGATACATGACACGAAGACCAGACAAGATTGGACTATGTAGTATGACAGCTCTCAAACGAGGCAAACGAGTAGCCAATTCCAGAGCAGGACCACTTCCAACTGACTGACCATACAGTATTGTGTCTTCCTCTTTCACTCCATATTTCTCTTCAAGGCATCTGTAAGCAGACTCTATGTCTGCATAAGTGTCCTGCTCACTAGGCTAATCACAAACACAAGTTGGAACTAATTAGTGGCATCCTATTCAGAAACACAAGGTAAACTAATACCATAATGTTCTTTCTACTAAAATGTGTATTAGAAATCTCAAGTAATGCTTTGAAGAACAAGGTAAATAGAACTCTGTACTTGAGCAGAATTGCATACAGAATGACCATTTCTAATCCCTTAAAGATACATACATGTCTCAGTTATTTGATCTTTAAAACTTATCTTTTACATGATTAGAGCAAGTTAAAAACTTTCAAGGACTGAGTCATTTAGAAGTAATATTCAAGGAAGTTAGGAGGAAAGAAAAAAGTACATTTTCGCGCAATTATATTATCCTCTTAAGTCAACTAAACTTTTAGCAGTAAAAGAAAGACGAAAAAGGAGGGTGCATGCATTTTAATTGCATATGCATATCGCTTTCAACTTTATTACTATTAATAGATTCTGAATGCCTAATGAGCTGGCTGCTTTTGCAATAAACATGTATAGGTATGGATAATTAATAAACCAAGACGATTATAAGCACCAACATAATACAGTTTCTTTAACTACAATGCTTTCAAAATATCTAACTTTACTTTTATTGTTGGGATAATATTGTTCAGGATATTCTCAGTTACTAAAATGTAGACACTTTTCCTAAGAGCCTAACATAGATTGAATATTGATTTGTTGCATTTTTAGGGACTAGTCTCTTCCGATTGACCTATTCCAAATGGTTTATTGTCATAATTTTATAGTAACTCTAGCACCCAAACTCAGTATATTTAGTAAACAGAAAAGAGAGAGGTAATATAAGGGCCTTCATGAAGCAAGGTGGATTTTAAATGCGTACACATTGCTAATGCGCGCAACTTTTATATATATATATCAACTTGTAAGCACCTAATTAGCTGGTCCCATTTGTAATAAACAATTAGGTAATGCTTCTTCACCAACTAAATATAATATATTATATTCTTATAGGGCTCTAGGCTCTAAAAAGTGACATCAAATTATGCTTTCTTTTGACTTTCTGCGTATCCATCCAATCACACGTGCTTCAGCCTCAGCTTGATTAATTTACACTGTCTGCAAAAACTAATGCTTCGTGAAAATAAATAGGAGGCTTAAATTAATTACATACCTTTCCAGAAGATTGTCCATAACCAGAATAATCGTACCTGCACATCAGAAAATGTCAAGCTGATTAGAACCAGAACCAGAAACATACAACATTCCTTCATTTTCTGAAAACAAAGTGTGTTCCTAGAAAAAAGGAGTTTGCTGCACTATCGTTTTCATCTCAGCATCCAAGACTATTAAAATGGCTCATATTGCTCAAAAACGATGAGGATCTCACATTCTGAAAACTCTTACATATCTTTTTTTATGTCTTGGACCAGAATATCTACGTACCATCTATCAGTAAGTTCATTATTGGGATCAAACTCGGGAGATAATGATTAATAGACCATAGATCTTTTAATTTCTATGTCACATCACTATAGTAATTTTACATATCTTTCAATTGTCACAGTAATATAAGATAACAGTACTAAAAATATAATACTGGACCAAACTGAAAAGTTCAGAGAAAGAAAGATGACAGTACAGACCCCATGAGATTGACACCAAGATGAAGACTAAGCTCAGTGAAAATGTGAAACATCTGACCAAGATCAGCAGCATTGCCATGGGAGTAAAGCAGAGTCAAAGAAGCAGAGGGGTTCTTCACAAACATAGCCACAATCTCATTCCCTTTCTTGGTGGACAGCTTCATGACATCCACGTCATCACCTCTCCTGTGAGTAACATCGGACAACCTCAGCTTCCCACTGGACTCATCCTCGTACAGACCATAGGAGGGGGGATCGGGAGGAAAGAAAGCAAATTTGGAGGCCATGGACGACGTCGCATTCCCCATCAAGAAAAGCACAAAACTTGGAAGGGGACAATTGTCGAACAGGTGGTGGGCGTATGGATGTGTGTGTGTGTGTGTGTGTGTGTGTTTAGAAGAAGAAATGATCAACCTTGTTTGATGACTATGGCGGCTGATTGTGTGTGTGTACTTGGGAGTGGTAGTGAGTGAGAGTGACAAATTGGGAGAGAGGGAGCGTGGAGAATCTGAGTAAGTTGAAATTTTGTTTGGTTATGAAGAAAAAAAAAACGAAATTGAGGTTAGAATGAGAAAGGGATAGGACGTAGTAGGAGTAGTGTAGGGCATAGGACAAGGAGGAAGGAATGTTTTGTCGGAAATTGATGTTATAGTGAGGGAGTGATTTCCGGGGCCTAAATGGATAACAGTTTTAAGAATTTTATTGGTTCATTCCACACACACATTGATTGACATTAAGGCACCAGATTCTTACTTATCAATCACCATAATTCTATGTAATGTAAACATATGCCAAGTAAAGATTTTGGCCGGCCCACTTTCATTTTCCAAGGTAAATTTGATCCATCTTTACCATTTGGATTTTCACCTTTTTCTTTTTTCTGGTAAAATAATAAAATCACAGTGAAGAGAAGATGTTTAGTACTTGATCCCCAATTCATTTAGGATAGGTCTTATTAATATTAACAAATGACATTGAATAAATGGATAAATGTAATTAATAGCGACCTATCCTAAATGGGTTAAGAACCAATTTTTTTGGGTAAATTCTTAGGTTTTAGACCATGGACACAAAATTCAAACATTGTATCAACCCCTTGAACTTTTAACTTTGGACACAAATACTTGTTAAGAATTTTATCCTTTTTTTTAATAGAATTCCGCTAGAAAACATCTTGTCACATTAGTATTTTTTAGCTAATTGAAGAGCATTTTGATCATTTTGGTACTAATTGAATGAACCTGTAAGTGATTTTGATTGGAGTTTTTGTGGAATGGCCAAAATGCCCTTCAATTAACTAAAAAGAATGTTGATATGACAAAGTATTTGCTAACGTTCGTTAAAAATTAGGCGAAATTCATTAGAAAATTAACAAAATTCTTCACGGAGCAGGTCATGTGTCCAAAATTAAAAATTTAAAGGGGTTAAATGTAATGTTTAAAAACTTAAAAATGTTATGTGCTGAAAACCTAAAATTCGAGAGTGTTCTGTGTGTTTTAACCATTTTTTTAACATTATCTTGTGGTGAAGAGATATTCTAACTAACACTACCAAATGTTACTAGAGGGATTAATGCACAAATCTAAATTAGCAATAATTTTTACCGATTGCAGTTACTAAAATAATTCCTAAGTGTTAAGGTCACTTTTCATCTACAAATTAATGTTCTCTTATCTTTTAAAAATCCCCAATTACTACAAATCTCTTCCAAATAATTTTTTTTTAGTAACTGCCTTGGTAAATATATAGGTTAAAGACTTAAAGTCAAAACATAAACTTTGGGAGTCATCTTAATAAAAAAATTATGTTTTGAATCAAATTTATGAGGAGTAAGAGCTAATCATGTCATAATATAATTTTTGTCATGATGGAGATTGATTTTTTAAAAAAAGGTGAATGAAAATAATAATATCTTTGTGTGTGTATGTATGCATGAACTTGATTTTTGTTTTCTCTAAACATAAAGTGTAAACAATATAAAATACAATAAATTACTTTTTTTTCCATATTTGATAAATGGATATGACCTACCGTCTTTGCTAGGATGGGAAGAACCTATAATAAAAAGGCTAGAGGAAGAGCCTTTTTAAATTTCATATTGGATATATGAATCACTATGTCCACTCCACCACTTAGACTGTTATTAAAAAAGGAAAAAAAAAAATCAAATTAATAAGCCTCTTTCTAAGCTATGATTAGCACATATATATTTTAATTTAATTCCACAATCTAAAACGGCTTTAAACATAATATTTGCTTTGAAGATTTCCCACACTACTGAAAATAAAATTAAAAGTAAACCAAATGATGAATTGGTGGGGTTGTTTAAATAAAAGAAAATAAATGGTGGGTCAGTGTCATGAAAACACAAGGAACATCCCATGATTGCATATTAGTACACATATGTGTATTTTTTGACCTACCAATGAACCCTAATGTTCTAATTAGTGTCTTTGTGGCTAAGCTTCATTCTCACATTTTTAGTAAAGAAAAAACTACAGCTAGCAATCATCATTTTATTTACAAGTGTATGTTACACAGCTTGGTACCTTTTCTTAAATATATTGTAATTTCAAATTTTAAAGCTCTAGAAGAACAAAGGGATAAGGGACCTTACAAGCTTTTTATTCATATATATATATATATATATATAGGAACACAAATATGTTAAAATGCGAATTTGTGGATTGTAAGATTTAAACTGCCATATGAGAATTATGATCTGTGTCAATATTATAATATTCTCATTCGACGATTTGAATCATATACTTTAGTGGATCTAACTTCCAAAGAATAAATGATAGGAGGTTCTTACCAAACTCTTCAGTTTATATATATATATATATATATATATATATATATATATAGGGACACTGATCTACATACTGGAGTGCGAATTCGTGGAGTGCAAGATCCACAAGTAGAGCTGTCAAGGTGAGCCAACCCGGCGCACACGGGTTGACCCATCACGAGTTAGACCCGTGACGGGTTGGGAATCCCAACCCCACCAACCAAGGTCGGGCCAACCCACCTTATTTTTTTTTAATTCTAACTTTTTTTAAAAAGAAATCTATATTTTTTTATACATTTTTTTTATGAACTAAGAAATTTAATATGATAAAATGAAATAAAAGATTTATCATTCATCATGTCACTCACAAATAGTTAAAAATAAAACAATGAAAGTATGAAACATGGTAAAAACATCACAACATTACTCATTTCTTTTCCTCTTGGCTCCTGCAAATATGGTGAAAAATGAAAATATTACAAAAAGAAAGAAACATGATTAGGAATTATGTTTTTTTTAAATTTTTTTTAAGTTTGGTAGGTTACGAGCCAACCCACTTAACCCGCGAGCCAACCCACCCGTTTAATAAACGGGTTGAAATTTTGCAACCCAACCCACCAAATTTGGTGGGTTAAACGGGCCAACCCACCGAGTTGAACCCGTTTTGACAGCTTTATCCACAAGTCGTCATATGAAAATCAAGATCAATGTCCTTATTATAATATTTTTATCCAATGGTTCACATTGTACACTTGAGCTACATTGCACTTTAACAAATAATTAAGAGATAATTTGAATTCGAATCCAAAAATCATAAAATTATCACAAGCTAAAGACGATGAGATGAATCAATTCTGATTATATATATATATATATATGAAGAAATGTATGATTGATTTATGGGGCCATTTGTTATTATTTTTGGATATTGTTAAAGCCGAGCGTGCAAGAGTAGAATATGGAGCATGCATAAAATTCAATCAAAGTTCACTACATGTGACATCAGATCATACACCATCTATCTATCATTAATTATAGCAAAAGCAACAATAAAATATTAAAGAGTTTATATATATGTAGCTCGTCTTTGATGGAGAAAACAAGAGTTCATTTCATAATTTTTGTTTTTAATTATTTTAAATAAAGAATTCAAATTTATTTCAACAATGATTTATTTCATAATTTTTATTAAATAATGAGATCTAGTTTTATTTTATTATTATTATTATTATTATTATCATTTGAACAAAAATTTATTATTGTTTTATTTATAATTTTCATATTTGAAATCGTAATTTGAATAGAGGCAGAACTAAACATGAGTTTAAATGTTTAAAATCGTTACAATTATTTATAGGTCAGGGGCTTTTGTGAGTCAAGTTCCAGAATAACCTTGTTAATTAGAATTAGACCCTTTTTTTGGGGTCAAATTAGAATTATACCTGAAGAAGATTAGAGGTGTCAAAGTGGGCCAACCCGGCCAACACGGCGGTTGACCCATCACGGGTTGGACCCGTGACGGGTTGGTCCACTCGGGTTGGCTACGTTAAACGGATTGGAAATCCCAATCCGACCCACCAAGGTGGTGGATCGAGCCAACCCACCTAACCCACTTTTTTTTTAATTTTTTTAATTCTAACTTTTTTTAAAAAAAGAAATCTATACTTTTTTTTATACATTTTTTTCATGAACTAAAAAACTTATATGAAACATAGTCAAAATAAATATCACATTTCTCATTAATTTATTTTCCTCCTAGCTCCTGCAAATATGGTGAAATTATCACAAAAATAAAGAAACATAATTAAATATTACATCCCAAATTAAAATGCAAAGAAAAGAACTAACAGCCATAAAATTTAGAGACAAACTAAAGACAACTAAAAGGAAGTCTGGATAGGAATTAGGTTTTTTTTAATATATATATTTTTTTAAAGTTAGGTGGGTTACGGGCCAACCCACCTAACCCGCGAACCAACACACCTAACCCGCGGGTTGGAATTTTGCAATTCAACCCATCAAATTGATGGGTTAAACGGGTCAACCCACCAAGTTAGACCCGTTTTGACAGCTCTAAAAAAGACCCCATAGTTCAAGTGTGTTGAAAGTGGTGGACCACCCCGGCCAATTTATGTGTCAAACAAAGCATGGGAGCCTTTTGGTCCTTCCGGGGCCCAAATATATATAAGCTCCAAAACTTTAGATTTAATTTAAGAGAAACATTGTACAATGGACCCCAAAAAAAACAGAAAAATTGTGCAGAGAATTTAGGAACATTTTAGGTGGCCTTGGGTTGCAAGAAAGTTTTTTTTTTTTTAGGAAATATAATTAAGTGAAAGGAAAATGGAATAGGATTTAAAAAAATGTATTTGGTATGCAGGAAAATGAAATTAAATTATAAAAAGTAATGTTATTTGGTATAAAGGAATGAAAATAGAGAAAGGGGAGATGAAATTTGAAATGTCAAAATTGTCCTAACTAACACCACGCCACATGTCTCCATTGAAAATAATTGTGTCATTCAAAATTGAAATGTATTTTATCTTTGGACTATATTGAAAACAAATTATATTTTTCTTTATACAAATACAATTGTTACTCTTACTTTCCACCATATTTAACATCCTTGAACCCCTGGTTCTCTCATTTTGAAGATTATTCAACACACACAAATTCATTAAAATGCTATTTTCTTCTCAACACACAAATTTATTAACTTTTTCATCCAAGTTTCAAGAATCAAGATGCATCTAACACAGGTAATATTTCATTTCCACTTCTACAAGCATAGGAAGTTGCAATAGAAAAAGTTCTAGGATGGTAATGTAATTTGACAAAAAAACTTGGACGTAAGAGACATTTTAATTACTACATTTTAAATGAGTTATCGATCAAATCAATCAATAATTCGTTCTTAATGAGAGCGATTAACTGCAAATGGTTAAAAGGAGGGATCTTTAAAATAGGTGACACGCGAGCTGTCCTGCAAAAGTTGTCATCAATGATATCGATTTTATTGTTCTATAACAGTTGTCATCATTTATGATGATCTTATTGTCCTGCAAAAGTTATCATCGTTAATGGCGATTTTAAGATCTTTTAATTACTATTTTAATTAAAATTATAATGAATAGGAGCGTATGTTATCTTTTTACTTAAATTATTACAATATTCAACGAAAAATAAAATAAAAATTTAATATAAAAGTTTTAAAATACATGTCAAAAAATGTTAAGAACCCGTTAATATATAAATTATTATGGTGCATTTGACATACAAATTATATTGTATTCAAGTTTAATATATATTGTCACTCTTGCTTGGAATATACAATAGCGAGAAAGTGATTTTGGAAGTTGATTTTAGAGTTACTTTGGATTTGGTTTTGTTAGCTAGCTATGATGCTAACGAACTTCACCCTCATTACAACCTCATTTGGAACATTCAAGATATGTGTAACTGGGATTTGAGTGATATCTTCAAGCACACGTACAGAGAAGGCAACAGGATAGCTAATTTTTTCCCCAAAGCTTGTATTGTCTAGTCTTGGTGCTTAGTTTGAATCACCAAAATATATATATATATATATATATATTATCACTTATTTTTAAAATGCAGCCTTGAAAGTTTATTGAGTTTTACTATTCACCCTCTAATTACATTAAAAGTTTAATGTTGGCAATTGTAATCAATTTATTATTAATTAGCGTCTCATAATCATTATAAGTGACTATTTTTTAATCCATTCTGATTTGATGTGATCTGAAAAATGATTGGATTTGATTAAAAGGTTTAAAAAGTTTTATACTCAAAACTTCGTGCACCAAAAATTCATTAGTAATTAAAATTATGGCTTTTGCTAATCAAGAGCAATAAAAAAGTTTTATTAAAATTTGTTATTCTTATTGACTTTTTATGGACAAACCCAATCCTGCAACATAAATTTATCCAAAAAAAAAAAGTTTTACAACCTCTTCACTTATACAAAATTAAGGCTCTATTCTTTTTCCTTTTTGTTCAATCACGGTTTTAAAAATTTTCTGGTATACTCAGGTATATATGATTATGCATTTCATATATATTATTGGGGAGGGAAAAAGTAGGGGTGTGCAAAATCGATCTAAGCTGAACCAACCGATCCGATTCAAACCAAACCGATCAAAACCGATTATATAAACGGATGGATTGTTTTTTTTCTTAATAACCGATTTGGTTCGGTTCGGTTGATGAATGAGGTCCAATCCAACCGAACCGAACCAAACCAACCGATTACAATTTTTTAAAAATATTAAAAATATTTTATGATTTTATGATGTTTGATTGTAATTTTAAGTTTATAATATTGGAATATTGTACTAATAACTTTAGTTTTGTTGGTTTTCATGGTTAGGAATAGCTATTTTTTATTTTTTAGGGTTTAAATTGAAGAGAAAAAATAATAAATTTTTTTAAAATTTGGCCAAAAAACCGATCAAACCGAACCGAACCAAATTCGATTATAGTCGGTTTGGTTCGGTTTGGTTGATATCCAAAGAGCGGATTGGATTGGATGACTTTTTTAGTCATCGGATTGGATTGATTCGATTATCTAAATCGTCCAAACCGAACCAATCCACAAGTTTGCCCACCCTAGAAAAAAGCACAATGGGCATATATTGGAGCAGACAAATAATTTTAAATAGTTGATGAGGTTTCTAAAATTTAGACAAATGCTGTTGACTTTATATTAAATTGCATCGGAGATTTTTTAGATCAGGAAAATATATATTATTAACTAACAATTATGTTGATATTAGAGATCCCTTTTGAATTTCACTTTTGAATGAATCACATCAAATCTTGAATTAGTTGAGTATGATTGAGTGAAAATGATTTATTTATCCTTAAATAAATATTTAGATATAGAATCACTTTAAATCTTCGGACCAATTATTTTATTCTTTGAGGTACATACAAGTCAAAGAATAGATTAATTATTATATTTACGATAGATGCTCTAACTTTGATGAGAGAAAAAATCACATCATATCTTGGCTTAAATTAAATTATGGTAGTGTATTTGCATGTAGTCAAACTTTTTACACGGTAAATAAGATTTGAATTCTTGTTGAAAGGGATGTTTATATTTAATTGGTACTTGACAATATCTCAAATAAAATTATTTTCAATAAAAAAATATTTGTAAAAGAAAAAAAAGCAACTCGGCCAAACTTGATCATGAAAATTTGAATTACATATAGAAGTTGAAATTCTAGTTCACCTTATTCAAATAAAAATGGAATCCCTAGTTTAAAAGATTATATATTAATACTATTTTTTGGATTTTTATAAGTATCCTTTTATTAAAAATAATTAAGCAATCATGTTTGAGTTAACATATAATGAAATTTTGATGACTACAATAATATAATTAACCATCCATTGGTATATTAATATTATTAATTAATAGAAAAAGGTGCATATATATCATATGGTGGGGTTGTGGTGGGGGGATAGGTAGGTGTGTGGTTCAAAGTATAAAGCACAATTTCCCATCTTCCTTGGGGCTTAGATAGTGGAAACTGGCCTCCCAGCAAAAACCAAGACACTCACGTACATATATGAATATATATGAATTAGGACAAAACTTATATGTTGTTATTTACATGTTTTTTTTCAGGTTAACCAATTAAAAAAAATATCGGTTAAAGGTGAGAAGATGACATAGAAAAAATTAACACATGTCTTTTTTTGATTGGTTAACCTGATGAAAAGCATGTAAGCAACAGTATATAAGTTTTGTCCTATGAATTAACAGAAAAGTCAGTACTAATGATAATGAAGAGTGGCACAGTTGGTTAAGGTTTGGACTCTTACTTCATAAGGGCGAGGGTTCAAACCCAATAACTAATGTGATAGCCTTATTGATAGGTGATATATAAATCTTTCCATAAATCTTCAAAGAGGTTGGGAGGCATTTCCTAACCCTAATGGGATACCGGTTTTGAAAAAGTCACTGATCACTATATATATCACTCATTCACACACACACACATACTGGTTTTGGAAAAGTAAGAGAAATTGGAAGCAACGCCTTCTTCCATACACCACCACCAATTTAATTATATATTTCATGCTTCATTCTATATATTCCAATTTTCTAAAAATTCATGCTTGGTACATATATATCCATATTAATGATCGAATGTTTGCACAAGGATTATTAATGATTATATATATATATTAAGCTAGCAAAATGGTTCTTTAAAGTTTTATTTGTGTGGCTACTTTCCTTTGTTGGTATAGCGTTATACATGAGTTCAGAGGCTCTGGTATGCAAATTAAATATTGGTAAAGTAATGAGATCAGAAAAAAAATTAAAAAGAGCCATAAATTAAAAATGATGAGGACAATTCAGATGAGTTTAGAGAATCCAAATTACAGTAAAGAATATATGTATTATTTATTTATTATATGTGCTTAATGTATATATATGCATGTCAAACATATATATATTTACAAATTTAGCACTAAAAATTTGGAAGGCTAAGAATTCAGAATGATATATATATATAGTACTCATGTTTGATTTTAGTACGTGGACCAACTTAAAGAGTCTCTAGATCATTCTATAAGAAGGCAACCCAAGGTCCATTGGTCCAATTCTTCCTTATTATAAATATAGTTTTTACACAAAACCCTCGGTTGCCTCCATAGAACCATCCTCACCGGTGACTAGCTCACCTCATCATTTTAGGCACAGGGCCCCTATCTCATAGGTAAGCTCTTGATCTTCACTCACGGTCGCCTTGACTCAAACTATATGGATTTTGATTCCTATATAAGATATACAGGCACCTTAAATCCTTATCTAAAGACAAATCCCCCTAAGTTAATTACGATCTCAAGTGATCCTTCATCACCCTATACGGTGGCAACGTGGCGTTTGGTATTCGGTGAGTATTTTAGTAGGAAGTGGAAGTGGAAATAGAAGTGGAAGCAAGTGATAAAAAGTATGTTTAGTAGGCACGGAAATGGAAGTGGAATGTAAAAGTAATATTGTTTGGTATGGTGGAAAGAAGATAGGGAAATAGAAGATAAAAGTATGAAATACCTTTTTTGCCTTTACTTTTTTAAAAGTCACAAATTTTTTAAGGGCATTTTGGTCTTTAAACATCATCTCACCTCACCACAACTTCCCTCCTCACACACACAAGCAACCTTACTCACCTCTCATGAAAAAAGTTTCTTCTCTTTCCCACTCACCTCATCACCTACCAAACATATTAAAACTTCACCTCACCTATACTCATTACCTACTAAACATGCCATAAATCTTACAAACGGATTTTACAATATAAATTAGAAAATGTGAAAAAAGTTGAAAGTTTAATTCACTCACACTTTTACCAGCTACTGATTGATCTTAATAGTGTGTGAGACAACACATGGAGGCGTTGAAGTGCAAAATGTTGATGTTGGTGTGCATGGAAAAACGTAATTCCAAATATATTATAAAATGTAGGCATCACATAGTTTTACGTACTGTACCTACATCGGCAAATTAAAGCACACCTTTTTCTCTCGTCGATATTTGCATGGTTGAAGACAAACGCCAAACACGCTTATACTTACATTCCACGTTATTGTATTTCTGTTCAAACCAACCCCACAATACGTTTGAATGGGGATACACTCATTCAGTCATGGATACAAGTTCAATAGTACCGTACCACTAAACTTCAGTGCATCCCTCCAATCATGTAATGTCATTTGTTAATATTAACAAAAATTCACATTAATTAGGGTCCACCTTGAATGGTTTAGGGACCAACTGATTGGAGGGATGTACTGAGTTCAGTACTACCGTACCACTGAACATCTACTTTTCAGTCATTCATCTTTAATTTTTTTAGTGCTAGTTCGGTATCTGAGTTACTGTCCCCTTGAAGGGTGGGACAGCTGGTCCAAGGATTTAAAGTTGCTCCGTACTCAAGGCAGAGATCGAACTTCTGACACTTGGTTAAGGATGGATGAATCCCTTCCACTCAACGACACCCCTTGAATTCTCGTGTCCTGCATTTAATTATAGTAGAAGAGTCTTCCAACAAAAATAATCGATGTAGGTATTTAAACAATACCAAACCGTTATTACTTGGACCAACTCTTAGCTCGTTAGTCATTCATCTTTAATTAAATGTTAAAAATATATCCATTTTTAATTTTGAGTATAGAGTAATTTTAAATTTAACTATCTCAATTTTAAAGTGTCTATAAATTAATAAAATGATTAATTTTTCGATGAAAAAAATATCCTGATTTTTTAAAAGAAAAAAAAAACCAAAACCCTTCTTTAATTCTTAATTTATATATATATATATATATATATATATATATATATATATATATATATATATATTCTTGTACGTCAACCTTTGTGAACTCTCTCCCTCTCCCAAGAATGGTGGCACTATGGGCTTTGAGCTTTTCAATCTTTCATGCATTCCATCCTTCTTTAATATACATTCCCTATGTTTAAATATTCATCATAACACACACACATATACACATATACATATAGCTTCTTTATTTATTATTATGTTTAAAGATCTTAATCTTTTAGATTGATTTGTTTGGACAAAAATTTTATTTTGGTCCCTCACGTTTAGTATTTTTTTCAATTTGGTCCCTAATATAACGTTTGTTCAATCTCAATTTGATTTCTCGTACTTGTAATTGGTATCAATTTCATTTGGTCGCTCTATTATCCAAGTGTTAAAATCATTGACAAAATATTGACATGGACAAATAAAGACGGAGTGAAAATGCTGATATATAATTTAGATGACACATTTGCATGTTGAATGTCATTCCTCTGCCTCCAAATGTATTATTATTTTTTAAAATAAAAAATAAATCAAAATGTTGTCATTAGCATTAATTTAAAATTAAAAATAATTTTATTATTAATTTTTTTAGGAATGGACTTATCATGGAGATATGTCACCTACTAGCCTAAGCATTCAGTGTTTAATTGTCCATCCCATCATTCTCTTAATATTTTAACATTTGATAATGGAGGGACCAAATTAAAACTTAGCAAACATTAGGGATCAAATTAAGAAAAATACTAAATGTGAATTTATTTGGTATATCCAAAATGTGAAGTTATCTTTTATTTTTGGACAATTTTAATGTCACACTCACTCTATATATATCTTCTACAATTAATATCAATTTGATGCACTTTATATATATATATAGAAACTAAATACTTTTCATTGTTTATCTTAATTATATATATTCATTAATAAGTAGTTGAGAAACTAAGATGTTCATATACCAAGGCTATATATATATATAGCTTATAATAAGTAGGCCATAGGGATATTCAAATTCATTAAAATTATGACATGGGATCAATTCTATGGGGATTCACAACATTTTAAAATTCCACTTTAATTTTCCAATAAGAACATATACAATATATAATTAATTAATGTTTGTGAAAAACCAAAACGTTGAAGTGTTGGAAAGATTGCTTCTAGGCTATAGCTAGCTAGCTATATATGTTTTGTTTGACTTGAACTTAGCTTTCATAGGTGTGAAGACCCAAATTAAAACTTGACTTAGGTTTTCTCATTAATTACAACTCTATATATATATATATATCTATAAATACTAAATCCCCTTCTTAATCCATTCCTCTCTTTGATCTGCATTTCTATTTCTCTGAAACTTATTGCCTTCATATATATATTAATATTTCTGCAGATTTCTCTGGTCATGGTGGTGCAACTCAAGACTGCTTCTGTTTTGCTTCTTCTTCTCTGTGCTGCCTGGCTATCCAATGCTAGGTTACACTTACACCCAGGTTAATTAATTAAGTCATTATTTTTACTTAACTTTCTTTCAATTCAATCCCTCTTTTTTGTTTATATATATATCACAAGGCTGAAATGATAATAATGATATTGCAGGTGCTGAAGTTAATGCTATTTCCACTTTAAAGGTACTTATATAGTTACATTTTAGCTTCTAATTAGTTCTTATAATTATATATATATATTCAGATTCTATTATAATCATATACTTTATGTCCTGTTAGTTTATTTTCATATTGATCTGGAGTTCTGGACTAAGGCTAACTAATTAACAATGGTTGGTTGGTGGTAATTAGGTATTTACTTCATTCTTCTTAAATAAGATTTTAAATTTGAATATTATGTTTAGAAAAATCTTGGCTGTGAAAATTTTATCCTATCATGGGATCGATCTTCGCTAGTTTGAACTAAATTAGACAGAGTACTTAATCCATAAGACTTTTAAATACTGATAGTTTTAGAAAAATCTAACTAACATTACTATGGAATATATTTTTAACCTTAAATTAAATACATATATATCACTAAATTTTATATATATAATTATATATATCAGATTTTGTTTTCAATAAATTAAACATACTCTGAGTCTCTGACTAGTTAGTTATTAGTTATTTTCATATTGATGTGAGGTTAACTAACTAACTAACTAATAGATTAATAATTATAATAATTAAGTTAATAACTATACCTTTGGCAACTTGTTATTGAACAGACAAGTGCTACCGGAAGTGGTTCTGAAGAGAGGAAGAAGGTGAAAAGCCATATTGCAATATTATTTGGTCATGGCAACTCAAACAAAATGGCTGTAAGAGACAAAAGCATCATCATAAAGAATGGAAAGTCATTACAATCAACATTATCGTTATCGTCGTCGTCTTCGTCGTCGTCGTCGTCGTCCTCAGAATATTCCAGAAGAGTAGAAAGTAAGAGAAGTTCAAGAAGGCATTTGTGGGTGGATGATAAGGGTTTTGTGGCTTTTAGTGCAGATTACCATGCACCAAGGCATCACCCACCTAAGAACAATTAACCAATAATATATATATTAATTATGATATCATATCTTGTATTAATGTTTTGGTTTGGATCTTCTCTCATAAGTGAAACATATATAATCATATAGATATATTATATAGTGTGTGAGTTTTTTTGTTTTTGTTTTATCTTTATATGTTTTGTGTCACTGAAATATATTATGAGTGTTTGATTTATAATCTGCGCAGTGTTATACTATAAAATCAATATGCATGCATGTATGTCAAATGAAATCCACTTAGCTAGAAAAATTAGTTAATTAAATTAGCTCCATATATATATTATATTGTATTGGGAATTAATAAGGTATCTCTTATTGTTTTCGTTTTTCTTCGTCTTGCTTTTGGCGACTTTTGAACGGATATATACTAAATAAAAAACATATATACGAATTTAGTCACCTTTAAAAATTATCTACAGATATATATTATTTTTACTGTGCACGAGCAAAAACGCCCTCAGTGAGGACGTTTTTCTCAATTTTTGACAAGAAAAACGCCCTAAATTTTATCACACTTATTTTCATGTAAATATTAGCGTTAAAAACGCCTTCACTGAGAGCGTTTACAGGGTTGACCATTTGACCCTATAAACGCTCTCACTGAGGGCGTTTTTCGTCCATAAAATTCAACAAAACACCCTCAGTGATGGTATTTTTGGAGGTGCACAGTGAAAGTGGTATAGATCTATAGATAATTTTAAAATGTTGCTGAATTTGTGTATAAGCTTTTTTTTTGGGTATATTTGGCTACTACAAAGGAAGAGTCTTAATTATTTGCTATTTTCTTTAATTACTTTCTTTTGCTCTTTAATTAGTTTCTTAATTAATATTATAATAAAGACAGCCCACCTCTATAGTATTAATTAATGTGAAGGATGTTACTAATTCCATTAAGAAGATGTGAGAGCTAGCAAACTTGCTTATTGGTGAAGTTCCATCCATTGGGCCAATTTGAGAAACACAAATTAAGAGCAATCTTAATATATAAACATTTAAAATAATTCAAATTTTGTAAAAAATCAAACAATATTAATAATTTAAATTTAATCTGGAGTACGGTTAACTGAAAATGATTCATCTACACTAAATCAAATGTCAAAGGTTTAATTTTTAACTTTGAGCATGGAACAATTTTAAATTGTTAAGTGACAATTTTATCTTTCAAAATATTTACAACTTACAAGTCAATAAAGAGATTAATTATTGTGTGTTGGACGATAGACATCTTATATGTAAAAAAATAATTCAAATTCAAATACAAAAATAAAATTAAAGGAATACTATTTTACGTAAATATAAGTTTAATCTATTCCCATTGGGTTGGGCCATTTAAGTTGAACCAAATTTCATTCAACGCGGATCCTCTACTGTTGCACTGTTGTGCTGTTCGGTTTGCCACGGTTAAAACCGTGGCTAACCGATCACGTAACCGTGGCTAAAATGTTTGTCACGGTTGCGTGACCGATTAGCCACGGTTTTAACCGTCGCAAACTGAACAGCACAACAGCACAACTGTAGAGGATCCGGACTCTGTTTTAACGTATAAACACTTTCTTCCAAATTTGAACGACCTCCTTTTGGACCTCTTTTTTTTTTAAAAAAAAAAAAAGAAAACCTCACCTTCTGTACTATTCTACCCTCGTATAATTAGCTTACGCATCCGAGTGGGGAAAAAATTAAGACAAAACTTATGTTTTTTTTTAAATTGGAACCAGTGCAATTTCCTTCTATGCAATTTTGGTGTAATTCTTATAAAATACACATTTTTACATCATTTTTGAAGCACTAATACGGATTTACTCTAACAATAACCCACTATGAATGGATTAGGAATGAAATTATTATCAATTTTGACAAATATCATCACTAAATAGCCTCGTGAGACTATTTTTTAATATCAATAACAATTTGGTCCCTAATCCATTTAAGGTGATGATATTTATCAATATTGATATTAATTTGGTCTCTAATCTATTCATAGTGGATTATTATTAGTGTGAGTCCGTATTAGTACTTCACAAATGAAGTAAAAATGTTTATTTTATAAGAATTGCACTGGAATTGTACGGGAGGGAATTACACTAGATCCAATTTCGTTTTTTTCATCATAGAATCTAATTAGTAATTACCCATTATTATTATTTTGCAGAATTAATGAAAGTTTTAGGATAAAATGCATAAAATTTCCAAAACTTTAGGTTATACAGATATTTTTTTCAATTATAACTAAAAATTAACCTAAGATCACCAAACATTATAATAATTTGTGAAATAATTACCCTGTTTATTAATGTTTCATCCAAAAGTTTAGCAAAAAAGTGACATATAAAAAGCATATAAGTTATAAATGTAATATCAAAATGCAAAAATCTCTCTTGAACTTTAAAAATTATACAAAACATCATATATATAAACTTCTAACCTTATGTAAAAAATCTCTCTCAATTTAAGTAATATTGTGTAAGGATTAATGAAACAAATTTCATTATAAGTTATAACGAGTAAAAATAGCTTCAGCAAACCATTAATAGACATGTTTAAGAAGAATTATCTTACAACTTTTAACTAATTAATTAACACCTTAATGGCTTTCTAGTTTCTACATCATCAACCTTTTGTGTAATTAGTTAAAATTAAAATGAAAGGCCCAATAAAAGAGTGAAAAAGAGAGAATTCTAGAAGGAATTGAAGCACAACCAAATCAAGCACTAAAAATTAAAATGTCACATCACGTATGTGTCAATGTTTATGAAATAAGATTGATTGTGCAACTAAAAATGACTTAATTAGAGTAGTTTGAAAATTAATTATTTTTTCCATAAGAATTTTGGAATACTAAAATAAAAGTATAAAAGTTCAAATGAATCTAAGGCAAAATACCTCCTCCTACTAACCCATTGATTGTGCAACTAAAAATGACTTCCTTAGAGTAAATGGAAAATTAATTATTATTTCATAAAAAATTAAAAATAAAAGTATCAAACATTAAATGAAATATAAGACGAAATATTTCCACCTACTCACCCCCACCTATATTTGTTCATTGCGCTCCTTTTAATCTACTTTAATTTTGATCTTTAAACAAATAAAATCAAATTAAAGATCAAAATTAAAGTAAGTAGATTACAATTTTGATCTTTGATTTTATTTGTTTTAATTTAGTTATTCATTTATAAATTTATTAAATTTAATTCCTGAAAACATATGATATTTTTAAATATTAAATTTGATACTTTTATAATTTAAGAATTAAATTAAAATAAATAAAATCTTTTAAAAAATAAACAATTACTCTTTTTTTAAAAAATTTGATTCGAATTATAAAGTCATATCAAAGTTCAAATTGTCCAATTTGGACTAAAAAAAAGTTCAGATGGTCCAATACAATTGTGACGCCCACTAGTTGATTGTACAAATTGCGGTGTAAATTAAGTTAATATAATTTTTTTTTAAAATTTATCTATATTGTAATCTTTTAAGTGTCTGTGATATTTTAAAATAGATATTTTATAATATAAAAAAAGTAAAATGTGAAAATTAAAAAGAGAAAAAAATAAAAAGTAGAAAATATAATTATAAGAATAATAAAACAAGCAAGTAAATAATTTTATATCATTTAACTTATTACTTTAAATTTTAATAATTATTATTTTATATCATATCTAAAATACTATATTACACTCTCTGCAGTGTTTTTTTTAAATATGTAATATATTATTATTGACACACTCTAAATATTATATCATATCTTAAAATACTACGACATTATTTTAACCAATAGAGTATTTTAAGTATTGAAATATGTAAAAAATTAACTAAAAAATTAAATTTTAATATTTAAAACCTCTATACTTAAAAGTTAAAGTAATAAGTTAAAACCTCTATACTTAGTAAATAATTTTATATCATTTAATTTTTTACATATTTCAATACTTAAAATACTCTATTGAACGTTCAAACAAAATTTTTACATGTGTCCTAAAGATATATTTGAAATAAATCTATATTATATGGTCATTTAATTTAAAATTTTAAAAAATGAAATAAATATGATTGAATCAAGTCATGAAGGACACAGCAACCACTATCTAATTCCGGTAATCAAGGTTCAATGTATTAAACCTCTCACTCTCACGGACTGCCTCATATATATATATATATGTGTACAGTAATGCATGTGACTGTGATCACCAAATCATAATCCATTTTAATTTTCAAAGGGACAAACCAACTCTTTCTATTTAATACCATCACTACTCTTTATCATGTGTCCAAATCCTCTGTTATTTGAGTAGTATTGTTCAATTTAAGTAGTACGATTATCGATTAATAATTGTAGCTCAAATTTTTAGATTGGTTAATTACAGTTATAACCAATCAAAAGCAAATGATTCAAATTTTTTTAAATAGCATGACTGAATGTCTCTGTTTATCATGTGTACCTTTACTCGCCAAAAGCTCCAAACAATTCATATGGAGACGAAATTTAGAATTTATTACTAATAAATACTTATTTTATAATTTTAATATACTTTTTTTTTGTGTAGAAATCTAGACCATAATAATAGATTAATTAATATCCAAATCAATATTGTTTCAACTTAGATGCATGATATATATTTATCACCTATTTGGCTATTAGGTATCAAATACCATCCAATCCAACTAACATATTAATGTCAAAACTTTTGAGTCAAAACATTTTTTTGTAACCGAGTAATTAAAAAGCGGAAAAAGGGAAAATATTTGAGAGTGAGTAATTAACCCATTATCTCTTTTTATTAGTTTTGAAATATAATAATAAAATAATAGAAAATCGAATATTTTTAACATAAAAACATAAGGTAATTTTACTTCTAACCCTTTTCTAAATTATTAAACACTTCATTTTTATCTTTTTCTTATTAAAAATCTGTCTGAACATAAGACAGATTCAAATCCGTCTCAAACCCAAACGAATTTATATATATATATTTTAAATTTAATGCCGTCCGTCTGCCAAGCAGACGGATTGCATTGAATTAAAAAAGAGGGAATACTTTTTGAAGAAGAAAAATTTTGGGGTTTAATAATTTAGAGAGGGGGTTAGAAGTAAAATTACCTAAAATAAGCATACACTTCAATGCATATTAAATTATTTTTTGTGCTTTTTTTTCATCAATGCAGATCTGATGACTAATCTCTTAGATAATACAAAGTCTATTAATGAAAGCGATTCTCCTAACGAATAACGCACTATTATCATCCCTCTAGATAACTTACACCACTCTATCGGTCGATCAATAGTTAATAGTCCAAAGTATGCCAACACCCTCTCCCTTGAGGGCAATTGAGTTTTAGGCTTTGAAGATCACTTGATTCCCACAAGTTGTTAGTGACCTATCTAAGACTCATTATTAATTGTTCAGTAAGAACAATTATATGTCTTGGCTAAGAATCTGGGTTATGATTTTATCATCCTTGAAAATGAAAGGTCGCGTTTAATATCCGGTGAGTATTTTAATGGGAAGTAGAAGTAGAAGTAAGTAATAAAAAGTATGTTTGGTTTGCAGGGAAATGAAAGTGGAATGTAAAAGTAATATTGTTTGGTATGGTGGGAAGAAGATAGGGAAATAGAAGATAAAAGTATGAAATTCCTTTTTTGCCCTTACTTTTTTAAAATAAAGTCACAAATTTTTTAAGGGCATTTTGGTCTTTAAATATCACCTCACCTCACTACAACTTTCCTCCTCACACACAAGCAACCTTATTCGCATTTCATGAAGGAAGTTTCTTCCCTTTCCCACTCAGCTCACCACCTACCAAACATATCAAAACCTCACCTCACCTATACTCACTCCCTACCAAACATGCCATAAGTGTTTGAGAGAAAGCATTGTATCTAATACTTCCTTTGGTGTTGAAGTTGCTAGTGTCATGGCGGACATTCGCATTCTCGCTCGCTCTTTCCGTGGGTTTGTGGTGAAACATCGGTAGCGTGAAGCGAACAGATGTGTTGACCACCTTGCCAACTTGGGTGCTACTAACAGTGCTGATAAGTGGTCATTGAGGCTCCTACAGCTGAGCTTAAGTTGTTGCTGCTTTTTGATGTGATGGGTATTCAATTGTCCCGTTCTGTTAGAGCTTAGTCTCTTGTGTTTTGCTTTCTTTTAGGCCTCAGCCTCGGCCCCGTCCTTTACCAAAAAAATAAGAAGAATATATATGTTTTATTTCTTTTATTTATTCTTAACGAAATTAATTTTCATTACTTATTTATCTTGTTGCATTTTCTTTTCATGTTTATGCTAACATAACAAGTGAAACTATACTAAATATCCATATCTCAATCCTATCTTCATTATCTAATTTACTGGACGCCGGCCAACACACAGTACACAGCACATTTGGATAAAAGAGGGATTCGGATTCCGAGGAAAGAGAATAATGAATGAGATGAGATAATGTTTCGCATACTCAATAATTTCATCATATCACAAAATTACAAATTCATTAATTATATGCTTCAAACACCTCTATATTAATTGAAATTGATCTTTACTTGTTATAAAGATTATCATTATCTAATACTGTATTAATTAATGATATATTTCATTTTTAATATTAAATGATATTTATTGGTTTTTTTTAATGTACCTAGCAACATTACAAGAAAAATGAGAAGTATTTTCAACTAAGTGTATTTCGACCGTGATTTAATTGTTAAAAAATAAAATAATACTTTTTCTAATAATAAAATTTTTGTCATCAAAATAAGTTGTTGAGAAAAAAAGGCAATAATAATATTTTCGACAGATAATATAATTGTCGATAATATTTTTTTGACAATATATTTTTCATGTCAACGGTCTTTTTTACAGTCGTTGTCGACAAATATATTGTCAAAAATAATATTATTGACAAATATTAACAATTATTGATCGTCGAAAGTACTATCATTGACTTTTTTAACAACTTATTTTAACAGCTAAAATTTACTTGTCAAAAAAGTATATATTTTCAATAATTAATAGTGAAAATCAAAATATAGGTTGTTGAAAGTACTCATTTTTTTTTGTGTAAATATAAAAAAATTTTAAACAAGTGTTCATTTTTATCTCATAAAAAAGGTTAATTTTTATAATATTTTAACTTTTAATTCAAAATATACGTAAATAGTTAAATTGCAACTTGCAATCTTTCCTAATATAATATATTGATTCTATCTTCATTATCTAAGTTACTCCTTGACGCCAACGCACATAGCACATTGGAGATGAGATAATGTTTCAAATACTCAAGCTCTTTAAAAGTATTTAATATTATTCTAAAAGTTATTTATTTAATTAAATTTTGTTGATATATAATTATTGTTTTACCAATTCGGTCACATTAGAGAATTAAAGCAAACGTGAATCTCTTTCTTTACCAATTTCATGACCAACCTAACACTTTAAAATGAAAGTACATGGACTAATTTAAATTTTTGTTGGATCAATTATTCGGTGCTATATACCTACAAATTAATAAAAAAAATTAATTATTATGTTCGATAATAAATATCTTATTTCAACAAAAAAAATAGAGGTAAAATTTTATTAACAATCAAAATTGATGCTTATAAGTAAATAAATTAATTATTGTGTTTCACAGTAAATATTTTATTTAAAGGTAAAATGTATGAATTGCACAATTTTAATAGTTAGATTAGATATCAATTATTAATTGATTATCTGAATAATATACTTCACAATAAGGATGTATTTGATTAGTAGGGTGTATGAAATAATGTTAGATGTAGTCCAATATTACATCTAATATTTTTTTACCAAATATTCTTATTTTTTATAATGTGATGAAATGATATTTTTGTCCTTATTTTTTATTTATTTTTATTACATTGTGAGGGTAACATTTAGTGTCTCTTATTCTATTTTCATTCTCATTTCTTCAATTATTCCACCTACCAAATACAACCTTTATACTAACTTGTGATGTGAGATAGTGACACTCTTCACATGCAGCCACCTTCCCCCAAATTGCGTTTATACTTATTGAGTCTTCGGTGGGTCTTAGCCTTTTAGCTTTAAGTATGTACCACTGAGCCCACCACCACCAATATAATAGTCCAATACCATCGCATTCTGCAAATTCTAAGATGATTCTATTTCTTCACGCTTTTTTTTCCCTCCATCTATAGCTAGTTACCACTTACCATCATCTTCCCCAATGTTGTTTGCCCTAATCCTTCCGATTCCGATTCCGCTACTACAATCCCCAACATTCCCTACCTGTCTCTGCTCCAATCTCTAACCATTTCAGGTTCGCCATTCTTTCTATCTCCTTTTGAATATTCAATTTGTAGTTATAAAGTTTGAATGCTTTGAGATTTTTAGATTACTTACTTTGAATCTGGCTTTACGTTTATGCTTATTCTCTGTTCTGTGACTGTAGTACGAATGGTTTTTTTCTAAAATGCATCTTGGTAGATGCAAAAATTGCAAGTTTATATTGAATTAATATAATCGCTACTGGTTTAATACGTGCACACAGTTAATCTGTAAAACAGAAGCTTTGGGATTATAAGATAATATCACGTTTCATTATTTAATATAATATTATATAACTCTAGGTGTGGTTGAATGTAAGAACTCATTCACCCTTAACTTAAGTTTGGTTCAATCATTGGTACAGGTCAGTGAAAAGATTAATCACTGTTTTGATAGTGGATAGACAAAAAAGATTATTATATAATTAATATAAATCTGTGATTTGAGTTATTTTTTCAATAATGGTTTTGTCAATAAATCTGTTACTTTAGGAAAGTTATATTAAATTTTTAGCCTTGTTGCTTCTCTAAAATTATTATTTTTGATTTTATAAAAAAAATTGTTCACTTCTTAAAAAAACATCACAACTAATATCACGTAATTTGTTGGATTTTTTTTTTTTTGTTTCCGTTATATCACTTTGATATCGGGTTTAGTTGCGTATTTTTATTTTAATTAAAATTTTAAATAACATTTCCTCCTTAAGAGAGGAGGTTTTCCTTTTTACCAATAGATATATTCAAAGTTGAGAAAGGAGATAAACCCTTACTATAAATACGATTATCTAATTTAAGAATTGAAGCTATCTTCTATATCAGTTGAAAATAATTGAACTTGTCTCGAATTCTGATCCCTAATGCTTCTATTTTTATGTTCTTTCTCCTCCTGCAGATTGCTATAATTCTTCTTTGATTCTCCAGTAATTCAGAGGTAGCGATAGAGCTCAACCATGGAAGAGAAAGCTATCGACATTTCAATGAAATATCCAGGCAAGCTCACCTTTAGGGTGGTAGTGACTTGCGTCATGGCAGCTACTGGTGGTTTAATTTTTGGTTATGATCATGGTGTTTCAGGTACATCTATTCCTTCTGAGTTCTGACTGTTTCCATTTCTCAATTAGATCACTGTGAAAAGCCTTGCTTTGAGGCTAATTCCCTTTAAATATCAATTTATTGATCTTTTTGAAATGAAACTGAAATCACTAAAAACAATGGCATCTTAGTTTTACAATAAACATCATTTCCCTTAATTTTCAAGTTAATTCCTTCTTTTATTAATTTGTCCTCCCTTTTCCTTTCTGAAAGAAATTTAGATATCTAAATTTTGATGTATATATCTCCTAACAGATGAAATTTCTGATGTGGAAATTTTTTTTTCTTTTGTATTGTAGGTGGAGTAACATCCATGGATACCTTCCTAGAGAAATTCTTTCCATCTGTTTATGCAAAAGAGTCAAACATGAAACATAACACAAACCAATACTGCAAATTCGACAGTCAGATCTTGACACTGTTCACATCTTCTCTGTATCTAACTGCTCTAGTCGCCGGTCTTGGGGCATCGTCAATAACCCGATTGATGGGAAGGCGTGCAACCATGATTATTGGTGGCTTGTTCTTTGTTGCAGGTGCATTGTTCAATGGATTAGCCATGAGCATATGGATGCTCATTCTTGGTAGGATGTTGCTTGGTTTTGGCATTGGATGTGCCAATCAGGTAAAAACTTAGCTGGCTTCTGATCTGATGATTCATCTTCAATGCTTTCATCTAGTGGTTGTTCTTTGATTCCTTACATTTTGTTTTATATTTTTTTTGCAGTCAGTGCCTATCTATGTCTCTGAGATGGCCCCTTACAAGTACAGAGGAGCTCTAAACATGTGCTTCCAGTTATCAATTACTATAGGCATATTTGTAGCCAATCTCTTCAACTACTACTTTGTTCACATACTCAATGGTCAGGGTTGGCGCTTAAGCTTGGGGCTAGGTGCTGTCCCAGCTGTTATTTTTGTTGTTGGCTCCTTTTGTCTTCCTGAGTCACCGAGCTCTCTTGTTGAACGCGGCTCTCTCGACAAAGCCAGAAATGAGCTTGTGAAAATTCGTGGTACACCTAATGTTGATGCTGAGCTTAATGATATAATTGCTGCCAGTGAGGCCTCAAAACTGGTGAAACACCCATGGGCAACCTTGAGACAGAGAAAGTATAGACCCCAGCTTGTTATGGCCATATGCATTCCCTTCTTCCAGCAATTCACTGGCCTCAATGTGATCACATTCTATGCTCCTATCTTGTTCAGATCCATTGGTTTTGGAAGCACAGCTTCCCTCATGTCTGCTGTGATCATTGGAAGCTGTAAACCAGTTTCAACCTTGGTTTCAATTATTCTTGTAGATAAATGTGGAAGACGCTCACTTTTCCTTGAGGGTGGTGCTCAAATGTTAATCTGCCAGGTACTTATTTCACATGGCCTCCTCCTTAACCTATTTTATGATCTCATTTTTTTACTTTATTTGATCTGGAGCAACGGTAAGGTTGCTTCCATGTGATATTGGAGGTCATGGGTTTAAATCACAGAAATAGCTTCTCTGCTTGCATAGATAAGTCTGTGTAGACCGCACCTGGTGGGAGTCTAGTCCACTAGGTCACCCTTTTTTTCTGTTTGTTCCTCCTAATCAGTATGCATCTGTTTTTCCACCACAGATTATCATGGCAATTGCTATTGGTATTGAATTTGGCACCAGTGGGAACCCTGGTGTGTTGCCAAAGTGGTATGCTTATGTGATTGTAGCTGTAATCTGTGTCTATGTCGCCGGCTACGCCTGGTCTTGGGGTCCTCTCGGATGGTTGGTGCCCAGTGAAGTTTTTGCTCTTGAAGTCCGACCTGCCGCTCAGAGTATTACAGTTGCTGTCAACATGATCAGCACTTTCTTCATCGCCCAATTCTTCACGTCCATGCTTTGTCACTTGAAGTTCGGTTTATTTATCTTTTTCGGGTGTTTCGTGGTGGTCATGACCACATTTGTGTACAAGTTAGTACCAGAAACTAAAGGCATCCCAATTGAGGAGATGTCTAAAGTGTGGGAGAAGCACCCCTTCTGGTGTACATTTGTGCAGCCAACTGAAGCCACAGAAATGAACAAAGGCAGCTCTAAATGTTAATTACCAATTGTTGATTATGTCTCATTTCTATAGATGAATTTGAAATCTTCTTTGTCCCAGAATAGGTGTTTTTAACTTAATAGAATTTAAGTTATATATAAACTACGAATCACATGGCAATTGGTTCCTTCAATTTGGTAAATGTAAAGTATGTAATCAAAGTTAAAGTGCCAAACTCAGTGGATTTCTTTCATCCCAATTTCTCTTTTACAGTTTCATTTTCTTCCCTCTTTCAACGCTCAAATGTTAACTTGCAAATAATTACTTAATTTAACTAAACGTTTACTATTAGGCAATAAATTGTTAGTAGACAAAATTCCTTTATGGCTTGTTTTCAAAATTACTTTCATTACATTATGATCCGTAATAAATTTAGTCGCTTATTTGTTCAATATTAAAACAAAAATCCAAATTAAGTCTCTGTTTTGATTTAACTTTCAATTTCAATGATCTAACTCATTATTAGGTGGTGAGGCCAAACAGCTCCTACCAAATGTAGGATTGCAACTAACCACTGTGATAAAGTAAATCATGTATTGTGTTACGTTATTTGTAAATTATTCAATAATATTTATACAAATTTTTTATTTTTAAACTAAATAAAAATAAATATTATTAGTCTATACAGTTAATTTTCCGATAATCATTTTAGACTGAAAATATTATATGATAATAAGGCCACCCTATTTACCCTAACCATTTTTGTATTGTCGTGTAGGAGTAGAAGATCATAAACTAATAAAAGTAATCTTGTTCTGCGGAAAAAATATATATATATACACGTCGCTTTTTTACGACATAGGGCGGTAGGAATGAAATAAAGAAGGAAGGAGTGAATGAAAAAAAAAAGAGTAAATTACACTGCCTTCCCCTGAGAGATGCTGAAATTACACTGCCCTCCCTTCTTGTTTGCAAAATTACACTGCCCTCCCTTGAGAGATCAAAAGTCATTACACTTTGATCCAAAACACTATTCTCCCATTAAAAAAAGGTCTAAAAAGTCAATATAATAAATATTAATGACTAATAAATATTTGTGACTAAATTGACCCTCACACAAGATAAAAAATATTTAACGTTATGCTTTATCGAAATTTATAAAAGTGAATCTTTACCCAAAAAAATTTATAAAATTGAATTCTTGTACACCTTACAAAATTTTTTTGATATATTTTATTATTATTATTATTATTATTATTATTATTATATATTAAACTTAATTGTCAAAAATTAAGTAAAATAATAGATATTTTATATTACATTACATTATTAATATAAAAAAATCTGTAAATTATTTTAAGTTAGACTTTTTTTAAAAAATTTTATTTTGTTAACAATAATAATTACTCTAAATACTAATAAAATAATAAAAGACAATAAAAAAAATGAAACAACGTTATTATAAGAGGATGAAAGTATGTATAGGTCACATTTTATAGAGTTTCATTCTTTTGTGAGGGGTAATTTAGTCATTAATATTTATTGTATTGGAAGTTAAAAAAATTTGACCTTTTAGATTTTTTTTTTAATTGGAAAATGGTGTTTTGGATCAAAGTGTTATGACTTTTGATTTCTCAAGGGAGGGCAATGTAATTTTGCAAACTAGAGGGGAGGGCAGTGTAATTTCAGCATCTCTCAGGGGAGGGCAGTGTAATTTACTCAAAAAAAAAATACGTAGATCTTATATATTATTTATTTTTTTATTATTATTTTGAAAAATATGTATAATTAAAAATATATATATCTATTATACCATTTGATTTAACATAATCATTATTATTGTTTTTTTGTATTATTTTATTATAAAAAGTAAAATAATAATTTTAATACATTTTTATTTCATTTCTATAGTTAAACCTTTCCCATTTCCCTTTCCGTTGTGGCCTGCCCGCTAAAGTTAGAGTGTTACTATGCAAATGATGGAATGTAGACAAAGAAAGAAAGAAGGTACCTTCATAATTTTCTAATCTCATGTTCATAGGTCGGCAAACACGGCAATACAAATTCAAAGTAAATATATTTTGAATCAATTTTCTACGGATCAATTGACCAAATGTCCAATTTTTTATTATTTTTTTCACCAACAAAACCATCTTACTTCTAACTTCTGGAATTAGATTAGGCAGCTTGTAATTTCACCATTTCTCTCACATCTGTGTGTGTTCAACACTTAGAACTTTCAGTGATTTAGCAGCTATGTCGTCCAAGCCTCATATCCTCATATTCCCATATCCAGCACAAGGTCACATCCTTCCACTTCTGGATCTCACTCACCAATTAGCCCTCCGATCCTTCACCATCACCATCCTCATCACTCCCAAAAACCTCCCAACCCTAAACCCCCTTCTCTCCGCCCACCCAACCTCCATTCATACCCTAATCCTCCCTTTTCCTTCCCACCCCAAAGTCCCTCCCGGCGTCGAAAACGTCAGGGAGCTTGGAAATTCCGGAAACGCCCTCATCATTGGCGCTCTCTCGAAGCTTCTAGACCCCATCGTTGAATGGTTCGAATCCCACCCTTCGCCCCCCGTGGCCTTCATCTCCGATTTCTTCCTCGGTTGGACCCTCCGGATTTCCCGCCGCCTCGGTATTCCCAGAATCGCGTTTTACTCCTCCGGCGCGTTTGTGACCGCCGTTAACAACTTCTGCTGGCAGAATCCGGAGTCCGTGCTTGGTCGGAGTGTGGTGGAGTTCTCGGAACTTCCCGGAGCGCCGTCGTTTAAGGAGGGGCATCTTCCTTCTATTTTTCGACTCTATAGGGAATCGGATCCTGATTGGGAAATTGTGAGGGAGGGTCATTTGGCAAATTTCAAGAGTTGGGGTTTGGTTTTCAATAGCTTCCACGCTCTGGAGGGTCCGTATTTGGATTATACAAGGGCGAAATCGGAGCACCGACGGGTTTTCGCGGTGGGTCCATTGAGCTTGATGGGTCCTGAAAACGGTGCGGATCACGTCAACCCGGATCCCCAAAATGTGTTTAGCTGGCTAGATGGGTGCCCGGATGGTTCTGTGGTGTATGTATGCTTCGGGAGTCAGAAGCTTCTAAGGAGAGAGCAAATGGAGGCCTTGGCAATTGGGTTGGAGAGATCGGATACCCGATTCATATGGGTCGTTAAAGTGGGTACTGCCCAACAAACACAAGAAGGATACGGGGTTGTCCCGGAGGGGTTTGAGGATCGGGTTTTGGGTCGGGGCATAGTGATAAAAGGTTGGGTGCCCCAAGTGGCGATACTGGGTCATCGAGCTGTGGGCGGGTTTTTGAGTCATTGTGGGTGGAATTCGGTGTTGGAAGCCATGGTGGCCGGAGTCATGATTCTGGGGTGGCCCATGGAGGCTGATCAATTCGTGAACGCGAAGCTGTTAGTGGAGGATAAGAGGGCTGCGGTGAGAGTTTGTGAGGGAGCAAATTCAGTGCCCGACCCGGATGAATTGGGTCGGGTCATAGGAAAGTCAATGAGTATGGATAGTCCTGAAAAAAGAAGAGCAATGGAGTTGAAAGATGAAGCTTACAAGAGTGTGAGTGAAGGAGGAAGGTCTTGTAAGGATTTGGATGAATTTGTTGAAGCATTGACTAAATTAGGTGTTAATGAATTTTAATGAAGTTTATGGGATTTTAATGAAGTTAAATAAGAATGAGAGATTAGACATCAAGTCTCCTCCCTTAATTATAGAAGTTGAAGTTAAATAAGAGTGTTTTGTTTTGTTTTGTTTTCTTGAGATCATGAACCTTTAATCCTATCTTGTAAATTTGATATCTTAAAATTAGATTTAATACTAGCCTTTAATTGGTTCAAAGTTTAAAAAATATGAAATAAAAAAAAAAGAAAAATACATTTTATATATGCAAAGAGAACTCCAACACATTATAAAATAACCATTTGTAGATTTTCTCCAGCACATTGCAACTTGAGATTTATTCTCAAGGGTCCATTTTAAATTTAAAGAACTTTCGAATATTCCAGGTTTGAATAAGAATTGTGCTCTTGCAATTCTAACATATTTTCATTTATGTTTTATGTTTTAACTAAATAATTTTGTCTTTACATATATATTCATTGTGTTTGAATTTTATAATAAAAAATATAATTTATAATTTTTTGGTCAATAATGCTTCTGCTCATCTTGCTGTTTCAAATCTTTCTCTGCAAAGAGGCCTCATTAGTGTGGACACCCCTCTCCGGATGCTTAGGCCTTTCTCTTGTGTTTTGTTCTTTTTGTCCTTTTTCCTCTAGCTTTATTTGTCTCACAAAAAATTAAAAAAAAATAATGGAATTCAAAAAATATATTAGGAAAATTTGATTATGTTAGGATGAATCTTTCTAATATTATAAAAAAATTGTTTTAAACATTCCAAATTAAATTCATTAGTGCAATTTATATGATAAAAAATATCAAGAAATTAATGTTATTTTATTTTATTTTTTTGATAGGAATGTTATTTTATATTGCCAAAAAAATAAATAAATATATTTCTATAAAAATAGTTTTAAATCTTGTTTTTTTGGGCCTGGAAATCTTGTTTTACTTTTACATAATATTACAACTAGATTGATCTTAAAAAAGAAAATAAATAGATTTCAATCTAGTTGTAAATACAATAATATTATGAAAAATAAAACAAAATTTTAAAATTGTTTAAATTAATCTAATTATTACACTTTATAGTATGAAAAAAATCAACAACTTAATGTTATTTTATAGTAATAAAATAACATTATTTTTATAAAATATTTTGAAATAAAATAAAAAATATGAAAATAAGTTAACATCAACCAAGTTATAACATTATTTAAAAAATGATAAAAAGTATTAAAATTTTGAAATAAAAAATAGACAGCTCAAAATAAGGATAAGTTTGGTGTAAACACTAAACAATAGAAATATAAGATTCTCACGGTTTCCAAAAAATTTTACATTATATTTTTTTATATATCAAGCATGCTTTTCATTATATTTTTTCTCTTTTTTAATTTTTCTCTTTATCTTTTATTCTCACTTTTAATGTAAAAGTAAAATAGTTCACTTTTATTTCTTTCACATCACATTATATTGACATAATATTTTCATCCCCTCTCATTTCCTCCATACCAAATAATATGTTCATGTCAAGTAGAGATGATAAATGCAATTTATTTTTGGAAACATATGTCACTTTATTCGCAAAAGCACAAAATCTTAGAAAGTGTCTTGTGAGATGGTCAGATGGAATCCTGACTAAAAAGCATCATAGATGCACTCTTTCTTTTCCTTCTCATGTGACTCACGTTACATAGGTCAACAAACATGGCATTATAAAGTCAAAAAAAAAAAAAAACATGGCATTATTGTTAATAAAAAAATAATTACCATGTGAGAATAAAAGAATTTTGGGACATGCTACGTCTGACATTATTTATACATTAGTGAACAAATATTTATTTAATTTTTTTATTTTTTAAAATATAAAATTTATATAATAAATAAAATAAAAAATAAATAAATTTTATTAATTAATATATAAATAATATGATTCAACACATATATAATTTTTCTTTTTAAGAGGCAATTTTGGACAAATCTTTCTTGTTCCAGCCTTTCATGTGGTCATGACTCATGACTAAGAGAAAGGATGAAGATCAATTGGTGATTGACTGATTGTATCTATTTGTCCTTTCTTCTAACTTGTGAGTTGTGACGGATTTAAACTTGGTTGATGTTTTTCCTTTAATTTCATATTATTGTGTAAATCTCATGAAGAATTTTTTTGTATAAATTATACATTTATTGTTGACAGTATTAACAATTTTTTATTTCACCTAAAGGTAAATTAAAATGAGACGTAATATTTTCTATTTTCAAAACTAAAATTCAAGCCCAACAACTTAATTAAAAAATCAAATAAAGTCTTGTTTGGTATACTTGATAGAGGAAAGTTGAGTGGGAAAGTGAGGTATGAACATGTTTGGAATGGTTTAGGAGAAAAAAAGGTGAGTATGACCTTCCCTTTGTAAAAAGAAGCTTCCTTCCCTCATAATAGGGAATAAAGTAGAGAGAATGTGAGGTGAGGTTTAAAGACAAAAATACCCTTAAAAAATTTGTGATTATTAAAAAAGTAAGGGCAAAAAAGGTTTTTCATATTTTTATCTTCTATTTTCTTATCTTCTTCCCACCATACCAAACAATATTACTTTTACATTCCATTTCTATTTCTCTGCATACCAAACATACTTTTTATTACTTACTTTCACTTTCATTTCCGCATCCATTTCCCACTAAAACATTCACCGGATACCAAAGGCCACCTAAATATTCAAGTCTTATATTTATAAAATTTCATAGTTGTATATAAAATTTAATGAAAAGTAGTGTGGTGTTATGGCTTTTGAACATATATATATCATATAAAAATTATATACACAAATTCAGCCACTTTTAAAAACTATCTATAGATATATGCCACTTTTATTGTGTACATTTTATCACACTTGTTTTTATGTAAATATTAGTGTAAAAAACACCCTCACTGAAGACATTTTTCTTGTTAAAAATTACGAAAAATACCCTCATTTTTAATGTGCATAGTAAAAATAGTATATATTTATAAATAATTTTTAAAAGTGATTGAATTTGTATATATATATTTTATTTGATATATTTATGTTCAAAAGCCATTGTATTATAGTGTCCAATATTTTATATTATTTCACCAACAGCCACCCATCTCTGCGACTCTTTTATGCAGCTTGGAACTTCACTAACTTCCTCACATCTGTATTGAAGCAGCCATGTCTAAGCCTCACATCCTCATATTCCCATACCCAGCACAAGGTCACATGCTTCCACTTCTAGATCTCACCCACCAACTAGCCCTCCGATCCTTCACCATCACCATCATCATCACTCCCAAAAACCTCCCAACCCTAGACCCCCTTCTCTCCACCCACCCAACCACCATTCATACTCTCATCCTTCCTTTCCCTTCCCACCCCAATCTCCCTCCCGGCGTCGAAAACGTCAGGGAGCTTGGAAATTCCGGAAACCTCCCCATCATGAGCGCTCTCTCGAAGCTTCGAGAACCCATAGTCCAATGGTTCCAATCCCACCCTTCGCCCCCTCTCGCCATCATCTCCGATTTCTTCCTCGGATGGACCCTTCAGCTTTCCCGCCGTTTGGGTATTCCTAGAATCGCGTTTTACTCCTCCGGCGCTCTCTTGACCGCCGTTTGCAATTCCGGCTGGCTGAATGGTGGGGCTATACGGGGTCGAAGAGTGGTGGAGTTCTCTGAAATCCCCGGGGCGCCGTCGTTTAAGGAGGAGCATCTTCCTTCCATGCTTCGATTTTATAGGGAATCGGATCCGGATTGGGAATTTCTGAAGGAGGGTCAATTGGCGAATATCGCAAGTTGGGGTTTCGTCTTCAATACCTTCCATGCTTTGGAGGGTCCGTACTTGGATTATATCAGGACGACATCGGAGTACCGGCGGGCTTTCGCCGTCGGGCCCTTGAGCTTGATAGGACCCGGCAACAATCACATCGATCGGGTCGACCCGTACCCGAGTGGGAACCACGACTATGGTGTGTTCAAATGGCTTGATGGGTGCCCAGATGGTTCCGTGGTGTACATATGCTTTGGGAGTCAGAAGTTTCTCAATAGAGAGCAAATGGAGGCCTTGGCAGTCGGGTTGGAGAGATCTGATACCCGATTCATATGGGTCGTGAAAGTGGGTATTGCCCAACAAACAGAGGAAGGATACGGGGTTGTCCCAGATGGGTTTGAGGATCGAGTGTCGGGTCGGGGCATAGTGATAAAAAATTGGGTGCCCCAAGTGGCAATACTGAGTCACCGAGCTGTGGGCGGGTTTTTGAGTCATTGTGGGTGGAACTCGGTGTTGGAAGCCATGGTGGCCGGAGTCATGATTTTGGGGTGGCCCATGGAAGCTGATCAATTCGTGAACATGAAGCTGCTAGTGGAGAACAAAGGCGCAGCGGTGAAAGTTTGTGAAGGAACGGATTCAGTACCCGACCCAGATGAATTGGGTCGGGTCATAAAAAACTCAATGAGTGTGGATAGTCCTATAAAAGAAAGAGCAATGAAGTTGAGAGATGAAGCTCATAAGAGTGTGAGTGAAGGAGGAAGGTCTAGTAAGGAGTTGGATGAGCTTGTGGAAGCATTGACAAAATTAGGTGTTAATGAAGTTAAATAAGAATGGGGAGAAACAATTCTACTAGGTAGATAGATATATGAGTAAATTATATTTAGCCTTGAAAAAAATAATTTGTTTCAATTAGTCATTAAAAACTTTTTGATAATTATGTTAATGGATATAGCAAGTTGTATTTTTTAATGATTAAATTTAACATTTATATCTTTAAGTGATTAAATTGTGATAAATTACACATTTCATTAACTAAATTTAATATTTTAATCTTCTAAGAATTAAATTAATACAAACCCCATATTTTAGATAATTTACTCTAGAAATGTTAAAATGATTGTGAGCATTATAGAATTAGTCATTGTTTTCCCTTGAGGGCTAACAAGAACCTTTATTTTCCTCCAATGAATTTTATCAGCTAATAATATTACTCATTGTTTGTCGTTTGATGCATGAAGCTTTAAATGTGATTCAAATGTTTCTTTATTCTTGTTTAATGGAACTTCAGAATTCATTATTATATGAGCAATGCTTTGCACGGTTTACCAATACAGTTACAAGCTTATTACTTCTACTACTAAGTCAATTCAATTTTTTTCAAATGATATTTGGTGTGTAAGAATTTTAAGTTTCAATCTGGAAAGATGTTTCAGTTTGAGCATATCATAAAGTCTCATATTTATTTAGTTTTTAATTCCTATCCCTGTGATAGGTTTTGACAGTAATTTTGGGAATTAAGCCCATGCAATTGTTTATTTTAGATAAATTACACTTTAATGTCCACTAATTTATCTCAATTTCACTTAGTTGAAAATTTTTCAAATGAACCCTGTGTTGATGACCCCTTGTGCTTTCCTTCCATGAAAAATTCATACAATCATACATGTGACTTGTACATGGGTATGAATTTTGGATTTTTTTTTTTTTCATTTTTGTCTTCAAAACTCAAGTTTAGACCTAAATCCTTCACTTTTTTTTTGTTTACAAAGTATTGGATCAAATCAAATAAAGCATTTTCTTTCACCCAAAAAATTAAACTGCATAAAATCTAATTCAACCCAAAAATATCTAGATCTAAACATTTTAAAAAAATGACCGGGCAAAAAAATCGTCCAATTATTATTTTATTTTTTCACATTCTTGTAATGTTGACTAAATTAAACGAATGAAATTGGTCATATGATTCTTAGACAAATATAAATGCCAATTTATTGTTAGGTCTTCCACAAATTAAAAGAGTCACCATCATAAAACATTAAATAGATACAAAATAAGTCACTAAAGCATTTGTCCAATTTCATTTTAAAAAAAAACGAGTCACTATCATAAAACATTAAATAGATACAAAATAAGTCACTAAAATCTCCCAACCACCAAAGAAGTCACTATAACATTTCTAAATATCTTCTCCTCTGTACAGTTTAGTTCTATATATTATCACAAACTTCCAGTTTAAATTATTAACTCATGTGTGTGACGAAAGTGCCATTTTTCAATCACACACACACTCACACACCAAAAGCAAACAATTTTGCTTCAAAAGTTCAAGTGCTTCTATTCTCCATACTATACTATCTGCAATTTCCAACCTCACAAATCCCAATTTCTCACTTTACCTCCACCATGTCTAATAAGCCTCACATCCTTGTATTCCCATACCCAGCACAAGGTCACATCCTTGCACTTCTAGATCTAACCCACCAATTAGCCCTCCGATCCTTCACCATCACCATCATCATCACTCCCAAAAACCTCCCAACCCTAAACCCCCTTCTCTCCGCCCACCCAACCTCCATTCATACCCTAATCCTCCCTTTCCCTTCCCACCCCAATGTCCCTCCCGGCGTCGAAAACGTCAGGGAGCTTGGCAATTCCGGAAACGTCCACATCATTAGCGCCCTCTCGAAGCTTCGAGAACCCATAGTCCGATGGTTCGAATCCCACCCTTCGCCCCCCGTGGCCATCATCTCCGACTTCTTCCTCGGATGGACCCTCCAGCTTTCCCACCGCTTGGGTATTCCCAGGATCGCGTTTCACTCCACCTCCGCGTTCTTGACCGCCGTTCTCGATGTTGTCTGGGAGAATCTTGAGGCCGTGCGGGGTCGGAGAGTGGTGGAATTCTCTGGAATTCCCGGCGCGCCGTCGTTTAAGGAGGAGCATCTTCCTTCTATTTTTCGTCGCTATAGGGAATCGGATCCCGATTGGGAGATTGTGAGGGAGAGTCAATTGGCGAATTCCAAGAGTTGGGGTTGTGTTCTAAATACCTTCCACGCTTTGGAGGGTCCGTATTTGGATTATACGACCAAGACCAAATCGGAGCACCGGCGGGTTTTCGTTGTCGGACCCTTGAGCTTGTTGGGTCTCGAAAATGGCGTCAATCTCAATAGGAGCCACAGTGTGTTGAATTGGCTCGATGAGTGCCCGGATGGTTCTGTGGTGTACATATGCTTCGGGAGTCAGAAACTTCTCAGTAGAGAGCAAATGGAGGCCTTGGCAATCGGGTTGGAGAGATCGGATACCCGATTCATATGGGTTGTGAAAGTGGGTACTAACCAACAAACAGAGGAAGGGTATGGGGTTGTTCCAGACGGGTTTGAGGATCGGGTTTCAGGTCGGGGCGTAGTGATAAAAGGCTGGGTGCCTCAAGCGGCGATACTGAGTCATGGAGCCGTGGGCGGGTTTCTTAGTCATTGTGGGTGGAACTCAGTATCGGAAGCTTTGGTAGCTGGAGTCATGATTTTGGGGTGGCCCATGGAGGCTGATCAATTCGTGAACGCCAAGTTGCTGGTGGAGGATAAGGGCGCTGCGGTGAGAGTTTGTGAGGGAGCGGATTCAATACCCGACCCGGATGAATTGGGTCGGGTAATAAGGAAGTCAATGAGTATGGATAGTCCTGAAAAAAGGAGAGCCATGGAGTTAAGAGATGAAGCTCTCAAGAGTGTGAGTGAAGGAGGAAGTTCTTTTAAAGAGTTGGATGAATTTGTGGAAACCTTGAGTAAATTAGGTGTTAATGAAGTTAAATAAATGAGGAAATACAATTGTACGAAGTAGATATAAGTTATTGTTACTTGTGAGCCTAAAAAAATTTGAACCATATTTAGTGACAGTAATTCTGGGAATTAGGACATTGTTCCCCAATAGAGAAATGATGATGTTTCATTTTAATTTTGTGAGTTCATCAACTTTTAGGTGGTGTTTAGTATCTTGTGAGTGTTTTAGTGGGAAGTGAAAGTAGAAGTGAAAATAAGTGATAAAAAGTATGTTTGGCATGCAGGAAAATGAGAGTGAAATGTAAAAGTAATATTGTTTGGTATGATGGGAAAAAAATAAAAAAATAAAATACTTTTTTTACCCTTACATTTTTAAAAATCATAAATTTTTGAGGGTAAAGTACGCTTGTTGCCCCCAAACTTTGCTGTAATGTTCATTCCTGCCCCCAAACTTTCAATTTTGTTCATGCTTGCCCTTTTTGCTAACACCGTTAACTTGCTTGACGAAATTTGCTGACGTGGACGATGAATGTGGATCTCTTTTACCACGTCATTGTCCAACTCACATTTAACTTTTTACTTTTATTAAAAAAAATTAACATAATCCAAATAAAAAAAACCAAACTTTTACCGTAAAATATTTTTTTATTTGGATTAGATTAATTTTTTTAATAAAAGTAAAAAGTTAAATGTGAGGTGGAAATGACGTGGCAAAAGAAATACAAATTCATCGTCCATGTCAGCAAATTATGTCAAACAAGTTAACGGTGTTAGCAAAAAGGGTAGGCATGAACAAAATTGGAAATTTAGGGATAGGCATGAACCAAAAAAAAGTTTAGAGATAAGAATAAACATTACAACAAAATTTGAAGACAAGACTTCTTTACCCATTTTTTAAAAACATTTTAATCTTTACCACTATTGGCATTCCCTTCACCTTGCATTAATCATATCTCATAAATTAAATAATGCAGTTTCCATTTCTGAAATACTATATAATTTTGTCAGTCATCAAGAGTCCCATCTGCATCTGGAAGGGTCCTATCCTATTAAATGAGCAACAATTTATGTTGGCTTCCAAGTTTCAATGCAGGTGATGTTATTTTTTTTAATTTTATAAAAAATTATTTACTTAATCATTCTTCTTAATTAGTCTGAAAGTTGTAGATTTTGCCATGGCAACAAATTATTATTTTGATTTGTTTACATTTAAACCAAAAATAATAATAATAATAATAAATAGTAATTAGTAACGTATCCTATGAAAAGGTGACGATGCTGCCACGTCCTTCAGTTACATACACAATTACACATGATGCTATCAAACAAAATCCTTCCATACTCTGAAGTTGTACACTTCCCCTGCTTGTATTCTCCATTTCCATTCTATCTCCAATTTCTAACCTCACAATTTCTCTCTTATCTCTACCTCTATGTCTCACTCTAAGCCTCACATCCTGGTATTCCCATACCCAGCACAAGGTCACATCCTTCCACTTCTCGATCTCACCCACCAATTAGCCCTCCGATCCTTCACCATCACTATCATCATCACTCCCAAAAACCTCCCAACCCTAAACCCCCTTCTCTCCGCCCACCCAACCTCCATCCATACCCTAATCCTCCCTTTTCCTTCCCACCCCAAAGTCCCTCCCGGCGTCGAAAACGTCAGGGAGCTTGGAAATTCCGGAAACGCCCTCATCATGAGCGCTCTCTCCAAGCTTCTAGACCCCATCGTTGAATGGTTCCAATCCCACCCTTCGCCCCCCGTGGCCTTCATCTCCGACTTCTTCCTCGGTTGGACCCTCCGCCTTTCCCGCCGTCTCGGTATTCCGATAATCGCGTTTTACTCCTCCGGCGCGTTTGTGACCGCCGTTAACAACTTCTGCTGGCAGACTCCGGAGGTTGTGCGGGGTCGGAGCGTGGTGGAATTCTCTGAAATTCCCGGAACGCCGTCGTTTAAGGAGGAGCATCTCCCTTCCAATTTTCGTCATTATAGGGAATCGGATCCCGATTGGGAGATTGTGAAGGAGAGCTATCTGGCGAATATCGCGAGTTGGGGTTGCGTTTTCAATTCCTTCCACGCTCTGGAGGGTCCGTATTTGGGTTACATAAGGAGGAAATCGGAGCACGCGCGGGTTTTCGCGGTTGGTCCTCTGAGCTTGATTGGACCCGGGAATGGCGTCGATCGGGTCAACCCGTACCCGAGTGAGGATCACAGTGTGTTCCGCTGGCTCGATCATTGTCCTAATGAGTCCGTATTGTATGTTTGCTTCGGGAGTCAGACGCTTCTCAAGAGAGAGCAAATGGAGGCTTTGGCAATCGGGTTGGAGAGATCCAATACCCGATTCATATGGGCCGTGAAAGCGGGTACTACCCAACAAACAGGGGAAGGATATGGGGTTGTCCCGGACGGGTTTGAGGATCGGGTTTCGGGTCGTGGCTTAGTGCTAAAGGGTTGGGTTCCCCAAGTGGCCATACTAAGTCATGGAGCCATTGGTGGGTTTTTGAGTCATTGTGGGTGGAACTCGGTGTTGGAAGCTTTGGTGGCCGGAGTCATGATTGTAGGGTGGCCCATGACGGCGGATCAATTCGTGAATGCGAAGCTATTAATAGAGGATAAGGGCGTTGCCGTGGGAGTTTGCGAGGGATCTGAATCGATACCCGACCCGAATAAATTGGGTCAAGTTATAAAGGAGTCCATGAGGGTGAATAGTCCTCAAAAGGGAAAAGCAAAGGAGATGAGAGATGAGGCCCTTAAAAGTGTGAGTGATGTGGGAAAGTCTTCTGAAGAGTTGGATGCATTTGTGGATGTATTAGCTAAATTAGGTGTTAATGAAGTTAAATAAGAATAAGTGAAAAAAGTTGTATGAGTATATAATTAGGTCTATAATAATATGTGAAAGAATGTTCTTATACATCAATAATAAACTAACAATGTTTTGGAATTACGACTTAATTATAACAACACTAGTACAATTTCCTCCTCAATTTTTGTATTGCATCGTTTTGTGTTGATCCCAATCTGCAATTTTTTTCAGTTTTCCGCTATAATTTGTCAATGTTATATAGTCATTTTTAAATGCTTTTATATTTATATAGTTGTATTTCATGAGTGCTTGCGAATATGGTACGGATCAAATGTGTTGCCATTAATTTTATTTTAAATTGTCGTAGATTTAAATTGATCTTTATCAAATGTGTATTTCAAATAAGTTTTTCTTTACTATGGATTTACACAAGTTTTTCATACCCTTTGATGATTGATGGACTTCAAATGTGGGCTTGCCCAATCCATTCCAAAACAAAAATTTTGTGTTGCCTAATACCCAATCTGGGCTAATCTGCCAAACCCAAAAAGGTCCCAATACTGAAAGTAATGGGATCTAACTCTAGGGGCACGACCCTCAAAAAAAAAAAAACTCTAGGCACATTTGGTTGCCTGTTATAATTGACGTAATCCATCTTGTAATTCAACATTCTCTTCAACATTCTTCCTATCAAACATATCTTACTTTTTATAATATGATGAAATTATATTTTTGTCCTCACTCTTTTACCCAATTTTATTCCGGAGAAAACTTGTGTCCATTTCCTCCATTTCCCCAATATAATTATGACACGTGGCAAAAAGTGTTTAAATGACCAATCACAGTAGAGAGAGAATATAGAAGACCACCTTTTATATGACCAATCATAGAAGAAAGAGAGTGTAAATACAATATATGATTGGTGAAAATGGAGGAAATGGACATAAGTTTTTTCCTTTTATTTCATTCTCACTTTTAATATAAAGATAAAATGACCATTTTATCCACTTTTATTCCATTCACATCACATTCATATTACTATTCTCTTTCTCATTATATCCAACACTCACGTAACCAGACGTGCCCTAGTTGTGTTACTCTCTACAATAATCCATTACAGTTAGGATTTTTTTTTTATAGCAGTAGCGAGAGGGTAGGCACTTTAAAGTTTAAAACTTCTTAAAAATAATTTGTGTTGAAAACTAAATAAACTAGTTCATTTATTGCTCTTAAATATATTGATATACGTACGCTTACTCTTAATTTTCTTGTTGACTTTATTTAGTTATTATAATTGTTAAAGTAATTATTATCAAAGACTAAATTTAAGTAAGGTTTTGTATATATATATATATTCTTGTTAGAAATTTTTTAATACAAAAAGTTAAAGAAGATACGTGATAATAAAAAGTTTATACATAACTAATTAGAGAGAAAATATAAAAATTTATATTTTATATGATCAATGATAAAAAAAAAATTAAAGATCCTTATACTAAATATATAAAAAATTGTGCGTAATTTTTTTTTAGACAGAGTATCCACCAAATCAACAGAGTGACTAATTCTTTCGCTGAATTATAAGTATTTCAAAGAATAAGACAGTTAATCCAAAATTTTTAAAACTAATCCATATCCAAAGTCCTAAAAAAAAAATCCATATTCAAAGTTAAAAATCAAATTCTTAAAGGGTTGGTAAAATGATTAATTTCACCCACCTGAGTCGGTGGAATTAATGCCGTGTGATTCCTGGTATGGAATTAATGCTTGCAACAATTACACACCATTATATTTTGAAGCTACCTGTACTATAATATAGGGTTGGAATCACCTAAAATAAAAAGAGGGGATAAAAACTATTTGTAATACTTTTTGTTAATATTAATAAAAACTTACGTTAATAAAAATTTATCTTGAATGAATTTGGGACCAACTGATTGAATAGATATATTAAAGTTCAGTACTATTAAACATCTATTCGAAAAAGAGAAAGGTGATATTACAAAATATTAAGAAAATATTATATATTATTTTGTTCTCTGAAAAATGATTTAATTAACTATTCAATTGAAGACTTAATACATTAGTGTGATTTGAGCTATAATGCTATTTTGTTGATCATGGATGGTGTCATAGGCTTTCTTATTTACAACCACAAGTACATATATAACTCACAATGTTTGGTATACTCCCATATGAAAGGAAGGAAAGCAAAATTTTGGATCTAAAAAATTTATATTATTTGATATAATTTACATTTGAAACAAAACACTGTTCATCATTTAACTTTTTTTTTTACTTTGACTGAAGGAGAAATGTCGAAAATATCCCTCCTAATACTCTCTCTTTTTACTTTTCCACCTACAAAAAAATATTTAAAATATTTTAATTATAAAGTAATAGGATTTTAATCTTTTTCAATACTTTACTTTACAAAATTTACATCATATTTTTACATATCAAAGACATTTTTTTAATGCATTTATTAGGGTTGCCACGCAGGTTACGTGCATGAATTTGCTCCTTTTGAAATTTTTAGGTTACGTATGTATTTTATTTTAAAGAAAATTTAGGTAGGACAAAGACAATACCTTATTAGGGTTGGAACAATATCCTATTAGGGTTGGAAAACCTTACCATTTTTTTGATGATTTACGAAAAAAATATTTATATATCACCTTTCAATAAATTTTTTAACAGCACTTAAAAATTTTGAATGTTCATCCTTATAAAATATTTAAGTATATCCAAATCTTAGTTTAATTAACTGTATCACTCCTAATATTTAGATTTGCATTCGTTTATAATAATAGGCAGCAATATTATATATAGTTAATTAACTTGAGTATATATTATATTTAAATTCATCATATATTAAGAAAAAAAATGTGAGATGTATTCATAATTGACATTAACAAAAAGTTAAATTTTATATTGTGTGACGAATTTATATAAAATAAAACGGACTCAACTTCCATATAAAACATATATATATTTCTATAAGGTTAAAGTACTATTTTGGTCCTCAATGTTTGCATAAAGTTTAACGCTGGTCCTCAATGTTTAAAAAGTTTAATGTTGGTCCTCAAAGTTTTATTTTTTGGTTGATTTTGGTCATCGAGCGTAACACTGTTAACTTTTTACCGTTAAATGATGACGTGTCATGTTTATGTGGCACACCCTCTCTTCTACGTGTCATATTTTAATGACGTGGCATGATACATCACTGCCACATCATCATCTTCTCTCCTTTATCATCATCATCATCTGGGGTGAAGTGGCAGTGATGTGTCATGCCACATCATTAAAATATGACACGTAGAAGAGAGGGTGTGCCACATAAACATGCCACGTCATCATTTAATGGCAAAAAGTAGTTGACGGTGTTACGCTCGATAACCAAAATCGACCAAAAGATAAAACTTTAAGGATCAACATTAAATTTCATGCAAAAATTAAGGACCAAAATAATACTTTAGCCCTTTCTATAATGTTTCACTAGCATCCAAATTAAAAAGCTGCCTCTCTTTTGCTGTTCCTATATATATGTACACCTTGGAACTTCATCTCTTCAATATCTCCAAACATATATATATATATATATATATTGATTGAAGAACGTAACGTAATAAGCATGTGTAATAAGCCTCACATCCTCATATTCCCATACCCAGCACAAGGTCACATGCTTCCACTTCTCGATCTCACCCACCAATTAGCCCTCCGATCCTTCACCATCACCATCCTCATCACTCCCAAAAACCTCCCAACCCTAAACCCCATTCTCTCCACCCACCCAACCACCATTCATACCCTCATCCTTCCTTTCCCTTCCCACCCCAAAGTCCCACGTGGCATCGAAAACGTCAAAGACCTCGGCGCTTCCGGAAACGTCCACGTCATGAGCGCCCTCTCGAAGCTTCGAGAACCCATAGTCCAATGGTTCCAATCCCACCCTTCGCCCCCCGTGGCCATCATCTCCGACTTCTTCCTCGGATGGACCCTTCAGCTTTCCCACTATTTGGGAATTCCTAGGATCGCTTTTTACTCTTCCGGCGCTTTCTTGACCGCCGTTAGTAACTTCTGTTGGAAGACTCGTGAGCCCTTACGGGGTCGGGGGGTGGTGGAGTGCTCCGAGATTCCCGGAACGCCGTCGTTTAAGGAGGAGCATCTTCCTTCCATCTTTCGTTGCTACGAGGAATCCGATCCCGATTGGGAGATTGTGAAAGAGGGTTATTTGACCAATTTACTGAGTTGGGGTTGCGTTTTCAATACCTTCCGTGCTTTGGAGGGTCCCTATTTGGAATATTTGAGGGAAAAATTGAAACTTTCGCGTGTTTTCGCAATTGGTCCCTTGAGCTTGAGAGGACCCGACCCGTACCCGAATGGGAACCCGGGCCACGGTGTGTTCAAATGGCTTGATGGGTGCCCGCACGGGTCGGTGTTGTATATATGTTTCGGTAGTCAGAAGCTTCTCAAGAGAGAGCAAATGGAGGCATTGGCGGGTGGGTTGGAGAGATCCGATACTCGGTTTATATGGGTCGTGAAAGTGGGTACGGCCCAGCAAACTAAGGAAGGATATGGGGTTGTTCCGGATGGGTTTGAGGGACGGGTTTCGGGTCGGGGCTTGGTGATAAAGGGTTGGGTGCCCCAAGTGGCGATACTGGGTCATTGCGCGGTGGGTGGGTTTTTGAGTCATTGTGGGTGGAATTCTGTGTTGGAAGCGATGGTGGCCGGAGTCATGGTTTTAGGATGGCCTATGGAGGCCGACCAGTTTGTGAACGCGAGACTATTGGTGGAGGATAAGGGCGTTGCGGTGAGAGTTTGCGAGGGAGCGGATTCGGTACCCAACCCAGATGAGTTGGGTCGGGTTATACAGAAATCGATGACTATGGATAATCCTAAAAAGGAAAGGGCAAAGAAGATGAGAGATGAAGCCCTTAAGAGTGTGAGTGAAGTGGGAGAATCCTCCAAAGAGTTGGATGAGCTTGTGGAAGTATTGTCTAAGGGCACTATTGGTTAAACATTCAAAATTTATTGCCTAATTTGTAATGATTTTAGTTCTAGCTAATTTAGTTGAAAAATAATTTAACAATTTATGATTGGTTAATTTGAATAAGAAAATACATTTCATTATCAAGTTACTAAAATAAGCAAATTTCTAGAAAAAGGGTTTAGGAAAATGATAAAAGTAATTTAGTAAATATAAAAGGGTGTTGTACGTTATCCCAAAATATATAATTTTTAAGTTATAGCCTATGTTTGGTTCAAATTTTTTGTGGAATTGAAATTGGAATTGGAGTTGGAATTGGAATTGGAATTGGTAAGATGGAATTGGAATTGAATTATTTGAATTGAAAAGTGTGTTTGGTATGAAAAAATAGAATTGAAAGTTTGAATTGAAAGTAAGGTAAAAAGACTAAAATGCCCTTAATTAAATATTAATTTAAAAAATAATAATTTTACAACGATAAAAAAAAAGGAAAGAAAGAGATCACTTGCCATTACTCCTCTCAAGTCCCAACCCTCCCAAGTCCCAACCAGATACCCCATCTTCAGCCATTACTCTTCCCACCCATTTTTCCATCTTCAACCATTACTCTCCCTGCTTCACCGTGCCATTACTCCTCTCAAGTCTGCTTCACCGTGTTGCTCTCTGCTTCACTGTGCTCCTCCACCATGCTGGTCCAGCGTCGTCTTCATCTCGCTGCTCGATCTCTTGTCTGCGTTTGACAGGTACAATGGCTTGTTGTTCTTGAGCTTATTTTTCAGATCTGAGATTTTCTTAACAAATTTTTCAGATTTACGCTCTCTTTTTCGCTACTGTGTTTGCCATTTTCTTGCCAAATCTAGTTTTCCATTTTCTTGCCAGATCCGATTTTCCAGATCTGTTGTTTTTTTTCTTTGAGTGATTTCTCATGATTCTTCAATACTGATAAGTCATTCATTTCTTCTTAATTGATTTCTCTCTTCTCTCTTCAATTCTCAATTTCATTCTTTTGGATACTTTGAGTCTTAACACCATCAATCTATTTTAATATCTTGATTTTTCAGTGGGCACAGGAGGTTCTTTTCCTTAGTGGGGTTATTTTTGTGGCATGACAAATTGCATTAGAATATGGTTGTTAACTTGTGATAAGGTCTTTCTAATTATTCCTTTTTGTTTGCAGTGTTTTGGCGACGAGCAGAACAGAGAGAAACGAGATGCACAAGCATGTGAAAGACGTGGCAGAAGGAATGAGGGCAAAATAGTCTTTTACTTGCCAATTCCACAAAATGCAGTCCAATTCCATGAAAAAATCATGGAATTCTCGGTGGCCTCTCTTAGCCTTAAGCATGGAATTGTCTCAATTCCAAAGAATTGAATTCTAATGTACAGTAAACCAACCAAACTAAAGAATTTCTTGATAAATGTGCAATTCCAATTCCTATCTTAATTCTATGGTGAAGCAAACGTAGCCATAGTCTTCATCAGTTAGTTAGAATTAGATTCTCTAAGATCTTATTTTCTAAAAATTGTTTCTATTATCACTTTTAAAATTGTTTTCCTATAACTTTATAATTATATGGATCAATTATTTAAAGAGTGAATTTATTTTTTGGTTCTTGAAATTAAAAATTTGTAAAATTAAAAGCTGGGAAAAATGCTTTCCACCACACTATTTTTTTTCTCATTCGCATGCCCTCAAATTTCTTTGTGACAACTAAAGCTACGTTTGGAAATGGTGGGGCTCACCGGGCTCCACTTACTTTTTTACTTTTTCATTTCCATCAACTTTAAAAAAAAAAGAAAAAAAATACAAAATACCTATTATACCCCTCTGATTTGACATGATTTGACATAATTATAACCTTCTTTTCTTTTTATTATTTTAATATATGGGGTAAAATAGTCATTTTAATACATTTCCTTTCCATTTCCATTACTAAACTTTTACTACTAAATACAGAAAACGCATTCCATTTCCGTTTCCGTTTCTGTTTCCATTTCTATTTCTACATAAAGAACGTACCCTAAACAAATAATGGTATTCCATGGATCATTTTGTTCCATCCCCAGTCTGGTATTGTTTGATAGTGCCACTTTGATTTGACTATATGGGCTTGCACATTCTAGTCCAAAAATATGCAGTTGCCAAATACCCAACTGGACTAGTCCATTTGGATCCAGATTACCAAAATAGGCCCAAACGCCCAATACTAAAAAAAATAAAACACAAAAGTTATTTATTCAACTCAAAAACCCTATTTGCAATGGTATCTAACTCTAGCTCTTCTTCCTCTCTACAATAATCCATTACACTAGGACTAGACTTCAGAATTTGTTTTAATCATCAATTTCTGCAATAAAAATATTATGTAGTGCTGAGCTGTAAAAAGTATCTATTCTTTTTTTCATATTAATAATAAAGACATAAAAAACAGTATATAATTTTCTTCCTTGCGATTATATATGCTCCTTTAGAGTTTAGACAAGCTATGGCAGTATATATTATCAAATGTAATTTTGATATTGTCTGTTGATTATATATATTTTAATATTTTGAGTATTAATGAATAATGAAAAACTAAATCATATATAAGAGTGCACCTTTAAGATTTACTTACGTACGAGCAAATCTGGAATATATTTTTTGATAATATAAAAAAAATTTAAAAATATTATTGGATGAGAGTAAGCAAATTTGGGAGAGAGAGAGAGAGACAAGTTGCAGAGTGTGTCATTGCATCACCCAACTTGCAAATATGTCCAACATTACATACACACATAACACATTTCAATAAATTTAATTGTTTTTTAATAAAATCAAACCGAAAGACAAAAGCAGTACTAATAATAGCCACACACACACACACACATATATTTCAATCATTTAATCTATAATCTAACAAATAAAAACTATGATCTTTCACATAAACATAGTGCGCTTATTTAATTTGACATACTGTCGCATAATTATATAATAAGTTAAGAACAATAAAAATGATTCAATATGAATATGAACATATATATATATATGATATGATGTCACACAGTCACAAATTCTAGATCATCCACAACCACAAAACTCAAGGCCAAAGAAAATTTGGACAACAAGTGTGTACAATACTGAAAAGAAAAGGAGAAAAATACACATAAATAGATTACATATGTAGGTCTCACTTGATGAGAATCTTACCCTTATTTTTTTTATTTTTCAGTGCTATATATACAACATTAAATCCATTGTTCTCGAAAATTCCACGTATGAACAAAGAAAATTACTGTAGTATATGCAGTATTATAGATAATATAATTTTGCAGGGTTTGGGCCATGCATGGACACTCATATATAGATTATAGATAGGTAAATGGGCCGGAGTTTGTTTGCTTGCTTTATTTTTTTTAATTCGTTTTTTTATTAGTTTTGAACATTTTTCGGCCAATATTAGTTTGAACTTTGAAGTATTATATATACATATTAAATTAGGGAACACAATACTTAACGTTTTATCTAAAATTATCTGATATACATTAATATTCCTCACTAACAATATATATATATATATATTCAAAGGTTCATTTTGGTCCTCTATGTTTTATCCAAGTTATAAATTAGTCATTTATGTTTCAAATGTTTTAAATTAGTCTTTTATGTTGCACAGAAGTTCCAAATTGGTCCTTCCGTCAATTTCTTAAGTTAATTGCTAATGTAGCGTACTGACGTGTCCATTTAAGTTGACGTGGCATAACACGTCAGCTTAAATGGACACGTAGGAGAGATGATATGTCCACCTCAGCACTTAACGGAAGAAATGAACGAAAGGACTAATTTGAAACTTTTGAAACATAAAAGACTAATTTAGAATTTGAGTGAAACATAGAGAGCCAAAATGGACATTTGACCATATATATATATATATATATATATATACTTTCACTTTTAATATATATGTATATATATATATATATATATATATATATATATATATATATATATATGTGTGTGTGTGTGTGTGTGTGTGTATATATTTGTGAAATACAAGCATTGCATTTGTCTTTGATCTTGACCCTCACATCTAATCTGGAATTATTATTTCTTTTCCTTTTTGTGAGTGATTCGATCACATCAAAAGAATGATATGTTGGGTTACTTTCATACTCTAACTCACATGCATATGTACACCTGTGCTGTATATATACTTCCCTTTGTTTACAGAAAAGCACACATATATCTCTCTATGTTAGATTTGGATAAATACCTTGCTTTATTTCACCCTTTTAACTTAGGGTACGCTTGGTATAAATGCACAGATGTAAAGTACTGTAAAGAAAGTACTGTAGAATAAAAGAAATTACTGTAGAGAAAAATGAGGAGAGAGATAGAGAGAAAAATTAGGAAAGAGAAAAAGTATAATAAAAAGTGTGTTTGATATGTATAAAATATGATGTAAAATTTTTTTGGGAATCGTGAAACACCAAAATTGTACTGTTTGGATTTTACACCAAACATACCCTTAGTCAAGAGATCATGGCTTATCAATTCATGCATCAAACAAAAAGACATCAAAACCTGGAATGGAATCATATATATATATATATATATATATCACTTTGCTTGTTAATGAATTATATATTCTATAGAGATTTGCGGATGATTAATTTTTTGTCTGTCGGGCTGAAGATACATTGGGAAATCAAAATATATATATATATATATATATATATATATATATGGGAATGAATTTAGTATAGTTTCATTAGAAGAAGAAATAAAAAAGTATTATATGCAGCTGTCTCATGTTCAACATATATATTAGATTTATTTATTTATTAGCTAGTTAGATAGCGTTAACAATTAATTAAGAAGATACTAAGAATAATTTTCGTGAATACAAATAATTAATTAGTTAAAGATGATAACTAAAAAACTGAGACAAAAACATCATACTGCAAATAAGTCAAGAATTCGTTTGTCTTTTTCCCATTCTATATCTTCAACTCTAATCAATTACTATTAGTTTATGTGTGTGTTGTGCCATCTATTTTATAAACACTAATTTTATCTTGAGATCTCATATTTTGCCCAGTTGAAGAAACTTAGAATGTTAACTACAAGAGAAGATTAATTAGAGTTGCAAGTATTTTATTTTCTTGCAACATCTCAGGTTCGAGTCTTATATATGAACATAAAAAAATTCGGTTAAAAAACCTAGCTATACTATTGTTATGGTGGGTCTTAGCCTTAGGTAACTAGTTCCAGTTAATAAGATTAGTTAGAGGCTTTTGAATTACTTTTTATATCCCTAAATTTTATATTAATTTTTAATTTTAATCCTAAAATTTCGTTCTAATACCTTACATCGTCCAAATTACTAATGACAAAAAATAATATAACATTATACATATAATATTAATATTAATTCATCACTCAATTTCGTCGGGTTGATAAAACCGTGGCCAAAAACTTTACAATCACTTTGCTTTGAGATGTTGATTAATTAATTAAGGAGGCAATGAGACAAGTCTGAATCCCACTCTTTCTCTGTCTTTTAATTTGCTCTCTCTCACAATGAATCATTGTATCTTGAATCGCAAACCATGAAAAAGCTTAATTTAATTCACATAAGGCTAATTTAGGGAGCCTCAAAATGAAAATATATATAATATACAGAAAACTTAGCTATAGATCAGGCTGCCACTTCATCCAATTAGTAACTTTACTATATCCATAATCTATGAGAATACAACATCTTAACAAATATTTTCTGTGTTATAAGTTCATATATATATATATATATATATATATATATATATATATATATATATATATATATATATATATATATATATAACTCTGACATGATGATGATAATCACAGTCAAAAAAAGAAGATAATCTAAGATGTAAAATCATGGCCGGCCCACAATTGTTGTTGGAACTTACATGATCATTGATTAAGACTTCCACCAAATCTCTATGTTTATCCTCTTTAATTTCCAGCTAACTTGTATATAATATATATGATTGTTTTATTGTTGACAGTGACTTCCAAAACCCCACAAGATATAGGATAGCACCTTGTTTTAATTAAACACATTTTGTTAATTACTCACACGACCTCAAGTTTTGCAAATTTTTCTTAAAGTAATCATACATTAAGTTTTGATTAAAAAAAATTGATATTTGTAACCACAAGACCTAGTGCAATTGCTATCAATTCCTGGGAGTGTGTATTATGAGAGTTTTGTGGTCAGTACTAAAATTCTCTTTTAAAAAACCTATAGAGTGAGAGGACTAGTCATTACTATCGATAATGAATATCTTGGAGTCTTGAACTAAAAAAAAGGAGCATTTTCAGAAATTGCGTAGAAAAGAAAGCAAATACAAGGAATGCAGAGAGGGAGAGAGAAGAGGCTTCAAATGCACTTTCCATACATAAGTCAATAAAAAACAGAGAGAACAAAAATTACAAGTGAGCTAAAATTTTGCATACTTGAAAATTTTGTAGAATGGAACCCCTTTATAATTGATAGAGGTACTAATGTGGTCTAAGAGAGATCGGACACCTTAACAAGTTGATCGTTCGTGTAAGTGCAAAGTACCAAACGACTATAATGGGCCCGTTTGATTGAAAGAATTTAGAACGTAATTTTGACTGTAATTTAATATTTTTTTTAACATATTAAATATATTTTACTTTTTATAATGTGATAAAATTATATTTTTGTCCTTGTTTTTTACTCAATTTTTACTTTTAATATAAGAGTAAAATAGTCATTTTATCAATTTTTATTTCATTCATATCATAATCATATGACATTTCCATTCCCTCCTATACTCACATTCTCATTATCATTCCCCATCTCTATTCCCTCAAACATTCTTGTTATAACCAAACGAGCCCTAAGTAATTAAACGAAAGAGATTGCTAGGCATGATCAATCAAATTATGATTTATCAGTATTGTTTTAATTTTTTTGTCTTAACCAAAATATCTATCATAATAGATCTGCTAGTTGATTTCTTAGGTTTCGGACCAATTGTTGGGTGTAATCCTCCCAACAAATAGGACTCTATTCACATCTTTATAGGAATCAAACTTAAGAGACGATTATTAAAGAATATAAACTTTTTATTATATGTCTCACATTGCATTGGGACTACTTTTTTAAATTGTTTTTTGTGCCCGTCCGGTTTTTAAAGCATTGCCTTAACTCGTGTCACACACGGACTATATAGTAAAAAAATCTCTCAACAAAAATGACTGCACTCGCAAGTCTCAAATAATCTCGAGTGTTTTACAACACTCTGTGATTGCATTGAAAGGTAATTAAGAACCAAAAAGGTAAGAGAGTTATGAGCCCGTCAACTTGTTGAAAGGCCAATGAATATATACACATCATTTATGTTTGGTTTTAATAGTTGGTGGGACCATTTCATGAAATGTTGCTTCATTGGTTGTATACATCTTAATTTGTTGCTGTTTCTATGTCAGCATCGGCAACATTTGTATGCTACTCTTGTGTTGCTCTCTTTATTTATCACATAAGACAACACTCTCCTCCATTCCAAAACAAACCTACCTACTTGCAAATATCGAAAACGAAGAACTTGCTTTTCTTTTATCTTCTAAATTTTCTTATCTCATGTATGCGACGGCAGAAAAATAATAAGAATAATAATACAGATATTATCATGTATATGGCAGCCAGTTGTACGTATTGTATACACAGAAGGCGACGTGATGGCATATGTAATACAAGTGTGCCAGAATTGGATGGAAGTGACACAATACAAAAAATAATTCCCTATTTTTGATTTTTCATGATTTAGATGGGACTTTATTATAGATAACTAGTCTTATCAACGTGCTTCAAGATAAGAAAGTGACTCAATGCATCATATTCTTTCTGAAGTTTTACACATTAAAGTTATCTACAAACTATGATTATATTGCTTTATGTATTTTCAAGGTCTTGTCTTTGCTATAATCACAATTATTTACATTATTACATGTACTTCGTACATTTGTCAAACTTGTCATTAGACTCTGCTAGCAGTACAAACTGCAATATCCTGATTTTACAAATAACTAGGGACTCTGCCATTTCAGCCAGAGGGATCAAACTAAAGCAAAAGAAGAAGGGTCACAGAATTCATTATATACATAAGTTTCATTAATTTCAAGATTTTATCCTACAGATTATTTATCAGACAAGTCATAAGATGATGCTGGTGGGGAAAAAAGAAAGAAAGGAATGAAATCATAAGATCAAAATACAACCAATTTGGCCTGGCTAGCCGCTTAGCTGATGCCAAGCATATTTACAGAAGTAACTTCACCTACCCTCTCTCCCAAATACAAAGCACTCATTAGAATCTCAAGCAAGAACGAACTATCCTAACATCCCTTCATTCCCAGATAACTAAAATAGCCTTATTCTTCATGAGTCTAAAATCCTCTATCATATATCATCAACGCATGCATTGCTCAACTTCAAAACTGGCATGAAGTACCAAGCCTCTGTCTCTGCCTCTGACCTAAGGTTATGGACTTCCTTTTGGCAAATGCCGGATACAAAAGCTCTTGAAACTTCTCCAGAAACATTGTCCATTCATCCTCACTCATATCGGCTAGCTTCACAAAGCTTACACTTGCAGGAAGCTGTTCATTTGCACTCCTGTGTCCAGATGATGTGTTTGTGATATAGCCATTATCCACTTTTCCTCCCGAGTATTTCTGGGTTTTCTCACCTAACATGGTATTTTTCAGAGACGCAGAAAGTTTTGAAACATTTTGGATTGTTTGAGGGGGAAATGGGACAAAACCTGAGGGATCTTCCCCATCACTTTCCTCCTCTCCTTCTTCAATGCTTTCATCAAGTTTGGAAAGTGGACTGCGACCATGTCCACTCCCAAATCCAAATTGAAAAGTTGATCTGGTTAAAGGATCATCAAATGCCATTTTAGGAGTAAAATCTGACCCGACTTCATCACAGTCTAAATCAAACTGGAATTCCTCATCTCCCATCTCAGTCCTTGGAGATAGTTCCTCCCTCTCTGTAATCATCTTTCTTGCCTCCAAACAAACAACCTCAAGTTCACTGGGCTCCTCCTCACCACTGCGGAATTCCCTAGTCATCATCTCACCAATCTCAGCAAGACATAGACCAAACTCAGCAGCCTCCTTGAGGAAAATGGTGCAGAGTACCAAGACTCTCAGACAAGCCTCTCGAATCATGGGCAGTTCCATCCGAAGCAGCTCACAATCTTGAACTGGATCAAGATTTCTTATGTAATCAAGCTCATCCTCAGAGAACGGGATTGAAGCCTGAGGCCAATGAATCCACTCAAAGTATGGATCCTCCAAAGTTTCTGGTAAGCAAAGCCCGTGATCAATAGGAATGAGCTCCACCTGCCCAAATGTCCCAATGCTGTCAAGTTTTCTCACTAACAAGTTTCCAGCATGTCTGTCAGTGTTGAGAATCCTAATGTCTAATATCCCTATACGATGCACATCAGCAACTGGGAAGCTAGATGTCCCATGATCACTGGCATCAAAGTCATGAGGTATGAACTGCTGGAAAGATGCGATCTTGCTGACCAACCTCTTCCTCCGAAAATTGGTTCCACTGACTCCATCATTGACATTGAAGATTGAGTGAGTAATCTTCACTAAGGCAGTTGGAGGCACATTTGCAAAATGATCATAGTCAAGCAGATAAGCTGCAACTTCCCTGAACCCTGTCTCCCCTACCCGCACAGAGCGTTTCAAACCTGGCTGTCCAAGAGCCTTACCAACAAATCCTTTTGGGTTGTTCGGGGCAAAAGGCTCCTCATCTGTTGGTTTCACTATTGCAACACTCTCACCTATGCTGTTCCGGAAATAGTATGCACCTCCAAGACCACTATGAACAGGTATTGGATCAATCCCCTTCTTAATTGCCTTCACAGTGTCCTTGATCAGTTGTTTCGTTCTATCAAGGCGATTTGACTGCCCCAATATCTCAATAGGACCACTCTTGTCCCTTTGCTGGATATCCCTTCCAGTGGGAGACAAACAAGGAGTGGATGAGCTTCTGTGCATGAGATTCCGGGTCAGGAGAAGGGGAGAATCATTTCGAACAGCACTAAGGTCATTCTTCAAGACAATATCCCCCATTGTCAGTGAGCTCTCTTCTGTTGAGACATTGAGGGCAAGCTGCAACCTTCTCTTCACAGTATGAGCATTATCACTACGATCCAATTCCATGCCAAGGACACTTCCAGTTTCTGTTTGCACAAATACTCGTCTCCTCCCAGCAGGTTGCCTCCCTTCCATTCTGCTATTCCCATGGTACTCCCCGCCATGCGGGCTCCTCATTACTGCCACAGCCATCTGGGTTTGAACAGGGCTGTCCAAATTACGAGACATCAACTGTAGGCAATAGATACGATGGTGGAAGAGAGCTTCTTCCCTCTCCAGAAGTTAACAAACTGGCCAAAGGCAATTCAGTGAGGCCAATGTCGTGTTCCCCAACGACCATTAATCAGAAGGAAGAATTTAATCCCATTTTAAACCCTTGAGTGAAGAAAGTGAAGGACGAACACAGGAATGGAGATAGAAAAAAGATCACGCAAGATGATTGTTACATTGAAGAGGCCATCACGCCCAGCTGGCAAAATATAGAATCTGCACAAATATGGAGATTTAATCAAAATTCAAAGTTCAAACCACGGCCAGTGTTAAGTAATAACCGATAAAATCCGAACATTGAATTCACGTTTAGTTCAATTAATTCAAAGTAAATACATGCAACCATTAATTAACAGCAAAAAACTGATTAAAAAACTTTCGCACCCATGTAATTGCAACTAGATAGTGAACGGATAGATTCATGCTCTTCTGCATAACTAAGCCCTGACAATTATATAAAGTTAAGGAATAATAATGTACACTTCAGTTTTGCATCTAATAGCTAATTAATAAAATGAGCTGTGAACAAAAATTATATGAAACCTCCTCAATAACTTTGTCAAGCATTCAATACTTGACAAAAAAAAAAGAACGTAAGAAACCGCAAAACCTCTAAGGTAATTTCATAACTTCAAGAATCTTGTTAGAGTGGTAAGAAATCTCAAACTATAAACAGATACTGTAAGACCCAAACCTCTATACAAGCCACCATCATTACACTAGCAGAGAGCACCACACAACAGACAGGAGTGACAGCTGATTTGAATATTTGATAAGCGCAAAAAATGTAAACTATCAAAACAATCTCCCTCCAGATTCTTCCGTTTCGGTACGAAATCAAACGAAAATGCAAATACCACATCAGGACATGATTGAGCTGAAGCAGCAAACTCACCGCAATTCAAGATCTGGATATGGAATAGAGAAATTCCAGGAGCTGATGTGGTGTGAAGGAACGAACGAACCCGGTCCGAGTTAGTGGATCGAAGGAGGATGAAATGAACAAATGGTAATAGAATGACTCGTCCGAGTTGACTGGGAGGATTTTGCTGTCCGAGGAACGGCGCAAAAGCTAGCAAACCCTCTCTGTGTCTTTCTTTCTCGCTCTCTCGCTCTCTCGCCCACAGAACGTTCTTTAACCCAATGCTTCAGCCTGGTTAAAATAGCAACTAACCATGGTTAGAATCTGACCGCGCACACACTTATTTACTTTCTCTCTCTCTAACCTCGCGTGGAAGAGTCTAGAACTAGGGATGAGAAGAGAACCGTTGGATCTGAGAGGGGAAGAGAAGATGTAAGCCGTTGGATATTAAGGGGTATGGGGTAGGAGTACGTGGCGATGAGGTATTGGAGAGTACACTGAGTCACCGTGGAGCAGTTAGTGTTAGCGAATGAGAGTGTTTTGGTGTTACAATTTTCAGTGCCCATCTGACCGTTGATTCTGTCACGGCCAATGGATTTCGGTCCCCCGTGGGCCCCACGGGGTACTTTTTGCAGATGGACTGATCGTACGGTGAAGATTGAATCAGGGAATGTTGATCAGATCAGATGCTTTTGCCTTTTTTGGCCCCATTCTCTGATTGATGATGACAAATTTTAGAGGCTAGGTTTAGGGTAAATCAGACGGCAGAGAAAAGGACAAAAGAAGGATCGGACGGTGGAGGTTGATTGTGTCACTATCAAGGAAACTGTGATGCGTGATCTCTATATATAGAAATTGCTTCTTAGTATTGACTAAACTTGAACTGGCAAAAACATAATGGATAATCATGACAACATCAAAACTCATCCATTAAGGAGAGAGGAAATAGGAAATGAAGTTTTATTGATTTTGAAGTTATTGTAATTTACGATAGAGAAAATATTGTTAATTAATTTTTAAAGTGAATACGTTTAATTTTATTAATAAATATTCACATACTAAACTATGTAATTTCACAGTCCTAATCAGTACCTTTCGAGTATTGATTAAACTTTTTTTTATTAGTTATGTGACTGTTTAAAATTTTTTATAAACTTTTCATTAATTTTAAGTGATCGATTAAATAATCTCTCAAACATGATTTTGAAAAATGGACGGATCAATTCAATTAAAAATTTGATGAACTAGTCATTCATTTGATGCAGAAGAATCATAGAACCGATTAACAATAGATAAAATTGGTTTAGAACCAATAAAAAAAGAGAAATAAATAAGAAGAAATAATTAGAGGTCGTTCGATATGAGGAAATAAGTGGGAATGTGAGTTTACTCACTTCTTCATTTTTGTTTGGTACCAAGTAAGAAATGTTCTATAGTGTATGATTCATATCGTGAGATAAAAATTGATATTCGTGTTCACATTGTAAAAATTCTATTCAACATATCAGATTGTAAATTTAAGATTTTTTTATCGAATTTACACTTTAATTAGCCGATGTTTACTATATGCATAATTTGGATGCTTAAAATAAGAAGAGTTAGCCTATAGTGGGTGTCAGTGTGTTCTAAGCTATGGCCTGAGCCAAACCCCATGTTTGTTGATGCAATGAGTGCATATATAATAATAGTCCTAGATTATCTAATATGGATGTATTAAAATGGCAAGGAAATTAAAGAGGGTACAAGACAGAAAATTATTAATTAATTAAGATGATTCGAATTTTAAAAGTATATATATTAAATTAACCATAGAGTAATGGATAAGTACGGGGTTAAGACTATATGAATGTAGTTTGGTAATTTCTTACTTTCTTATTTTGTCCTTAATTAATAATTAAGTTGTAGAGATTCGAATTTTGCTATTTAATTAGTATGAAAAGTATTTTGTAGCCCATCGTTAACTTTTAAATTGAAGACCCACAATAAGAGGAATATAAGTCACTATGTATACACTATCAAAAATGAAAATCCTAGTTTAGATAAAAGGAAAAAAAAAATTAACGAAGGCTGAGTCTAGCAAGTACTTATAATTTTTCACAGCTTATTGAATTCAATTGAATTGTTATTATTGTATTTAATTAATGTCTGACAATGCATCGAATATGCATGAGTTATATTTAAAATACATAATAACATAACAATAAATTATATTTACATGAATTAAATTTTTATATCACTATTCACTGGAATAGTAGAGACGTATCTAAATAGTATTTAAGAAAATACTTTAATTAATGAAAATGAGTTAAAAGAAAAATAAAGGCTTAAATTGAAAAGGCAAAAGGGATAAAAATTAATTTTACCATTTAATAATTAAAATTGTATTAATTATATGAATATGATATATAAATGAAAGCTATTCGGCTATTCCTCCTTAATATCTCGTATTTTTCTGGAAAGAATGAAAGATGTTACTATTTCCTTGATAGGACGAGAATCGCTGTGTGTGGTGGTGTTCCCCATGATGCTTCGGGGAACTTCTTATTCAGCTTTTGTCATCGTATTGGTTCTTGTGATATCCTCTGGGCTGAGTTGAGAGGGATTTTAGATGGCTTGGAGTTGCTTTGGAATAAGGGTTTTCGTAAGGTTGTTATTGAATGTGACTCTGAGGCTGCTTTGGAGTTGGTTGTGAGTGGTATTGCTGAGAACCATCCTTGTTCGAGCCTTGTTCATCAGATTAGGAGTTTGATTAATCGCAATTGGGACCTCGACTTGGTGCATCCCTTTGGGGAAGCCAACAAAGCGGCGGACCATATGGCGAAAATGAGTCATATCCTCTCAGAGGGCCTTCATGTTTTTTGTTACCCTCATGAGGATTTAAGTTCTATTCTCGTTGCGGACCTTTATGGTCCTTTAGTGCATCGCCTCTGTGTTTGTTAGGCTTTTGTAACCTGTCCAGTTCAACAAAAAAAAGTGGGGAATTTTTTTTTTTTTTTTGGTTGGGTCCTTTTCCTTTTTCTAATTGAAAAATTTAAATAGAAAGTGTGACTCGATATATTTACGCAAGATGCAGGCAATTAAATTAATAGTGACTAAAAGACACATAGGATTTGGTAATTGATGGGTTTTAATTTTTAATTTTATACCTTTTCCCTTTTTTTTTACTAAAATAAACTTAATTACAAGTCACATTTACCCTTTTTAACTCACTAAAGTGAAATGAAAATGGTTCTAAAAAAAAGTGAAATGAAAATGGCAAAAGCATCAAAAAATGAGCTAATTAAAACAACTGCACACATGTTTATCGAACATTGAATTTCCTTAATCACTTTTTATAATCTATGTGACTTTTCTTTAATATATATCACTTTTTATAGTTGGCAGGCCAGCTTGTCAAGAAAGGGACCCTAGAATTAATGCAGAATTAAAATCCAATTTATGTCTTCTTATAAATATTTATTTGTATTAAAATAATTAGTTAAATACAAGATAAGTAAAAAAGAAATTTTGTTTTTTATAAAGTAAAAAAGAAAGTTGATAATTAAATACATTTCAATTACAAAGGTAAGAATCATGACTTATTCTGTTTTTCAATTTCAATCTCAATTAAGTTTGAAATGACAATATGGTTTTTTGGTCATTGATTAAGTTAATTTTCGTCGACCACTCACTCTCCAAACGTATAACGATTTTATAAGAAAACATTATTTTAAATAGCACATGACTTAGCTTCCACATAAAATGTTTTAGGTGAGAGTACTTTTTATGTCTCTAAACTTTACACTAAATATATGTTACCACTTATCACCTTAATTACATCCAACTCCCATGAGCTTTCAATTTTAGGAATAGAGCCCTCTCCATAAAGAATTTTGTCTATTTTTAACATAATTTCGTCACATCAACAATTTTTTAGTTAATTAAATAGCATATTGATAATTACAATGTTATTTGAATGAACATAGTAGCAATTTTGATTGAAATTTTTATTGTAAACTAAAAAAGAATGTCATTCAATTAACTAAAAGTAATGTTGTGGCAAGGTGAAATTGTTTTAAAAAAATGAACGAAAATCTTTCATGGAGGATGATTTTTATCCAAAACCATAAATTAATGAGAGTTACATTTGAAAATTATAGGAGTTATTATGCGTTCATGACTTAAAATTTAGGGACATTTTGTATATTTTAAGTAGCATATAGTGTGTGTGTGTGTATATATATAATATAAGCTATTAAATAGAGGTACATGCATGTATATCCATTGCCACCAAATTTGATCTTAGAGATTAGGCTTAGTTAGTGCAATATCATTGTCGTCTATGAATAATTCCTATTCATTACTATAATAATATGGTGTCTAAATTTTGCCAACACAAATTATTAGTTTCTGCATCAGTATGATGTGCAAAATTTTATTTTCAGGGCCACTAGGTGTGATTAATTATCTTTAGTGATCAGCAAGAAATATTTAGTTTTTTTTTTTAAAACTTTTTTTCATTACTATCTTTAATTAGTTGAGTTTTAAAAAGTTTAAAGTTGATGGAAAAAGTCAAAGATTAGTCGAGCTCCGGAGATGCATGCAGCGACCAATATTTTTATATGTTTTGTTAACCAATATCTTTTTAGGGTATTGATTAAAAATTTATTTTAATTAATAAAAATATACAAAATCACTTTTATTAATTGTTCATTAATTTAAAAGTAATAAAAAATATTAATAAGTGTCTTAAAATACTTGTTTCATAAATTTCTTTTTATATTGTTTACCACAAGGTTGTTAAGATTTTAATCTAACAAGTGAGATCTCACAATTTTATGATCTTATTTATAAAAATTGATTTCAATATGAGATAAAATAAAAATATATTTAGATATAGCAATAAGATTACAATTTTATATGTATGATACTATGATCTAACATGTTACATAGCTTACAATCTCATATAAAAAATTTATCATTTTTAAGAAAAAAATTCAAGTATCACACTAATATTACACATTAATAAAATGAATTGTTTTATTTAAGTCATTTTAATGTAAATTGCTCCATAAATATATATTAACATATTTTATGAAAGTTAGCTTATTTTTTGATATATTTGTACTTCTAATTTTTTTTATATTATTATATAAAAAAAAATCTTATGATCTCAATTCAATCTATTTTATGTTTTTTAGATCATATATAAAATTTCCATATTAATAACATTACTTTTGTTTTTTGAGAGAAATAACATTACTGATCCCAATATAGTGTGACGCACCGAATCAGAGCCCAGGGTGAGAAGCAAGAGCAAGAAGATTCCACGTGACTTGAGACACGTGGAAGGTCTATCCTCCTTTTCAGACATGTCGGTGTCATCCCTCACGTCTCTTTTGTCTTGTAGTGCCAAATTTAAAACAAGAAAAGGTTAGTGTACGTGCAGGCTTATCATAAGAATTTACAACACACACTCACCCTCACCTCACCCCACCCATACATATTAATTTGACCATCACTTTTTGGTCAAACCCAATCGTGAAATATTATTTATATATATGCCCACATCCCAATCAAGTCCTTCTATTTTTGTTTAAATTATAAATAAATTATGGGTTTATACTTTTAAGGTAGATGTTAAAAATTTTATATATGACTGTGTATATATATAGTTCATTATAACTTTTTATAAAAAAAAAAATCCATAATTAGAATATATAAGTAAATAAACAAATAGAAACACACATTTGGAATTTAAATTTTTTTTAAAAAAAGTGAGAAGGATTATGTAAGGCACGTCCAAATTTTATTGATTTGAGTGCGAAGGATGAAGGAGGCAGGAGATGGGGGTGAGCTTCATCTTCAACAGTTTTAGATGACAGCCTACATTCATTGTACATCTGTACTCACTACACAGACACACTATAGACGCATGTCTTAGTACTATGGTATTATTGAATTTCATTACATTATTTTAATCATGTAGTGATATTTGTTAATATTAATAAAAACTTACATTTATGACTCACTTTGAATAAATTAGGGACTAACTGATTGTAGGGATGTACTGAAGTTCAGTACTATCGTACCACTGAACATCTATTCATTCTGGATCTGTTATAATAAAGTGTATAAATAGTATAGTCCGAGTGGTTAAAAGAGATTTTTATAGTGCGGACACAACAAATCTCAACTTTTATTTGATGATTTTTATTGTACACTTTTGCACTTTTATTTGATTCGAATTCTCTCTTAAACTTGCACTTCACACACACTTTTGCATTCTTATTAAACTAATTAATTGGGAAGGGTAAAAAAGTATTTTCCCACATCAACTTCAATTGTAATCAACAATTTTCTAGTCTCATATTTGGATTCAAAAGTGTGTTTTGTGTATGAAATTTTTTTGATATGTATTATAAATTTATAATCAAGTTTTGCTAATAAGTGCTTAATTTAAAGATTCATTTCAATTAATGAGAGAGTCTAAAAGATTATTCCTTTTAATTTTTCATTAAATTAAAGACAATACATTTTTTTTAATCAATAAAAAAAATTAAAAAATATCTTAAAACACTCGTTAAATAAACCCTTATAATAAAAGGGAAAGGGTTGAAAGCGACCAAAGCATGTCATATGATTATAGGTGCTCCAAAAATGAATAATTGAAAAGTGATGTTGGGGTCTCTCCAATTCCCAAATTTCCCATTGCGCCCATTTCCGTGGGCTGTGTCGTCTTTCACCGCTTCTGGCCGCCCACTGTATCTTTCTCTTTCTCACTCACCTTATTCTCTTCCATTTATATATGGCAAAAATATTCTACTCTACTATTTAAACTTTCTTTTCATTAATTGAAGAAAAAAAATTTATTGTCTTTAAATTTATAAAATTTTTTTATTGGTTAAAACGTAAAATTAATACTTAAACTATTTTTTATGGTTAGCAAAATCTTATATAGCTTATCAATTAGTTATAATAATTTTAAATATATTTAGCTCTATTTTTAATTTGATCTCTAATATTTATTCAGTTCTAACTTGATTCTTTATGTTTGCAATTATTAGTTTATATCAAGTTGATCTCTAACATTTGATAAGTTTCAATTTAACTTCTTACATTTGCAATTAGTATTAATTATGTTCTTCCGTTATTATATATCCAAATGTTAAAATCACTACTTAACGTAATATTTACATTGACAATTATATTTATTGCTTCGTATACATACTTATATATATATATATTTTTGACAAATTTACATCTCTTCGATCACCTTCCTTCAAACTTTTAAAAATTAAGGCTATAAAAAAAGTTTTTAATATTTTTTTTTCAAAAATAGAATACATTAAATTAATAATTGAAATATAATACAATATAATATATATACATGAAAGGAGATTTTAGTAATTTAGGAATACACTATGACATACATAATTTATTAAAAAAGTCTAAGGATGTTTTGATAAGGAGAAAAGAAGGAAGAAAAAATATCATGTCAATGTGATGTGATGTGTATGAAGTAAAAATGAATAAAAAATAAGGACAAAAATATAATTTTATAACATTACAAAAAATAAAATGTGTTTAGTTGAAATAATATAAAAAAATTACGTATACGATTACGTTAACCAAACATTCAACGAAACTGACCTTAAAGGTGAAGGATCAAATTTTGATTTTTGTCTTTATTATTTAAATAATCTAAATTATAAATTATTGTATCACTGTGACTATGTGTTGGCATTACAAAAAGGGTTATGATTCTTTTGGATTTTGTGAATATTTTAAAAGTAAAACTGTGGATACGTTATAGGCCGGTGTAAGAAAATCAACATTTCAAATCATCCAAATATTCAACTAAATAATTTGTCTCGTCCACCTCTAATTTATATCTTCCTTTTTTTTTTACAGGTTAGAAGATTAATGAGTCATTATAATGTAGCTGTATTTTTTTTATAGGTATTTTTTATTGGATAGAGTCTTGCTTAAACTAGTTGAAATCTTATAATAAGAATAGAGTTCTATCAAAACTTAAAACTTTAACTATAATGTAACTATATATATATAGCATATAATGTGACTATTCTTTATTTAGATGAGGGATAAAAAATATTTCAAAATTATTAGATTAAAATTAAAAATATTCTTATATAATTTCTAAGTGCTCTCGCCAGTTAAAAGTTAAAATTTCTTGCGTACAACGGTGCAGAGATTCCAATTTAAACTATAATTAACGACTTTTTCGGGGCGCCGGAGTGGAAGGATTTTCTTTCTTTTTTTTTTCAACCTGAAATGAAAAGAAAAATGTAAAAAATATTTTTTTTTGCCTTAAAAAAAATGTCAAAGATCGGAGAATCTTCAATCTTGTATTAAAATATTAAACAGATTTATTATACTAATATTTGTTCTCATAGACATCAAAAGAGATTACGGCTATATTTATGTTTGATAGGAGTTTTGTGTGAAGGAGAAAATGAGTGGGGTCTATCTCTGAAATAGTGGATCATACTTAAGGAGGATTTGTCCCATTTCCTCTATAGGATCCGTGTTTAGTCTTTAAAGAAAATTTAAATATAAAATGTCCATTATACTTTTTAATTTAATACAATCATAATTTTTTTTTCTTTTTAATATTTTAATATAAGGGGTGAAGTGATAATTTTAATTCATTTCTATTTCCGTTCTCAAATTTTATGACCAAACACAATAAACTCATTCCCATTTCCTTTCTGCGTACCAAACGTACCTATATGTCACAACGAATGGAGTCCAAATCTAGGTTTGAGGATTAACCATAATGCCAATGTGACTGCTGAATGGATATAAATGGTTAAGGTTGAGCATATAAAACTCTTGTTTTAACTATAGATAAGAATTTAAATTTTTGTGAAGTTATCTAAAATTTCGTTTGACATGCATATCTTTTATGGAATTCAAAGACTAATTAGTTGACTAGTGACAATTGAATAAAATTGTTTACGGTTGTCACAAATAATCAATAATTTAACGCAAAACCCTCACTTTATTCATGCACGAGGTTTAAATTATTTTGAAGCCATTTAAACATAAGAAAATTCTTTGATACTCAAGAGTCAATTGAGGCGAAATTACTTGCAATTTAAACTTTTTTTAAAAAAATTATTTAGATTGAGTCTCTCTTAATTTTTTTAAAGATATTATTGGAGTGTTGTAAGATAATATTTGATAATACTTTCCTCTACCGGCTACTATACTACCATATCCATTAAGAAGTATATGCTAAACCTAAAAAAATTATTTAATTGACATGACCCCTCGTAATTAAAGAAATGATAAATTAGGACATCGGATTTTACAAAATACAAATTGATATTTTATCATCAAATTGTGCTTGTTCTGTATTATCAGAAGAAGTATTTTATTTTATCATTGTTAAAGGTACGTAATACATTATTAATTATTAGATAACTTATATAATTTTTTTTGTCTAGACCAGGATATCCACCGTCGAGCACAGTGACTAATCCCCTTGCTAAATTGTAGGCACCTAAAAGGATGAGATAGCTGGCCCAAGGATTTAAAGCTGCTCCATACCCAAGACAGGGGATCGAACCCCTAACACTTAGTTAAGGATAAGAAGAATAGATAACTTACATAGTTTGATGATATATGTTTGTATATTATGTTATTTGCTATAATAAATTGTCATTACATGATTCTTTCAAAGCTCCACGTGCATGCCTTAACATTTGTCTCTTACACTCGTTGCTAGCCCAAGTCACTCTGTGAAATTTTTTTAAAAAAAAATTAAAGGTTGTTAGTTAATTAAATTGCCACATTAATAAGAAATTAAGGAAGTTTGATGATGATTAAAAACTTGGTTGCAGTGTTGCACGTGTTAGGTATCATGATTTATTATTTAATAAATATGGGTTTTACTTAGGATTTTTTTCTAATTAATTTGATAAAATATTTAGATTTCGAATCTTTTAAAGTTGAGGAATTAAATAACATAACATATTTCTCTAAATTAAAATAAAAGAGAGATAACAAAGAAAGGAAATAAATAATTTTATACTAACAAGGGTTTATTCTCTCTTTCTCTCTCTCTCTCACCTATTTTTAAAAAAATTATCATTTCTTAAATTTAATTAGATGATTAAGACTCAATATTTAGATTTTGAAAATTGAAATATACAAAAATTAACAACAATAACAATTTTTAATGTTAAAAAATTTTCTTTCCCTTAGCAAAATCCTTCAATTAAACATTTTTTTCATAAAAGAAATTGTAGGTGACAAACTTTAATTTGATGTACTTTTGATTGACGCTCAAGGGCATGTTTGGTAATTTTTTTTACGCAATATAATATATGTAATTTTACATTATATTTTATACACATTAAATTCACTTTTATCATATTTTTTTTATCTCTCTCCTCACTTTTCTCTATAAATATTTTATATTTTTTTACTTTATATTCGTACATTTGTACCGAGCGGAGTTTAAATTTTTTTTTTTTTCGTGTTGGGAAACCCGAGGAAGAAGAGAAAGATTTTGCAGATGTTGAAACCTTATTGGTGGCAGAAAGTATTGGTGAGAAGAGACGTATCTTTAGGTTTATAATAATATATATATGCAGAAATATCAATCACTCCAAAATTCTAATGTAAGGAAGCAAGCATAATGATTTATTGAGCGAACATATGCCATGTGCATGTGCTTGTGATACTATTTCCTACCATTTTGGCAATTTCATTCAATACAATTTTTTAATCTATTTTTAATTAACCAAGTGTAAAGAATTTAATTCTCACTTTGAATATAAAATATCTTTTAATTTTTTGTATAAAGAACATCTTTAAATTTTTAAATTAATTATCGCATTCTTTAAAATCTTTATAAATTAACAAAGAAATTAATGATCGTGACTCTCAGTGAATACACTAATTAAAAAAAAATAAAAAAATAGTCTTCAATGCACCTAGACCTAGTCCTATAGCTATATGATATATATCATTATCCCTTCATTGCCTTCGATCATGCTTCAATGTGGCTGTTCCCAACTGACACAACAAATGGAGCCAATCAATTATTTGGATTATTTAATTAATTAAATTAGGTTTAGAATATGTATGCTAGATACAATTTTAATAAACCTCATATTCAAAATCCTAATCTGTACATACATATACATTGTCACAGAATATATATATATAGACACACACACATATACATATAATATATATCTTAGTGTCTTAGCTTGTAGATTAATGAAAATTTAAATAATTGATTTTCAGAAAATATTCAATTCAATAATATCTTTTACTTTATTATTTGGTGTTATGCATCCCAATGAAAATACACAACTCAATCTTATCTTCAAATTTTGTTTGTTAATAATTAAAATTAACTTTCCAAACTATAATTTTGTTTTTACTATAATAATAAATAAGGCTATATTTATTATTTTGGAATCATGAATGAATATATATATCGCATAAAATTTTAACAATATTGATAAAAAAAATATTAGAAGATGAGTTTCTGTAATGTTATATAAAATCTAGGAGTATTGAATATAATTTTTTTCAAAAAACATAAAAATTGCAGTTCTATTAAGGAAAAAACTTAGGTCAAGTTCTTTATATCATTGTCATCAAGTTCCACAAATCATATTTTGTATTTTCACTCTTTTTCTTTTATGATTGGTCATATGAATGGTGGTATTGTACATTATCTCTTTACTGTGATTAGTTATTTAAACACTTTTTGCCACGTGTCATATTTATACTGGTGAACTTGATAGCAAAAATATAAAGAACTTGAACCTAAGTATTATTTTTTTTTAAACTTTGATAATACTGGCCAAAGAAAACTTTGAGAAGATGAAAATAATTTTTGGACAAATGCATTTTTTGTGGCTTAAAGAATAACATTTTGCGTAGTATAATAGGCCCAATCACAGTGTTTTTTGGTCTTGAGGCCCAATCACAGATGAAGAATTGGGTTTTGTTATTATGCTGAGTTCTGCTTGTTTGGCGTTTTTTTGGACAATTAGGACTCAAGAGGAGGAAAGTGTATAATTGGGCCTAGACAAACGGTAATCGGCCCAACATAGACCAAACAAAGATCCTTTTTTTATGGGCCTGACCAAACCAAGATCCTGAAATACAAGAGAATTCCTCTTTGTTAATATTGAAAACAACTCCAAAGTATGATTTTCAAACTTTTTTATAATTGATATCATATCTCATATATTTGATCTTTATATAAAACTACTCAAATAATTAAGAATTAATTCCAAATACCTTTATATTACTTTTCCATTTTTCTTAATCTCCAAAAGGCTACTTGACGTGACGAAAATGTAAAAAGAAAAAAAAAAGAGAAATATAATTATATAATATGTGAAGATGTCAAATTAATTAAGGGTACACACCTACTGTTTAGTGAACTCTTGTATTTTATTTGAATTATGCAATGTGGTGACACGTTGGTATAAATATTTGTCCACCTTACAACCACACAAGAAAGGAATTTGGAATGATGCATTGCATGATAGGCATAAAAAGCTTGAAATTTTATATTTTAGGGATTGATTTTTGGAACAAAACAAAATGGTTTTTGTTTTTATCGTTGACATGTTGTAACTTCTAAGACTTGTTGCGGCCCACAACCACCTAACTAACAACTTTTGCCAAATAGGAATATAGTTAGGTCAAAAGTGTATTTTGATTTTTTATGTTGTACTCAAGTTTTATATTGAACATTTATGTTTTAAAAAGTTTAAATTGGTCCTTCCGTCTATTATCGTTCATATCTTTCGTTAAGTGCTGATGTGGACATATCATCTCTCCTACGTGTCAATTTAAGTTGACGTAGTAATGACATGGCGTGACACGTCATAACCACATCATCTTCCATTTCAATATTTGTGGTGACGTGGCAATGGCACGTCAGCTTAAATGAATATGTCAGCATGCCATATCAGCAATTAACTTAAGAAATTGACGGAATTGGATGGAAGGACCAATTTAAAACTTCTGTGCGACATAAAGGACCAATTTAAACCTTTTGAAACATAAAGGACAAATATAAAATTTGGGTACAATATAAAGGATCAAAATGAATTTTTGATCTACTTATTATTTGGGGAGCTCGAATTTTTTTTAAAAAAAGTTAATCGATAATTTATTTATGATAGGTTCTATTTAATATAAAATTTTTAATTTTGTGTGTGTTTATATTTATTTTAAAAAAATATATTACTTCTCGCGATGTCTTAATTCTATAGGGAGAGATTAAAAAACTTAACGCGTGTAAGTCTTTATCATTATATATAGGTTGATTATTATTATTTTCATTTTTTTAAATTGAATCACAAAGACGATAAGATAGACACAAATAAAGAGATAAGTTGCCAATGCCATTATCCAAGACCTTCTGGTGTAGTAGCAGCTTTATGGGAGAGAAAGAGAAGGCAGAAACAAAGATAAAAGACAAGTTTCTAATTTTCTCACATTTTTTTTAAAAATTCATTTTGAAAGTTTAAATATATTTTTAAAATAACTAAAAAATTTCAGACTTTTAATTTCCTAACTAATTTTTAAAATAACAACAAAAAATATTTTAATACTTTTACACCTTTTTAATCTGTTTGGCAAAAAGTATATATATGTTTTTTTTTCTCAATTATATCCTTAAACTTTTAAGTTAAAATTAGTTTTGTCTTTTATCCAAATTCATGTGAAAATTTATGACAAATATAAATATAGCTGTCCTCCATAGCCTATAATATTAATTCTAGTGTCCAATCACATTTTTTTGCCAATTTAGTCATCATTTAGTTTATAGCTCTACAGTGACAATTGTGTCAAAATTGATGAAACAACATTGTTAAATATATCATTTAGTATCATAGTTAATATTAGAGGTCACGAAAAATGTCACATTTATTATTGTTAATTATTTAGATGAAATTTGGATAAAAGGTTCTATTGCTAATAATGTTTAAATTTAGACACATGACAAGAAATAAAATTTAGCCATAAAGTTGACATAACACTATAGTTAAAGGATAAAAAAATGTATTTTGGTTTTTTGGTTTTGTTTTGATATTTAACCTAAAAATAAAGGTGTCAAAATAGACTAAGTTAGTGTTAATTCGCTTCGGCTTTATTTTATTGGGTTGGGTTGAGCTGGTACGTTTTTAATTAGGGCTTAAGAATGGACTGGACCGTCACATTCTCTATTTTTTTAAAAATAATATTAATTATTAAATCATTACAAAATAATTTATAGTATATTATTTATTTTTATTTAAAATAATAAAATATATTGATAATATATGAATAAAAGTAATGAAATAATTTGAATAAAATATCTAAATACTTAATATAATTGAATTAAATTAAAAATTATAAAATGAATTCATATATAAATATTAAATATAACAAAAAATAAAAATAGACTAACCAGCCCAATCTTACTTTTTTTTTAGGTTTAAACTTTAAACTAACTCAATTTTAGGGCACACTTGATATAAATGTACATATGTAAAGTACTGTAAAAAAAGTATTATAGAATAAAGTACTCTAAAATAAAAAAAATAAGGAGAGAGATAGAAAAAAAAATATGATAAAAATGTGATTAATATATATAAAATATAATATATATTTTTTAATAAAATCATAAAATACCATAATTTCTCTGTGCCTAATTCCTATCAAACGAGCCTTGATTAACAAACACACAAAAGGAGCTTGTTGTCAATTTCAGGAGGCGGCCTAATTCCTAAGATTACATATAATATACTAATATACTGTTTGATAAATATAGGATGACATAGTATTAGTATACCTCAACCTAAACACACCAAACACACAAAAGGAGGTTGTTGTGAAATTTGGAGGGCGAATGAGCGCAGGAGACGCAAATGTGCCCAACCACATGCTATCCTTGTCTCCACCACTCTCTCACACTCCCTCCCGTGACTCCCGTCCACTGATCTCCGGCAACTCCTACTACTCAAGGCGTTGCTCCTGCCGGAGACAGAGCCGCCGCTTCATCGCCGTTCACACGTTCTGGTGGTAGCCGCCGGCGAAGGACACCCTCCTGAAATCAAATACTCTAGGTTCACCCTTCACATCTCTTTCCATTTTCCCTTTTTCTAATTTCAAATTTTTCTCTCGCCTTTTTTTTTTTTTTTTTTTGCTTTTCATCTTATTCTGGCCACGTCCTTGCTTTTCAAACTTGAACATACAGTTTCATCATTTACACAGAAGAATGAGAGCAGGGAAAGGTAACCAGGAAGACGAGGAGTACGAGGAGGAGGAGTTTGGTTCTAAGAAAGAAGGCCCTTCGTCTGCGCCTAATTGCAATAATGCCAACAAAGGTAGCCCTTTTCGCTTTCTTGCTAGATCCGCTTATTGGGCGAGTTCACGTAGTTCTTCTTGGTTTTTTTCGTTTCTAGTGCTTTACTTTTCTCCCTTTGAGTTTTTTGGAAGTTAATTTTCATCGGGTCATGGCTTCCATGTTAATTTTGAAATGCTCACATAGCAATATATATAATGGGCAAGTCTTAGCTTTATAATCAATTGATGATAATCCTAAAAATGTATTTGGTTGAGTTGAGTCCATCACCATCAGAAAGCTCATATACAAAGAGCAATTCTGCACGGTGACTTCGTGTGTAGGATTGTCTTGAAACCACTGATTAATGCCTGACATTTTGTGTTTGTTTGTGCTAATATTTTGAATTTGGTCAGTTTGGATAATTAGTTTAAATGACTGATCATATGAAAATTTTGGTTGACTTCATTTTTGCTTTTAATTTGGACTTTCAACTTTTGGAAAAACTGGAGTTCTTATGTTGGAATGCTGGTTTTGAAACCAGATGCAAAAGCTATTGACAAGGCTAGTGCAACAAGATCAAAACATTCAGTAACTGAGCAGCGGAGAAGGAGCAAGATAAATGAGAGGTGTGCCCAAATTCTTTTTGTGTGTTTATTTAGCTTTAATGCCTGCTCGTAAGTTTGTTGCACTATATATGACATTTTAAGTCCTCAATGATGTTGATGACACCTTTGTCTCATTACCTTAATTAGAAAGTTTATCAACCTCTTTGAAATGATAGTTTAGGCTCTGCTTCAACTCTGGTATATATTCTTTATGTTGATTGTGAATCCTACTTAACAAATTGGCACAGGATCATAATAAAAGTCAAAATCAATTTCTTGTGGAAGTTTGTGTATCATTTATGCTTCTCGTTGCAAAAAGTATACGATATCAAAATCTGAAAATTGCGGGCTAGTTGGAATTGTATGTTGTATGAGATGGGAAGTTAAGAATGGAGTTTGATTATATAATTCTTGAGGGCTTAGATTCAACTGAATTCTTCTGGTTTAAGTTCTCCTGAAGCATCATCAAGCTGGAGATTGATGAATGTTTTGCCTTCAGATTTCAGACATTGAGGAATCTCATACCTCATAGTGATCAGAAGAGGGACACAGCATCATTCCTTTTAGAGGTACATTATTTGGCAATCACTTGTTTAAATTGGTCTAGAATATATTCTTAGAACCTTTTGTTTTATCTTGTTTCTTTGCAGGTGATTGAGTATGTCCAGTACTTACAGGAGAAGGTACAGAAGTATGAAGGCTCATATCAAGGTTGGACTAATGAGCCCACAAAGTTGATGCCATGGGTAAAGAGATAATTGGGCTTACATATTATATAGCATTAATTTAAAATTAGTATTATATTCGCCAATAGACATGACTCCATTCGTAGTACTTTGACACCTTAAAATTATTTTATTTTAGCCATCTTTCCCCACGAAGAGTGGGTTTTCTTATCCATCTTGATAAGGGCATGTTTAATTTTACTGCTTTCTATTGAACTTAAATACACAATCACTTTTGCTGGCTCAAATAACATACTCTTCTTATTGTTACAGAGAAACAGTCACTGGCGTGCCCAAAGTTTAGTAGGCCAGCCTCAACCTGTGAATAATGGTTTGGGTCCAGTATCACCTTTTCCTGGAAAATTTGATGATGGCAACCTTAGTGTTTCTCCAAATATGCTTAGTAGTACCCATGATATGATAGATCCTGATCAGAGCAGGGATTTTGTCAGCAAAACAGTCGAGAGGCAATCTGAGTTAGCAAGCAGGGGAGTGCCTCTGCCGATGCCTATGCATGCAAACATGTCTGTTCCTGTTAGAAGTGATGGTGTACATGCCCATCCTCTTCAAGAACCTGTTTCTGATGCACAATTAATTGAATGTCCAGCCACTAGTGAACCACAAAACCAACATGATGAGCTGACAATTGAAGGAGGGACGATTAACATCTCAAGTGTGTACTCTCAGGGGTGGGTGGCTGTTTCCAAAATTATAGCTTTCTCTGATTTCTGTAAATACCTATTAATGTTGGGATTCTTTGGTATATTCCTTTTCTCTTTAACGGATTACTTGTCATTGCTAATTTTAATCATGCTGGCTTCCTTCTCTTTAATTTCTTGACTTTAATATGCTACTTATTGCTTGAGTTGTCATATGCTTGTCAATAAAAACATGTTTATAACCTGAGCTTGTGGCTTGTTATAAAGTCTCTCTGTCTATTTGATGAACAGATTGTTGAATAATCTGACCCAAGCTCTACAGAGTGCTGGTTTAGATCTGTCACAGGCTAGCATCTCTGTTCAGATTAATCTCGGGAAGCAGGCAAATAATGAACCAAGCTGCGGGACATCCACTCCCAAGGTATCATAAATTATAATATATTATTTTCTTCCTATATTATGTTACATTGTATTATTATTGCTCGGGCCCACTTGCTGGAAAGGTGTCTAAGAAAAAGAAAATTAGAATGAAAATAAGAATATTTGATGTTTAGTCAATAGAAATGTTTTACTTTATTACCATTTTCTCATAGTAGTTATTAAAAAAGTTGCGGAAGTGTAATGCAATTATGATGAGTATGTTAGATAAATTCAATTGATTAGTTTGACCAAGATTTATACAAAGTAATTTAGCTCCACATGTTGTCTGCAAAACCAGTATATCCATAATAATAAAGCAAATGGGGGCATTTACCCTTTTAGGCTAATTTTATTTTATTCTGCAGAATCATCATAATTCTTTTAGCAATCAAGCAGTTGCACATTTTAGAGATGCAGGCAGTGGTGAAGACTCTGATCAAGCTCAGAAAAGGTTGAAAAACATTAAGTGATTCACGTGGCCTTTCTCAGCGCCTCCACTTTCATCCATATATTCTCACTCCTTCCTGATTTGGCATATATGGCTGGCTTCTGGTTACTGTACATCCATCTCCATTGGTGTCTATCTCTTCACCCATTTATGAAGGTCACTTTAGAACTATAAACCTTGAACCAGTAGTGATTTTGAGGTTTCTTCTTTTGTTGTAGACACGTCATCTTCTGGTTTGTACTTGTATGGTACATATCAAAGTGTTATTTATTGAGCTTTTGGGATTGCAATTTCCTAATAATGACTGGGGATGATGATTTGTAGCTTGTAGATAAGCGTTTGAAGAGATCATCTTAAGGTGGGATTTGCAATTGGTATGCCTGTTTTGTTTGAGATCAGTGACTAACATGAATTCTCAGAACTAGTTTTAAAGAATGAAAAAAACAGAACTACTTTTAATCATGTAAATCTTCTGGTCATATATGTAGTCTTTTCTGTACAAATTGATGAGAAGCATAGAATAGTTTCAAATACTTTAACAAAACTATATGGTAATTGAATTAATGATGGTGAAACTTATTATGTGTAATTGTAATCATTAAATCCTTTATGTTATAACTTATAAGGTGATTAGTTGATGAGAGTGACTGCAATATATAGTCTCCGTGTAAATTTCTTTCCTCTGGTACTATTATAGTCCAAAGTAGCTTCATATGTTATTAAAATTAAACATCAACTAGTATTGTAGTAAAATGGCCATAAAATACTTGAAATATTTACACATGGTTGATTGTAAGGAAAACCCTTTACAAACTTCACAAGCCTGAGCCTACTAAAAAACCCCCAAAACAAATGTCTTTATTCCAATTCTGTGACCAGAAAGGCTGCATTTGGTGATATAAATTATAAACTGAGTAGCTGTAAATGGCAAACAACAACAAAAAACAATACATTCTTTTACTAGGTAGAGTTAGTTATACCGGTCAAAAAACGTTATGTTTTTGTTCATTTTATATTTAGATTATTAATAGTTAAAATTATCTTAATAGTTGGAAATTGCAAACACGCAACAATTTTCTTTTGGCCCAAATAGACACTTCATTGAAGAAAATGCTCTAAGGACCTATAATTATAAACAATAGATTCTAAAGGTGCAAAATACACCAAATCATAAAGAAGGACTTTCTTAAAAGCAAGTACTATCCAACGCCCACTAAAACAACTATGGAAAATCTCATGATCAAGTATGCAAATCTTAGAAAAGAAAAACTAATCTTAAATCCGGAGCTCTTACCATGAAGAGGAGAAAACTTCTGTGAAAGAATAGAAAAATTCTTCCATGATAGAAGAGGAGAAGAAATCCCTCCAGAGAAGAAAAGAAACCATCCTACAAGAGAGAAAGGAGTAAATAGGTATAAAATACAATACTACATTCTGCATGAATGTAAGAAATGAGGAGGGGATGGAGATGAAACCTTGAAGCATCCAAAGCCTGCAATAACTAGGGTCTTGAAGGGGAAAACTTCTTTGATTTTGAGCTCATTTTAGGGAGACATTCCTGTGGGTTAGTATAGAAATTATCCTCAAGTTTGGGTATTCTAGGAAACTCTGTTCTTACTGTGGGGCCACCTCTTCTATTAGCATGAACTACCTTCACAGCTTTGGAAAATTCTTCCCAGCTCAGCTTCCCATTCTTGTATTGATCTATTAGACGCACTAAAATAAGTCTATTTGGAGTTATAGTGGTCTTGAATCCCAAGTATCTGCAGAATCATTGATCCTATATGAATCTGGTTGAAAAATTCTTAAGTTCATAACACATAAAAAGATTAAGTTTGTGACACTTTTTTTTGTTTCTTTCTTTCTTAATTACCTCCTGTGACCTTCAACAACTTTAGCCATGTTGCCACTATATGTAGGCACAAAGATATCACTTTCTAATGAGACAATGTAATCCAGTGCTGCCATTCTATTTGAAAAGTTCTGGAAGGGCTCAAGGTCAGAGGGTTTTAATAAAGTTTCCTTTTTTACCTGTTTCACATGCAGAAAAGAGAAAGGCAAGAATATATCAGAAAAAGCATTTTATACCATTCCCCCTCCCCCCCAAATGTTTAGTTTTTAGAGTAAATTATGCTTTTGGTACCTGAAAGATGCTATATGTCTCAATTTAGTCCTTGGAAGTGAAAGATGAAAAATATCAAATTGCATCTTTTAGGGACTAGGGACTGAACTTAACATTTTTCATATTCTAGGGACTAAACTGAGACAAATTACATTTTCAGGAGTCCAAAATAGTAATTTAGTATAGTTTTTATTGAGGTTCCTTAATAATTTACCAAATTTGGAAAAGCTTTTCTTAGAGGTGCCATTCTTCTTTCTCCTCCATATGTATCTCCAGCTGCTATGTAGATTTGCATTTTAGGGTCAATGTCTAATGCCCTCAGTGTGAGAGCAGTTTCTTCAGGAGTTAAAGGACACAAACCAATTTGCCTTCTGTATTTTGAGTTTATTTCCTTCTCTTTCCACCATGGACATGCATACCTAGAAGGAAAAATATATGCTTACTAAACCAAATTCTTAGAAAAATCTAATCTATAAAAGAAAAAAAAGGGTGCTAATTTATAGTTTATACAACTCATCTCATCTATAATGGGTTCTTTTAGAAGCTTTTTTCTACATGCTTTATCTTAATTGAAGAACTGATAATAAAGATATAAGGAACTGTACGTATAAGTCTAATACTTATAACCTTCATACTGACCTCATTTTAGTTAGTTGGTCCATTTCTGTTTCATTGCAACCTTCATAGCAACCAGAGAAAGACAAGACATCCATTTCATATCTGAGATGAAGAGCTAAGAAAGGACCTTTCTTCCTCAAAACTCTTACTATCTTCTTCCCAGCTTGTTCTATTGAAGGAGTGAAACGCAGAGCCTTGTAATTCACACGGCATCGCAGCTTCTGAACTTCCTCAGGAACGCCATTGTTGGCAATCCTACCATCAGTTCGGATAAAACGCACCACTCCGTGCCTTTTCACTCTTGGAAGAATCTGCATTAATTAATTGTGGACACAAACATCAATTGAATTTTGTGGCTTTTAATGATTGATTGTGATGTTAAATTATATATTTAATTACAGTTTTTTTTTTTTTTTCAATTTAGCTAGGATTAACACCTTTTGTTTTGTAGTGGCAAAGTAATAATTGTAGTTAAATTGAGAAAATAACGTTGTCAACTATATGATTTAACATCAGAGTCAATATTAAAGACTATAAAGATATGTTTGTTAGCAATAAAATACAGGGGAATGTACATGAGTTTGTTTTATTCCCATGTTTGGTTTAAGTTTGCAACATTCTTAGTTTTCCCATGTTTATGGGTTCCACAAACCCTCTAATTTTGGAGGTAAGGCAAGATTACTATGAAAAGTCAATTTTGTCCTTATTTTTAATAATAATTTAATATAAAGGTGAAGAAAAAGGTGAGTTTTGATTATTAATAATATTTTAATATAAGAGTAAAATAGTTATTTTATTCAATTTTTATTTTTTTTTCATTTTTATTTTCATTTTCATTTTCTATTAATCAAATATAATCTTAAACATTTTTATTCCCATTCCCACAAAATTCTTTTTCACTATCAAGTGAGGCCTAAGAACTATCACATTTGTATCTGCGGTTAATTATTTACACAAAATTTGAGTTTGAACAAAATTGATTATAATTTGAAAGTGTGATGTTTGAAATTAACTTACAACGTCATAATAATATGACATGTCGGACCAACTACGAGGTGGCATAGTATAGACAAATCTTGTCTCCACCCTTTGTTTCAAATCAGGAGGAAGTTCCTTCAATATCTGAACTTCATCTCTCAGAGACTGAATGAAATAATCTACGTCGAATATGTCTTCAAAGTGACTGCAAAACATCAAAGTAAAGAGTTTAAGAAACAATTAGAATTTAGATTAAGATGCCATTTTGTTCCAAAGAGATATAATCTGTCTCAATCTAATATTTTAAGGATGAAAATGCAAATTTTGTCTCTAAAATATATAATTTGTTTCAATTTAGACTATGAAAGATAAAAATATTAAATTTAATCTTTGAAAGATACAATTTGTCTTTTTGTCAGTTATATTAACAGAGATTTTTACTAGGGACTAAATTGAGAAAATTACACTTGTCAGGAACTAAATTTGACATTTTCACGTCCTTTCAGGATTAAATTGAGATAAATTATATTTTTTAATGACTAAATTTGATATTTTTATCTTTCGAATTCTGAAACTAAATTAAGACAATTTGTATATTTCGAGAACCAAAGCGTAATTTAATCTAGAATACACAGCCCAAAAATTAATTGCTACATTATTAATTTTGAGCCTACATATATATACCTGCGGTCTTTCCAGAAGGAGGTATTGTCCAATTCAGGAACTATAAATGTGAGATTCAGATATCTGGCTATGGTTACCATGTCACTTATCTGCAACAGATAATTTTCATGAATAAGAGTGGCTTAAGTGCAAATATTGAAAATAATAAATAATTAACAAGAGGGGCTTTGAATTTTTTTTTTTGGTTGAGATATATATAAACTTACACCAGCTCGCATTTGGTTCAATCCTCCATTGGACCACACCATCAAATACCCATTGCTCTGGTAAACCCCTGAACATCAATATATCATAAAGTATACTAAAACTCAAATCTTTTTCCTATTTCTTTTTTTTTCCCTACTTTTAATTTTCCATAAGTTTAAGAATTTTGTTTTCATGAATCCTCTTTCAGCTCAACACTTTGATAAAATATAGAGAATAGTATAAAGTTTGGTGGCGTTTCGATGAAAGATGTTTGGGTAGAAAATAGAATGGGAAATAAAAAATGAAGTAGGTGAGAGGGAAATGAAATAGAAAATAACAAAACTCTGTTTTGGTAGGCAGGTAAATGAAATTATATTATAAAACTAATCTTGATAGAATGGAATAAGATGGGGATCGGAAGTGGAATATGATGATGGTGAAAAGACAATTTTGCCCCTTTCTAAATAGTCTCAACCCTACACGTGTCCTTCATTTTTTCTCACGAAGGTATAATCACTCACTAATTTGATAATTTTTTTAGCACAAAATTGACAATACATTTCAACTCCCCATCAACCTATTTTCACTTCCCTGAGTAGAGGGAACAATATTCCCTCTCCCTCCTTATCAAACAAATATTGGAAGAGAAGTAAACATCCATCCACTAAACTTCTCTGCAACCAAACGTGACCTAAAACTCTTTTTTCTTTTCCTTTTCTCTTCCTAAGTTTCAAGAATTTCATTTAAAATACAGAGAATAGTATAAAGTTACAATCTTTTGGAGAAAAAAAAAAGTCACATTGACAAGAAATTTCCCCAACAAAATCCCAAAATTTGTAGCATATATAAAAGCAAGAAGTAACTAAAAATGATGGACTTACTCTCTGAGGGAGGAAGAAAATCACCATCATGTGTATAATTATTGGAATAACGGAATTGTGAGAGGCTGAGCCTCACAGTGCTATGAGTAAGTGTCATGAACTCCAAGAAGAAAGCAGTGAGAAGCAACATGAGAATGGTGGCTGCAAGCACAAGCAGTTTCAGACGAGGCAGAGAAGAATAGTGAGAAGCTATGAAATTCTTGACACTAGTTTCTGCTTTAATGCATTCAATATGATTATTTAAGTCACTGTAGCTTCTGGTATGCTTCATCTGAAGAAGATCAGCTTTCACCATAACCAACTTATTCAAACTCATGGATCTCACCAATCTCACACCCCCATTTCCTTTATTATTCTCTCCTTCCACCTTCTTTTTCTCCATCTCTAACTAGAATCTCCTCTTTCTCTCTGTATGAAGAAGAATTTGATAAACAATGGCATATAGTGTTTGATGCATATATATATATATATATATATTCAGATAAGATTGCATTCCCATATGATACACATGTATATTCGGAAATAGACAAACTCAATTGTTCATACATGTGAAAATAAAAAGGGTGAATTATTAATGATTTCATTACATCAGATTTACAAATAAAATATTATCAAAATGCATTGCTTGCATTTTTTATGTATAATTTGTAAATTTGATGTATTTTATTTTACAAATTACTCATTGTCACGATGTTCTATCTATATATATATATATATATATCTCCCAACTCGACAGGTCAAGGACTAATCCTCTACGGATCTGAGCTCCATTTGAAGGTTTACCGTTGGCCAATTGGTTGTTGCATATACAAGGTGGGATTCGAATCCCCAACACTTGCTTAAGCGACATAGTGAATTAACCATTAGACCAACCAAGCTTGGTTAATGATATTGTCATTTTGCTTTTATATATCTATCATATTAATCAAATGACTTAAACTAACTGAAAAATAATCTGGGACTAAATTGAAACATTTTATTTTCTAAAAATTAAATTGAGAGAATATATATTTTTTAAGGACTAAATCATTAATTTACCCAAAGATAAATCTACTAAATACATTTTTAATAATTGGTTTGATTTTTTTTTCTTTCTAAATACATTAAATTGAATTTACCAAAAAGATTTTCCTCGTCTCCGCTTTTGCACATTAATTATCGTTTTAACCTTTTTTATGTTGTGGCTGAAATTTAGCTACGCACACTTTATACATAGATGTTATTTATTAATACTTAGCTGTTAGTCATCATCAAAACAGCTAATTTAGCAAATGAAGCATTAAAAACCATTTAATTATGACAAATGCTTACCTTTCAATGTTTAAAATTATTGAATATGATTTGAAAATGATATATTGATCATAATGATGTATGTATGTATGTATGTATGAGCTAATCAATAAAATGAAATTCATGAAATTAAAGTGCAATGAATTGTGGCCTGGCCACGTCTAAAGGCCAAAAAAAAAAGTGCAATGAATTGTGTTGATGTTAAAACGAAGATTGAAAAGTTTACCAAAAAAAAAAAAGAAGATTGAAAAGTTTGAAAGGTGAATAGGTGATTGAGAGGAGGAGGATAATATATGGAAGAGTCATTATCAAATGAATAGAAGTGACGATGGGAGACTCTTTTATAATAATTAGATATGTCAAATTTTAAATTAGACATGGCAATGTTTAAGGTATGTTTGAATTTGAGATTAAGGAGAAGAAGGGAAAGGAAGGGGAGACTTTCAAGATATCTTTCCCTTGTTTGGAAAGATGAATATTGGAGGAGAAGATAATAAAAGATCAAGCCTTAATCCTCCTATCCTTCTCCTTCACAAATTCAAGATACTCCAAATTGGGGTATTTTGGAGGAGGTATCAACACCCAAACAAGAGGAGGACATATGGAAGGTTAACCTTCCCTTTCCCTCCCCTCCTTTCTCCTCTAATCTCTCCCCTTCCCTTCCCCTCTTAATTCCCAAACAAAGCCTAAAAGATCGGGTGGGAAGGAAAAGTGATTAGAGAGGGGATCAAGGGAAGGTTAATCTTTCATATTTTGTTTAAATATAAAAATTTAGGGCTATCGTACTACTGAACTTCGGTGTATCCCTCAAATTATGTAGTGCCATTTGTTAATATTAATAAAAACTCACATTAATAAGGACGCACTTTGAATGAATTAGGGACTAACTAATTGGAGGTATGTACTGAAATTCAGTGCTATCGAACTACTGAATATCTACTCCTTGTTTAGATGTTTGTAGCTCCTCTAAAATATTTTAATTTGAAATATCTGAAATTTGTGAAAGGAAAGAATAATGAAGGATTAAAGATTAATCTTCTTTAATTTTCAACTTTTTAATATGTTGATTCCCTCCCATTTCCTTCCCCTTCTTAATCCCCTGATCTATGAAGCTTCATGTCTCATATTATCTACTAACTTTTCATATATTAAATCCACGAGCTTTTACCTTTTTCCATTTGTTAATAATATATTGAGAAAAACAAATTAAATTAAACCTTTTCTTATAATTTAATTTTAAATATAATAAAAAAGAAGTGAGATGTAAACGCTCTCAATTCTCATAACTTTTTTCTTTTATAATTAACTCTCCGCTCCCTTTAGTTCTATCTCTTATACTATAATGATCTTTAGGCCTTTATACTTTTATAAAAGAGGCAAAATATTATTTAGTTCCTGAATTGTTGGTCAAACTACTATTTAGTCTCCGAATTGTTCAAAAATACTATTTAGTCCCCAAATTGTTCACTCTGTCAATTATTTAGTCCCCGAATTTGACAAAAATACTATTTAGTCCCTAAATTTGTAACTATGTCAACTATTTAGTCCCCAAACTTGGCAAAAATACTATTTAATCATCGAATTTGCAACTCTGTCAACTATTTAGTTTACTGACTGTTACCCGTTATAGTTGACAGAGTTGTAAATTCGGTAATTAAATAGTATTTTTGTCAAGTTTGGGGACTAAATAGTTGACAGAGTGAACAATTCGGGGACTAAATAGTTGACAGAGTGAACAATTCGGGGACTAAATAGTATTTTTGTCAAATTCGGGGACTAAATAGTTGACAGAGTGAACAATTCGGGGACTAAATAGTATTTTTGAACAATTCGGGGATTAAATAGTAGTTTGACCAACAATTCAGGGACTAAATAGTATTTTGCCTCTTTAAAAAACATGTGAGGTGAACGTGATATAAGGAAGAAAGTAGAGAGAGGGTGGAAAATAAAAATAGATAGTAGTGAGAGTACAAATAATTTTTCATCAACATATTATATATAAAATTTTGGAGAATAATGAGAAAATCATAAATAAATAAATAAATACCATGTTGGGATCAATTTATAATTAGTTTGTTACTAGTTTCATCTGTTAATAAAAAAATGGTTCTTTTTACCAAAAGAAAAATTTAAAAATGGTTATTTTACAGGCACGCCCAGTGGGACTCGAACCCACAATCGCTTGATTAGAAGTCAAGCGCCTTATCCATTAGGCCATGGGCGCCTTTGTTGCATAATGCAATTTATAATATAATTTACTTCTTGGTGATGGAAGAGAAGTTAACACTAACCACCATGCTTGGTGGCATATGCTTCGAGACGAGGAGCTGTACCCTACGGTGAGTGATCTCATATAATATAATTCTTCTTCTTGGAAATGTGATGTGGTCAACAATGTTAGAAAATTAAACCAATTTGTGTAACAGGATAAGATCAAATTGAAAAGCATAGCAGAGCAAGTTGGTGCTTACTTTCTTCACCATAAAGTAGTTTTATTTTATTATAGTTTAATGTATTTTATTGAGCTTAGACTATGAAAGTTTTGTTATAAATATGTAAGTCCTCCTCATGTATTAACACATCTCCAGAATTGAAAGAGTAGAAGAATATTTAGATTCATATTTTTTATCTTTGTTGTTTTTTCCTACTTTCTCAGATACAAAAAAACTAAATACGCAATCTCAACTAAGTTACAAACAAGGAATATGATACTAATGTGGGAAGTAGCTAGCCTCCATTCCTATTTCTGTTATACAGCAAGTTTCGTGTTTTGGGTACTCTGATTCTTCAATGTTTTGCCGTTTATGAAGTTTTAGTTCTTAGGTCCTCTAGGATTTTAAATGCTTTAGTTGGGAGAATATGTATTGGACCTTTAAATTTTGGTTGGACAATGTTGTAATTTACTTGTTTTGATAGTATCGTTTTTTTATAAAAAAAAAAAAAAAATCAAACTTAGGCCATGTTTTGTACAAAACCTTATAAAATCAAGGGATTGGGAGAAGCAATGGGGGTTTGAAATTTTTTTTCTTTCTATTTTGTTCTTATTTTTACACTTGAAAATGACTAAAATAATCCTTCCAAATCAAATACTCATTCCCCATGGGAGAGAAGAAAGAAAAGAAAATTATTTTTTTAATGAAAGATAAAATTGTCATTTTATTTCAATCCTATTTTTTTTTACCCTTTATTTTATTTTATACTAAACATAATAATATCATTCTCATTTTCAGTCCTTCAAGATTTTAGAAAGATTGAGACATTCCCACGGCAATAATGTGTCCAATGTCCATTAATTTGCCCCTATTTTTCCATTTTTGAACGCATTTTTAATAGGATAAAATTGTCATTTTTCTTTTTGTGTTTCTTAGTTGCTTGCTGGTTCGATTTTAGCGGTGGCCCATGTTCATGAATTTCATGTTTAGGGTACAAATCTTAAGGTTAAAAAAGGAGTGAAATTATAATTTTTAAAAAGTTTTATCATGCTATTTAATCATTTAACAAAAAAATTTGACGATGTTGGATAAAATGATTAATTAAAAATAAATTGTAAAGATAGAAAATTGATTTAGAATTTTTAAAAGATAAAAAATTAATGTAAAACTCGTGAGAAAGATAAGGAACCAAAATAAATATTGGGACTTTTAATTATTTATATCATAAGGAATAAAAATATATATTACATGCCTAGGGTGGCCTCAATTATAAAAGTAAAATATCACATAATTCAACTTATTCACATATAGCCATGCCTTTGCAAGACTTTAAGTACACTAATTAACAAAAAAGGCCCTAAGCATAATACTTTACATATATATATTCAAACTAATTTATAAAATTAAACAATTATCTCACACTCACACCATACATACTAATTAATTAATAAATTTGGAATGAATGGTTAATAATGAAGTGGTGGCAAACACTCTTGTGGATTTGTGTAGAAGTAATCTTCTAACTTGGGTTTACCAGGAATCACAGATCTTGCAGTTGGATTTCCCACACGATTTGAATGAGCTTCCTTCACTAATCTTGAGAATTCCTCCCATTTCAATGTCCCATTTTTGTACTGTTCCATTAGTTCTACCAAAACTTTTCTGTCTGGATCTATTGTTTTCCTGAATCCCAAATACCTGAAAATTAATTCAAACCACACACCAAATTAATAATGTTCATTAATGTTCTTTAATAAAAATATAACATATATATATATATATATATATGATTTGTACCTTCTATGGCCTTCAACTAGCTTAGCCATGTTGCCTCCATAAGTGGGAACAAAAATGTCACTTTCTATTGAGACATAGTAATCCAGTGCTGCCATCTGGTTTGAATGGTTTTGGAAAGGTTCAAGTTCTGAGGCTTCCAATAATGTCTCCTTTCTAACCTATACATACATATATATATATGAATGAAAAACATCATTAATTAGCAAGTATCTATATATAGCAGAAAAAACAAGTAATGAACTGAGAAGCTTTGATTATATATATAAAAGGGTAGCCCAGTGCACGAAAATCCAAGTAGGATTTGGGGATCAAGGTCAGATGTATGCAGTCTTAGTTCTGCAAATGGAGACACTGTGTCTAAAATTTGAACTCATGATCTCCAGGTCACATGGCGGTGCTGTTGCTTCAAGGCTCACCTCGATCGGGACTCAACTTAGATAATATATATATATATATATATATATATACTAACCAAATTTGGAAAAGCTAGTTTGAGAGAGGTCATTCTTTTGTGAGATTTGTAGATTTCCCCAGCAGCAATGTAGACTTGAATGTCAGAATCAATGTCTAATGCTGTGAGTATTAAAGCAGTTTCCTCTGGTGTTAGAGGGCAAAGCCCATCTCTCCTTTTCTTCTCTGAGTCTATCTCCTTCTCTTTCCACCATGGATAAGCATACCTAATTCAAATAATCACAACATATATCAATTCATTAATTAAGGGCAAAAGTACCTGCTTTGGTGTCTTTAACTTTTGGATTTCTGTCAATTATGCCCTCAAAGTTAGAATAATTAACCTCATTTTTGTCAACTCATCAATTTCTTGCTGGTCACAGCCTTCATTGCAGCCAGAGAAAGCAATCATGTCCATTTCATATCTGAGATGAAGTGACATGTAAGGACCTCTTTGCTTGAGAATGGTAACAAGTTTCTTAGCTAATTTCTGCAATGGAGAAGCAAATCTCATAGCTTCATAGTTCACTCTGCATCTTAGCTTCTGAACTTCCTCAGGAATCCCATTGTTTGCTAGCCTTGCATCTGTTTTAGTGAAGTGCACCACTTCATATTTCTTTATAAGAGGAAGAATCTGCAACACAAATTAATTCATTAATTAATTAAATTTCTGGATATGGTACGATGATAAGAAATTTACAAGGTGACAGAAATGATAAGTGAATGTATCCTTTTTATTTAGAAAGAGATATAAGATAGGGGTGAATCTTACATCAAATGGGACCCACAAGTGAGGCCCACCTCTATTTCTATCTCTCTTTAAATATATCTTTCTCTAAATGGAGAGGATTCATTTGGCATCGTAGGAGGTTGGTTATGTATAAAAAAGACCATTAGAAATTTCTGTACGCAGAGTTGATCGAATGGAAGATAGTCTAATAACTAGACGTATGAGAAAGACCGAAAATATATATATATATATATAGTGATAAGTATAATTACCACTTGGTAGTAATAAGTGATGTTAGACCAGCTAATGGGTGGCATTGAAAAGAGTGATTCTGATTGAATCTTTTGCTTCTGTTGAGGAGGCAGCTCTTTCAGTATCTGAACCTCATCTCTCAGAGATGTTATGAAATAATCCACATCAAATATGTCTTGGAATTGGCTGCCATTATAATTAATTAATCAGAATTTTATTCGCAATGTCATTTTATAATTTATTTAATTTTTTCTGGAAATAAAATAGAGAGGTGGTTCTAGCTCGCTCACCTACGGTCATTCCAGAAGGATGTGTTATCGAGTTCAGGAACTATAAGGGTCACATTCATATATCTTGCAATTACAACCATATCACATATCTGCATCAAAACGTATAATTAAGGTCAAATATATATATATTATTCATGGGAACTATAGTTGTAGGATGATTAATTAATAAATAAATAAAAGGCCAAATTAAAATGCTTACTCCAGATCGCATTTGATTGAGTCCTCCATTGGAAGAAACCATTAGATACCCATTATTCTCATAAATCCCTGCATGTATATTTTATTCGTAACCAAACAACATCAATTCAAAATATTTATTTATTTTTTTATGATTATGGAAAAATTTCATTTTATGTCTCAAAATTTATATTAATCAATTTCGTTCCTAAACTTTTTTGGTCAATTTTGTTTTTATGTTTTAAATTGCAGTTGATTTCTTCTCCGGAGTTTCGAATTTCGTCCTAACTACACCGAACATGGTCCAAATTACAAACAGATTATCATGGGATCGATCACACATGTAATTTTAATATCAACTCATCACTGATATTGTTTCTTCGTGTTAAAAAGAAGAATATGATGAAATAACGTTGTCGTTTTGAGTGATGATCAGTTAGCATTAATATTTCATATGTCATGTCATGCCATAATTTTTCATTAGTAATTTAGACGATTTATATGTTAGGAATATGAAATGCGAAACTATGGGACAAAATCATGAATTGCATCTCGAAACTTTTGAAACAAAATTTATCACAAAAAAAAAATTAGGGACGAAATAGAAAATTGATGTAAAATTTCGGGACATAAAAGTACTTTTCCCTATGATTATCTATACCAAAAACATAATCATGCATGTTTGGTGCATACATATATATATAGGTAGAGAAAATAAGAAATGAATATTGTATGTAAAGTATATATATTTATGTATAACTAACTTACTTGGAGGTGGAGAAGAGTATGCCTGAATTGCAGAGAGATTATGGATGAAGTCATAGGAAATGCCTTTATTATATTCCACTACCACCATAGTCCAAACCAGCACAACACATAGTACTCTTAGTGTACACAATTCCAAATGCCATGATCTTGATGATGACTTCATCATCATCCCATGATCATCATCATCATCATCTTCATCACCTACCTTCTTCTGCAATAACCCTTTCATTACCTTCTCACCCTTCAACCACCCTCCAAACATTACCAAATTCTTCACCATTTCACTTTTGCTCTTCATCCCTCCCACATGTGAAGAATGTGAGTTCTTCTCTTCTGAATCCTCAAACACAAACTTGCCCTCTTCCATAATGCCTAATTATATTATATATACACGAAATTAGCAAGACTTTGAGTTCGAATCTTGTATATAAAAATTAGATAAAGAGTAATTAAGAGCAGAGGATTTTGGAGTGTTTGAAATTGGAGGAGAAGATGAGGTTTGGGAGTTGAGGGAGAAGAGCAGAAAATTAGGGAATGCATGGAAGGAATGAAGAATGTAAAGAGTATTTAAAATTGTGCATGCATAATTAAAGGTTAAGTTATGTGGTGATGTTGATGAATTTAATTTATTTCCTTTTCTTGCAGAATTAATGCCCTTAAAAAATTGAAAACATTAGTGATTGTTCTTAATGAGATGACTGAAATTAATATGCGTATCGTCCACACAACCCTTTTTTGCAAATTGCATTCTTAAATCTTAATCATTACGAAATAAATATATAGTAATTAATAAACATAAAAAGAATATTAAATTCGTCATTTATTATTAGATAGAAATTGAGTTGATGGTAAACGTAGTTAATATATAGTGCGATATAAGTAAAACCAAATTAAAAACCCAGAAAGTCACGTAAAATAAACCCTTCGTAGCATTTATATATTTCACTGTCCATCAAAATTCAAAACATAGAGAGTAATGACTAATGACAGTGATTAAATTAATTAGAATTTAGAATCAAAATTTTTTTTGCCCCATGAATTCGGGATCAAAGTACAATTACGTCCCTATTATCAATTATATGGTGACTGTGATTGGTTGTCCTTCTTTTTCGTTAATTTGTTATTTCAATACTTCCTCCCATACCATACCATACGTTTTGCATGCTTCAATTAATTAAAGAATGCACGTAAATTCCTAAATATTTTACACCTTGCAAGATATTTTCTTACATGAATATGATGTGTTTAGAATTTTATTTTTAAATTATTTTGTAATAAATTAATAAATTTAAGACACCGTATATTTTATATATATATATATATATATATATGTAATTTTTTCTAAGATGTACATTTACATATAATTTATAAATCTTTTAGATAAATTCATCTTACGCACAACACAGAATCCGGAGCTGCCATTTTTCCCCCCTTCTTATAGTCAGTTGTGTGCAGTGGTGGAAGAAAATCTTAAAATGATATTTTTTAAGAAAAAAAATATTATGCATTTGATTTCCTTGGAGAGGTACTTTATTCCATAACAAAAATGATGCTTGTCAAAACATCTGAATAGAATTCTGAGTTCCATAAAACACCTCTGAAATATGATTCTTGTGAAGACATGTGAATAGAATCAACTGAATAAGCATATTAACGTTGCCCTAACCTTAAATTGGAAGAGAAGAGAAGACAAGTCCTTAGAGAATAAAATGCATTTGAATAATCATTGAAAAACAAAACACATCAATTTATAATTTGGTAAATATATAGTAATACAAAACAATCTCATCATGACAATATATAAAGCAGAGTCAGTGCCCTAAAGGAAAATAGATTGGCCATATTTCAATATTGAAGAGTATGGGGGAAGATGTGTGGACTTTCAGCAGAATCAAAACCCCTGATTCATTCTTCACAGCCCAGAGCTTCTATGTAAGTGACCAAGCCTGAGTATTACAATCTGCTCATGCTTTTGTTTGTAACATTATATAAGAACCATGGTAGAATGAACATATAAGGTCATCTGTACAAGGTACAAGGTAAGCCACTACTATATAGGGTACCAAGGTAAACAAATAAACAATAACAAATCATACTTGCGGTGTACAAATCCTAAATTTGACACTTGAGACTGCTAAAACTGTTTATCTTTACCAATCACTGATCAATATTTCAAGCCGAAAGTAATTGGGCATTCTAAACTGCGGCGGAAGATGTTTTATTCACATGCTTCTCCTCTTCAATATCCTGAAAATTGCCCGTACATGTTAAATCATCTTATCAAGAAAAACTGCAGCTAATTTTCTGCCAAAAGATAAGGAAGCCAATTCTATAAATAAACATTGTGTATCATCCTCAAACCACAGATTCAATGGGCACTGTATGTTGTCCTCTTTTTGAAGCCATCTTCTCCCCATGCTCCCTTCTGCATGTTTGCGAGTGACTGTGTTTGTATGCACTTTGCTCCTATTTTCTCCCAAGTTTTTTTTTCTATAAAACTATTTATCTCAAGGAGAAAATTCCATTTTAGTTCCTACAGTTTCACTCAGGTTTTGTTTTAGTCCCAAAAGTTTATTTTAGTTCAATATAGTCCTTAAAGTTTCAAAAGGGTTCAATATCACATTTTTCCCAACACCATTAACCTACTAACAGGACAATCTAACATGCATCTCGTGTGATTTTAAGGTATTCAACTCAGCCTAAATTACATCTCCTTCAATCATTCAATCATATTTTCTCATACTAACATAATTATAAATATTGCAACTTTTTTTTTTTTTACAAAGACACAGTGAGCATCATGTTTCCTAGTTCTCCCCAAAACAAATTGCACTTTCTGAACAAGCTATTGTATTTTAAGGTGAAAATAAAGTAATAGGAGACTAGAGAGTAATCAGAGTACCAAATCACAAGAAAAAGAGAAAGCCAAAGAGGATCAGATCTAAGGACACTTACTGAATTGCCAATCTTGTCAAAATCATCATCAAGGCTGTCGTCACCATCATCTAGAAGATAGACAAGATAATCAATATCCTACGGTTGACAGAATGGCAATATCATCGCATATCATAACAGAATCACTGATGATCATAGTTATAATCAAAAGTTACGACCATCCAAAGTTTTAAAAAACAAGTTAGTTCTCAGGGAACTTTAGCAATGAACAATACACAGTGGGACAGCACATGCTCTTCAACATCAATATCTCAAATGACAAGTTATAAAATTAGAAATGACAAGGTTAGACAGAAAGTTTCTGTAACTATTCTGTAACTAAATATGAAGAACTTAGGATAGTATACCTGGGCCTCCATCACTGTCTTCAAGATCGCCAAGAAGAAACGTATCCAAATCTTGCTCAGTTGAGGATGAATTAGATTGTCTGCTCTTGAGATTTTTTCCTGTAGCTTCTCCCTTTTCCGTTCCTCCAGTAACATCTGCTTTCTCTACCTTATTGTCCACTTTCTGCTCAGCTGCTGCTTGGAGTTGAACCTCCTCCAGATATTTCTTCTCATACCTGATGGTAAGTTCACAGTTATTGAGCAATGCTAGCTTTATAAAGTTACAAAATTGACCTCATACACAAGTATCTGAATGATATCAGACTTCTAGTAAATTTCTTTTTATAGAATGACTTCTAATAAATATTAGAAAATGAAAAGTTTTATTTCTACCATTTTAGTTTCCCATGATTCTTCTACAAACTAGAAAATGCACCATCCTTTACTGAATTAATGTATTTACCACATTTCAAGTTTGTCCGACTCCAAAATAGATAACAGAAGAAAACTTAACCAAGGTTCCTCATATCTGAACAAAGGAAGATGGTTCAACACGACTTGAATTTAGCTACACATAAGAAGAAAGTCTGCTTCAATGGCTTGACCTCACTTAATTTTAATTTATAAAGCAGGCGAGCAGAGTGAGGCTGGCACAATGACATTAGAAATTTAGAATTAATAAGTCCCGTATCAGAACTTAATCTGCTAGATCCTAAATGTTTGACTCAACATAATTGACATGCCTCATTACAGTCATCCCCAAACGTACAGTCAGAAGTTTGGCAGACACAATTAGGAAAAGCAAAATGAAAGCAAAAGTGGAGATGCCTAAAGTAAAGTGCATGAGCTTCTTATTCGCAATTTGCAACAGACTCAAAAGTCTTGATGAATCCCCGCATTGCCTATATATTCCACAGATCACCCTGGATCATAGAGGAACTATAAATACTCGCATTCTGTGAGAACCAAAATGCTAGGTTCATATAAAGCAAGGCTTGGTAAGAAAGTAATTTCACTAGTATTATAACTGAACAAGTTTCACTAGTAATTTCACTAGTATTATAACTAAAATGATTCATCAACATGATATGATACTTACGGAGCTACATGAGTATTCACAAGCGTGAAATATATCTTCCAGAAGTGCCTTTCTTTCATAACACGCGGGCATAATTCATATCTCAACCTTGAAATTTCCTGGAAAAAAACAAGTACAAAATTTTTTGAAATATCAGGCATCATTTTTTTCTCTTTCCAGATATGGGTCAAATGGATTGACAAATGACAGTTGAAACGACAACAACATCGCAACCACAAAATATAATTATATGGATGTCAAACAAAAAAGACCTGATAAATGGTTGAGTATCTTAATCAGGCATTCATTATTTTTTCCATTTAAAGAAAGTTTGGCACTTTGGCTAGCACGACTAACATATATATTTGATAAGTTCTAAAGGTAAACATCTGAGATGAAACGTGTTATAAGCAAAAATATTACTAACACATATAGTTCAAAAGATGCAGCTTTCCTTTCCTGTCTCTCGTTGCAGTTCTTCCCAAGTCAGTAAGTGCATCAAACTAAGTGGACATGAATCAAATCATATTTCACGCCATTTTCTATCAGTTAAGGAATTACCTCACTATGCAGGATTTAAAAGGTTAGGCTGCTCTTCTAGTTTAAGGTCTTCTTTTTTCTTTTATTTTTGCAGGGGCCAATAGTAAGCCCTTAAGGACAATATATACACGAATGAAATATAAAAAATCCGTAGATCTGAAAATGCATTTAAATATACGAAAGACAGAGATTTGAATTCAGCAATTTCCCTGTAATGGAGATCCAATTCGTAACACACCCAGATGCAAAACGTTATATATAAATAAAGCAATGAATTACCTTGACAGTAGTTAGAACAAGAGTGGCATGCTTCTCCTGAAACTCATTAAGATCTTTCCGAACATTAGAGGCCGTAGTGGTTACATCAGAAGCCTCAGCTTCATCTACATTATCCAGCAAGACCAATCCCCATAAAATGCAAAGCCAATGAAAATCACAGCAATGGTAGATAACCCAGAAAATAAAACGAATCCTCGAATACCTGGTTTGATAGGAAAGTTCTGGAAAGTGCTGGAAGTAAGTCCCTTAACGAATGCCCTCAGATCGTCCGTAACACCTAAATTTTGCAGCTCAGAGTGAGAAGGAGGAGGAGGAGGGGAGGAATCAGAGAAATTGGGAATGGAAAGGGATGAAGAGAGCTGAGGAGGGATAATATCAGAGAAGGATTTGATTTGATCGGCCTGTTTGAGAGCTGCAATCTTGATCTGATCGGCTTTCTTGGAGGCCTCAGCGGCGAATTCCTTGGATCTTTTGGTGGTTTCAGAGACCAAATCGGCGAACTTGGAAGAATCGGTGAGGGTTTGGGATTTCTTGGCAGCTTCTTCAGCGAAGCTTTTGGCTCTCTTCCAAAAGTCCTCCATTTTCGTGACTGTGTCTCAATGCTGATTGCAGAGTGTAAGCAAAGAGAAGACGTAGAGAAGAAGGTACACCTACAACGCCCAATTTGGGCTGTGTGTGTGTGTGAATGTCATTGTGATTACTCTGAAGATTGGGGTTTAAGCAAACGACAACGTATTCTACTCTGTTTTTGTTTTAGGCCTAAGGTATATTTTTTGGTTGAAAAGAGAGGTAACTGAATGACAATGAAAATGGAAAAAGATGAGTGAATGGAAATGTTATGTCAATATGATGTGATACGATGTAAATGAAATATAAATGGATAAAATGACAATTTTGTCCTTACATTAAAAGTGATAATAGAATAAAAGTGGGTAAAAAAGTAAAGACAAAAACATAATTTCATCACATTAAAAAAAGTGAGATTTATTTTGTTAGGAAGAAAAGAAGAGGGAGAAATCATATCCCTCTCTCTTTCCATCCTGATTTCTTTGAAAAGAACACACCATAAGAGTATGTTTTTTAGAAAGAAATGGGGAAGGAAATGAGGAGGGAGGGGTCCACTGGGTCCCACATATTTTTTTACTTTTTTATTTCCATCAACCTAAAAAAAATAAAAAAAAAATATTTATTATATCTTTTGATTTGACATAATCATAATTTTTTTTTTATTATTTTAATATAAGGAACAAAGTGGTAATTTTATTATATTCTCATTCTATTTCCATTCTCAATTTTTACTACTAAACACATCAAATGCATTCCCTCTTCCTCTCCCTTTCCCTTTCCATTTCTGCATATAAAACGTTCCTAAATAAATTTTTTTTAGGGAAAGTACATTGCTCCATTTCCATCCATTATTTTTTTAAAAAAAAAATTATATATATATATATATATATATATATATATATATATATATATTTTAAAAAAACTCATGAAGAGATAGAAAGAATGTGGAGGTCGAGTTTCTAGCCAACTCCAAAATTTCATTCAAGAATATTGTCTTTTTGTGGGGAAAAAATATGATCAAATCTTGTTCTTTATATCACATTATCATCTAAAATTTAAACATTAGCTAAATTATATGTTAAATTTGACTATTTGAGCGTCAATGTGGGATAAATGATAAGAATTCCTGTCACTACCTGAATTTTATCCTTATGGGAATAGGAATAAAGCCACGTCTATTGAGAAAAAGTAGTTTTTAAGTTTTGGATCAATTTGATGACAAAATTGAATCATTTCACAAAATAAGATAACCCAATTATTTATTTTTAAATTGCACTTATCAAATTAAAAACTTTAAAAAAATTAGAGATGCCAAAAATTATTCAATCCAATTTTTATTATGCTCTAATTGTATCTTTTATTTTTATTCATACAATTTATTCTTGTAACAAAATAATTTTATATATTTCTAAACCACAGCAATGTATAAAATAAATAAAAGAAAACTTATAATTTATTCTTAAATTATTGGTCAACTTATAATTTAATTCATAATAATTGAAATAAACCATTGAATTCTTAAAAAAGTTAATTGAAAAGTATTAAATATTGATATTTCACTCTTATCTTTTCATATATATTGTTATGTTGAAGAGGAAATTTTTCTTTAAAAAAAGAAAATACAATTAAAAATTGACATGAACAGTTAGTCTAGGATGATGATATGTAAATATGTAATGATACTTTGAATAGGCATTCCTCGTATGCTTTTAATTTTTTTGATTACCTAAGTCGACATATCCATGATTGATATGGATAGTTATTTGACTAGTGCATATTAAACTGTACACTTGATTATGGATAGTCATTTGGAGATTTGACTCGTGCATATTAAAATAAAATAAATTTATTTTTTTGTCCTTGAATTATTAATCGACTTATAATTTAATTTTGATTCTTAAAAAGTCATTATTATCAATTATTTAGTTCTTGAGTTCATGCAGAAATCATATTTGTGTCTGGCTTCTTCAGTTAAACAATGGCGTCAGATGTTAACCATGAAAGCAACAACTATTAAAAACAAACAATGCGGAGGATTAAACAAAAAAGTAGGGAGAATTGAACAATACAGTGATTCAAACAAAATAATAATAATAATAATAATAATAATAATAGCAAGATGGTTGACTCAGCCAGGCATTCCGATTGGTCTAATTTCATCATCAAAAGCATACTTGAATCCTTCATTCTGAGACTGTGATTCCAATGATTTTGTTGGAGAAAGTAATTTAATTAAATATATTCTAAAACAAATTTCAAACCAGAAATATACAAAATATGGGTAGCATTTTGCAATTTTACTGAACAGAATAAAATTATTCAGTGAACCAAAGTAAAGAATTAATCAAGACTACATATACTTATAGAGTAGCAATATCAGTGTTCTTCAATTAAAAAAAAAAAAAAAACTCTTAACAATTCTAGTATTCAATGGAAAATGTAGTCCCCTTTTGATAATATTATGAAAGAGGAACATCAAATCATACTCTACCAATATGAGAAATAGTTGCTTAATGAACATAAGCATCCTTGGCATCCAAATAATGTTATCAAACACTTCATGAGCGTCTTGAGACACATCTACACTAAGCATCTTTCCAAACATATTATTAAGGAAACTTAAATATTTAATCTATTTTCCAAGTTAGGGTCAATACACATGATCTCTACTTCCTTTATGCTAACATCAGCTCTATAACACTTAAATAACTCTATTGCTGTAGATGATAAGCGAAGACAGCCATTCATGTACAGAATGGAGAGACTTTTGCATCCATTCCGTATAGACTGGAGACCTAGATCACAAAGATTGCGACAACGGTTAACGTGCAGTCTCTCCAGATTCTGACAGTTTAACCCGATCGCCTGCCACCCAGATATCTTGATCTCATGACACAATGCCAAGTTCCATTCTTGAATTAACGGACATCCCTCGGCAATTGCGATAATTGATGCATCACAAACGGCTCTGCACATTCGAAAGTTAAGGATTTTGAGGTTTGAGGCAAATCCTATTCCAGCCAAGGGATCTCCAGAAGGAGACCAACTTAAACAAGAAACATTTAAATACTGTATTCCACCACCACTAACAATACCCATCACCCCTTCTGGCTTAAGCTTACATGAATCAGCTTCCACATACGCTAGAGTTTCTGAACACCCTTTAAAGCCAACACCAGTAATTCCTTCACAGTGTGATATCTTGACTGCCTGAAGCTGGCGGCACCTTTGTGTAAGAGCTTGAAGTCCTTCATCAGATATTTGTGAACAGTAGGAGAGGTTCACATGTTTCAAAGACAAGCAAGCATTCGCTAAAGTCTCTAACCCTGTATCAGTAATACTGAGGCACCGATAGAGACTAATTACCATCAATAATGGACAACCAGATGCGATTAGAGATAAACCATAGTCAGTGACATTTGAGCAACAATCCAGATGAAGATTTCGTAAATTTGAACCATAGCTTTGCAACTGGGTCAATCCTGAATCAGTTATCTCTGTACAACCAGATAGAGATAATGATTCTAAATGTTGAAAGCGGCACAGCAATCGATTGAGATGGGACGTGTGAATGTAAAAGGGATTCATAGATAATGTGGAAGGATTTAATATGGTGAATGAACACTGGAACTGTAACGACCGACGGTTCAAATTTTGAATATGGAGCCATCGGCGACAAGTCAAGCCAAATGATTGACGATCAAAGCTATTATTTAAATGATGAAAAATAAAAGCAAGGCAATCATCTGGCAAGTGCATGATGGATGTAAAACCTTCCATGTCAACCCTTTTAAGACTCTTCTGAATAAGGCTGTAATGCTCGAATCTTTATGGTGAACTTTCTATGAGAACTAGATGAGCTGGGCGAGTCAAATCCACAAAGTGCAGGTGTGTCTACATATCCATAACCAATAAGAATCCCACATTTTCGGCAAAGCAGTTTAGTCTTTGAATGATAGCGACAAAAAGAGACAGGAAAACAATTTATTTTATCAACCTGTGTAAACCGGCTGAGATCAACCGAAGCAAATGAGATTGATCCTTTCTTTACAGATTTTTTATATTCAGAACCTATGTCAGATGTGATTCGATTTGAGGATGTCAAGTTCAGAGGGTATCCACAAGAGCCACAACTGTAAAATGGACAACCAAATATCAAGACAACTTTAATATGATCATAAAATAAAACAGCCAAAAGGAAAATGCATCTTTCAAAAATCCATGAAAAGATATGAGAACTATATTATTTCAAATGATAAAAATATGAACATGCCGAATCATAAATTGTGCACTGTAGAATGTTTGTCTAGGCTAACATGGATTCTTTCATTACATTCTATGCTAATTCTGAATTTGCATTATAGGGTCTAGGTTAGTTCAGTAATGGCAAAGGTGGTCAACAAATGTATTTTAAGTCAAGAGACGTTGGTAAAAGGATAACTGAGTTATAGCAAGACCAGCAGCAGGAGTAAGATTTAGCTGCAATCGTGTGGAAGATAGAAACAGGAAGGTATTATACACAAGGAAGTTGGACCATAAATCATTCAGGTAGAAAAGAGTTTAAATAATTATATTGCTCTGTTCCAATCTTCCATCTCTTCTCAAATTCCTTATAAGTGATCTTTTATTGTTGTCCTCTTTTGGCATGAATCCACTTTATCACATTACATAGTGTCCTCCATAAAGCAGACATTGAATTTGAAAATTCATAACAATAAATATTCACAAACAGTTATGTACTTTGAAAATGAGATTTGTAACCTTTTATTCGCAGCTTCACCTGCCTGATGCCAGCTCTACTGCAATCCACAAAAAACCAATCTTTGTTTACTTCTTCTACCACACTCCTGAAAGCCCAGGTAAAAAAGCAGGAAAGGATTTTACTAAAATTAACAGCTTCTTAAACACCCCTTCCCTACTAAGATGAAGCTCACTAGTCCATACTTGCCTAGTTGTTATCAACGGCTTCCCTCTCAATTAAGCTAGGAAACAAATCTAGAATTTCGGACATCTTAAACATGTGATCACTAGCTTGGTCAAGTCCCATGAACTAGACTAGTCCACAATTAATTCCCCATCCTCAAGTACTACTTTAAGTCATACTGTTTTATTATAGCATCTCTATCTCATGATCTTCTCTATGAGAAGAAAACTAATAAGATATGATTCTTCATATTACCTATACCTTCAAGATCAGACTAATTTGGGAAGTCCCCCATAGAAGGACCACCTTCTACCCATGTGCAAACAAACTGCTTTATAACATCCCACTTATGAATGGGATATCATGCATTTAGGGACAACAAAAGAAAATAGATCCATACCAATACCCCAAAGGCTTAAACCAAGGCATTGAAAACACAATTAGAGGCTTGCAAGAGAAGCATTGAGAAAGTAAGAGTAATTAGTTTATATGGCTTTGTATGATACCATGATTTCTATGCCTTGTCCCTTGCTAAAGCTGCAAATTGATGCATGAGCTTCATAAAATAGTTCACGCATGCAGTAGGGCATAATTGCACCTATAACACGAAGACATAGGCAAAAAAATACATTTATTCCCCAAATTCACAATACACGTCAGTGAATTTTTTTTTTGACAAATCCATATGATGCTAATTATTAGGTCTCTTTTCCTTTTTCTTGCCAGAAGATTGCCATCTTCATCTTCTACTATACATTTATATCTCGATGGTTGATCTATAGCACCAAACTAATTCTGAAAGATTACTGTGAATAGTTCAGGCATTTGAAAGCATATTATATTGGAAATTCTCGGATGAATATTTGTTTAATGGTAATGACATGTATTCAACAATTAAATCAAGATAATATAACAAATGTGAGTAGAAGAATCACTTGGAGATATGACAGTAAGACAAAGACATTCTATAGTTATGAAGCACAGATAAGTCTAACTTGAAAAAATACATAACATGACACAACAAGGCAGGTTCAAATGAGTCTCTCTAGTTTGTTTTTTTTGGTTCATTTTCCTTCTCTTGGGATCACGTGTCCAAGTCATGTTCTACGGGAACCTAAGCAGTCTTAGGTGATTAGGTGTTTATGAGGTTTATAATATACATTCAACTAGTGGAACATTTTTAAACTAGGATATTTTCTATCAAAAAAATGTTTCTGACTGTCAGCCCGAGAATAGTTGCCTAAATTATCCGCCATTGGGCATAGTTACACGTTCATATCAGTGAATGCATACAAAATTATCTGCATCACAAATTTTGGCAACTGTAAATTACACAATAGCCAGCATGAATCAAACCCATGAAAATTTTATAAAACCCTAGACACCATAAACGGCAATCACATAGCAATAAGTTAACAATCAATCAATGTCACCGATAAAAACAAGTTGCTTCGGCCAATCTCTCTGACTCAGAATTCAAATCAGCGAAATAGCCAAAATCGAAAGAGGGTGAAATAGGAAGCGGGAATTACCTGTAAGAGACGTGAGCTGGTGACATCCTCTCCGATGATGATAATGATTGGAATGATCAGGAGTTGCCATCGTCGCCCATCGATCGATATTATTTGCAAAGCAAATTCTTAGAAAATAATACTTCTTTGGTCGATAAATCAGCCACAGTTTAAGCTCGGCGACGGAGACGGAGAGATTCCGAGATTATAAAAGGTGCTTCTTCAAATCTCCTAATCTCTCTCTTCTCTGATCGCAAATGGAGGCGTCTCAACCAACCCAAGCTAGATTGGTTTTGCAGAGCAGAACGAAATACAAATACGCAGCGTTTAGCGAATTAGCGTTATTTGGGTTTAGCAAAATTTAAAAAAGAAAATAATAAAAATACTGAAACGGCGTAGTTTCATTCAATTACAAAATTAAAGAATTATATAGAAGGAAATTATAGAGGACATGCTTTCAATTAAATGTTGCATGATATTTTCCTTTAACTTTTCTTTTTTGAAAAAAAGGTTAAAGAGCATACTTATTTTTTAAGTTTTTTGTTTTTAAAATTGTGCAATATTATTATGTTAATTGATTCAATAATCTCCGAGTGATTTATATTTTTTTAATTTACATCCTTTCTTATATACTAAACGCAACATGTATGTTACTTTCTTAACTTGTCCATTAATAAAGTGCCACAATAAATTAGTAATTGAAGTAACATTTGTTTATTTGAAATAATTGTGATAATATTCATTCTCAAATTTGTATTAATATTAATAAATACGATGTAATTGAACATCTTCTCCACAACAACATGCACATTTCCATTTATGCAACCAATTAATATAAATTATAGTCTAGAACAAGCATATTTAATTTGGATCTATATACTCAACTATAAAGTGGACTAGGTTGTTAATAGTACTAATATTATATATGGGCTGAAATAATGCAAACCCAACACACTTATTTGATAGATTAAATCTTTAGCCGATTGAACATATTTTAAGAACTATGGTTAGTGGATAGTACTTAAGTTTATTTATTGTGTGTCCTTATTAATAAATCATAATAACTTTTCTTGGATTTAAAACTTAATATTTTGTAATTTTATATTTTATTTTATCCATTTGTTGAGATAACATTTTGGAGACAAACAAATAATGAAAAGATCTAAAATTACAAAAGTAAAATATTTTTGTATAATTGAGTCATTGGTAGAAAGCAAGTTTTTCAATTGACGGTGGAATCAGAAACTATAGGAGTAGTACAATGCAAGAGTAATTTAAGCTTCATATAATTAATTAATTAATGGTAATTAATTAAGAGAAAGGAGCACATGATAATTGACAAATAATGTTATATTTTCGATGATAATCACGTTCTTCCATTAGAGCATTCGATTTGTTTACTACAACCAACCACCTATTTCTGCCCTCACACCTATTTAACAAACCCTATTTCTGACTTCCCAATACCATGTTTTACCAAATGTTGTGCATATAATACATGTTTCATATCAACTTTAAATATTAATGTCTTAAATACACCTCAATCCATTTAATTTTATAAAGCTCAAAATATCTTTTTGTCTCTAAATTATAATTTTATCAATTTTGTTATTCACTTTAATTTCGTTTCAAATATTAATCGCATGTGTAAATATGATTGTTCATATGACCTTCATTGTGACGTCAAATTATATATTTAACTAAATTATTTTATTAATTTAATCTCAATTATCACTGACACTATAAGATAAATAGTGTCACCATATCTAATTAAATTGAAGAAACATACGTGACCAGGTAATTTACTACTGATAGTAGCAGCAGTAAATCAATCAAAATTTTAGGATTTTCTATTGATTTTCATCAATTTACTACTATTTTGGCATCATAATATTTGTTAGTTCTTTTGTAGTGTTCAACACTAAAATGCCCGGATATAGTCATATTTTACATCTATCATTAATTATTTAGATAGAGTTAATATGAATGGTAAAATGACTTACAAATTAAAATTTTATACTAAAATGACAACAAATAAAGTTAAGGGACCAAATTGTGAGCAACGCTATAGTTTAATTTGGAGAGTAAAAAAAATACTTTTACCTTCTATAAAATATTCAATTATTTGAAATTATAAAAGAAAAGAAAATGTATTTAAGCTTATATATATATATACTTTAAGACAAAATCAGGAGGAGTTGTTAGGTGGTTGATGATGAAGTAACCTAGCTTAACTTATACCTTTATATACCTAACCTAGTTTCTTACAAATCTTAGGGTTTTGGTCTCTCCTTGTGTCGGCCACAAAAGAGAGAGACAAAATTAAATAACAAATTAACAATATTAATTCCACTTCCACAAAATATTTATATATATAATCTCGTGAGTCCGATCCTAAGTAATTACAAAGACACACAAACACACACTTTTTGGGGCAAAACTGTGATATGTGTCCAAAAAGAAAGAAAGAAAGAAAGAAAGAAAGAAAGGCCTCCTAATTCCTGTGATATGTGAATATATAGTAGAGAGAGACTAGAGAGGATCATATATATATATATATGTTTTATGGAGTAGTAGTGGTGAGAGAAATGTGCTTGTTGTGTATGGGACGTCTTCTTCTCACTCTGCTATAATCCATTGTGAAGTATTGTGAAAGCTCATCCTCATGATCATCACCTTCCATCATCCTTTCTTCCTTTCTTCCCTTCTTCCCAATCTTCTCCTCTTTCTCCCCTGCAAAAATTAAATTAAGTATACCATACAATAAATATAATTCCCTCATATATATATATATTGCAAAACAGTAGTATAGATAGTTAATAAAGAGCAGCCCGGTACACGAGACTCTTATGTCATATATATGCAGGCTTATCCTTACAAAGCAGATAGGTTATTTTCAAGATTTGATTAAAAGCTCACCCTCTATTACAAAATAGTAAATTAATTAATATTGTTAATTAATTGATTTCCACTTTGTGTAATGAATTACCTGGTGAAACCTTGTTGTGTGATGCAAGATCTCTAGCTTCAAGTTGTTTATGTAGTTGAGTGAATCTAAGTCTCCTTGGGAGTTCTGAGACAGAAACCTGGTTTGCATTTAATGCTCCTAATAATAACACAATAGTAATATATATATATTATGTGTGTGTTCATAATTAAATGACAAAGAGTCTAGAACAAATTAAATTAAAGAGAAAGATGAATTGTACCATGAATTTGAAGAGAAGGTTGTGGCATTAATGGGAGATGGAGAGAAGAAGAAGCAGATGAGAAATGAATGGTTATGGTTAGCACAGTGATGATGATGATGATGACTATGTGCTCCATAATATATGTACTATACTTTTGTTGAAGGCAATATATATGCACAAAGGATCGGATAGTACTAATAACTATTTCTTGAGAAGGTGGGTTTTGCTTATATAAGCAGCTCATGAGTCATGACAGAGAAATGAAGAGAGAGAGAGAGTGAACACTAAATAAACACACAAACACACAACACAAAGCACAAAATGCAGAGTTCCAAAACACGTACAGCAAAATCTTAAATAATATATTCATAATTCATCTGCTCATCACTTTTTACTTTTTGGGGGGATTCACACAATTTGGGTTGATTTTGTCATCTAATGTTGTGTATATATAGGGCCTTCACTTTTCTCACTTTCTGTTATAACCATACTTATCTCTCCTAATTACCCTTTTTTCTATTTCTTTTTAAATCTATCAAATACATATTTCTCTACATTAACTTAATAATGGCAACATGAGTAGTCCTTCCTATATATAATAATAAATCAAAAGTTTGAATTCTCTTAAAAAAAAATATTTATATTTAGTGTTCAATGGTGCCTCAAAATATTTTAAAAAGGACTGATAATATATATATACGTACATGCTTTTTATAGTTAAGTTTTTGGTTGGGATTATGAAGAAAACATGAATTTAATAGTTTTATGATATGCTTTTTACCTATAACAGCTAAGGGAGAAAAGACAAATTAAATTCAATTAAACCAGTGAGGTAGTCAGTTATATAGTCTCCCTGCTTCATGGAAATATGTCAGTGAAAGGACAATCAACAATTAGGTATAAGGCCACTTTTAATTTGAAAATGTATATTGAAATAAAACAAAATTAGGACATAAAAGTGTTGTATCAGTTTTAGTAATATATATCTGACATAGTTTCTTATGTTTTTCTCATTGATAATAAAAAAAAATTACACAGGTAGAAGAACTCTAAAATAAAATCAATAATTAACTTACAAGTCTCATGAGATTATCTTTAAAGAAGGTTATAGGTGTTGGACTCTCCAACTCTAACAGTTAGCTTCTGAAGTAATGTGGCTCGATTTCTTAAGGATTTATTTTCATAACGATTGATATTTTCATTAAAAGCTAGCCAACACAAAAAGGACGACTTATAAGTTAGATTAATGTATGTGGTGCAATGTATTTAATGCTAAAAGTTGAATGGAACTGCCGAAGGTAAAAATGACTATCAATGAATCAGTGTTGATAGAATAGATCATGCTAATTTTTTTTTTTTTTTTTTTACTTTCTCCTATCTTTGAAAACAGAGCAACAACTAAAGAATGGAACTTTCTGGGCTAGAGTAGGGTAGCTAGGGCATCCAAGAAGGACACATGAAACCATTAACTTTCTTTTATTCACATGCCATTACAGTTGTTACTAATATATATATATATATATATAGAAGTCCTAGCTAGCTACTGTAGCATTCAAACCCTAGAAAGACCCACCCTGGTGGACCCAGCTTGAATCAATGTAAGAAAATGCAAGTAGGGTTTCATGTTAATTGTTTATCTCAGTGGAAACTGAGAATTAAATCTAAGTTTTTTATTTCTTAAAACAAAATTTAGGTAAGAGAATAATATCGTAGTCCAACTTTAAAGCACGTTTCGAGTTTAAAGAATACTTATAAAGAGTTTTCATAAATAATTCACTAAATAAAAAATTACCTGAAATTAAATTTAAATCATATAATTGTTCTAGATAAAAGATGATGAGATCAATTAACTCTAAAAAAAAATTGAGTAAAGTTTATGATAAGCTTATAAACACTTGCTTCCATTATGTCACATTGAAGAGACATACATACCGACCAATGCATCATTGAGAGGAGGGCTTGGGGTTTTCAAAGCTAAGCACATGCCATGCATTGTATAACTCATCAAATATCAAAGGGCGCTCATCGTTTCAAGATTGAATCAATTTTCTTAAATTTGAATCCATTTAATTTTTTTTTTTAAAAAAAGTTCATTTTTCTAAGTTTGGTTTAAGTCGGCAAGAAACAATAGCTGAACTTATACTATTTTCACATATTGCCAAAGGTATGTTTTTGTTTCCCAAACTATTCAATTTGGTTCTTAAATTTTATTAAAATTTTAATTTCAAAACAAATTTGTCACCACAAACAATTAATAATAGATACAAATATTTCATGTGTCCTTCGATGCTGAATGTGATGTCAAGTCATATATTTGACTATATTATTTGATTAATTTAAAAATAGCAACGCCCTTTATTTTGTAATAATATACTGACAATTGTGACTAAATTGACAAAATAACATAGTTAAATATATGACTTGACATTACAGTAAGAATTAAAAATCATGTGAAAAGTCACATTTGCTTACAAATTAAAAGTTTAGAAACACAATTAACAAACAAAATTTAAAAGCAAAATTAATAGAAACAATAATTTGGGACCAAAACATACTTTTCCTCGCATATTTTATAAGAGTCGTGTTTTAAGTTTTTCAATATACCAATAGATTGAATAGCAAATACAATGAGATTTCTTTTGTGATCTTATTTTGTCCATTAATGTACACTTTCTACATACAAAGTCACAAACCTTCTTCTTCCCAGAAAACCAAGGCAAGATTCCATTAGAGATTCTCACAAACAGCAATTTCAGGAGACATAACTTGCTCGCTTCTACTTTGAGCCTTCAGCAGCACATAAACTAATCTAAAGTTATCATACACCTTGAATTGTTTGCAATAGAAATAGGAATGATTATACCATATATTGAAGAATGAGGAGGAAAGCAAATGCAAGCTAGGGGGAAAAACCAGGCTTGGCTTGCCTAATGGAGCAGAGACTCAGCATTCTAAACTTTCTGCACAATAAATAAGCATCTAACTAGGAGATTTAAATGAGAATTTGAATAATATTATATATATCTCATAAATCTAATCCTATCGAAAAGAAAAGAAGAATTCAGAATTTGCAGCAAAGAAGCCTCCATCCCCGGTGCTTCCAGGAATGCCTCCTGTCAGGTTTTGCCATTCTGACTGGGCTGCTATTCCATTCAGACTGCATTCTGCAACCAGAACATGTGATTCAGTAAGGTAGTCAAGCATTGTTTAAAAAAAGGGTTGGCCCAGTGGCAATGCATGAGGATCCCACCAAGTGAGGTATGGGGAGGATCAAATGCATGCAGCCTTACACCTGCAAGCAGAGAGGCTATTTCCAGAATTTGAACTTGTGATCTACCTTTCCATTGCTCCAAGGCTCACCCTCTAGTAAAGATTTGTTTGAAAGAAACAAATTTAAGTGTAGTTATAAGTTCTTATTGGAAAACTAGTTAGCTAACACTTAAAGATCTGTTAACAAAAAAACAACTATTAAACCAACAAGTTTTGAGGCAATTTACATGGGAAAGGCAAAGGACCGGGTGCTAGTTGTGCTGCTATCCGACCGAAGAGAAATGCTACCGGAAAACGGTACAGGCCCCAAGTAACTTATATGACTCGATACAGGACCTACGGCCGAGAAACTCGACTCGCCTAAGCTGTGACTAACTTGACTTGTAATAGCCTGATCATTAGACCTTCCTTCTTCAGGCTTAGATGTAATTTGAGTGTCATCACGTTTGCTGCCATCAACTTGGTGACACTCCTCTTTGCTACAAGCAGCCACAGAATCTAAAGGAACAAACTTGATATCACTGACAAGGATATCACTATTCGGTTTATCAATTGCAGGACTTGCCAATTCTGCTTCCTCGATCCTGTTTTTGGATTCTTCGTGCTTGTAGTGCGATTCAAGATCGGCAGAGACCTGCATATTAACTACAGATATCACTTCCTGATAATTCTCTTTACTTACACATGCAAGATTAGCCACAGACAAATCCCAAAAGGAAACATCATCAGAACTATGCACATTGTTGAAAGAATCAAGAAAAATATTGGAAATTAGTGATAACCTTGGATCAACAGTTAGTAATAGATTCCATTAAGAAAAAACATTTAGTAATAGGTATATATAGCAAATATAGTAGAAAACATATTTTCAAGCAAAATTTTTGTGTAACAGTTCTCGATGTGATGTACCTTTGCATGGTTAAGTTCAATTTCATTGTCCCCATCAAGAGAATGCCCAGTTTTCTCTGTATTTATCTCTTGTGATGAAATTGTATTGCCAGATAAAACCATTTCTTTGTTCTGACCATCTAGTTTTTCCGTGGCAATTTCTTCTCTCTGCATCAAATCCTCGGACTGATGATTTTTAGCAGGATCCATGTCAGAATCCTCGGTCACTGCTAAATCTAGTACACCCTGAAAAAGCGCATTGATGCCAATGTTGTCTTTCTTTGATTCCTTATTTTCATAAGTATCAATAGACAAGAATTTAAAGACAGCCTTTTCATCAACACTGTTCTCAAACAAGACCTTATCCTGGCCAAGGGCTCCCTCATCAACACAGATATCCTTGATATAATGGTAATTACTCCCTTTGTAACAAACTATCAATTCTGGTTCGCGTTCTGTCACATATTCATCCATATAATTATCTTCGGAATTTTCTGATGAATCTAATTCTTCTGAAAGATCAAGGATTGACACATTAGGGAATCTTTCAGCATTAGAAAATTCTGTATCCTGGGAAGAATCAGAGACTGGCTTGACAAAGTTCTTGATCGATGCTCCATCATCATTTTCCATATCAATTATGCTCATATGGGAAACAAGTTTTGATGCAATCAAATCATCTTCTGCCTCTATGACGTTTTGTGTTGAAACTAAATTCTCTTCATTACACTTTAAATCAAAGGAAAGCCTTTTCTCATCTTCCTTCGGTTTCTGGTTTCTTGATTTGCATTCGGTGGAGTCTGGATTATTGTCATTGAATTCAAAGGATTGAGATTCAGGCTCAAGGTCAATATTTGGATGGCAAAAGGCCAGTTCACCAGCTGCACATACATTTTCATGTCAGTGAAAATTAAATCATAGTTTTGAAAACTTCTCCAAAACAAAAAAATCCTAATTACTAAACTCCTTGAGCCTTTGTTAGGTGTTTATCATGTGCCATGATTCTTTTAGAAAACTTCGTAGCAAGTAGCAACACCAAAAAAATTGCAGTAAGTTTTTTCCTTAAAGAAAAACACCATTGAAAACAAGAGTATTTCAGTAAAAAAAAAAAAAGGCGGGAATGGGATTCATGTTAGCCAAATTGTCCTTCTCCATGTTAAAAAATGTGGTAGAAAGAATACATAGAAATGAAGAAGAATATAGCCATAATCTTGTTCAATTAGCCAAATTGTCCTTCTTCATGTGTTCCACATTGAACAAACGGGTCAGAAATTAAAAGGTCCTTAGAAAGAGTTAAGAATCAAGGCCTAAGTAATTGATGGAGATTCATTTGGGAGCAACATTAAATCATTTGACAGTATGCAGATATATGGCCACCAAAGATAGTAAAAGAACCAATTGCAGAGATAAGAATTAGAGAGTTTCTTACCTAGCTTCATGGTTCACACGGATTTAATTGAACGCACAGTCAAATTTTCTGTTCAACTGCTAGTTGTATTTTCAACCACTCACTAGCCTGATCATTTGTAATATTCTGTAGGGCCCTGAATACCATCGGCAAAGAGCAAATAAGATCAATTAGGTAACCAAGTAACTGATGGTAACAAAAGCAATAGTAAACTTGGTTTACAAAAATGCTCAAAGCCAAGCATCAATAACCAGATTCCTCTTCAATTTTACAACAGATATACAAAGAAAAATATCAATAATAAAAGATCTTTTTAATTTATTTTGAAGGAAACTTCTGCTATTGTCCCTACATTATTAGGTAAACTAGAGAGCATAATTAAAAGCCATTAGTATTTACCAAAAGCTGCAAGAATATAAGGCTTATGTTGAATGACTTAAATTAGTAAAACTGAGTACCATCTAAGTTGAATTTCTGGTGGTAATTAAAAATACCAGTTTGGTCTATGTGCCTATGGTAGGTAATAATGCAAAAAGATTTCTGAAAGAAGACAAAAGAAAAGTTTTGGAGCTTTCTGAAGTTTCAACTACAAACTCATATTTCAAATCGCAAGGCCTACACTACTACACACAGCTTGACTCTCTACAAAAATCCCTATCAATATATTGTCTTTTAGTTAGATCTAACCCACGAAAATAAATTTTAAAATAATAGAATCCAGAAAAGTAGAATACAAATCCCATCAAGGCTACAAGCCTACGACCTAACCGCATGAAGAACATCAGGAAACATGGACAACTGAAAGAGATCAATCTCAGATCCCAAAACCTTCATAGCCAATAAAAAGAAGGACCCAACAAAAAAAAAAAGGAATTGCATAAACTGGAAGAAACAGAATATAATATGATGCCTTTTCAATCTGGTTAGAAAAAACAAAGAGAAATTCTCTCTCTTGATGTGGCTCCTTTCAGAAGAGACAAATGAAGAGGCAAAATAAAATCTAGCAGCACCCAGAGACAAGAGAGTCAGAAAGAAACAATAATAGTTTAAAAAATGGTTGAAAGAAAGAAGATCAGAACAGAGAAAGAGACAAAGGACAAACTTAGGTGAAAAATAAGGTAGTGACATACATTCCAATTCCATGGATGAAATTAAAAGCAAAAGCAGAGAGGGTAAAGGAATTACCAAAGCCCCAAGCTAGCTAGGTAGCACAAAGAAGAAATATTTTGCTTTTGTGTGTGTAGAGACTAGAGAAGGCAATAATAATACCAATAATACAGAGAGGAAGGAAGAGAGAATATAGTAATCATAACGTTATAAAAAATATATATATAGAACCCTAATAAAGGTCAACTGGTGGCTCTGTATCCCATATGCTCTCAGAAGTTAATGTAAAGTTGTAAAGAATTAAAGAGATCAACAAACTGCCCCTGACCACCACCTCCTCAATTCTCCCCACACAAATGACCCTTATTTAATAGCGCATGTTACTGCATTAATTTCATACCAAATACACTAAAATATTTCGAGTTTTTTTTACTACTACCTTCATAGCCTGACCTTTTTTTTTCCCGCGAAATCAGAGTAAATTCTTCTTGATTCACCGTCTTCTGATTTTGTAATTTTCCCGAGAAAATTCGGATGGGAAACAGATCAGACGAAGCAAATTAAACCGCAATGTTGGAGAATCCGAGTGTTATATTAGAGGAAATCAGAAAATTAACCTGAAAGGGTTTAAAGGAGCGAGAAGAAAGGGAGAGAGAGAGTTCGCAAATGGAATGGTCAACCTGTAAGTAGGACCCACCATGGGATTGCTGATATATATAGTTTGTGTTGATGAATCTGAAACTGCCACTCACATTACTGCAATTCAGCTAAGTGATGAGGTAGTGGATCCTTTTAGGTGCTTTTTTCATGTAAAATGTGATTAAGAGCGTTACTTACACGTTAATCTAGGTTAATATTCATCTCTAATCAATTAATATGTAAGCAAGTGGATGTTCAGTGATACGGTAGTACTGAATTTCAGTACATCCTTCTAATCAGTTGGTTCCTAAACCATTCAAAGTGGGTCCTAATTAATGTGAATTTTTATTAATATTAACAAATGACACTACATAATTAGAGGGATGCATTGAACTTTTATCCGTTAAATTCTTTCACCTCATGATTTTTCTTTCTGTTGCAATTCTCTTTGGATTCATTTAACTAAATAATAAGTGGTTTTTGTTTTATGGATCATAATATTATAAAAAAAATACCAAATTAAAAAAAAAATAATCAATCCTATGGTGCCAAAATAATTTAATCACATGTTAAACACATTAAACAGAAAATAGCTAATCAGTTACAATGCGTGAAAAATCAAAGTTACTTTTCTAATTCTATTTTTGTCAAAAAGTCAAAATAGAAAAACATTAATTATATAATTTTTATAAAATAACCCTTAAATGTTTTTTGTATTATATTATACTATTCACTTATTCAGAATGAATGCTACTAGAAAATGAAAATGAATTAAAAAAATATGAAAATGTATTTGAATGTCTTATAAAAAAATGAAAATGTATTTGAATGAGAGGGTAGAAGAAGCTGACGTGACAATATCCGTTAGAAGAAACAGTAGGAAAATATTCCATTTTGGGACGTACTATACACTTAATCACAGTACGATGTCGATAGTCGATACACAAATTTTGAGTTTCGGCCATTGTGTTTTTTTATTTGGAAAATATTCAGTTAAATTGTATAAAATTGAAAATAATTTAATTTAAATTGTTTAGTTATCGATTATAATTATATTTTATATTTTTTAATAAACTCTAAACAGTACACACATTAAGTCTATATATAATTTAATTTATACAAACTGGAATTTACAAAAAATATTCTTTTCTTTAAATCTTGTCCTAGGTCTTATTCAATATAAAGGTAGTTGAGTGTAGAGAAGGAAAGTTAAATTTCACGGGAATACATGTTTAGTAGGGAGCGAGCGAATATAAAAATCAAATAAAAGTTTCTTCTATTAAGAACAGTTTTATTTCTTGAAGAATAAAAAAAAAGTGGATGTTAGCTACTGAGAAGTTGGGGTCATATGTCAATTTTTCTCTCAAAAAAACTTGTGAAATTACACCTAGAGGAATATTAGAAGGGAAAATTTTGACTCTTTACTATCTTTATATTTCATTTCTCTTTTTTCATTGCACGACACTAAATAAGATTAGTCTTATAACTTAAATCTATTTCTTTGCATAGGAAACAAACTTTTGTTATTTTCTTTTCTATTTTTCTTGCACTTACTTCCTTTTCTATTTCCCATTTTATTTCTTACCAAAAGATATTTCATCCTCTTCAACGTCACCTTAAAATTTTGTATTTTTTAAATGCCGTACTAATTCTAAATGCTACAAGAATAATGGTTAATTATAAATGTATTCTCTTTGTTTTGGAAGCGAAGGCAAGAAGAATTTGTTCTTCAAGTATTTGCAAGAAGTTAAGAATTCAAAATGCTAATTCTGAAGCAAAACTGGTTTTCCTTTGATTCCACTCTTTCAAGACAAAAGGGGATTGATGAAGAAAGAATTTAAGGAACATATAGATTCGGTGTGTAAAATATCTATAAATTAAAGAATTATAATATATATGATATAAGGTTTTAGTTGAGTAGCTGCGACTGAGTAAATTTGCTTGCGATTTAGGTTTGTGCAGTAATCTTTTGGGTTGGGCTTCTGTTGGTCTCTCCAGCATACTACTGGCGCCCTGTCCGATAGTACTTGGGAGTGCCTTCCCTTACTATCATTTTCGCACACCAAAAAAAATTAACAAACTTATTTGGAAACAGTAAAAAGTGCAATATTGCTTAGTTCTGAACTAATGTGATGAAACAAAATATATTTAAAACAATATAAAAGAAAAATTGCCTTGCTTGAATCTTGACTCTTGAGTTGAGCCTAAAACATTAAAGACCGTGGGAATTAGGAAACGACAAAAAAGAAAGACATGAAAGAAGACACAAAGCGACCCCATGACAAGCCTTGCCTTGCCTTCTTCTGTGGGGAACTTGTTTTTTATTGGTCAAATGACAGCCATGGACAAACCCTCTTCTTTTCTCTCCATTATTAATTTTATTGTCCTCTTCTCATTTGTCTCCCCATTAACTCTCTTCTGCTATTTGTTTAATTGGGGCACTGACCCTTCAATGTAAGGGTCCTTCCTTGTCGGACACCTAACTCCCAACATTGTACATAGAATCTTATCCAGTCATTATTTAGGGATCTTTTTTAATCCTTATTGGTACATTTGTTTTGTAAACAAGAGTGGTATTAAGGAGAGGCACCACCAATATAATAATACTAGGCAGAGTGCAAAATAGTACATTAAAGAGACCAACAAAAGTCCAACTCAATGAATTACTGAATAGGTTTAAACAAATAATTTTACCTTGTCACAACAACTCCAAATGAGATCATAAGCTACTCTGAGTTTGACTTTTGCATCACAAGACCAAATATTACCCAAGACAACCTCAAGAATCATAAGCCACTTGCTCAAGCAGTCATGAAGTGGGGTGTATCTGATTTCTTGCCATTTCTCTTCTGGACAACATATCATAGCTGCATTTGGCAATCACTTGTCCAACATGTGGAGAAATCTAGAATTTGGTACAAGTTTCACAGCTACTAAATTAATTATTAACAAGAATAATATTAGTAAATCTTCCCATATATATATAACATGCTTATACTGTAAGATCAGGAACAGCATATTTTCATTCCTAAGTGCTAGGACAAGGTTGTACTTCTGGTATAATAATGTAAAACAAATAAAGAATGTACTCATTCTCTAATCTTCCTTATTAAATACAAATATAGGGACAACATAAATGTTCGGCACTCTGGCTTTACCACTCTCTGAATTTCTGTATCAATCAAATTGCGTCCTATTTCACTCATCAAGTATTAAAGTTATCTCAAAAGATTGCTATTTTTCTATACCAAACTCTTCAGCTTCAGCCTGCTTTTGTGCACTCTGCAGAATCCATGTTCGTTAACATAATCATCCTTCAAAGTCAATAGAAATCATTTGGCTTGCCAATTTTAATATTCTTCTCGCCGAGGAACGCCGTTATGGCGGTCTTCTGCCAGCTCTTGAAACTCCTGCATCCAAGTAGTAGTTAAGGAATAACAACTCATTAGCAAATTGAGTGATCCAAGAGCTAAAACAAGTCAATACCTAAGAATCCTCTTGAAAATATGATTTTTCTTTTTTCATTTTCATTCCAAGTGCACAGCTTTCTATTACTAGACCACTGAGTTCTAAATTAGGACAAGCTCAATTACTTTAAATTAAGAGTAAATTACCATTTTGAACCCTGAAAGATGTAATTTATCTCAATTTAGTCCCCAAAAAATACAATTTGTCTTAATTTAGTCCTTGAAAGATGAAATATGTCTCAATTTAGTCTCTGTGAAATTTGCTGTCAGTTTAGTCCTTGAAAGATGAAATATGTCTCAATTTAGTCTCTGTGAAATTTGCTGTCAGTTATATTAATGGAGATTCCCAATCTCCCACTCCGTCTCCCAGGGACTAAATTGAAACAAACTGCATATTTCAAAGACTAAATTGAGACAAATTTTATCTTTCACTTTCAGGGACCAAAATGTTAATTTACTCTTAAATTAACTAAGCACTTCAAGAGAGAGAGCAGTGGCCTAAGATAGGAAACAGAAGTCTGTACAACCACATTGAATTTCAGAAGTTCTTCAAAACCTACAGCCTCGCAGTAGCAGAAATTTTCTACTTTTCTTTATGAACTGTTTAGCATTCATCTTTTATTTAGCCAAAGTCAATAAAACGCTTCACATGCAGATAGAATGCGGGAGGAAGGATTATGCTCAGAAAGCTTACTTGTGGTCAAGATGGGCAATAATTTCTCCGCCAGGAAAAGCCGATCGAGTGGCCTCATACGCAGCTGTTATAGATGCTCTCCAAGTCCCACCAATCTCTTTTGCATTTGTTCCTGTGTTTGACTGGCTAGGATCTTCCATAGGCAAGGCATAGCCAGAGAGTAGGTGACCCACCCAAACATCATCTTTCCTAGTATCACAAGAACAAAGTAAGTATATGCATGTACCGTTTAAGGAAATCTATATCCATTAATAAGAGAAGTAATGCGTCTTAAAAGGTCAGAATTTTAATTCCAAAGTAACCCTCAAGGAACTGATACAGCAAGAGGCTAGCATCAACAAGGGTTTACTAGCAGCCATGTCACCCAAAGTGAAAATGTAAGTAAGTTAAAATAGCGGGTTTTCATTAAATTTTGGTCGAAACCACTAGTGTCCAGGCCACTGATTTTCAACTAATTTGGTTCAAGTTAGTTGAGATCTCATAACGGGGGTATTTCTAAATACAAGACTTGAACCAAGACCTTACTTGAAGTACCTAGCACTCCAATCAAAAACCCGTTGATGGTTTTCATTAATTTGAATTTTAACTTGTAACTTTTTTTTTCTCTTTTTGACATAATCAGGAAATTCAACACTCTAAAATAAGAAAACATAAAGTAGTTCCCAGTCAGTGACTACTTACAGAACTACATCCATATGCCGAGGTGCATAATGTCCACCCCCTATCCCAAGAAGGACTTTCTTCTTAGCATTCTCCCTAGAAAATCATGAGATTCAGATTAAAGTTAGATAAACTTCACCAATCAGAAGAAAGATGGTAAGACCTCATAATTGAGCTATGGATAACCAAAATTGGGGCAAAAAGGAATCACAAAGTTCTCATTCAACACATGAATCAGTCAAGCCTTGCATTGAAGTACTAGATAATTAGCAATTAAACTTCTTAAGCTCAACTATTATTACCTGCTCCAGTTTCCTATATCTGCCCCTCCTCCAAGTCCAAGTCCTTCCCAGACTAACTGCAAGAAGCCGAATGGTATTTTCAGTTCAGTAAATAAAATAAAATAACACTTTCCATCTATCTATCTAGAGAATGTATTCTTTGACTTGTAGCTATAAAGCAAATTTTATCACATAAGAAATTTTAGGTGTAAAAAACAGAGAAATATAGCAATTTGAAAGGGCATGAAAGTCTACTCAACCTGAGCCATAACATCAGCAGCATCCTGCCTCTTCCAATAGTCGTCAGTACTACCTACACCAAAAAGAGAAACCCAATCCTTCAACATACATTAAGAATAAACCATAGCCAGTGGCTTATTCATCTAATTTTATGGAATCTACAGCTTGGCAAGCTTCTTTTCTCATGGAAAACTCGAAAAAGAAGGCACCTTCTTCACAAATTCTAGCAGTTTTTATAACTATTTGTACCACTAATGGACCATGCAATGTGCTTATAACATAAGAAAATATCAAAACTTTCGACCGAAATAAACCTGGAACAAAGACAAAAAAAACACTCACCAATCTCTAGAAACATGGTTGGCTTATTTGTCAACGGCCCATGATGAGTAGCTTCCAAAGTAATCTAAAATGGAGGAAACGTAATTCTGAGACTCAAGAAATAGATATCAGGCCACAGCAAAACATGCCATGTATTTGCATTCTAATATATATAAGTACGTTGATAGCAAAAATCACAAAGTTCCTTGATTTCCCATTTACAAATTACAACCACAGCACTGGATGATGAATTAGATAAGAGCATTTATGATAAGACAAAGAAACAAAATCAAAAGGACAAAAAGGGTAGAATAAATTTCAATGAAATAAAAGGATATATACCTCAAATTCAGGGACTAAATTATGAGCTTGAGCAAGTTTTTTCAAATGCCGAAGCCAAGGTCCCATCCTAGGACTAGGCAATGCTGCCCATCCAGGTTTCCCACCTTGAGGTGGAACATCACCTTCACGCAAATGAGGGACTCCTACACATTTCCCCAAACCCAACAAAATATTATTACTACACACAGCTTTTCACTTCCCAAGCAATTCAAGAAGCTAATGCAATAAAAGTTTAGTCCTTCAAAGATGAAAATTTCAAACTTAGTCCTAAAAGATGCAATTTATCTCAATTTAGTGCATGATAACATAAGTGAGAGACAAGTTACATTTTACAGGGAATAAATTTAACATTTCCATCTTTGAAGTACTAAATTGAAAGAGATTGGGCCTTCCAAAATCCAAACATTAAATTTGATATTTCTATCTTGACTAAATTTACAATTTGCCTCAAAATGATAATTTACTCATAAAAGTACCAATTGGATGAACAGTGAGGGCAGGCTTGTTAGAAACAGCCGTGTGCTTGCTGAAGAAGATGACCTCTTCCACCACCTCACCAGTCTTTTCCTCCCACCTCTTGTCCAAGTCATCCTCTACCACAATACTCTTCCCATGTATCAACACTCGAACCCCTCCATTCACGAAGCTCTTCATATCCTCCTAAATGAAAATGACCCAATACTCGAAAAATCAGAAAAATAGAAAAATTTAGGAATTTGCATGATGGGTTCGAAAAAGCAACTCCTATAAACCTGAAAATGGGGCCCGGGTTCCCACCCGGGCTTCGCTAACAAGGCATTTGCCGGGTTGATCGAAGCCGGGTCGGACGTTGTTGCTACAAGTAGTATCACCATTGCTATTATCTTCTATGAAGTTTTGCTTTCTAGGGTGTGATCTTGATGGGTCGAGCTTGAAGATGAAATATTGTATGCGATCTGTAATAAAAGAGGCTCAAGATTGAATTTTGAGCGCAAAACAAGAACAAGTTGGTTTTGAAGACCCAAACCCACAGTTTTTTGTGGCGTATCAAAAGCTGGAACACTGAAAACGAAAGACATGGCTGCCGGTTGATTGATAGGAAGGAAAGAAAAAAGAACGAGTGCAACGACGTCGTATATATGTAATCAATACAATAGTAACGATGACGGACTTGCGAATTGCAACTGTTAACGGTTTCAACCGCTAGAAGTTCATGGGCTGAAAAAGCCCATATGGAAGGCTCATTCTAGTGGGACATAGATTGGGCTTTAATTTCTTGGCCCATGTTTGAACATTAGAAGTTGGGTTAACAAAGCAGCATTTTGTGTCTTGGATTGGATCCATTGTAAAAAGGTTAAAATCACTATGGCATTACGAAATAAAAGGTGCTAACATGATTAAATTAAAAATAAATTGTAGTTAAATATATAATTTGATATCACAATCAGTATTGGATATCACAGAAACAATTACATTTACATCTACTGTTAATTATTCATACAAAATTTGAGTGAAGAGCAAAATTGTTTATAAAAATTAAAATTTTAAAGACATAATTCATAACAAATAAAGTTTACAGGCCAAATTACGACCCGTATAATTTAGGAACCAAAATGATTCTATTGCGGATAAGTTAAAAAAGAATGGCACGCATTCATTTTGAGTTACTTAATTAATATATATTGTCCAAAGAAGATGGTAGGATGGATATGGAAGAAGACATAATAAAGTATAGGATAAGATAGAGTATATATAGTATGTTATTGACATCTCAACCAACAAATCTTGGATTGAAACATGAAAGGAAAGGGCCTACATATATAGACAATAGGATTTCGTCCGTACGTAGAGAACATAGAATTGGAATGAATGAATGTATATATGTTTTGGTAGTTATAAGTACATGGCTTTAGTGTTACATCAATTTTTGCCAAGTTAGGTGACACCACAATGTGTATATCACAATGGCATGTGGTTCCATATATATAAAGATGGTAGAGCATTAGGTATTTGGATAATACTATCGAGGTATCAAGAGTTCAATCTCACCATCTGTCAGCCGTTAGATTCGTCTGAAAATGTGTGCCAAACTGCTTTTCTTTTTAAAATATAAGATGATACTGATCTCAAGACAAATTTAACGACTTGCAACTGGTGAGCTTGGACTATTGATAGCTCTAAATACTCACTCTTAAATCTTTTGTTTTTATGTATAACGTGTTCTCTTTCACACCACTTCTTTTCTTTTTCCTTTTAATTAATAGAATTAGATCTCCAACTTTAATTCATTGTTATTTCTATTTTTTCTTTTTAATATGAAGAATCAATATTGTGAATAGTTGACATTTTTTTTTTTTTGCCAAAAGTGAATAGTTGACATTAATATAACAAAAAATCGATATCGTTTTGAGTGATGAGTTAGCATTAATATTACATGTATAATGATATGTAATTATTTTCTATTAATTAATAATTTGGACAATGTTATTTGTTATGATGAAATTCACAAGTTTTGAAACAAAATTAACCACAAAAGAATTTAAGAACGAAATTATAATTTTGTGTAAAATATAAAGATGTAGAAGTACTTTTTTTCCTATATCATAATTACCAATTATACATGAAAATCATTACTAATTGTTTTCAAATCTTGTTTTTTTAGAGTAGTTTCATCAAAAAATTATTTTTTTGTTTTAAAAACTGTTACCTTGTTTTTAAAAATTAAAATCCATTTCAAAATTATTTTTAAAAACACAAAATAAAAATTGTTGTCAAACAAACTCTATAATTGGAACTCTATAATTTTTATCCATAATGACTTCTGGCATTAAACAAAGATAACAAAAGAAATATTTTTTATATATATTTAAAATTTTTGTTATAAAAATTAATTATAAAATAATTATGTTAGTATTGTTTTCACGGTACATCCAATATGATCAATTCAAAAAGTTTTCGAATGGTCTAATTAATTTTTAAAAGGATTAAACTTAAGTAGGTTTACCTATATATTTATTATAAGGTCTTCCAATACAAAGAAAAAACATAGTAAAAAGATTATACATGACAAATCATGATAAAATAATAGAGAAAAGAATCTTTTACATGATCAATTATAGAAGAAAATGAGTATAAATAAAACTTATAATTTAAAAAAAAAATAGTGAATAAAATTTTATTTATTATTTATGCATTTATACATACCAAATATATTTTTATCATACTTTTTCTCTTTCTTAATTTTTCCTCTATCTCTCTCTTCACTTTTTTCCACCGTACTTTCATTTATTCTACAGTACTTTACTCTACAGTATTTTACATCTGTGCATTTATACCAAGCGTGCCCTAAAAAAACAAAATAAGTTCGAGAGCATATTGTCTAAGTAATATTTTTATCTAAAATTATAATTAACGTAAACATATTTAAGTCAAATCTCAATACACTTTTTACTTAAATGTTTTGGATGTACTTATGAGTTATGAGCTTATTTTGACTTCGAGTAAAACAACTATAAGACAATTTACGGAGAAAAAAAAACTATAAGACCTTTTTGGTCCAAACCACAAAATTCGAGTTTGTTAGTTTCCAAGACATGAGTGAGCTGCATTACCTGTACTGTATTACACTATTATGTGATTTTTTTTTTTCATTTTAACAAACTTTTTTTAAATAAAAAAATCATCTTTATATTGAAAATTAATTAAAAAAGTATTAATCAGTGAAAACTGAAATAACTCATTAACAATTTCATTTCAAGTTTACTAATTTTGCATTAAAACTTATAAACTGAATTTATTCTAAATCTTGAAAAATTACAGTAATTATTTCACATAATTAATTATATATATATTTCAGTCAACTAAATAAAATTTTATACCTCTTATGAAAAAAAAAACTGTATTGTATGAATAATAGACAAATGAATAAATAAGTGAGAAAAAAAAAAATTGAAGAGATAACATTGTCAAAATGGGCCGACATTAAACGGGCTGTGCCGGGTTGTTTATTAGGCGGGTTTGAAAAATGATATCCAAACCTGTCTATATTGACTTGTGGGTCAATTTTTTAAAAATATTTATAAAATAATATATTTATTTAAAAATTAATATTTTTTATTTTAAATTAATATGTTAATATTATTTAAATTATTTATACATATTATTAAAATAAAATTATTATTTAACATATAAAATGACTTAAAATATATATATTTATAAATATTTTAAACAAATATATATTATATATTTTTAAAAAATTTAAAGTTCAAGCCGCGGGTTCACAGATTAATTTGTTTAGCCCATAAACTTAAATAAATTAACTTATTTAAATTTATTTTTAAATAAAAAATTTTTTAAATATTAAATTCGCTCATTTAACAAATAGACCAGATTGGCCCACGGTAGAGGAAGTGTGAAGTAGTGTGTAACAAGTTGGTGCATGGAATGGATGTAGGGAGATTCGTGGGGCCCACAAAATCAGGAATGTGGACCCCAGTGAGGAATGAATGAAAAAGGGTCGGAGGGTAACGTGACCTCTGAACCCTTCATTTATTACGTGGAAACACGAAACCAGTTGCTTTCTCAGTGTGGGGACCACTCTTGCAGTTGGGTGGGCCCGCTTACGGGATTCACTGGGCCCCACTCCTCCTCACGCCTCTCAACCAACTCCACCGCTACTAACTAACTCCTAATTCCCATTTCAAATTCCTTCCCCGTGCCTCACACTTCACGCGCTTTTATCACAACCCTTTTCTTTTTTTTTCGTCCAAGCTTTTATAACAAATTTAATATATAATAAAAAGTAGCTCATATAGTAAAATTAAAAAATTTTATCACAAAATCTTTAAATGTTGAGTATTTCTTTTCAATTTAGCCACCACATTTGAAATTGGTACAAATTTGATATATGACATTTGCGATTGTTTTGATTTTCCCCTTTTGAGTTTGTAATTGTATTAATTTTATTTTTTTAATTATTTAAGTATTAAAATTATTTAATAAAATATTGACATCAACATTTATGAAAAAAAAACATTTTTTTACTTAATACACTTGCCTATATTAATATGATTAAAAGTAAGTTTTTTATTTGATATTAAAGTTTTATAATATTTTTTATATTTTATAATTTATTCCTAAAGCATGGAAATGTTTCTTTCATATTAAATAACATTCTTCTTTAATTAGTTTAATTATCTAATTTTCTTAAAAAATAATAGTAATGAACTTTTCTTTTCGGTTTTATTTTTTTTCAAAAGAATTAGAGGAGAGATGCAAATTTGTCACTTAAATGTATATAGAAAGATATATACTAAGCAATAAATTATCAGTGTAAGTATTATAGTAAGTGATTTTAATACTTGGATAGTTGATGAACTAAATTAGTATCAATTGTGAACTTGAGGGATCAAACTAAAATTGAGTAAATGTTATAGATTGAATTGGTACCAATTGCAAGCGTACATGATTAAATTAAAACTAAGCAAATATTATAGATTAAATTGAGAAATATACTAGAAATTAGAGGCCAAAATGGGATTTCTGTTAAAAAAACGCATCCTTTTGGAGTTGTGTTAATAATTTGATTTATAAAGAATGCTTCTATTTTTTAGTTTCTGAAATATTTAATGATATACAGTTTACTTTTGTAAAAGAAATAAACACAGTTGTATTTTACATAAGAATGTTGATGTCTTTCATTTTATTCAACTATTTTGATAAGTAAGTCGTATACGAATTGAATCTAAATTAATTGAGATAGTAGTTTAAAAATCTATGGACAATAAAAAAAATATAAATTTTACTAATAAGTACTCTAAGAATTTAGTTTAAAATTTTTTTAATCAATGAAAAATCTCACAAAATTATTTTTATTGACTTTTCATTAATTCTAAAATAAAATATTCTCTCTCAATTAATGAAATAAAACTTTAATAAGAAACATAAAACACTTATGAGATAAAAAATATATTTTTTGACAAGATGGAAAAAGTAATTCGTAATTATTTGAATAATAAACCTGAAACATGCTAAAAGTTTTCAGTTGAGGTATGTACGTAATGTAACCTCCAACATAGACCCATCTCATCAAAAGAGGGGTTTATTTATCAATTCTCATTTATTATTTATCCACATATATATATATATATATATATATATATATATATATATATATATATATTAAATGGAATAGAATATATATGGTTAGCTTTGCTTTGACCCTTCATATGCCTCAAAGGCCCTTTGAATATTTCAGATTAAAAATTAAAATGATAATAATAAAAGAAAAAAATAGAATAGGAGTTAGGATCCATCCCCACACGTGCCGGGACCGTGACTCCGACATATGCCAGCTAGCAACTGACATGTCTGCCCACAAGTCACGTGCATCTGTGTTGTCAATCTCCAAAAGTTAAAATTTAAAATAAATCATTTTTTACTCCCAAAGTACACAATTAATAACAATATAATAGTGTAATAACATGATGTAGTGTGACACAAATTATAAAAAAAAAATTATTTTTATAATTATAGACTACAAAAATTAGAATATAGTGTAGTAAACGGCATTAGAGTGTACTGTAATCACTAATTAGTTGAATGAAACTGAGAGAGAAAGAAAGAATGTTAGTTAAGAGTTGAGACAGCCAGTGTTGCGGTTAAGTGTTAACTAACTAATTAGGGAATACAGTTAGAAAAGCCGTTGGTGGTCGTGAGGCCCATGACCATGAGTTTTTCTAATGTACGGCAAGCACCACGTGCTGTTCCTGTAGGCCCGTGGAATTTGAATTGACGGTGACGGATAAGTAAACTTGTGTACCAAGTATATGAACAAAACAAAACTCACACTAATATATCTTTGATGAATACTCTGATTTCTTCCTATTAAGACTACTTTTTAATTCAAAATGGATCCTTTTTTCTTTCCATGGTTGCATATAAACCATGAAAGCTACCTTTTATTTATTTATTTATTGATGTATATATTTTGTTTGAGGTTGAGATTTTATTTATTCATTTGATTGGTTAGTTTAGTTTTTATTTAGAATAATATCAATTATAATAATTAGGCTCCGATTTAATTAAGGTGAATTAATCAATGAAACCTAATATGTACATTAACATTAATTAGGTGGCTAGCAATTGTATTGGGTAGAGCCACCAAAAACTTTGCCATTATTACCTATTGGCTATATATGGCTAACTTGGAATATTTGAGTCATAGATTGATATAGTTATATATAGTGTTTGAAAATTCAGATCGACTTGATCGGATTGACCTGGAACCCGGTGACCCGGGGTATCATGCCGGTTCGAGTGGTCCCTGTGGATCGTTTTACAATTAATTCGGGAACAACCCGATTGACCCGGTGGGTTTTAAGCAAACTCATGACCCGGTTCTTTTTTATTTTTTATTTTTCTTAAAAAAAATATTGAAAAATATAGGATTATTTGATAGTATTAATATTTTATTTTTTTAATTAACTAAATTGGCAAACTTTTGTATTGTTTAAAGTGTTAGAGTGGTTTGAGTTACGACTTAATTGATGTGTTGATTTTTTATTTAAATTTCATTTTGGTGGGATCAAAAGTTAAGTGTTTAACACTTATTATGTGTTATTATTTTTATATTTTAGACTTGTTATATTCAATTTCAGCTTTGAATTTGAATTATAATTACTTATTATGTGTTTTTCATATTTATTTGGTTAATGTATGCATATGTATATATATTTTTAATTTTTTTTAAATTTGATCGGGCTAACCAATTTTTTAGTAACCCAGTGATTGAACCAGTAACCTAGTATCCCGAATTATTGACCAGGTTAATGACCGGTCCGGATTTTCAATCATTAGTTATATAGATAACAAAAAATGAAATTCTACATTTAGTCAGTTTATGTATTCAGTATTCACCTATAAAATTTATATTTTTTTATGGTTTTTTTTTTTTAATTTTTTAGAATAGAAGCCGGTTAACATAATAAATAAATATTATTAACTAATATACAAATAATAAACTTAAATATTTTTCAATTATCGATACCTTGATAGTGAATGTGACACCACTTAGGATATGTCTCATGTCTAGCCATCCCCTATATATGGAACCCTCCCAAACCTATAACTAGCTTCTGATCACCTCACTTTCTCACTCTGAATTTAAAACAAAAATGGGAACACTTAATTTATTCGATTAATTATCAGAGAGGATAATTTTGTCCTTCAAATTTCACAATTAAGATATTGAGTCATTTATTTCCCGCAGTTATGACAAGTTACTGTGCATGTTAGACTCGCAGATATCAAATGCGAGTGAATAAAAAAGACTCGCAGTTATTACCTGCGATCCAAGTTAGACTCGCAGATATCAAATGCGAGTCAAATGTCTGGACTCGTAAATGTGAAAAGCGAGTCATTTACATCAGCTCGCAGCTTACAAATACGAGTTAAATATGCACAGTAACTTGTCACGGCGGCGGGAAATAAAGAACTTAATGTCCTGATATGCAGATTTGCATTTCTAAATGTCACCCTCTGGTCAAGAACTCTTAATTTAATAACATCTCAATTAACCAATTAATTGTTGGATTTAAGTAATATTGAATCAATGAAATGAATTAATCCTTTATAATATAACGAATCAGTAAATTTGAATATTTGTTGAAAGAAATATATATATATATATATATATATATATATATATTAAACAAAAGGATATCCAACTCTAAATCTCGAAAATACTTGCATTACAAGTTAACAAATTAACAATCTTTTTTAAAATGAAAGAAAAACTCGTACGATGATAAATAATACTATAAAAAATTATTATATATATAAAAAACCATATTGTATTGAACTTTGAAAAATATTACGTATGGTATACATATATTTTATTTGACATTTTTAATAATTAAAAAGTATCACAAAATATTGTATTTAAATTTCATCCAATTTATATTAAAAATAATAATAATAAGCAGTTCTTTATTAATTATCACTGGAAGATGGAGATGAAGTGGAAGTCATTAATTTAGATGAAAGACCACCATATATATATATATATATATATATATATATATATATATATATATATATATATATTAATATTATACATATAGGTTAGCATTAGTTTCCCACTCGTGCAAGTGGAACACATCTCTCTTTTCATCCAATCATTTACTTTTAATCTTAATTTTACTTAACTAAGTTTAAAAATTTTGTTTTACATGTAAAATATTATGTAATTAGTCGTTTATCCTCAAATAAATCGAGAGAACTTATAACAAAAAAATTAATCACTATTATCGACAATTGATCTCTTATTATTTTTTTTTAAAGCTCACAACTCATTCCAGCATTGTTAATTGTTATTTCTTTCAATTTTAAAATTGAAGTTGATCTTACTTTCTTTAATTACTTTTCATCAATTTTTACTTTTATATAAATGTGTTGTTAGACACGTCATACATTGATGATGACAATTAAGGATAAAAGTTTAGTATTATAGTAATACTAAATTTTAGTACATTAATAGAAACTCACATTAATAAAGACCTACCTTGAATGAATTACGGAACAACTGATTATAATAATGTATTAAAATTTAATACTATCATACTATTGAACATGTATGATCAAGATAAGCAGCATCAGCAAGCAAATTATTCAAGTAATAATGATTTTTTTATATATAAAATTTAAACTTATAAAGAGCTTGCTGAATAAAAATGGAAGACCTATTACTCACATAACCTCAACCCATGGATTTGATTTTGATTATCACTGATTTTTATTAGTAGTGTCAAAACGAGTTTGAGCACACAGACTAATCCAGTTTATTTACTGCTGGCCGTTTTAACAGTGCTAATTATTATGGTACCTACCTGTATGCTTAAATTTAAATAATAATATTGATGATACTAATATTCTAAATTGGATGTCTTATTTCTCTTCCACATAATGACTTGTTTCCTACATGAATGATGAATTTGGTAGGAAATTATGAGGAAGTTCTCATTCACATAATTATGTATAATTTAATATTGAAGAAATTAATTATGGAAGTAGGTAATTGGAATTTAGAGGAGGAATATGAGGATGGGTGGTCACGTGCGAGGGACATGATCCCGCACGCGAGCGGAAGACACGCCTGTGTGCAACACCACCTAAAGTCACGTCGTTTCACCACTTACTTATTTATCATATCCTCCACTCATTAATTCATTTAATTTAATTTAATTTAATTATCAATTTTTTATTTTGAAATTCTAATGTTTGGTGGTGTTTTTATTATATTTAATACAAAATCATACGTAGATAACTTTTAATATACATTTGTCGATTGCATCTTCAATTTATATTTTTGTTTGTTCTTAAGTTATAATAATATTTGTGTAAAGTATTTTTAACGGTTTATTATAAAGTTTCTTTAAATAAAAATGAAATAATATTTTTATAAGTAGGCATCTCATTAGTTAGTGGGCCTGAAAACATGGTTCATGTTTTTTAATAATCTAGATCAAAGTGTTGTCTTTTAATTCTTTTATTTTCAGATCAATAATGATATATATTTTATTTATTAGAAGAAATTAAAAAAGAAGCATTCTTAATTCTTATTTAAGTGTGTAATATATGGAGGCTAGCTAGTACATTACCTAAATGATTGATTTTGAAGCACATCACATACAAATAATGCTTGGGATAGATCTTGAATCTTTCTGTGTACTTTCCATTGCAAAAATTATATTTATCGTTACCTTATTCTTGGAAAAAAATTTAAGTTTAGTATTATCGATTAAAAAATTTAATATTATTTATTATTTATCATTTGTTAATATATTAAATAAAAATATGGACCTTAATTCATTCGGGTCGATCCATATATACGTGGATTTTTAATTTTAACAAATAATAAATAAAAAATGGAGTGATGAGTATTTAACTAATAATTTTTTTTATAGGTATTCTCTTATTTGAGGGCAATCTTATTTAAGTTAGTTGAGGTCCTATAACGAGGGTAGAGTTTTCTCAACAGATGTTTTTTTATACACAAGACTCGAACATGAAATATTACTTAAGGAAAACGGAATACCTACCACTCCAGCCAACCACATGTTGATATAACATTGGGCTTTTTTTTTAATCTCTTGTTCCTTTTGTTTTCCTACTTTTAAATATAGTTATTTGTTTTGGCCTTTGATTAGAATATATATGTCTATATATATTATTGTGAGGTTAAACATTGTCAAACTAATTGTTGATTTAAAAATTTCTTTTAATTCATTTATCCAAAATTCGTATAGTATAAATGTGCTATATAATTCATCAACGATAATTGATCTAGTAGAATAGACTAGTCTATCAAAATATAATAAATTCGGAGTCAAATTCTCGTTGAGTGAAAATGCTCATATTTAGTACCCGACAGTATCTCGAACAGAATTGTGCTTCAATAGAAGCTGGATACCTGTGAGAAAAAAATGAACTATATAATTAATAATAATTTTTTAGTTTTCCACAGGTATATCTTTCTATTAGATGCAATCTTGTTCGAGTTAGTTGTCATAACGGGGGTAGAGCTCTCATAGTTGAGGTTTTTTCATACACAAAACTCGAACCTAAGACCTTACTTAAGGAAAATGGAGTACTTACGACTCCAGCCAACCATATGTTTGTTACTGTATAATTATTTTTTCTTGATTTTAATAGCACCTAAGTAAATGAAATATTGAAATTTGAAATTGATTTGAATGATCATATTTCCTTAAGGCTAATGGGGCTTCATAAAAAGTAAAAAATTTACTTACCAAAATAAGAAACAGTCCGTAATTTGATTGGTACCCTTATTAATTGCAATATATCATATATGCTTCATTTACAGTAAGATACGATACGATCGATATACTTTTTTTTAAAAAAATAAAATCAAAGATATGATATTAATATACTTTTTTTTATATAATAAAATCAAAGATATGATATTAATATACTTTTTTTTATATAATAAAGATATGATATACTTATTAACATAATTTCTGCGAATCGGATCCCTTTTAATTTCGTACTTTTTTTTAAATGAAATAAGTTAGTTCGATCAATAAATAAATAAAAGTATTTTTTTCAAAAAAATACTAATAATTTCAACTACAAACTTATAAGTTATAACGTTAGAAAGTCCAAATAACAAAAAGATATTTATTCTTAATTAGTAAAATTTGTTAATGGAAAAAACTTATGTCCATTTCCTCCAATTCCACCAATCATATATTGTATTTACACTCTCTTTCTTTTATGATTGGTCATATAAAAGGTGGTCTTCTATATTCTCTCTCTACTGTGATTGGTCATTTAAACACTTTTTGCCACGTGTCATAATTATATTGGGGAATTGGAGGAAATTGACATAAATTTTTTTCCTTATACTATATTATTTCTATAATTCTCTTAAAAAAAAGAGATAATATTTCTTTGAGATTTATTAATATTTAAATTTTGTTAATAGTGAAAAACGACGTACCTTAATATTGAAACACAACTACAGATGGTCAAATAATCACAATTCATAAAATATTCTACAATGTGATATAAACAAAAATATCTTAAACTAAAATTTAAGAAATTAAACACACACAAATTCACACGTTTTAAATATTTATATCATGCTTTTATTTCAAGGTACCTCCTAGTCCTAACTCCCAAGTCCCACCCTCCATCATCTCTAATTTATAACTCACATGGCTTTTAAAAAAAATCAATTTAGTTTTTCTTAAGCAATCTATTTTGAAGTCCATTATGGTCTAATAAACGTCATAATAACTCTAATATTTTGTTAAATAACTAAAAATATATGAATTATTTAATTAATTAATTTTAATTTCTCTTGATACATTTGAAATTTAATTCCCCTAATTTTAAGGTAAATAGCTAAATATATAATTTTTGTTTTATAAGAATTCATTACTTGAAGAGACAATTAGGGGATATATATATGTATGGTTTAAAAAGGTATTAAATATTAATTTTTCACGTGTTAGTATGCGATAGTGATCGTGATAAAGAGTAATCCTTATGTATTATTTTGAGTTCTACTCAAACTCTATTAATTAGTTAATTCAAAATTTAAGATTATTAATTCAAATACCGAAATTCATATCAAATTGATGTAATTAAATAATTAATTATTCAATTTTTTTTAAAAAAATTCAATTGTGAATGGCTAAGATAGGATTGTGTTGAAACGTGAATCTACTCCTCAAACTTCGGAGATCAGCTTCGGTATTGTTCACTCCTTTTAAAACACGTGATTAATTTAATGACATAACGTTATTCCGTATTAAGGAACTTTCTTTATAGATAATTAAATACGCATTTATATATAGCCAAAAATATTTTGATGTCCCTACATTTTAGTGTGCCACTCAATTATGCCAAAATTTTTTATTTATTATCAATTATACCCTTAAAATTTTAAATTACAAACAATTTTATACTTTAACTAAATCTCATGTAAATAATTAATGGCATATGTAAATATCACTGACTGTCGTTTAATTCTGGGATAAAAGTTTATTGTTATTGGAGATATATTGCTCCAATCATTTAGTGTCATTTTTCAATATTAATAGAAACTTACACTAATAAGGATCCACTTTGAATGAAATATGAACCAAGTGATTGAAGTGAAAGAATGTACTGAAGTTCAATCCTAACCGGAACATTCTCTCCCAATGCTGATGGTGATGGCCAATTATATATTTAGTTACAACTTTTTATCAATTTAGTCACGCTAATTAACATGTTCTGTTTTGTAATGATATCGTGACTAAATTAATAAAATAATATTACTAAATATATAATATGATTTGATAGTATAATTAACATTAAGAATCACGAGGACCATATTTCCATATGGTTTAATTATTTAGGCAAATAACATAATTATTTAGAACTAAAATAATTTAAAAACCCTATCAAACAAAAATTAAAAACATAATTCATAAAGATTCAAAATTTAAGGGTGAGAGATGTACTTTTATCTTTATATATATATATATATTGCTTTTTTGGGATGGAAAACGTATATTGAAAAATAAGAGAGAGAGAGAGAGAGAGAGAGAGAGAGTTGGAGAAAGAGAGCGATAGTGACAGAGAAAGAAAGAGGGTGTGCGTTTTCTTGGGACTACTTTTTTGAAGTTGCAGGTTTTTGGAGCATCGTGTCGGGGGAGGATTCTGATTTTGGAGGGATTCCTTTTCCGGATTCAATTTCTTTCTTTTCTAGAGATCACACCACATAATCTACAATAATAATAATAATAATTTATTCAGGATTTCTGTGGGTACATACATTCATACTACATATATTTATATTGTGCCGTTGCTATTGTTTCCACAAGCCTTTTGAGATAAGCCTCGAGAAGATCAAGGAATTCCTCAGGAAGCTGCTTCTGCAATGGGTATGTGTGTGTGTGTGTTTTTTTTTCTTTGGATGGATTTGGCTTTTGGCTTTTCTTTTTATCTCTTTGCTATTTTTGTGCCCTTAATCTGTTTGTGTTATGTCCCCAATGGGGTGATGGAGTTTATGGGTCTTCTTTTTTCTGGGCACTATTTTCGCTTTTTAGGCCTTGTTTTGGTCAAATCAATTCTTCTCTGGTTTTCCCTTTTCTGGGATTCGGTTTCACTCCCTCACTATCTTTTAGCTCTGTTATGGTGGTTTTGTTTCTATGTTCTTTCCTCTGATTTATTGTTTTCTATTTTTGTCAGCTTTTCTCTCGGAGGTTTCCATGTCCGTTAGCTTCTCTCACTACTATGATGATTATGAGAATTTCTTCCAGAGATTGAACCCACCGAGGTAGGTACTTATGATTATTTTCCCATCAAATCAAAAAATCCTCTCTAGTTTGATTGATTCCTCCGTTCAAGTCCTCTTCTCATATTGTTTTTGTCCATTTGTTCTTATCTTGTCTTATCCTGTCAGGGTTGTGATTGATAACGAATCCAGCAAGAATGCCACTGTCATAAGGGTTAATAGTGCAAACAAGCATGGAATACTTCTTGATGTCGTACAAGTCCTCACTGATCTCAACCTTATCATAACCAAGGCTTACATATCTTCTGATGGTGGATGGTTCATGGATGGTAATAATAATAATAGTAATAATAATAATTTCTTTCCATTCAGCTTTTCAAGGTTCAAACCCATTATACCCATGATTCTTATTAGTTTTTCCCTTTTCTTTCCAGTTTTTAATGTCACCGACCAAGATGGAAACAAGGTTATTGATGAATCTATTCTGAATTACATTACAAAGGTTAGTACTTAGTGCTAAGTACCTTTTGATTAGCTTATTCTCTGGTTTTTTTTATATATATACAAACTGAAGTAATTGCTTTCTTCTGCAATAATAGAATCTTGGATCAGATTCTTCTTCTTCTTCTCCCATGAGATCTATTGGGGTGAAGCAATCAGTGGACCACACTGCAATAGAGCTAATGGGAAGTGATAGGCCAGGATTGCTCTCTGAAGTGAGTGCCGTTTTGACCGACCTCAAGTGCAATATAGTAGATGCAGAGGTGTGGACCCACAATTCACGTGCAGCTGCTGTGATGCACGTGACTGATGAAGAAACTGGGTGTGCAATTACTGACCAAGTTAGGCTATCTCTGATCAAGGAGCTTCTGTGTAATGTGCTTTGTTGTTATGACAAGATAAATGGAAAAGCTCAGACCACTGTGGTCACTCATGAAGTTACCCATACTGAAAGAAGGCTTCACCAAATGATGTTTGCTGATAGAGATTATGAACGAGATGATGAAGATGATGATAATGAGTTTGATAATGGGATGGAAAAGCCTAAGGTGGATGTTGTGAACTGGTCTGAAAAAGATTACTCAGTAGTTATGATACAATCTAAGGATAGGCCAAAGCTTGTGTTTGATATAGTTTGCACTTTAACAGATATGGGTTATGTTGTTTCTCATGCAAGTATTAATGCTGAGAGACCAGAAGCATATCAGGTATTATCTTCTTCCTGGACACACAGAATTGTGAGGTTAAATTAATGGACATTGGTCTAATAATGTGTTTGAATGGTGGGTGTATGTGCAGGAATATTACATCAGACATATTGATGGATCACCTGTGAAATCAGATGCAGAAAGACAAAGACTGATACAGTGTCTTGAAGCTGCTATTAAGAGAAGAGTATCTGAGGTAAGGGACTCTGAATTGAAATTTACATTAATGATACTGAATTTGTCATTGCCTATTTTTGTCTGGAATTTGACCTATTTTACACATGCCTTTGACTGTATTGCTTTTTCTTGATATTGTTTTACTTGGCATTATTCTCCCACATAAAATTTGAAGACATTGTTTTCTATTCTGAAGATCTTTGACTTTTGCTGTTCGAGTCTCTTTAGTCCAGAATTCGACTACCCTTTAAATAATCATTCTTCAATATGAGACAAAAGCAACTTTTATATCTCAAATTTTACACCAATTTTCATTTTCGTCCTTATACTTTTTTGCAGTTAATTTCGTCTCAAAAATTTTGAATTTCGTCATAATATCTAACATCATCTAAATTACGAAAATTACGTCAATGTTAGGTATTATGACGAAATCGCTTACATTTCAAAACGAAGATGGAGATTGGTTCCACTTGTCTTCATGTGTGGAATCTTTGGACTGTTTGTGTTCATAAACATATGAGGGACTCAATTTGTTTGTTCTTGCACTTTCAGGGGTTGAAGCTAGAAATCTGCACAACAGACAGAGTTGGACTACTCTCAGATGTGACGCGCATATTCAGAGAGAATGGCCTCACAGTGACAAGGGCAGAAGTGTCCACCAAAAAAGGAAAAGTTGCAAACACATTCTACGTCCGTGGTGCATCTCGTTGCCCTGTAGATTTCAAGACCATAGAAACCATTCGCCAATCCGTTGGAAACACCATTCTCAAAGTGAAGGGAATCCCTCAACAATCAAATCCTACAAATTCCCAGGAATCTTCTACCAGATCCCTCTTTGCTGGCATTTTCAAGTCCAGATCTTTGGTCGACTTGGTCAAGTCTTATTCTTGAGAGAGAGATTTTCATGGTTTCCTTAATTTGTACAGTGCAAACTTCACTTGGTTTAGACTGTAGGAACAGTACTAACATATTCACATATATATCTCAAAAGAATGAACAGTAGAGGAAGATGGTGATGCCTTGTATATTCTTCTCAATTTGGTCTTTTGGTAGGTTTTTTAGTTTTTGTTTCTCACTATGGATCCAATCATGAGTTGGGGACTAGTGATATTCATGAAAGCAGAGAGAGAGAGAACCTTTACTGTGCAGAGCCCTTGAAATTCAACATCTGTAGATAAATCCTTCTCAATTATCATTTTATTTTCTTGTTTGATTATTCAGTTTGAAAAATTGGAATATAGTTAGCTGGAGGACTAATATTTTGTCTCTAACTTTGATAAATGATAGTTCTGTTTCAATGCAATTTTACACTGAAGAGTATCCTTGAATTGAGGATAATTAAAAAAATCAGAAAGCAAATTAAGATTACATAGTGTGTTAAATGACATATACCAAATATTTTTTTTTATTCTTGGAGGATTAAATAGTGTGTTATTCAACAATTCTAAAAACAAAAGATAAGTTTTTTTTAGTATATATCCTTGTTGCTACTTGCTTTTTGGTCTTTACATGCTATGCTATGCTATAGCCTAGAAAATAGGAGTTTGACGCTAATGTTGGATTTGATATCATAAATATGAATAAAAAATTCCAGAAAAAGTTAAATGACATAAAAGAAAAGAGAAAGAGAGTGGGAGGTGAGGTGGGAGTTGCGTCAGAAAGTTAAATATTGAAAATATGTTCCCCTTCCTTCCCAATTCCTATTCTGATTTGATGATTAAAGGCTGAAATATTTATTTGATTTGTGAAGGAGTTTGCTTTGGCTTGTTTACATAAATATCTTCTTGTTATTGCACATCATAATGTAATGTAAGTGGCTTCAACACCAACCAGAGGAAGAAGAATAAGAAGAAGGTTCATGACACCATTTCTCAACTTTAAAGTTGTGTGTCATCAGATGGAGATTGGCACTTTGATAAAATGGGTTTGGTTTGCCAAAATTTTCCCTCTTTTTGTCGCTTCAATTCTCATCCAAACCTTTTGAAATTTCAATAATAGTCCATCCAATTACAGTTAAAACTTAAAAAGCTATCTTTCAATGTTCTCAATTGCATGAGCAATCATGGGACTTACCATATCTCACACGGTATTGGGTCTTTACTCTTCTTTTTAATAAAGGTCTCAAATTTATTGTGTATGAAAAAATATGTTAGACAGAATTTAATAAACTTTTAAAATACGAGTAAACCCATAAATAGTTAAATAAAAGTAAATTATTTATACTATATTATACATATGACTGTTCACCTTTGATTTTATTAATCTTTTAAACCATATAACTAAATAAAAGAGTTATGGGAGGAGAAATTAAAAAAAAGAAGGAACTATTAAGGTTGGTTTGGTAGGCATGCAAAAAGAGCTATGTAATATAGTTGCACAAAATTCAAAGAATGCATTTGTTTGGTATAGTTTTAAAGTATTATAATATACTTTATAGTGTAATCCACTTTACATTAAATGAAGTAAAATAAATTACATAAAAAATGTTAAGTAAAACTTGCTTACTTAGGTAACTGAAAATTTTTGATAAAATTGTTCCTCTCATTTTTCACAATCACACCCATCCACCATCGCCACCGACCACCACCACTTTCTTTTTTTAATATAAAGTTTTTTATTTTTAAAATATAATAATAGGGACATTTTGGTCTTTTGATGAATTTTACATTACAAACTTTTTCTCTTATTTTATTTCATACCAAACATATTTTTTATCTTTACAATTACTTTACATTCCTTCTCTTTACATGCCCAATAACATACCAACGGACCCTTAAGTTTTCATTTATATCTAAAATTAAACTATGCTAAATTGATTTGGCATTTTGGGTTTTACAAATTTAGGAAATGGCAGAGGAAGAGGAAGATTGATGGGAGACAAAGCACAAATAGTGAAATAGGAAGGCAATGAAATGAGATTGGCATGATTCCAAATTTCCACCATGAATCTGTGAAAAAAAGTCTATGGGTGTGTGTTGTGTTGTTGAGTGCCTTTGGCTTTTTGTCTCATTGTGACGTTTTTGAACTGTTTTATTCAATTCTTACTTCATTCTTTCAAGTGCTCCAACAAGATATGTACACTTCTTCTCCAATCCACAGTCCTCACCATTTTCTTTTTGACCAAACACTTTTTAGTGCCTTACTTCAACTTTTTCTTAAAGAGATACCATCAAAAAAAAAAGTTTAAAAAAAAGAAGGGCCACATACTTTGAATAATGGCCTTATGGCCCAATGGAGATTAAATTGTGTATTTTTTTTTTCAAATTTTGTAGCCCACTACCCAATTATTCTCTCAAATCTTTATCCTCTTTTATGAGTTTTGACTCACGTCATTATCTTAATCTTTTTAATTTCTTTTAAAAAAATTGATATGGATAATTTTAAAGGGTGATAAATGTATAGAGCAAATTACATTTTGTTTTAAAATTATGTAATTGGTCTCAGTTTAATCTTTGAAAGATAAAATATCAAATTTAGTCCTTAAATGATTCAACTTTCTTAAGTTTAATCTCTAAAAGATGAAAATGTCAAATTTAATCCCTAAATAATATATTTATTTCAATTTAATTCATTAATATAATTGGTAGAAAATTTCATAGGGACTAAACTGAAATAAATTTTAACTTTCAAGAATTAAATTTAAATTTTTATTTTTTAGGAATTAAATTGATATAGAATACATCTTTTAGGAACTAAATTTAACAATTTCTTCTTTAAAAAACTAAATTGAGACAAATTATATTTTTAACGACCGAAATATTAATTTATTCTAATTGTAAATTTATGAGACCTATTATTCAAGTGAGTCTCATTCATTTAAATAAGAAATATCTTAATATATATTTTTTAATAAGAGGAACAGAGAAATCTCATAATTTCAAAAAATTTCATATGCTTTTTATCTTTCTTTTTTTTTTTGGTAGATTGAAGTAATCTAATTCCCCATTATCTCCTCCTCTGTAATGGCTACATGGGGTTTTGCCACGTGCTTCTTTTGTTCAATTGAATTGGATAAGATCTTCATAAAGCAGCTGCATAATTGCCCCTTTTAATTATTGGCATGATTAATCTTTTGAATGAAATTTTAATAATTAATTTTGGATAATAAACAAAATAAATTAGTTGAATAACAGATAAATTAAAATATTTTTATTTAATAATTAATATTTTTTTCATTTATTAATATACATATACAGCAAAACTGTAACAAACTAACATGATCTCTTTCATTATTACCCAAAGTTTTTATTTAAAAAAATACTTTTTTTATTAAATTTTTTTAAAAAATACTTGTATTGTCAAAATAAGTTCAAGTCCACTTGCTGTTTAACGAGTGGGTTTGAAATGAGAAAATGGGTCCATTGGGCTAAACAATCCTATCCGCCAAGAATTTAAAAAGAGGAAAAATTAATATGATTTTTCTGGCCTGAAAATTTAATATAAATTTATTTAAAATTTATATAGATACATTTAGTTTGTATAATTTTATGTGTTAAATAATAATTTTATTTTTAAAATGTGAATAAATAATTTAAATAATGACAAAAATTTAATAAAATATTGGTTTGAATTGGAAACACTACTAATTTTTAAAATAGAAATACATTAATTTAGATGTAAATTGCTTTTTATAATAACATTATTAGTTTTATTAAATTTAAAAAGTGACCCACCGTTTAACTCATAAGCCAAGACCCATTTATTACTCTACATGGCTTCCCTTCCTTCTACCAAACTATATATATTACACTATCAATATTGAAAACATTCTAAAAAATTATGTTATAAAGTTCATTGACGAGTCCTTAAAAGATTTTTATATATATATATATATATATATAAAAGTTGATGTGTTAAAGGACTTAATCTGAACCATTGATTAAAAGTTGAGACCAGAGCTCTTGTTATAACACTTTTAACCGATAATTCAAATTGTGCACTTCACAATTCATACTTCAGCGGATTCGTGTTCACAATTAACTGTGAAGCTACAGAGAGGTGTATGAAGTATCTTTTAAGATATAACTTGTGAGAGAAATTTGGATTCAGTGAAGTGCAAGTGCATGAAGTGCACGATTTAGATTGTCATATGAAAATTGAAATTTGTGTTCGCACTATAACACTTTCATCCAACAACTCAAAATATATAATTTATGCACTTTAACAGATCTGAAGAGTGTGAATATAATCCTTATTAATTTTCAAAAAATAAAGTGAATAGATCTTATTGTTATCTTCTCTTTTAGACCAGATAGCAGTCAATGTTCCTACTTCCTAACATGTTTCTGACCACATGTGGATGAACAATAAGCAAAGGGATATATTATATATGATAGAATAATAAAATATAAATACATTGTCTTATACTTGAAGTTGAACTTAATCATCTTGGTTGGCATCACAATCATAACCATATTATCACTACTTAACTTGATTTACTTTTTTTTTAAAAAAAATAAATAAATTACTTCTATCAATAAGAAGCTCTGCATAACACAATATGCCTTTTGACTGCCAATAGTATTTTCATTAATTTTGGGCGGCGGCTTATATTTAGGGTTTTTAAATTGGGGTTCACTTATTAAAGTATCTTCTAATTAGTAGATAAAATATTTAATTATATAAAATTCGTAAAAAATCAACAAAAATAATAATATTTTATGTTTAAAATCATCATCAATCAATTAAATAAAATCTTAAGCAGTATATCTTAAGATACTACTTAACAAAATCCTTAAAATAATAATAATAATATTAGTAGTAGTAGAGTAGTAGTGTGATATGTTAATGGGAAGATAAGAAGGCATTAAGAAATTAGTAATTAAGAGAATAGCATGTGCTTTGTTTGGTTGTCACTGTCACTGAAAATGAGGCTGTATTTGAAAATAAGTGCTTAGATTCTGCCCTCACATGAATGAATCACAAATGGGCAATTGGTAGTTCCTTGCAGCAACAGCAAACACCCCCCATAACTTTACCTCACATGTAAGGTTTCCTCCAACACCAAATCACCGGTATCTAAAAGTCTATCGAGTTTTGACTAATTTGATTCAAGGTAAAGAATGTTTTATAATTGGGATAGAGTTCTTATAGTAGAATTTTTTTCATACACAAGACTCGAACATAAAATCTTACTTTAGAGGAATGGAATTCATAACTGCCACTCCAATCAAGAATCAACCACTTGTTTATATATTATAACCCTGTTTAGTTATTTTAATTTATGTAATTATAATCTTGTGCTTTGGAATGTACAAAATGACATGGCAATCTGTGATTGATTTTTAGATAGATCTGATTTATAAGTTCAATCTAAATAAAGTATAAATGGGTAAATTAGCACTCATATATACCCAAAATAGAGTGATTTTACAGGTATGATTCAATGTACCAAAGTGAATATAACAGTTAAATATTGGTAATTAAGTAGTGCAGTACATAGAAAGAGATGTTAAAAGAAAGTGATGGTGAGAGGCAAGAAATCAATGGAGGAATCTAGGGTTGAGTTTCCTGGTTTTCAAACTTATAGTCACAGGGATGAGTTTGAATTCACAAGATCTATGAGTCGCCTACAGAAGAGAGCTCCTTGTCCACTTCAGGTAAAGCATCCTAATGTGATGATGATGATGATGATATCCTCTGCTTCAACTTCAACCTCTTCTTCTTCTTCTTCTTCTTCTTCAACTTCATCTTCATCTTCATCTTCTTCTTCTTCATTAGATTCATTCTTTAGAAGTAAAGATCCTATTCCTCTGCTTTCTCCTCTTGTGGTGCTTGAATCCCCTTGTATCATCAGAGAAGACAACACTGCAAAATCCCACTGACTCTCATCTTCTATATATTTCTTACCACGAAACTTAGCGTACTTAAGTGAGTTCTGTAAGCATCTAGTCAGGGATTCGATTCCTGGCGAAATGTATGTATGGAGATGGTTTCGTGACTAGCGCTATAACCTCCTTTTTCGGAAAGTCTATGGTACGAGGAGATAAGTCATTGCTGTCGGCTGATTTTTTATCTTGATTGTATTATATAGTTTTGTATCTCAAGTTCTAGTGTTAATTAATTATCCATAACTTGTATATTTTGAGCCTTCTAATAATCTTATGCAGTACAGGTTCTTGTTGAGAAAGTCAGAGATGTGTCATTTGTTCATTGAAGTAACTCACTAAAGTTTTATAGATAGATCGGTTTATGAAATATATGCAGATTAAGTGAATTAGGCATAGAACTATATTGTTTATACATAAACTTGTCAGAAATAAGTTTTACTGAAAAAAAAATGCTTGGTATAACAAGTTTAGTAACAATTGATATTCATAATTGGCTCTAAGAATTTTTCTTAACTCATGCTTGTAAGTTATAATAGTATATAAACAGTTTTCTTAACAACACATAATTTGTAGACCTATATGAGGATAGACATGAAGAATTGAAAGTTGAGTTTACAAGCAAAAAGAATATGCTCATGAATTCTTAAAAACATACTCTTTTGAGGTTAAGCATGGGAAAGTTAAGCAAGAATGAATTATATATATTAATTCAATCTGGACGGTATGTAACTGTGTATGGAAAGAGTTTCATGACTAACATTAAAGCCCACTTAGAGAAATTTACGGTACAAGAGAATTAATCATTGTTAATTGTTATTAACGGTAAAAACTCTATACTCACCTATGACAAAACAAAAATAGACCAAACATGAGTTAATTTTTTTTTTGGGCCAGCCATGGGAAGAACAGTTTGGCATAGTTTGGGCTGGGCCTAGAAATTTTATAACAAAGAATTCTTGGTTCACGTAATCTCACCTCCCTCATGTTTCAATTTTTTTTTTTAAAAAAAATCTTTCACCTTTTCTTTAGCATTCTAATTTATCAATTTATCCACCGAAAATTATCGAGTGTTGAATGAATAATTTGATACAAATTATTTACCAAGAAAATTTTCAAGCTCTCTATCTTTACGTCAATACAATCTTAAGCATATTTCACGATAATTATCATGAGTTTGGATTATTAGAAGGATAAAATATACACAACTTTCTATAACGTATAGAACCTTAAATAATAATCATCAACTATAAAAATTAATTTAGACCCCGTTCAAATAAAAAAAAATCTTATAAATTTAAAATATCAAATCACTAGTAAGATGCACAAATCATCCCACTTTATCATATTCCACTCTTAACCATACATGTCCCTTATATAGTCTCTCATATCAATAATTTTTTAAAATACTTTAAAATGATATATTACAAAAGCGGAAAGCCAAATAATAACTTGAATTAATAATTTGCTTCATGAAAGAGATATATATTTTTCAATTTGTTCCTTAAAGAATAAAATGTGTCAACAAACATCAATTTCTAATCAACTCTGTCATTTGATAAATAGAATGGATAATAATTTAACTAACAATATTGTTAATATACTAATTGATAATTAATTAAATGATATATTAAATCCTATTCAATAACAGAAAATAAAATATATTAAATTTTAAAATGCATTAATTGAATTTTATGTAGTTTGTAATACAATAGATTTAACTTTAAAAATATAGAATACATTACTTCTAAATTATTATAGTGGTTGGTTAGAGTGGTAGGTACTCCATTTTCCTTAAGTAAGGTCTCGAGTTCGAGTCATGTGTATGGAAAAATCTCTGTCGGGAGAGCTCTATCCTATTATAGGACCTCAGTTAGCCCGAATAGACTTGCCTCCAATAAGAGGATACTTATGGAAAACCAAAAAAATATATAGTACACATTATCAAAACATAATGTTAGGTAAAATATCCATAAATTTTAGGGTTTTTGTCAATTATATTTTCAAACTTTGTTTGCTGTAAATTGTACCCTTAAACTTTTAAATTACAACTAATTTTGTCCTTTACCTAGATTTTGTGTAAATAATTAATAGAAAATGCAAGCTTGTCTGTCTTTGTGCCCTTTAATATTAATTGTGATATCAAATCATATATTTAATTATATTTCTTATCAGTTTAGTCACAATTTAGCCATGATAGAACCTTTTATTTTGTGGTAGCATGGATATATTCATGCTAAATTGATGAAGTTTAGGAGTATTAAAGATATTTTTGTTTATTTATAAAAAAACATATTTGTTTTTTGGCAAATTGAAAATTGAAAATGTATTATTTGGTGGAGTAAATCAATGAAAGTTCCAAACAGCCCAAAACTCCACAAGTTAACAATTTTTTTCCAAGACTCAAAAAATGAAAAAAAGAAATCCCAAAGAATAATTTTAAAGACAAATAATATAGCAATACAACCATGTCATTCATAAAATATCAATGAGTTTTTAACTTAAAATTCCATCCCAAAATAATAATAAATTTGTTTATACAAATAAATAGAGTGAGTATAATTGAGTGGAAATGGTTCATCAACCCTTAACTAAATGTCAGAGATTCAATTTCTAACTTTATATCTGGTGCAACTTTAAATTTCAGATCAACTGTGAATGTTGAGTTTGGTGGATGCATCGAACAAATTAATAATAATATAATGAAATAAGAGATAAAATAATTTGGACGACTCCAATTATTTAACGTCCGCCAACATATAGTAGCTATTTTTAAGTAATGTCTTGAGTTTAAATTTTATGTATAAAAAAATTATATTAAAAAAGTTTTAATCCAACTGACTTCTAATGTCACATTTGTATAAAAAATGTAGAGGGAAAGGGAAAGGAAAGTTGAAGCAATAATGTTTCATAGATCTAAGGGCGTGTTTGTTACATGATTTTGGGGAGGAAAAAAACTATGGAAACAGTGGGACCCATTGTCATGAGGGAGAGCAGCAAAGTATCTTGAGATCCGTGCAAAATTTTTAAAAATTTGAGGTGTAAAAATGTCTATTATGTCATTTGATTTAACACAATCATAATTTTTTTCTTTTTAATATTTTAATACAAGGGGTAAAGTGATAATTTTAATTCATTTTCATTCTCAAATTTTACTACTAAGCACAATAAACACATTCTCATTCTCTTTCTGCGTACCAAAGGCAGAAAGGGAATAGAAAACCATGCTTCCCTCGCTACAGGAACAAAGCTTCCCAAGTAGGTGACAAGGAAATATATATGTGGAGAGGGAAGTGAAGGTGAAGATTACCATTTTACCCTTCTATTGTAGGTGGGTATAAAAATACACAAGGCAAAAATGTCTTTTACAAATTTATCTTCTACTTTCCTCTCTTCTTCACATTATACCAAACAATTTCACTTTTTACTTTCACTTCTCTTTCCCTAGATATCAAATATTCATTTCATCATTTCCACAGTTTCATTTTCACTTCCCACCAAAACACTCACCTCCTACCAAACGCGAAGTAGGTTGATATTTGCTAATAATTGTTGGCTCATATAATCGCATTTTGTTTAATTAGATAGTTTGAGTTCTATGCCAAGTAATTCTTTTTGGTTCATTTGGTGGGTCATTTAAAATATGTTTGAGAAAAAAATTTAGACCAAATTATTTTTATATATTTCTTATAAGATTTTTTAATCACAAGCTTCAATTTATATATATATATATATTTTGTGATTGGTGTAAAATGTTGCCTTTTATATTATCTTTTTTTTTTTTTTTAAATTTATCATACAAAACTTTTTTATCATATATCATATTTTTATATGAGAATTTTGTAGTAAAGAACTAAAGATATAAAAAATTTAGAGGCAAAATATTATTTAATCCCTGAATTGTTGGTCAAACTACTATTTAGTCTCCGAATTTATCAAAAATACTATTTAGTCTCCGAAATTTGTAACTATGTCAACTATTTAGTTCCCGAATTTGCAACTATGTCAACTATTTAGTCCCCAAACTTGACAAAGTGTTCGGATAAGTGTACCAAAGTCTATTGTATTTTCTAAAACCTAATACGAGGAGTAAATTAATATTCAGATAAGTTTTCGGTTTATGGTCTGATCGGTTTAATTGGTCGAACCGTCGGTCGAACCGAATGACGCAATAAATAATAAATATTAATTATTCTTAATATATAAAATAACATCACTCAAGTTTTAGGTTTCAACATACATAATTTTAAAGTTTTAAATTACATGACTTCTCAAACTCTGAAAGAACTTGAACAAACCACACATAAAATTCTTGATAATCATGACTTCTTAAATTTTAATTTTCAAGAATTTTTAATTTCTTTTATGATGTTTTTTTTTAATAAAAAATTAAACCGGTTGGACCGTTGATTGGACGGTCCAATCCAATTGACCGATTGAACTTCAGTTAAATTTAGTCTAACTAAAAAATAATTTTTTATCCAATCAACTTTATATTGATTAAGGATTAGACCGATTAGAGCGTACGCGGTTTAAAGAACACTGGAAAATAGTGTTAATTAGAATCTAAATAACGTTGCAAAGAAATACTCTTTTCCGTACTTCGCATTTCTTCGTGCTATATTTTTTGATCGAGTTTCGTTTCTCTTTCCAATCTTCTTATTGTTGCTCTTTCTCTCTTCGACGGAGCAAAAGGATTTCTGGGGCAACACCCGGAGGTTTTTTTTTGTCCTTTGAGTTTCCTTTTATGGAGGTAGGTTTCAATTTGGCTGTCGGAGCCTCAATATTGACATGTTTTCACACTTCTGGTGTGGTAAAATTCTGATATTTTGATAGCACAGAACCCTCGATGTTGCTTGTTGTTATTGTGGTGTCCATTGAGTTTGATGCTTGTTCGAGTTCGGATTCAGCTTGTTATTGTCTGATTAGGGTTTAAATTTAATTAACAAAACTCCTTTCTCATCGAGGTAGTTGGAGCGATCGGTTTTGCTATTGCGTCCAGGTTGACTATTTATGTTTGTGGACCTTGAATATCTTATTTTTCCCCAGAGGGTATGTTTGATTTTCGAGAAAGCTTTTAGCTTATGGATTTGAAGGGACCTTCTAGGGTAGTATTTTGTGCCAATGCTCCTTAATGTTGGAGTGGGTGTATCAGTACTCATTGAATCTCACTATCTTACCTGTCACCACCATTGGAAAGTTCTTTTTGCATCTTTTTCAGTCTTCTACTACGTGCTATAGTTTTTCTTATAAGCTATCATCCTAGATTACATTGATTTTGTAATATATCTGAGCCTAACTAATGTATATAGTGGGTATTTGGTATGATGGTAGGTTACCACTATGTAAAGATATTCTCGAATATTGGATGTCAATGCATGTAATGTCAAGATCATAGAATGTTAATTGCTACCTTGCTGGGCAATCTAAGAATTTCACATTATGTATACCATGTACTGGTGTGAGAATTATGGTATATTGACTGTCCCCTTAGCTAAGAAGCACGGACACGCCAGTTGTATGACGTGTTGGCATGTCGGACACGTGTCCATGTGTCCGACATGCTTACACACGTGCAACACGCCTGCGACACTCTATCTCTACTTTTCTCTTCAAGGTATACATATATATATAGATATAGATATAATATACTCTGTATATATATATATATATACTCTGTTAATATATATGACATCATGAATATTGTAATTTTTGAAGCTTCTATCAATATTTATAAATATTTTATGTCCTCTTGGAATTAATATATATATATATACCGTGTCGTGTCCTGTAATTTTAATAATCGGCGTGTCGAAGTGTCCGTGTTGTGTCGCGTGTCCGTGTCGGTGCTTCATAGCCCCTTAGATTTCCAACAAAGATCAGTCTGTGAGAGAGAAATCCGTTCTTTTGGTTCAAGATTAATGGGATCTTTGCAGACCATGAAAGAATCAAGTGACTGTAGTCTAATGCTGTAGAGTGCATCTTGCTTTAGAGAAGAAATTGGGTTGGGGTGAAGGAGTAGAATATTGTGAATACATTTTAACTTAAATGTAGTAAATGTGAGAAGAATTCAAAATTAATGATTCATATAAAATAAGAAGGGGTTCAGTCATTGGAAAATCATGTCTTAGTAAATAAATTAAAATCACCAGTTTATTGTAGCATAAGTAGTTGCTCTTGGTTTACAATAGATGCCTTGGATAGTGTTTGTGTACATAGGAATTAAGTAATTTTTATTACTTTTACGTTTTATATATTAGAAATTTAAAGCAACATGAAGTCTAATATTCTTGATGGGCGATAAAAAGCCAGCATGAGCACAAATTCAACGTGGCAGAAATGAGAATGTTGCGCTGGATGAGTGGTCACACTAGAATGGATATGATTAGGAATGATTATATTAGAGAGAAAGTGGGGGTAGCACCTATTGTCGAGAAATTAGTCGAAACACGCCTTAGGTGGTTTGGTCATGTACAAAGGCGGCCGGAAGAGGCTCCGGTACATAGAGTTGACCAAATGGAAGATAACCTAATAACTAGAGGTAGGGGAAGACCAAAGAAAACAATAGCAGAAACGATTAAGAGGGATCTAGCCATAAATAACTTAACCATAGAAATGTGCAAAGACAGAACATATTGGCGTCGCTTGATCCATATAGCCGACCCCACCTAGTAGGAAAAGGCTTTGTTTGTTGCTGTTGTATGAAGTCTAATATTCTAATGTTACTAAAACTAAAATATTCTCTTCATTCAATATCTATTGGGCTGTTTCCTAAGAACAACAATAGGCCAATTTATATTCTGGGAAACCCAACTTGATATATCTTTTTTTCCTCTTTTTTTTTGTTTTTTTTTTCTGGTGAAATTATGTTACTGAATTATATCTCTTTGTAATTTTTTCTACCCAGAGATAAATGATAGGAAAAAGAGTCTTAGAAGAGCACTTTCAACCCCGGACTTGTTCTGGGAATAGAACATCCAAAACTGGTCAGGAAAAAGAGAATGGCAAGAATGTTGTTCTCATTGATATAGATGGTGATCAAGTTGATGATGTGGAGATCATAGATTTTCCTGAGTATGGGCAACAAAAATTGCAAGGCTCTAGTGTGCAGAGCAGAGACAGAATGTGTCCACCTCATAGTGTCATTAGCATTGATGATGATGAGAGCGATGATGCGGGCCATCCCGAGATCATTGCTGAAGGTGGTGGGGAATTGGATAGCGATGCCTCATCAAGCAAAAGATTTTCTCCTGCCCCAGGCAGTATGCAAAATTCTGATCACATAGATGTTGATGATTGTCATGTTGTCCATGAAAAGGGTTCTGCATCTAACCTGCCAAAAAATAATCAAACAAGCTCTGCAAAAGCTTCTGACAGAAATCGTTATGGTTTAGATGCATCTGAAAGTGAGTCATCTGAGAGTGATTGTTCTGACTGTGAACTTATGGAAGTTTGTGAACAGTGGGAAAAGGCTTCAGTTAAAAGAAAGCGCCGTCTCTTTAATGATATATTTGGTTCTGATGAGCAGGCCAGTTCTTCTGGTTTGCATAGTAACTTTTACACTGATATTGAAGTAGAAAATAGGACAAAAGAGCATGCTGTAAGCTCGTCATGCTCTGGTCTCAGCAATGATAAATGTGGAAAGGAGAATCTATCAGATGTGGGTGATAACCAAATAGATGATACTAATCTCAATATGAAAGTAAATCCTTCTAAGGATTCTGATAAAAATGTTGATCAAGAGAGTTATAAATTTTCCAGACCTGGAACCTCTGAAAAAATGCAATGCATATATAAGAGTTCTGATTCGCAACATGAAGAACGGACAAGGAGTGAAAATTTTCCCCCATGCTCCAATTACAGAAGTTATAATTTTTCTAGTGGTGTTACCGGTGCTTCAAGGTTTGAAAAAGTAATGGGTGATAAACAGTCAAATTTTATGAGCTCGAGCCAAGAAGAAAGCAAAAGACAAATTGAGAATGATGGATCTACTTTAAGGAATAAAGATGGCAATTTTTCTGAAGCGCATTCTACTTGTGCCTCTTTTGATGAAAGTCATCTTAATCAGGATGGGCTTGTGTCTCAAGAATCTTGTGTGAGAGATATAATCAACGAAAGAGAAAAACTTAAGGAGACTGATGAATATAAGCTGGCCATAGAAGAGGAATGGGCATCCAGGCAGCGACAATTGCAAATTCAGGTGTTGCACATATGCCATTTATCTTGATAATTGTTTTTGGTAAATTAGTATCCTTATATCTTTTGGTGCTTCAAATCTTTATTCAGTGATCTTATTAGTGAAGAGGGGCCAACTGGTGTAAATTCCAGTTCCGTCCTAGATATAATACCCTCTATATTTTTCTTGGGTTTAGACTTCTCTTTATATTTTAAAGTTTTAACTTCAATGGTGTTTCGTGTAATTCACTGTCACTTTTTCTTTCAAAAGTAGAAGAAAATTTGAGGTACTTGTGAATACCCTGTGCTCAGGATTGATGAGTTTATAAATACTTTTGTGATGTATATATGATATTGTGCATTTGCCTATATTTTTATGCATGGAAGTCTGTATGATTTATATTTGTTTCTCAAGTTAATTTGTGAGTCAATGTGCCTCTTTTTCCCTTTAAAAAAAGAGGCTTCACGAATTACCTCATACTTATTTAGTTTGTATGATTTTTTTATGAGATGGGCCCCTTATTGGGATTTCCAATCCTATAGGCCTTACAAGTATTCTTTCATGTCTACCTGCACCTACTGTGTATATCACTATCTGATCTTTGAAAGACATATTTGCACCAGTATGTTGCTCTTTTTTTTAATGCAAGTTTATGTTAATATGTAGTTGTAAATTAATTCTTTGAACTCCAATTGGTCATATTTGTACCTTTTAGGCAGAGGAGGCTCAGAGGCTGCGTAAAAGAAAAAAGGCTGAAAGCAAGCGGTTATTGGACATGCAAAGAAGGCAAAAGGAACGAATTGAAGAAGTGAGAGAGACACAAAAGAAGGTTGAAATATGCATTACACTTATTTTTTATTTTTTTTGTTACTAATTGTACTTCACGAATATATTATTTATGTTCCTTATCATTTTCTCTCCCTTCTATTATGTTTGGCCATTTGAAAATGTTTTTTCATGCATCACCATATTTAGTATAGAATTTTTGCAACTTCTAAGCTTTTCACAGTTAATCTGATAATTTATGCATAATTTAGGATGAGGAAAATATGAACATGAAAGAGAAACTACGAGTTGAAATAAGGAAAGGGCTTGATAAACTGGAGATGACAAGTGTTGACATGGCTTCGTTGCTTCGTGGTCTAGGAATACAAGTGGGAGGAGGCTCAAACCCCGTGCCACAAGAGGTAGGTTATTTTTGTATATATAGTTTGTCTATAAATTAATTACATGCAAAGGTTGAGTAGTCTAGGTTTGTATACTTTCTGTGTGCTAGTTGGCATATCTATATCTATCTATATATATATATATATATATATATATATATATATATATATATATATATATATATATATATATATATCTATATCTATATATCTATATCTATATTTATATATATATATGGCCTTGGAGTTTTTGGTGTCACACAACCAAAGTGTGACACCAAAAAAATAACTTCCCCCTCAACTTCCCAATAAATAACCAACTTCTCACAAAATAGCTATATTTTATGATTAAAAAATACAAAAAAACAATATGATTTGAGGATGTAGGAGAGAGAAAACAAATATGATAGGTGGTTACTAATAAAATGGAGAAGTGCATAACTTCTTTTTATTTTTTAAATTATGATAACAATTCTATTTAAAATTTTTTAAATATTTAATTTTTAATGATTTTAAAATATAATAACTATTTTTAAAAAATTTAAGAATAAATTAAATGTATGCACGTAGGTGCATGCAAAGCCTCTAGTATATATATATGGCTTTGGAGTTTTTGGTGTCATAAAACTAAAGTGTGACACCAAAAAAATAACTACCCTAACCCCACTTTCTTCCACTAAAATAAAAAATTAAAAAAAAATATTATTGGAGGATATGGGAGACAAAAAATATATATTATGAGTAGTTACTAGAAAAGTGGAGAAGTGCATAACTTCCCATTACTTCATTTATTATTTTAAATTATGATAACTATTCTATTTAAAAATTAAAAAAATTATCAAATATTATCAATAATTATTATTTTATATTATATTTAAAATAAATAAATTGTATGCACGTACGTGCATGCAGAGCTTCTAGTATCTATATATATATGGCTTTGGAGTTTTTGGTGTCACACAAGGAAAGTGTGACGCCAAAAAAATAACTTTCTCCTCAACTTCCCAATAAATTACCAACTTCTCAATAAATCTATATCTATATTTATAGCTATATTTTGTAATTAAAAAATACAAAAAAAAAAATGATTGAAGGATGTGGGAGAGAGAAAACAAGTATGATAGATAGTTACTAAAAAAAATGGAGAAGTACATAACTTTTCATTTTTTAATTTTTTTTATTTTAAGCATAAATTACATGTATGCACGTAGGTGCATGCGAAGCTTCTAGTATATATATATGGCTTTGGAGTTTTTGGTGTCACACAAGCAAAGTGTGATACCAAAAAAATAGGTCAAAACCCCAAATTGGTCCTTTATGTTTGCACGAAGTTTCATATTGGTCCTTTATGTTTCAAAAAGTCTAAATTGATATTTTATGTTTGCAAGAAGTTCCAAATTGGTCCTTCCGTCCAAATCCGTTTATTTTCTAAGTTAAGTGCTGACGTGGCATGCTGACATAGACACACCATCTCTCCTACGTGTCAGTTGAGCTGACGTGGCATGCCACGTTATCGCCACGTCACTGCCACGTCATCATCCAAGATCATATGTGATGACGTGGCGCTGACGTAACATGACACGTCAGCTTAGGTGGACATGTCAGCACGCCACGTCAGCACTTAACTTAAAAAATTGACGGACGTGGACGGAAGGACCAATTTGGAACTTCTTGCAAACATAAAGGACCAATTTGGATTTTTTGAAACATAAATGACCAATATGAAACTTCGTGCAAACATAAAGGACCAATTTGGGGTTTTGACCCAAAAAAATAACTTCCCCACTAAAAATAACTAATCAGTAAATAACTTCCCATAATTTAATATATTATTTAAAATATAATTATTATATTATATTTTAAAAGTTAAAAAATTATCAAATATTTAATATTTAAATCATAATAATAATTTCATCTTATATATTTTTAAAAAATAAAAATAAATTACATGCACGGTACCGCAAAATATTGAGAGAGAAATATATAGAGAAAAAAATAAAATGCGATAGTGTCTTTTGTGTGACGACTCGGTGGATTTCCGAAATGTAGGAAGAGAGAGAAAGAGCAATTCGCGCCTTCTCAGATACTGCAATACAATTAACTTCAATAAATAATTTCTTATGAATAATTTCTCATGAATAACTTCACAATAAATAACTTCCCATGATTTAATATATTATTTAAAATATCTATATATATATATATATATATGGAGTTTTTGGTGTCACACAAGCAAATTACATGTACGGTATGTGCATGGAAGCCTCTAGTATGAATTTATTGAGTTTGTCACCTAAATATGATTTAAATATTTTTTTTATGTTAATGGTCAATTCAGGTGCATGCAGCATATAAACGGGCATTGCTGAGATTTCATCCAGATCGGGCATCAAAAACTAACATTCGAGAACAGGCTGAGGCTGAGGAAAAGTTTAAACTTATCTCGCGCATGAAGGAAAAATTTTTGTAAACTTCATGTTATTAAAAACTAACAATTTATAGAATATGGTTGGTGTTGTAGTTGAGGTGCCTTTGCTTCATAGCTTATTATTTTGTAACTTCGTTATTTTATTTGTCCTCTCTCATCCCAAAAATTAATGGTAAAAAAATTAGGGCAGTAGACAAAATTATGTAAAGCCTGTGATCTGTTATAGAATGTAATTTTTTTTGAGGATTGATAATGAAGTTCATCCTCTTCATTGGATACATTAGCACATTTTAATGTCACTTTTTGGAGCTTTAAATAGTGAAATACAGTATGAATAGACTTAAAAAAAAAAAAAGAAAAACAATGTGAGTTATGTAGGTTACATAAAGAATGCATGAGTTTAGACAATTGTTGGTCTAAAGATATAGAACACTTGGTTATTCGAAATTGATCCATTTGCGTATAATCCATGAGTTTATATATTGTCAATCTACTTATACTCATATAACTAGCACTGGACAACAGTCAACAAACTACCAGAAGCTGAATGTTGACACTGATTCAAGATTTATTCAAGAAAAGCGTTGTTAATTAAAAATTGTATTATTGTAAAATGGTAATAAATTTCAAATTTAAAATCTATTTATTATGATTGTTTATCTAGTATAGTAATTATTAATTTTAATTTTAAAAAAAAGTAATTTTGAAGCTTAATATAATTTAATTCTAAACTGAATTACCAAAAAGAAGGGAAAACTTCTTGTACTATAATTTATTTTAATCCTTGCTACAATGGGTAGATTAGAAGACTCTTGAAAGATAAGGTAAATATTTTTAGTTTTTAATTTACTTCCACTTAATTATAAATATAAAAAATATATAATTTTCAATTAGTTATAAATTATGTTAAAATATAAAATCTAACAATGCATTGAGCCATTCTTCTATAAAATAAAGATTGGTTTGTCCAATGTCTTGTGTGCTGAAATGTGGGGTATTGCTAAGGGTTTAGAACTTGCTTGGAATATGGGCTTACGAAGAGTTATTCTGGAAAGTGACAGTTTGAATGCAGTCAATAGCTATTGCTCTACTAATTCTGCCACACATAGCCACCCTGTTGTTTTAAAGGCCAGAGAGCTGATGAACAGAGATTGGGAGATTCACGTCAAGCATACTCCTCGTGACTCCAATATTAGCGCTGACCTTCTTGCCAAAAGCAATCTAGTTACCAATAATAGGCTTGAAATTCTTGATAGTTTTAAAGGCCAAAGAGCTGATGAACAGAGATTGGGAGATTCACGTCAAGCTCCTCGTGACTCCAATATTAGCGCTGACCTTCTTGCCAAAAACAATCTAGTTACCAATAATAGGCTTGAAATTCTTGATAGTGTACCGGATTTTCTCCTTCCCTCTGTCTCTAAGGATACCCAGGCCTTTGTAGTGCCTAGTGATCCTGGAGGCTAGTTCTCTTCTTCTTTGCTCTTTGGGCCTTTGTGCCCCTTCTCTGTAAAAAAAACTTTTTGCTCAATCTTTTTAATCTTTAAAGTTTTTTCTTCTTTTAAGTTTCTAAAATATTATCATATTATAATTTGATATCTATAAATTTTATACTTAACTCATTAGTGTTGTAACATTAAAAGCTCACCTAATTTATAGTTTAGAGAAACTTAATTTTAACTTACTAATCTTTCGAGGACTAAAAAAACAGAAAAACCAAATCATATAATACTAAAATTTTAAGAACAAATTTCTTTTTTTCTTAAATTGTTATCATAATCAATCAATAAATAAACAAGTAAAGACGGCTTGGAACATTGTTAATACTTAATAGCAACAAAGAGATGTGAAATACAACAATTCATTTGCTTATCATTCTATATACAAAATTTTGGAAAAAGACAAAAATATGGAACTCATTGGTAGTACTCCAACTGGTTGGCGGAGTCCAGAAAAAGCTACAAAATTGTACTTAAAATCCTTGTGTAGCTTACCATAATGGTGAAATTTCCACGTAAAAGGAACTAAGGAAGTAAATAGGCATGATTGAGAAAATAAAAGGCCAAGTTTATCTCCTTCTCTTCCTCCCTTTTCCTAGTTGTCCAGATTTAAATGCATGTTCTTGTTCTTGAAGGAAAGCCCTTGCTTTTCCATACTTCTCTGCTTTCTCTTGTTCAATCAAAGCCTTTTCTTTTTCTTTCACATCAAACAAGAAAGAATTATCCTTTCGCAATTCCCGAACAGCCCCTTTAGCTTCACGTTTCAAAAGTTTCTTCAATTTTCTCATCTCTGCCCGTTCCTTATCTGGATCGTAATCTCTACCCTTAACAAAGCTGCAGGACATAAAAGATATTTAAGTGCTTAATTTGAGGCCCTTTTATAATCAGCATGCCTAATTATCAAAACTTAAGCATGGGAAAGAAAGGACAAACTTACTCCTCTTCAAACTTTGGATTCAGTAATTTGATAGGTACTGGCTTTTGCTTCCTCATTCGAAGTGGTTGCCTCGAAGTGTGGTGTTCATCCACTTTCAACTTAATGAGCTCAGCAGCATCTTTAATTTTATCGCGCAGTGCATTTGGTATATTTTTCTGTTCTACTATTTCATGTAAAGATGTTAAAAAAGGTAAAAAGATTTCAGGAAATGAGCTTAAGCCTTTATAGACTTTGATATATCCTTGTAGAGTTTCAATAACTGCAACCAATACACTAGCCCTGTAATTGAAATAGCCAAAGTTAACCAAACCATAAACCTTGCCAAAAATAAGGAGTTAAGATTCAATGTAGTGATTTTAAAGCAGATAGAAGTTATTAAAATTTGCAGGATCCGGCATTATCAACCACAGTACACAATTTAAATGATCCAGATCTTCACAAAACAACTTGGGCCCAAAGATACTGGAGATATAATTTCAATCTTGAAAAGAAGAAAATAGCACAAGCAAGTAAAGATTCAGCAAGCTTGATACATGTTAGTAATAATGTACAAAATAGTGAAGAAGACAACATCATGGTAATACATAAATGATTGTTTACCTGAAATTATCCGAAGAAAAGAAAGAGGAGTCATCTGGCATGTCTATTATCTTAAAGAAATTCAGAGGGCAAATCTCATCTACTGTCTCCTGTATGCGCAGGAGAGGCCTGAGAGCTTTCAGTTCCACATGATGATAAAACTGGCAGAAGACAGTTAAAATGTTCCTTTCAGTATGTGACTATGAAATTATAGTACCATCACTAAGTATAATGCAGCACCACATAAAGAAGGCTGTTCGTTGATATTAGGAACCTAGTCATACTAATATGTAGCTAGGTTATGGATAAGGTCAAGTTCAAACTTCAGCATCCAACAGTTTTTCTTATGCATAATAATTAATAAGCAATTTTAAGTAATTGAAATGAAATTGAGACTTGAAATGTTGGTGAAGTGTATAAAAAAATCATTTATATTTCAAAACAGTATCAAAAGAATTCAGGAGGAAATAATTATTTTTCCTAGTAAAATGAGCGTGTGTTGGTAGAGATACCAGCCTCATTGAACATCAGACTCCTAAAAATATCAAGTACAGTTTACATTTTAAATTCTCACTTTTAGGTCCAATAAAGTTTAGCACAGTGAAAGACATACAAAAACAAGTATATCATCCATCCACAGATATATATATCTTCATGAGTCAAATATAATTTGAATTGCAGCCAATCACAGTCATACCTGTGAATCTTCGTGTGAAACAGATTTGCTTTCAGTAGCAGCTGTCAGCAAAGTTCGAAGAAAAATGATGGCTTCAGGACAGAACTTTTGAGACTGTTTAAATATCTGTAATTGAAAATAAGTACATGAACAAGCGGCAACTACAATAATAGTATATAGGCTAGAGAAACATAAGTTCAGCAATGCAGTCAACGTCATTATAGAAAACAAGAACAAAATCAACATTCCGGTTAAGGACCAGCTGATAAAATTATTTATTTTCAAGGACCTGTTAACCAGAAGCATGATCAATTTAGTTGAAGACTGCTTAACTATTAACAACTATTGTACCAAATTAACAAAATTTTGATTCACATGTTACAGGTCTGCAAGAACAGTGAATAATTATTGATTATCACCCAGATCCCACAGTTAATAAATCTAAATATACATGTAATGTCACAAACTGCCAAAGCCCATCTGTAAATGGAGACACTAAATAGAATCAGATAACTAACGTGAGAAATAAGAAAATTAAAAACAATAAAACCAAGAAGGGTTTAATCAGACTTGAAAATTTGCCACCATTTAGAATTTAACATGCCAGACGGGAAGCTGCAATCCTTCCTACAGCAGCCTAGCTATAATAATTCCCTATGGTGTGATGATTATTGGTATCCAAGAAACACTAGTTCCAAGATACAATTCGAACATTTTCCACCAGAACTAAAAATTAAATATCTTGCTTCAAGATGTACTTACAGAGAGAAGCATAGAGCATAAGAAAGAGCCAATGGCAACATCGCGACCGGACAATATTGGGCAACGCATCAGATATTCACACATCAATAGTATTGCTGGGGTCATAACTGGGTGCCGGAAGTCCGAGCATGGAAATATCATGGACCACAACTGCAAGAGAAACAATACCTTTGAAGATGGCCAACCGCTACTTTCTGTGACAACAAAAGGATTTAAACTCATGAGTCCTAAAGGCATATACCAATTTTCATTTCTTGGTTATAAGGAAGAACACCCAACTAATCAACTAGATTTACATTCTAACCTGGGTTCTTGATGCTCTGAACAAATTGCATTCTAGTCCTTTCTATTCTCTGACGCGCACATATTGCAGCAAAGTATGGAATCTCCATACTCATTTCTATCAACGGCTTGACCATCAAATTTAATAATTCAAAATCCAGTGGTTTCTTATTTGCCATAACGGCAAAATATTGCAACAAGATGCCATAAAATACCTGGAACGAGAAGACATATTAAATATTTTCTGTATCAAGGAACCTATGATGATCATGAATAACAATTTTGTGATAAATTATTCAGAATAGCATGATAGAGAAATCCTGTGATTCCCCAAGCGGGTAAAGTCAAAGTATCACTTCAGAAAGTAGCACAAAACAACCCCAATACTACATAGAAATAACCATCAGGAAAATGTATCACAACACAAGTCATCATCCCATCAATATACAAAGTAAATTCAGTTACACACCAAAGAATACATAAACTACCTCTTCATTAGCCTATCTTTCACAATTTGTTAATAGAAAAAGAATTTACTGATATGAAGAAAAGACAATTTTGAAAAAGAAAACAACTTGTGGAAACTAAACTGAGGGACAAAATTTAACTTTCCCAAAGAAGATATGATGGGGAAGATTTCTTATTAGAAACTCTCTTATTCCCTAGTCCCTACTACCCATAAACACCACTACCCTCCAAAACAGCACTCTGCAAATGGACTCTAATTAGCCTATCTTAAATGCACTAAAATACATTATTTTTCTCTTGGTTTGTTGAAAATTTGGAGTCATGGGCTATCCATAAACTCTAATCCATTTTGTCCGAAAAGGATTTGAGTCTGTGATCTCCATGTTGCGGTGCCCAAGTCTACCCTAGGGAAGCACATAACATAGGAGCATATCAATATAATCATCAGGTCAAAATTCATCCCTTATCTTGTAATTGGCTATCAGCTTTCAAAAACAATATACTAAATTAATGAATCGTAATAGACGATGATGTTAAAACAGGCACATGCATACACAGTTATACAACCAGAATACACACATCAAAATCCATCAGCTGACTGATAGTATTAGTAAATTATTTTGACCCAACCAATAGTGTATAATTCCTTCACGAAAGTATACACAGTCTGCATCTAATCAGTTCAGGATACTTTCAGCCCCTAAACTAAAGAATATAAGTCAACTGATTATACTTTTATATGCATGAGTGCCAGTAAAAGCACGATAATAAAACACAATATAGTTTAAAATCCACATGTTGGCATACCAACTTCATTTAACTTTCAGTTTTTTACTCAGGTGATGAAGCAAGAAACCACTTAAATACTAGAATGCAATATCAACAGTTATATATAAAAGGTTTAGCCGTTTAGCCATTATGATATAGCTTTCTAATTCATTCTCTATACTCCAAATCACCTCAACGTTCAAAAGTCAAAACAAAGATAAAACTACCAAGCTGAAAAATTCTAAGAGCTTGCACTTTAACTGAAGATATTAAGAAATAATCGGAATACATTTCATAGAAGCAAGTAGAGAATAAATATTTGAAAAAAAAAAAGGAAAATAGTTCCATACTTGCATTTTCTTTCGATTTTCTGCTGCAAGCTTGATAGCATTGCTTGCCCGAATTCGATTGATAACCATGATAACATCGGAATTTGAGCAGTTGTCAAGCAATGAACACAATTCTTCAAAGGTCTTAGGAGCTTCAATTATATAAGGAATTTCTGACTTTGCTGAATACCGTTTTACCCCAAAATCTGTCTCCTTGGTATCCAAAAAATTCATATCTCCTTTCTGAATTTCAACAGAATCATTTCTCTTTGCATGAATCACATCATTTAGTTCCCTCTCATCTTTGATCCTGTCATGTCCTTCTGCATCTTTTTGTTCTTCTTCATCAGCACCACTATCTTCTTCTCCTTCCTCTTCCAAATTTGGGTCAATATTATCATCATCACTCTGTTCCCAATCTTTCAAAGACTGATCCTTTTCATGTTCATCAAGATCCTCATCTGATCCTTCGCCAGCATCTTCTGAGCTTTCAGAATCATCGGAAGCTTCGCCATCTTCACTTGCAGAACCTTCCCCACCTTCTCTTTCAAGAATCTCATCAACCCAACCCTTCTTGGTCATAGTTTCCTCACCCACAGAAAAGGAATCACCAAGATCATCCCCGGACAGAAATTTTGATCTGTCTTTAGATGACTTTTCTGAATTTTCATCATCTTCATCGCTTGAATCTTCAGCACCAGTCATCCTCTTCTGTCTCTCTTCCTGAAATTACGTAATGATTACAAATTAACGATATTAAATAGTTGGTTCTTTAGAATGGACAATTCCTTGGCAGCATGTAATATAAAGTCAATATTTAACTATGGGAGCATTAGGAATAAACTAACAATTGATAAAGCATTTGTGCAATGTAATGTACATGTCCTGACTAGAACTGTTACAATATGATAATATATCAAATTAACAATTAAAGTCTTCAGTTCACTTCCCTCAGTTGTGCCATATTGAGTAACCTAAGCATCTTTAAACTTAGCTTGATTTTAATATCGACAGGAGTCAACCACTATTTAAACGTGTGCGAAAAGGCTCCTTCATAAAAGCAAGTATTATTTACAATATCACATTCACACATAATTAATAGTCATGTAATCAAACCTCCAATCTCTCTAGACGTTCTCTTTCCTCTTGAGCAATCTCTTCTGGTGTCTTTGTCCTGTCTGAGGGGCGAGCTCGCATTTCCAAAGCCATTGCTTTGACAAGTTTGTCATAAGCATCAGGTTTTTCCTGCCATAGAGGGCAAATGGGATATTACATTAGGAGGAATCTTTCAAAGCCTAAATGAGCCCTCACAATGAAAAAGTACCTGTGCAGAATTATCTATCCTCTGAGTACCGGATAAGCTATCCTTGTTGCTAGATTCATTTGTAATACTCTTGTTCACCAAAGCCTTCAAAGATTTAATCTTACTGGGATCAGTCAGAGATAATAATGCTTCAGACTGAACTAAAGAAGTGAAGTTCTTATCCAAATCCTCCAGCAAAAGTTCATTTTCTTCCTTATCTTTCGCTTTCTGAGCCTGGAAAATATTAAAGGTGAAAAAAATGTGAAACAATTAGATAAGATAAATAAACTAAACCGTAGCTTTGACCAAGGAAAATCCCATACCTTGAAAAATTTGCTTTTTAAGATAATTTCATCCATCACTTCCTTCTTGCTTTTATGCTTCTGCAAATGATGTCAACATTATGAAATGAAACAGATTATAAGTATATAATATATACAAAGCACTAAGAACAAAATAGCATAATAGGTCTTACATTTTCCTCTCCTTCTCCCGGAATTCTCACATTATTGTTAAGATGGGCAACAGATGAATTATCTGCAAAGTCAAAACAGAACAGCGCCATTAACAGAAAACTCCAGACAAAAGAATAATAAAACTGATATATTGAGAAGTTCATGATCATTGAAGTGGACAGCAGAAGGCCAAACTCATATATGGAAGCAGGCAAGCCAGAAATATACATACTCTCAGTGTCACCAGCCTCTGCAGCATCATCATCATCAGGAAGCATTTCATCCTCAAAATCATCTCTTCCCTGAATGTCAAGACCTTCAAAATCTTCTTCTTCTTCTCCATCCGACAAGTTATACTTGCTTTTCTTGTTCAATTTAGAGCTCAACTATACAGACCAAGAAAGAAGAACTATTAGAGAAAGAACTAAAAGGGTTAGCATATAAGCAGTTACAAGAAGAGACTTCTCGTTTTTCAACTTAAGAATAATATCTAGATTACGAAATAAGACTACAAAGAAACCTTGGAGCTTAAGTATTTTCAGAGAATGCAATTGGCAAGACAATAGAGATAATTTACTATGGTAGCACTTGGGCAGAGAGGGTTGAGCTAGTTTTTCCCACAAAGTTTTAAGAAAAAATGACGAACTCCAATAGAAACAATTATAAGAAATATCATAACCATAGCATTGATTTCCAAAGACAATAGACTTTCCAAAATATAATGCTTAAGTGATCAAATTCATATGATTTACATAACCAACACTTTTTTAATTAAAAAAAACCCACCTGACGTTCACGCTGGGATCTCAAAACAGCTTTGCCAAACTCATCAAGCTCTTCATCTTGCTCTCCAATTCGCTTATCCACGAACACAGACGACTTCCCGCTCTGCTCATACTCCTTCAACAGTGTTTTCTTCCTCTGCCAAACCAACAACAAGATAAGCCCACAGAAAGAATCCATGCGAACGCAAATAATTCGTTAAAGTAACAAAGGAATAGCTAAAAAGTAAGCAAGCCCTTGCCTTCTCAATGGCACGAGAACGAGCCAAACCAATGCGACGCTCTTCGCCTTTGCGCTTCTTTCCCAGTATGTCGAACTTTCTTCGGGACCAGATGGTCTCGAAAGGGTTGTCCTTGGGAGCCTTAACTTTCATGGCTACAACATCTGGAGCAGACTTGTTCTTCTTCTTCTTCTTCTGGGCGCTAGCTTCGCGGCTCGATGATTTCGCCATTGAAGACAAGGTGAAGCAGTTTACAGCTTACAGGTTTAGGGTTTATGAATTTATTACAGTGTGTTATAATTTTTGCGGAAGGCGCTTAAAAAATCGTCAGATTCAACTATAGGATATGCAAAAAAAATATATAATGCAAATAAAAACTCTACCATATATTATCAAAATTTAGTATTTTTTTTTTAAATCTAATCTATGGATAAAATTCATTAATGAAAATTTTCAGTACAAACATCATTTATACAAATTGGCAAAGAATCCTGCCAAATCTGTTCACCCGTGACATGTCTTGCTGCCTTACAGATTTTGTCTGCACACATATTACAAGCTCTTGGAATCCATTAGAAATACACATCATTGAAGCCTAAGCAAATATCTAGAATTGAAACGCAAATAGAGAGGCGTGATTACAATTTGAATTTAACATATCAATCACGAGCCTTGAGTCACTTTCCACTACCAAGTCCAAGACTCCCATTTGGCGTGCCACCTCTACTCCTTTCTTGATTGCTAATGCTTTCACCAACATGCTGTCATTTAGTGCAGGAGCCGAGGCCATGAAAGCCCCATGAATCACTCCCTCACTGTCACGAAACAGACCCGCAAGAGCCCCTTTCGCCCGAACTCCTTACTGCCGCATCCACATTCAACTTTAGATAAGGCGCTTTAGGCTTCTCCTACTTCAACTCGCTCGGTATCTCAACGTCTAGAGGAGCCCCATTACCTGCAACACAAGCTTCGTCCCACCGCCTCTCCACTTTAGCCCACACTCCATTCAAGTTGACAACTTCGTTGACAAACTTCCTTTGATTTCTCGCCTCCCAAATGAAATATATTGTCATCACGAAGACGCATTGCTTCTCTCTTCCCCATCTATCCCATTCGACAGTCATCCACTCAAGAAGTGAGTTATGGTATGTCCAGCTTGAGAAGTCAAATCTCGTCATTCCCCAAACATTTTGCACCTCCTGGCACTCGAACAACAAATGGAAAGCGCTCTCAGGCTTTTCTTCACACATCACACAGGGTTCGTTTATCACCATCCCTCTCCTTTCTAACTCGTATATTGTGGGAATAATGCCAAGGCAAGCCCTCCAAAACATCACTTTGTACCTTGACAAAATTGGAAGCTTCCACACGCTCTTCCATAAGGATGTTGGTACATCACAGAATAAATCGGGTGTAAGATTCATATTTTCCCAACTCTCCCTCATTGCAAGTTTGTACCCCGATTTCACCAAGAAGTTTCCATTGGATCCTCCCTTCCAAGCCCACCTGTCGGGTAGGTGAGTCTTATTGAGAGGGATACACAAAATTTTCTCCACCGTTATTCTATCAAAGCATGTGTCCAACACTTGTTGGTTCCATGTTCTCCCATCTGCATCTAGTAATTCGCATACACTTGTAATTATCTTGGCTTCTTCATTTAATGGAACTAGTTCACCCCTTTTTACACTTAGAATCCAACTATCCTTCCACACCATTGTTGTTTTGCCATCCCCAATACTTTTATATAGGCCCATATCAAGAAGATCTCTTCCTGCCAATAAACTTCGCCAAGTATAAGACGGCCTATACCCCAAGCTTGCATTCATAAAATCACCGTTACCAAAATATCTCGCCTTAAGAACTTTAAACATGAGGCTTTCCTCATTCTAAATCATCGTTACCGTACAATTTAGCATTGACAAGCTATATTTTAGTCTCTAATATTTATTACTTTTTTTCAATTTGACCATTGGTATTTGTTCAGTCTCACTTTGGCCCTCTGTCCTTTGTTACTGGTATTTCGTATCAATTTGATCCCTAACATTTGTTTTCTTTCAATTTGGTCCTCATTTTTGCATTTGATATTAATTTAGTCCCTCCACTATCCAAGGATTTGTTTGGGAATTAAAAGAGGAAGTGAAGGATAATAGAGTATTAAGGATTGATCTTCTATTATTTTTCTTTTCAATTTTTATCTTTCCAAATAATGAAAAAATAACTTGAAAGTCTCTACTTCTCTTCCCTTTTCCTCCTTAATTTCCAATTCAAACATACCCCAAGTGTTAAAATCACCTAATTAATGTTTACTTGAAAAATTTATTATTTATTGCTTAGTATACATGCTTTTATATATATATACATTTAGGTGAAAAATTTGCATCTCTTCACTTCCAAATTTTTTAAAATTAAGACTAAAAAGAAAAGTTTATTAATATTACTTTTTAAAAATCAAACTTAATTAAAAGATAATATTATTTAATATGAAAATGATACTTTAATGTTTTAAAAATAAATTATGATATAAAGAAGTTATCAAAAAAGTTTTAAAGATTTAACACGAAAGAAAATGTTTGTTTCTAATCATCACCTATAATTAAGCATGTATATTAAGCAAAAAAAAAAGTCTATGACAATATTTTCCTAAATAATTTTAATATTTCGATAATCAAAAAATTCAATTGATACTAATCACAAATGTGAGAGATAAAATTGAAACTAGACAAATATTAAGAATCAAATTAGTATCAATCACAAATGTAATGGACCAAATTGAGCAAAGTGTTAATCATTAGGGACCAAATTAATAATACGAATGATTATTACTCTTATTGGTACTAATATGTGTGTCACATACCCTCTTCACAAAATTAATTAAAACACAAGCTCACTGTGATTTATAGGTTGTTCATCAATGGCGGAGCAAGATTTCGTTGCTGATAAAGACGTTTTTTCTGGTTGCCATTGGAGGTGGAAGGTGGTGGATTTGAAAGATGCATAACGTTAACTGTGGAATGAAGAGACAATCTCACATGTGCTACAACACTATAAATTTATAATAGTATTATACGAAACCGATCTTTTGAAGTGCTGGAGTATGTGAAGTGATGAAGTTAGGAGAAAAAAAGGAAATAAAATTATGAGAGAAATAAACAAGGGCTCCTTTCTCTCTTCTCACTTCACATTTCACAGCCTCCCATTTAAAAAAGAAAAAAACTGAAACTTCAAATAGATCAACAGAATACACTTATAAGAACTACTTATCACCTTCATTTTCACTAAATAAAAAAAATGAGCTTAAAAGTCTTTAATGCAATTTCAATGTAAAAGTATATTTAATGCAGGGGTATTTAAGTAAATTACCACTACCTATGGTGTTCATTGCAGACATTAGAGACATCCTAAACACTCATGGTAGCTTTAGTATCAAGCACATCTTAAGAGAAGCCAATTTTAGCGCTGGCACTCTTGTTAAGATGAGAGCTCAGGATCACGCACGGCTTACTTATTGAGAGGACCTCGTCTAATATTAGTTTGTATCTGTTTGCTGACACTGTAGGTGTCCCGTTTGTTCGCCCCTAGTTGGGGCTTAATCTGTTCTTCACAAAAAAAAAAACCATGAAGATTAATTCTTAACCTTTACAACATCAAAATAGGAAAAAAAGAAAAATAATGGTATAAATATATTTTATATATATATATTTGCATTTGTCATAGCATTGTATGTTTATGTCCCAAACTTGGTCCCTTTTTGCTTAACTACCATACTATGTGGCTTCATAGAGAAACCTAAAAGAGCAAAGGGACCACAATTACCCCCTTAGTCATTATCCCCAATGGCCTACATAAAGACATTTGCTCACTTTCCTTTCATAATTGTTCCAACCCTTTGTCATTCTCATGACACTTTATCATTATCATCATGTACAAACATTGTAGATTACAGACACAATCACATGGTTTAGAAAAGGCTTATAATAATATAAACCTTATAAGTCTCAGCCTAGATGTCCAGTCCAGACATCACCAACTATAATATGATCAAAGAAGAAAAAAAGCTTATATATATAGATATATGAACTCTTTGAAGATCGAAGAACAAATCAATGTATGCAGTATGAATATTGTGGATTAAGCTAAGAGCCAGAAATCCTTATGACGCTTAGTGGTAATCATGTATCCTCCAGTTTTATTGCTTTTTCTTCTCACTGCAATGGCCATGCAATGAGCATTGTGGATGCAGTACTCCACCACTCCACCACTCACTCTGTGTCCTGCCCACATCATTAGAAGACGCCATGTGGTGGACCTCTTCTTCTGCCCTAAAACCAGAAGTCCCACCCCTTGTTTTCTCGCTTCCTCCACTATTTTTGGGCCCTTTTCCTTCCCTTCTACCACTGCAATCTCAATTTGTACCTATCAGAACCAGCATTTCAACAATCACTTGCATATATCAAGCTATTAAACATAGATAGATATATATTAGTCCCAAAATGGCATTGTTATCTTAAGACTATCATGCACAGCATTGAATCTATTCATAATCCAGAGATGAAATTCACCATGTTTGAATGGGTTTTTCTTTGAGTAAATCAACATTTTGGTCCTTGAAAGATATAATTTATCTCAACTTAATCCCTGAAAGATAAAATTAGTCATTGTAGTCCTTGTGAAATTTTCTGTTAGTATGTTAATGGAGATTCTTAAGGACTAAATTGAGACAAGTTGCATCCTTTATAGACTAAATTGAGACAAGTTGCATCTTTATGGACTAAATTGAGATAAATTGCATCTTTTAGGAACCAAAATGTTAATTTACCCTTTGTCTGGGATAGAAGCTTAATTTGCTGGTAATGAAACCAAGAGGGTAAAGTAGAAAAGAGAGTGGAGTAAGATGACTGAACTCACCTCAGGTCTCTTGACATTGCACATATTCTTGAAGGAGGAGACAAGTTCATAAGCCCTTGGATTTGGAGTACTAGTAACCTCCTTAGTGGGATCATCTTCTGTGGATGAAAATGCCATAACACATGCAAGAACCATACAAAGGTCATTCTCATTGTTTTTAACCAAATAAATCAAAGCCAAGACTCAAGAGGCAAGAAAACAATGGTACAATGAGTAGTTTCACACCTTGTTTAGAGGGCTTGATCACGTGAAGAAGTACTATCATATCCTGGCTTTGAACAGTGTGAGAGAGTGCCCATTGCACAGCACCCTTGGCTGCAAGGCTAGAATCAACCACAATCATGATTTTCCTACCAATTGCAACCCCATTTTTCGCCCCGTCGTCACCGGGTTTCTTCTCGCAATCATCGCCGGAATTCTCGGCTTTCGGGTCAGTAGTGTGATGCTTGGGTGGAAGAGGTGGTGAGCGGACACGAGCATGGGGCCTAATTCTGTTGAGGCAGAAGCCAGGTAACTTTGTTCCTCTCTTGCCCATTTCTTCGAACACCTTGTGTGCAACAACAGAGACTAATGATTATAAGAAGAAGGAAGGAAGAAGGAAAGGCTTGGTGAAATTCTGAAATGTTGGGATGAGACATTGGTACAATATTTGTGATGCAATTTGCTTTCTCTTTTACTTTTTTTTCTAATCATTTTTGGTTCTTTTGATTTGTTTTCTTGCTTTGTGGGGGTGCCTTGTTCCTGATGAACGTGCCTGTCATCAAGCTGTAGGCCCATTCCTTCTCTAAGACAGACCAGACCCTTTGCTTCACCCATCACCATTTTCTGGTATCATCTTTTGGTTATTATAGTAATTGGTATTGCATTGTTGGTTTTCTCTCAAACTAAATATCCTCTTTCAATCAAACTCATAACTCAACTTGATAAGATAAATAAAATTATTAATTCCTTTGTTAATTTGTAGACACGTAGAAAAAGTTGACTATGATTTAAAGCTATTACATATCCAAAATCTCGAACCCAATAATTTGTTAATTAATGTAACCAATTTCTTTGAATAGATAACCAAAAATTGAACTCAAAATTCTATAAATCTATGTAGCTTAATTTTGCTAATTGAGCAAGTCTTTTCTAGCATAATAACCATTTTAGAATTTAGAGTAGAGGCAACTAATATATAAAAAAAATTAAAATTTAAAATGTTTCTTTTAAAAAAAATTAAGGATAAAATTTAAGAATAATTTTTATATTTTTACCATTATGTTCTCTAATTTTTATTAGATAATATGATGGTTTATACAATTTGTCACATGTTTATTTTTATTAGATAATTTGAAAACAAAGATATAAGAAATTGTACCTAGTTAAATCTAATCCAAAAATTGTATTTTGATTAGAATGAGTGAAATTATATATGTTAATTATTATATTAGAATTGATTAAGTTAATAGTAGGGTGTGTGTCCATTTTAATAGTACTACAAATGAATAATTAGTGACATTATTAAAGCACTTTTCCTCCCATTCCAACACGTCATTAGAGGCTTCCGCCGTGACTGATTGCAATTTCAAAGCCCCCAATTTCATATCATTACATTACATGACATGATGCTTCCTTTTCTCTTCTCCTTTTCTCTTTTTTTATTTATTTATTATTTGTTTTTTCATTGTTTAAAGGAGAGGAAGGAAGTTAGGTTAACAATAAAAAAGCATATGAATCTCCCCAAAAAAAATTTGTTGCTTTGCTGTTATTGCACCAAACTGAAGAAAATAAACATGTTCTTTGCAGCTTTAATATATGGAAAATTCTACAGTGCAATCAAGTTAGGAGCAGCATGGAATGCAACTCTTACCAGCCAATGAGAAGTTGCCACGTGGCCCTTTGAAAATTTTGAAGATTTATATTTATTTATTATATTTCATAAATCAATAAGAAAAGTGTAATTATTATAAATTCTAGAGGCACAAATATAAATCTTCAAAAACTTCAGAGTATACCACGTGGCGATTTCCCATTGGCTCTCTACCTTGATTGCATTGTAGATCTTCCCTGTATATATCCTTCACTTCAAGTATAGTAATTCACTAATTCCTGCAAATTTTCTGCAGCTGAAAAACGTTTCTTTTATTATTATTTTTTTCCTGGGGTTGAACTATGATGGCTTAGCACTTCCTTTTGTGCATTACATTATATCACATATATCTTATTATTTACGTTACAAGTTCATCATGTTGATCATACTAATTCAATTTCAATATGTAACCAATACAATGATGTTTCCCATAAGGAAAGAGGATTTGAAAATGATTAATAGGATAAAATAGTTCAACTTCATTATGCGAATTTTTCAAAGTTAAAATAATATCTTGGACTTTCTTTCCCCCTTTAAGAAAATAAAACTTTAAATGGTACTGTGGCATTCAAGAAACAGCATCCATGTTTTTTTTTTCTGAATCACTTACCTTGGAGACATGTTCTGAGAATGACTTATCATATTCATATACTGATTAAAATGGCAACCTCTGCATTTGGGGACCTATTATATGTTCTGGAAAGAAAAGGTCCTAATCTTTAAATAATTGACACAAAAAAAGGAAGCTTTTATGTATATAAGGCCAAGGACCATTGCAACTCAATTTAAACTTCTAAGTAAAAATTACTTCTTGGATCCTATTATTTCCCAAATCTAACATTACTTTAGGGTAGGCTAGGGTTCTGTGGTCCTCCTCCTTGAACTATGAGAAGTAGTTTTCCAGAGAAGAGTTTTGGAATCCAAGGCTTTAAGAGGCTTCAATTTGGGATGATATAGAATATAAGCATAATAAGTAAAGTGAATAGTGAACTAAAGGAGAATCAGATGCAGAGTGAGGTCATTAAAAGATTGAATAGAACAGACTCAATTTAATGCAAAAATGCCACTAGATTTGTGAATGAATGCTGGGCCAGTTCACAAAAGGAAAAAAGAAGAAGGCAAAGAAAGCAACATGCTAACTTACTGTTAGACTCTTCACCTAAAAAGGGAAAATTCCAAATCAATTGAAGGAGAAAAAGGAGATTCTCTCATCTAAACAAGATGACCCAACTTGAATAGAATGAATGATAGTGCCATTAGGGAAATTAAGTGATAAAAAGAACTGCTAAGACTTTCAACTGGTTTCTAATTATCACTATAGTTAAGAAGTCACATCCAACCTTTTCCCACATTTTTTTATCTGCTATGCAATCAGCAAGTCAAATTGAAAAGTGATTATTTGCTTGGTTATATGATTATGAATTTCTATGGTAGTTTTCTAGAAGATTTGGAGGAACAAGCCAAAATAAGGAAAAGAACAAGTAGATTGTTACCTTTTCGTCTGGATTCTGGACTCCCACTTAATATTGAAAGCCCACAATTAGATCCCAATGTTAAGCCATTTCCCTGTCTCTGTTTAATGGTCTCAGTGATTTGGTTGTTTGACATATTTGGCAATTCTCAAAGAATACAGATTATATTTTAGCCAAGAATAAATATGGAAGCACTCCAAACTATAATCAGTAAATTCTGAAAAACTAAGATTGGGAACCATTAAATAGAGAAAAGCCTTGTAAGAAGGCTCAAATAACACATAATATGATTTTAAAAATAAAACAAATAGTGATCTAAAATAAATTGAATGAAGCTATAATTGATTATTTGGGATAGTATTGGTCATAAGAACCTAAAGTGGGGGGATGAGATGCATTTCAAAACCTCCCCAGAAGTTCAATATATGATTAAGTCAATGATACAATAAGATTGCCACGCAGAAGCTACCACTAAGGGCTTGGTTGTCTGAATACTTTTAAGGACAAATTAGTAGTAGAATTCGAATACAACAGAATCAACTGATTTGGCCTGATGAATTGATTATGAATGGTTTCTCCACCATCATCACTCAAGCTCTTTGCCCAACCTCCACAAGATTTGGAACATATCCATATGATCTTAACAGTATTGTCAATCCCTTCAATGTCCTATATATATCCTCTGTCTCAAGATGTCTCTCATCTAAGGAATAAAATTCCACCACACTATCATTGACCTCAATCACACTACACCCTGGCAATTTCCTGAACCCAGTATCCCTCATTGCAACCTTCGATCGAGCGACATCTTGCCATCTTCCAAGATCCTTATATATGTTTGAAAGCATAACAAAGTTTGCAGGGTTGTTTGGTTCAAGTTCAATGAGTTGTTGAAGAGCCAGTTCAGCTAATTCAACATTCTTGTATATTCTACATGCTCCAAGTAGGGCAGCCCATATAATTGAATCTGGTTTCATTGGCATCTTTCTCACGAAATCTATAGCCTGGTCTAAAAGACCAGCTCTTCCTAGCAAATCAACCATACATCCATAATGCTCAATCTGAGGCACAATTGAATATTGATCAACCATTGATTGAAAGTATGAAAAGCCATCTTTGACCAAACCTATATGTGTGCAAGCAGACAAAATTCCAACGAAAGTAACACCATCCGGTTTTTCTCCTGCATTTTTCATATGATCAAACAAACTCAATGCATCAGAAGCATGCCCATGCATCGCCAAACCGTTGATCATGGTATTCCATGTAATTGTATCCTTTTTATCCAGGCTATGGAAGACATCAATTGCATTTTCGATGTTTCCACATTTTGCATACATGTCAATCAAAGCATTTCCAACGAACAGGTTTTCTGTAAAACCAATACTCTCTGCATATACATGCACCCACTTACCCATATCAAGTGCTCCTAATCTTGAACATGAAGACAACACTGTGACAAGTGTGGCATCATTAGGAAGCACATCAGCTTCAATCAGCATCTGTTTAAAGGAATTCAAAACTTCAGAAAGATGTCCATTGCGTGCATAGCCTCCAATCAGTCCATTCCAAGAAAAGACATTTCTCTCAGGCATCTTTTTGAACAACTTCTCACAGGATTCAACATCCCCATTAGTTGCATAACCACTCAACATGGTGTTCCATGACATAACATCCCGACTAGGCATCTTATCAAAAAGTTGTCTTGCAGCCTCCATATCCCCCACTTCTATATAACCTGAAATCATAGTGTTCCACAAGATGATATCACGCTCGGGTGCCAAATCAAAAAGGCGTCGCGCAGAAACCATGTCATGACAAGAAATGTACGCATTAATCATAGAAGTCCAGGCAACTACATTCCTCTCAATCATCTCACCAAACACCTTATAAGCAGCTCCTATAGACCCCCTCGAAGAATACATATCAATTAATGTTGTCGCCACAAATGGATTCGATTTAAAACCCCCCTTTACTACAAAACAATGAACCTCCTCTCCTTCTGTTGTTGCATTGACCTTCCCACAAGATCTGAGAACAATAGGAAAAGTAAAGCAATTAGGCAATGCGCCAGCTCTGTTCATTTGACTAAACAGAACTATGACATCCCAGTAAGACTCATTTTGGGAATACCCTCTGAACATGGCATTCCATGAAGCAGTGTTTGGGTCAGGAATTTGATCAAACACCTTTCGTGCATACCCCATTTTCTTAAGTTCCGCACAGGCGGTGATGAACTTTGGGGCGACGTACTCGTTACACTCAAATCCATGGGAAATTATCTGGCCTTGGATCTGGTGGAGATGATTAGAGGTTCTACATGACCGTAAAAAGGAAATTAATTTTTCTTCGAGGAGTCTATGGGGTGGCTTCTGAACTAGACTCAACAGAATCTTCGCTATTTTTCAGAAAGGGAAAGAAACAGAATCACACATAGATACAATGGGACCCAGATGGTTTCGTGGTGTTTGTGAGATTCAAGCAGTGTGAGATGAGCCCAAAATAGATGGTGGGGGTTCTTTGGAGTGGAAGAGAAAAGGGCTTGAGGAATGAGAATGATAATTAGAGATAGTTCTAAACTTCTAATGGTGAAACGAAGTTAGAGAGAGTGAGAGATGATCTTAGCTTGCGGCGCAGAGAATAAGAGTGAGAAGGAGATGACCTCTCCGAACAGACTCAGTCAAACTAGTGCAGAACGTCCTCCTTCATGTTCAGCCTTGAAGGCACCAAAATAATAGAAGTAATTTTTTTTTTCATATATATATATATATATATATATATATAAAAGACTAGAGGGTTCGCATGCACCTACGTGTAATTTATTCTTAAATTTTTTAAAAATATAATATAAAATAGTTATTATATTTTAAAATCATTAAAAATTAAGTATTTAATAATTTTAAAACTTTTAAATAGAATTTTTATCATAATTTAAAATAAAAAATTAAAAAATGAGAAGTTATGCACTTCTCTATTTTGTTAGTAACCACCTATCATACTTGTTTTCTCTCTCCCATATCCTCCAATTATATTAATTTTTTGTATTTTTTAATTATAAAATATAGCTATTTTGTGAGAAGTTAGTTATTTATTGGGAAGTTGAAGGGGAAGTTATTTTTTTGGTGTCACACTTTGCTTGTGTGACACCAAAAACTCCAAAGCCATATATATATATAGATAGATACATGTCAAAAAATTATTTGAATGACCAATCACATAAAAAGAATATAAAAGAGAACTTTTTATATGATCAATCACAAAAAAAGAGTGTAAATAAAGTATATGATTAGAAGAATAAAGATACAAGTAACTTTACATACGTTTGCCATCTCTTAAATATATATATTCCTTTAAATTTTGTTTTTGTTTGCTTAGAACCAATGTTTTAAAAATCAGATTGATCTGATCGATAACCGATTAAGTGTTCGGTTCTGTTCAATGCAAAAATCTTATCTATGGTTGATCCGGTCAAAATCAACATTGTTAATTAAGACACTAATTAAAATTGTATCTGAATATTGTTTGATAAAGCATTATTTCAATGATTTAAAAATTATAAAAAGTGCTAAAAAAATTAATATACTAAAAAACTTTATCAGCTATATATATATATATATATATATATACATATATATATATATGTATATATATATATATATGTATATGCCGGTTTTCGATTGAAAATATATCAATCATATGTGTGGGTGTATATTTTTGAAAAGTTATTAGTACAACTTAAATTCAATTTCCAATTATTTCACCTTTTATATTCTTCCGTGGCCACTTTAATTATTTGTATATATCAATGAGATGTGTGTATGTTGGCTTAAGATGAATCTCAACTCCTCCAAAAATAAGATAATTTAAAAAAATTAAAAGTAAAGTACATTAGAGAAGACGGTCAAGTGTGTGAATTTAAATTTTTTTCAAAATTAAAAATATACTACACTAGCATAGACATTGAAAGTGTTACTTGGTGAATCCAACTCCTTTTAAAATAATATAATTTTAAAGAAAATAAATAATCAAGTTTTTCCTAAATAAAAAATCGAAATGCTCATAAGTGTCGCCTTTTGAAGAATCCTAATTCCTTCAAAAATAAAATAACGCTGGCAAGTGTTGGTCTATGGTGAATCTAATTCCTCAAAAATTAAAAAAATTTTGAAAAAATAAAAGTAAAGTACATTAGAGGAGACGTTGACAAGTGTTGTCTTTTGGTGAATTTAACTTTTCCAAAAATAAATTAAATTTAAAGAAAATAAATATATATTACACTAGATGAGACACTAACAAGTTAGTAGAGATACACCTTAGATGGTTTGGTTAAGTACATAAGATAGGAGACCTAGAGACTCTTGTACGAATAGTTGACCAGATAAAATATAGTCCAATGAAAATAATTGGATAAACTATTAGGATACATTTAATTACTAAGAACCTAACTTTAAAAATAGACAAACAAAGATAAAACATGTTGGCACATAAAAGATTTTGCTCATTGGTTGATTAATGATTACCAATGGTTAAATGTTTCAGCATGATAGTTTTCACATTCTTTTTAATTAATTTGGGGAGTTATGTTTAAGTTATTCATTTCATACAACTATGAAGTGTATATTATAAAATATTTTATTTGGAAAATTTATTTTCAAATCTATCTATTGTTTATTGAGATTGGGCATAAGAAATTCACCTTTTTTCTTACTTCCATTCAATTGGTTTGTTTGTGCTTTCATCTAAGTTTATCCCTCTTGAGCTCATGTTGTAAAGATACTATTGTTAGTTATTGGGCATAGGGAACTCACTACATTACACTGCTATTATTTTCAGTTTAGACTTCAGATTACAACTTGCAAAATCAAAATCAAATATGAGTATCATGCAATTCACCTTGATGGGTCACATGCTAATCCTCAGGTTGTTATATCAATGAGCATGAAAGAAATCTTGATTATTGTGATAGAGAAGAAAGGGTAGATTTACATGATTCTAAGCTCGAATACTTATCACAGCATTATTCACCAGGACATTACTTTCTTGATCACAAGATTAAAGTAAAAACAAGTCCTTGGGTGTTTTGTATGAGATGTAATTATTCTTTCTATGTGAATTTTATTATCATTAATAATAATAATAAAGAGTTAGCAACATAGCATACATCTCAAACATAGTAGCTGATAACCATAGTGTAAACAAACCATCCATTCTAAGATTACGCTACTCGTGTCTGTTTTGGTAGGAAGTATTCTTCGAATAACAATGGTTGAAAATATTATCAATATGGAACAAAAAATTATACTCTCGTTACAAAGTTTACTTTGTTTTATTTGTGTGTTTAGGATATTTTAGCATAACAAAATAAAATTAATGTGCGTCCTTTATTAGGAGCGAGGATCCATTCTCTTGAAAACATTGTTTCCCATTAAAACTAAACTTGAGACACCTAAATATTTTATACTGATTAATCATGGCCACAGGTACTAACAAAAATTAACAAGTAAAATATTTTCATGAAATGGATTGAATCATTTTAGAATTAAGCCTAAATCTTATATTCTTAAAATTTGGGATCCCAAAAGCATGAATCTTTCAAAGGGAAAAAAAAAAACTATCTCAAAACAATGACTGGAAACAAGATGACAAACTCTGATATCACATTCTTCATAATACAAGCTAAGAAAGCCAAGGCACTACTAGAAAGTTATAATGGTAGAGATTAATAAAAGTAGATCTTCTGGCAAAACTGATAATTTCGTTGTGTCTGCATGATAAAATAACTCTAACATGAAATTCTGATGCAAGAGACAAGACCTTAGGCAGCACCCTTGCCCTTTTTCCTTTGAAGCTTCTTCATATAAAATTCCAGCTCTTTACCCTCCAATATGTACCTGTCAGAAATCATTTGAAATCAATTTAAAGCACAAACCATAAATTAAGAGACTTCAACCATTTGGCAATACGCCAAACCATTAAATTTCTTTCTTTTTTTATACTTTACAAGGAACATCTGATAACCTAGCTGGGAGAGGCCACAAGAGAGATATTTATGTGGGGAGAGTAAATTTCACGCATAATCACTTGTGATCTTCAAACAACTACATTGGTTTGGAAGCCTTAATTTAAGAGAAGATATTACAAAAAAGTACAACTTCTGAAAACCATTAAAATTTACTATCACAGAGTTCTTGAAAATTTGTGGTTGATAGTCTATAAGGTAACTATGGGAATAGGGATGAAAGGTTACGTACCCATCGGCACGACCACATTGACCAGGTCGGGATGAGATGCAAGCCAAAAGACGACCACCTCCAAACTGTTCTTCAATATGTGGATCAAGTGTACGATTCTCTTGGCGCTTCTCCAACTTCCTCAAAACATGCTTGCTCTTTTTTACTTCCTCTGTTACGGCTTCAACTTCCTGTTTGCCAAAGGCATAGAATGATGTAGAGAATACTTTAGGGCTACCTTGCTAAATACTATAAAATTATCTTTAAGATAAACTTAGTGTTAGTCTAGTATTTATATTTCATACAGCAACTTATTTCCCAAGCTTGTTCACTCAGACATAAAAATAAGAATGCAAAAACCACTTTATACTTTGCAATATTAAGAACAAATTTGTTCCATGTTATGACAAAGTTTTCCAACATCTATGGACAAAGGTTTCCTTACAAACAAGCTATGATAGAAGGCTAAGAAAATAGAGCAGGGATATTAATGGAATTGATCAACTGAATTGCATGAGCTAATCAAACTGAACACAACTTAAACAGAGCGCTGTTAGAATAATAACATCAAATATTAATATCGAAACACAAGCTTCTAATAGCTAACATTTAAAAAGTTATTCCATAATATCTAACGACACAGAATTTAAGTTGGAAAATAACTAGCGGACTAAGCAGAGCATTAAACAACAAAAATAGAGTAGGGGCTTATATCATACCTCACCCTCCTTCTTGGCAGAAGTTGCAGTCTTCTTCTTGCGACCAATGTCAACACCATAATGTTGGAGATACCACTGCTTGAAAGGTGCAGCATCAACCTGAACAATAGCACTTTTGACCAATGTCTGAGTTCGGACCAGTTCATTATTAGAAGCATTGTAAACCACATCAAGGATTCTTGTTTTGCGAGTCACGGCTTCACTTCCCCAGGAGTAATTTCCTGTATCAAGCCTCAATGCACGCCACTTGACATTTCCACCTCGAACCCTAATCCTCCTAACTGTCTTGTTGCTGGATAATTTTGTGTTAGCAGGTTGCCTTCCAAGCTCATACCTGTATACAAGGAAATACATTATACAGAGACATAAGAAATCACTGCCTTCTTTAATTGTCAAGAAAATAATAATAATTCTTTGATGAAAAGACACTGAATATTATACACTCCACTCAATTATCCATTATGAGATTAAGGCAGCAAACTCCATTTCAGAACCTTAACTCTCTTGGCAAAATGGTTATGAAAAAAGGTTTTCCTATTTGTAAGTAGAAGAGAACCCTCTTTCGTGACAGTAAAGAGTAAAGTGAAAAGGTTATTTTAAAAATTAGAAAACAAAAAGTATAGCAGAACCATAAGGCTTCGTCTTCCACAACCACTATTGAAGAGATAATCGTTATCATTCCAACAAGATTTCATCCTAAAGACATTGTATATGCTTAAAGGATCATGACGGAACTTCCTACATCAATTAGATCCTGCGAGACTAGTTATTATTGCCAACATATCTCCACGCAAAAGGAGCAAAGATAAAACGAAAATAAAAAATCTGCTTTGAAGCAATGAAAAACGTAAGAAAAGAATTCCAATTTACTTTCTCTTCTTCCTCCAAGCCTTCTTCTTGCCTCCAGTGGCACGCCTCTTGTGCATGGAATCACGAGAGATACCTAAAAATTCTCATGAATCAGCATTCAATGCTCCGATTTTTTTTTAAAAAAAAAAGCCATATGCAAGTTTCGAAGAAAAAAAGAAGAATGAAACCGAACATACCCATTTTGAAGGATGAGGGATTCTGATGCTCCTACTTGCAGGCGATGAACACCAAAGAGGTGTGGTTAGCTAGCTCTGAGGGACCAAAGGGAGGAGAAAGAAGCTAGGGTTGAGATTGATAAACCTAGACCATGGGCCACGTGGACCAATACCTAAAACTGAAGCCCAAATTCATTGTCCAGATTCGCCTTTTTTGTTGGGCCTATGTTCTTGGCCCACGTTTCTTACAAGACGGGGATAAACTATCTTTATAGATACTTTCTTACTCAACTAAGAATTACTTAATCGATGATAAATCTTAAATTTAAAATGTTGTATTCCTTATCCACCTCTTTATCCTCAAAACTATATGATATCTAAAACATATTATGTCTATCTTACTTAATTTTGTATTAAATTTTTTAAAAAAAAATTTAAATTCATAATTTTATGAATATTTAAAACATATTATAAATATCTTATAAAATCATTTAAATTTAAAATGACAAAATCAAAATAGGATATATAAAGGAAATTTCAAATACGAGTTGGATAAAGGAAAAATTGAGTAACGTTGTAATTATTTGATAATTATCCTATATCTATATGTATATTAAGTAGCAATAGGATAAAGAAAACCCCTTCCTCTTAGTTTAGGAAAACAGCGAGAGACCGAACTATATAGGCTTCGTTTACTTGAAGAAATCTGATCGATCATCAGTTTCTAAATTCTAACTAAGTTTCAGCAATAAATAATAATGGGTAACTTGTGTTCTTGCTTTCTAGGCCATGATGATAATAATGATGATTATTATTATGAGGATACGGTACATCCCTCTACCAATACCACCAATACGGTACGTATACTATAGGTTCACTATTTTCTTCTACTTTCTATTCAATGTTTTTGTTGCATACGGTTAAAATCAGTCTCTTGGAAGGTCCATAAAAGTAAAACTGTTTACAGTTTAGATTTGTACAGTAATTTTTTGGGCTGAGATAGTATTTGAAAATGTCTTTTCTTACTATAATTTTTTTACAGAAAAAAAAAAAGAAGAAGAAGCAATTTCTTGCTTGTTCTTCTACTTCGTTATGGAGCAGCTTTAAATATTTAAACCAATTATTTCATCTATTGAAGTGTCTATAAATTAACAATAAGATTAATCAGGTAAATACTGATTTGGACGAAAAAAAAAGTCTTTTGTTTGTTCTTCTCTTTGTTTCATTATCATAATTTAAAAGCATGGTGAAGTATAGTGTAGTGTTTATTAATTAGATGGTTCAAATTTTGGAAAGAAAATAAATGAGTGTTTTGGTTGTTAAGAAAGTAGTAGGGGCTGTTTGGGAAATCTAAAGTAAGTAATGTGGTTAATTAACGTTTTGTGTTGTTATTGACAGTACCCGTGGATAATGGAAGACCATTCTGCTGGTGCTGAATATAGCGGATCATTTAAATTTGCTGCACCTCTACCCTACGTTTGTATGTATCTATAATTTATTTTGCATATATATATATCTTTTGGTTCATAAATTATATAATTTTTGTTAATTTTATTTCTAAATTTTGTTTATTGACAATTACCTTATTAAACTTCTAATTTGCAAGTAATTTTATTTTTTAGTCTAAACTCCGTCTAAATAATTAATTATAAATACAAATATAATTGTTTATGCTGACTCAAATGTTGATATGATGTCAAGTTATATATTTTGTTATTTTATTTTATTTTATCAATTTAACTACGATAAACACAACATAACTAAATATATGATATGATGTCACAATTAATATTAGAGTCCACGTGACATCCACATTTGCATATGGCATTAATTATTTTGACAAAATTAGGGTGAAGGTCAAAATTGCTTACAAACTTATGAACATAATTAACATTAAACAAAATATAGAGACAAAAATAAGTGAGAGACCCTAAAATTTTGAGACTAAAAAAGATACTTCCCCTGTTTTTTATTTAATGAGGATCTAGGTAGCGAAACTGATATGAAAGTAATTGTGAATGTGCAGCATTTTCTGGTTCATCGTCGTCATCAGAAGAGTCATGTTCTACATGTTTTGAAAGTAAGAGTCTCTCTATATATGTGTATATATATATAAACTCCGAAAATTAATAAAATTTGATATATAATTTATAGATGATGATCGAGAATTAATGAGATGTTTGTGTGAGAAATAGGATATACTGAGGAAAATCCAAAGATAACTACACCCTGCTCTCACAATTTCCATCTTCCATGTATATATGATTGGGTTCAGAGAAGTCAAAGTTGTCCATATTGTAGAAAGGTACGCAATTATATACTTTTCTCTATTTAATTCCTCAATCAACTTACAAATTTCTCTCACATGTTTTAAAATATTTTAATAGATTAGAGTTATATGCAACTCATTATATATTTTTCTCATATAATTCTCAAATCAAAATAATATATATATCAATTTTTCATTAAAGTATTTCATAATATAGATACAAAAGTTGAGCGGAAATTTATTTTATTTAAGCCATTCTTTTTTTTGGTCAAAACAAAGTTGGGCTCGGCTGAGCAGGGCGTACGGCCCAACAACAAAAAGTTTTCTGTTTATAATAATTTATTTGTTAGATTTCAGCCACAATGTACCCTCTATAATAAAAATATAAAAACTATATGTACTTTCCTATTCTATTATATAATATTTAAAAAATATACAAGAAAATTCAAATATTAAAAAAATGCAAAGTATTATATAATTGTTGTTAGGGAAATACTATAGAGAACTCATTATTTGTCGGTCATTGAATTTATTTTAAAATATATGTTAAAATAATTTTATTTTTATTTTTTATTTAAAAATTTAAAATAACATAAATATCAAAACAAATTCAATAAAAAATAATGGGTGAAGTCGAACTTGCTCCAAATAATTATCTTTATATATATAAAAGTTAAAAATTAATAATTTGGTTGGGGCAGTTGAGAGATTGACACTTGGATAAAAGCATATTGTCCTCTGTGTATTGACGTTGCAGGAAGTGAAGATTGAAGACTTTTAGACAAATGAGAAAAGAATGACATTGACACTTGGATAATGCAGATTGAGTGAAAAAGTCATAAACCTCTTTGTAATTTTTATTTCCTTTTAATGATGCATGTATATATATTCAGTAGTACTTTCTCTGCCCAAGTACTTCTCAAGTACTCTTTTTGTTACTTGCCGTTAAAATCCCACAATTAATTAATCTCATTGTATTGACCAAAAAAAAAACTAATCTGCTTCCTAATATATATTTATAGTATTTTTTGCTAAATTTAATTTTAGGATTAAATAATTGACAGAGTTATAAATTTAGTGATTAAATAGTATTTTCGTCAAATCCAAGAACTAAATAGTTGACAAAATTTCAAATTCAGGGACTAAATAATATTTTTGTCAAAATTCTCAAACTCATTCACTCCTTACCAAGTCTCAAATCAAACCTGTAAAGAGTGGAAGGATCCCTTATTCCCTTATTTGAAATAAGATTAAAAGTGGTTACGTTGCCGCAAATTTCTTTTTTTTTCTCCAAAAATTTTAAAATCAAACAAAGAGGATTTTTTTTTTTATTTAATTTCTTTCCCTCATTCTCTTTCTTTCTTCAAATTCTTCAATCCATGTTAAACGTTTTCTTAACGAACCTATCAATTTACCAAATTTTTGTCCACTTTTTGATTCCATCTATATATTCACCCCAATTTTGATAGAATGAAATTGAGTTCAATTAGCTGTACAATATAGGATCAATTCTCTTGATGGAATGAAATTGAGTTCAACTAGCTTATATGAAATACACCTTAGGTAGTTTAATTATATATAAAGAAGGCCATTAAAAGCTCGTATTCGTAAAATTGATCAGATAAAAGATAGCCCAATAATTAAAGATAGGGAAAGACTAAAAAAAATGTAACAATAACGAAAGGAATAAACTGTCATTTTGATTCTTAAAAGATTCATTCGCTGACACTTTAGTAACTTTGTTAATTAGACACATTAGCTGCTCTATCTGTCATTTTTTTTTTGGAGATACCATTAATGATGAACGTATAGCTGATGAACAACAATAGCAACAAATCTATTTTAAATCAATGAACGATTCACAAGTGAAAAAGTAATACATCTAACATATCTAAAAAATTGACTGAGAAACTAATATGTTTAACATTTGATTCTTTTAAAAACCAATTTGTATCATTACAACCTTTTAGGAATTAAACTGTGACCGAATAAATTTTTGGAGATAAAAAATAACAGTTTCCTCAAGAAAAACTTAAGATAGGAGGCATAGAAGTCATTTTCATCTAATTTTATAATTCTATTTATTTTATACTTCTCTTAGCATTGTGTATATATGAGTGACATCTATAGAAGCTAAGTTTGAGTTGACACAATGACACGTAATAAATAAGATATGTTATATAAGTCCAGAATCCAGATAAAAGGGAATACGTACAACTAAAGTTCTGATGCAACTTAATACGATTTTGACACATACATGACAATGTTACGTTTCACCCCAAAACCTGAAAGTAACACCTATCAACCTAACCCTACCTATATACCTAACCTTTTTGCCTCTCTTCCCCTTCCATCTTCTTCTTCTTCATCTTCTTCTAATCCAGACGTATATATATATATATATATAGTTACTGATTAAGTTCTTCTTTTAATTTCCACATGTCTTTCAACTTATATACCATGCTTTTATTTCTGCATATTGGATTTGTTTAAAGGTTTCACTTTATTATTGTTGAAACTCATCAAATGATTCACTCCCTCAAAGTTAAAGCTAGAATGCTAGATGTTAAGGAAAGAACCAAATTAAACTATGTACAATTGAATATATTGCTTGTGAAAGTTTGTATAATCCTAAACCTGGCTCTATATAATTCTAAAAGCTTATAAAGTCAAGTGACATTCTTTTATTTGTGGAATGCAAAAATAAGTTGTAATTAATTAATTAAGGATGTCTTTATTAATCACAAATAAGAATTAAAAGACGGTAAAATACAATCCGATCCTAATCTCAACTAAATGCATGCAAAATATCAACAAGTTAAAAATAGACGCAGGTAAATAATGGAATGTATGAAGTACACAATTTAAACGGTTCGAAAAAACTTGTGATTCATGTCCATTCTACAATACTTTCATCTGATACTTCGAATCATGCACTTCACGAATCTACATTTTACCAAACTTACGGTTTATAACAGTAAGTTACTGCAATGCATTGGTTGAAATTTCATTACAGGGTGGATTTGTCTTTCACCAACTTTATACACAGCAAGGCTCTGACATACACATGAGAAATCATATATATATAAACTAAACTTATATATAGCATTAAGCTATATATATATGAGTTATAACAACACATCGAGTGTGTACTCAAAATAGAGACATATATGAGAATGAGTTCACAAAAGTAACTTGATATATATGTCCTTCATGTTCATATATAATTTAATATATTTATATATATATATGCCTCAATTGCAATAATTAAAAGAAAACATATATATATATATATATATATATATATATATATATATGGTTTCTAAAAGCACCCAAGGTGGCAGGAATATAGTGGTTCGAGGGTTAGGTCAAGATCGTTCCTCCCTCCTTCTGCTGCTTCCTCTCCATAATTGCCACTGCATTTTTGTTATTAAGTGTCAGAGTTAATTTACACTAATTACCAATTAATAGCTCAACAATATAATTAATTAATAAGTTGATGATGAAAAAAATAAGAGGAAACTGAATATTTTATATATATATATATATATATATATATATATACACAAACATATCTAGTTATAATTGGATTTTCTTGTATATACAATGTGTCTACTCTACCATATCATTTTTAAGCATACAAACCAATCAATGATCAGTGTCCATACATATTAGGTTAATTTATATATATATATATATATATATATATATATATATATATTTAGGGTTTAGGGTTTAGGGTCTAGGGTCTAGAAGATTTGGTGAGTTATATATTCAGCCAAAAATGTTCTGTTAGACTATTCTTTATACTTTTAGATGTTACTTATCTATATTATCAATGGCTCTGAAATTTTGTTGCCATTGGTCTATATAAACTATAAAATAAAATTTGTAGTATAAGGAGAGGAAGAGAAAAACAAAATAAAAATAGTAAGAACTTTTTTATTTAGTATAATATTTTAAAATATAATATTTATTTCTTATATTATATTTCAAAAAATAAAAACTGGTAACTGTTTTTGTGCACCATGCTTGTTATTCTCTAAAACCATTTAATACAATTGGCTTTAATTAGTCCAAGCCTAACCCATAGTCATAACCCTCATAAATTAATTATCTTATAATGAATCATAATTTCTTAGACAAATTTTGGAACATAATATTTTACTTTCTTAAATTATTAAAAGGAAAAAAAGATCATATACTAATCAAAACTAGCTAGCCTGTAAAAAGTAATCACATGGATATCATGTCAAACCTTTTTCATCATATTCTTCTCACACACAAGGGTGTAGGGACGGGAATTGAGACTGGATCCTCTTCAATATAATACAAGAGAGATAAAAAAAGGAAAAAACTTAGGTCCATTTTCTTATGTCCATTACATCCAATTCCACCAATCATATATTGTATTTACACTCTCTTTCTTCTATTATTGGTTATATAAAAGGTGATCTTCTATATTCTCTCTCTACTGTAATTGGTCATTTAAATACTTTTTGCCACGTGTCATATTTATATTGGAGAACTGAATGTAATTGACATAAGAAAATAGACCTAAATTTTTTCCATAAAAAAATTATATTTAGCTATCCTTAATCCATTTAAGGTAAGTCTCGTTAGTGTGTATTCCTTTTTTTTTTCTTTTTTATTTCTCTCCTAGTAAAAAGAATCCAAAACCAAAGGGATCATGTGACAATCACAAAGTTTGTTGACATTAATTAATTTTACAGATATTAACATTTTGGTGTATAAAAAATTGATTTATTGGAATCACAAGCTAACTAAAAACGTGTCATGCATTAATTCTATATTTAAGAGGGAAATTAAATTAGTTAATTAAGAAGAAATATATGAATAAATAATTACCCCATGTTTAGAGTGGGAAGTGAATGTGGGAGTAAGAAAGATGTATTGGCTCCTCCAAGGTTTGGATGCTCCCATGTTACATGCTGTGCCTGTGCTTGTGCTGCAGCAGCAGCAGCCTTCTCCTTCTCTTTTATCTAATAAATATATGTATGCCAAATCTCCCAAATATGTTAAAAGACATATATCTATAAATAAAATAAAAAAATTAACTACTGTGAAATTAATTAAAATATATAATTAGTAGGAACAAATTAAACAATTAATAATGAGGTTCAATTCATATATCACCTTCTTTGCCAGCATGCTGTTCTGCTCCTGCATCACCTTCTCCTGTCATTGAAAAATGTTATAATTAAGAGAGAACATAAACCTTCTGACCAATAATAATGAATCCTAAACTAAACTGATATATTATAATATAACTATATATAATAACCTTTCAGGGCAGATATGAAACTAGAATATTAATTTGGGAAAAAAATAAATAAATCTAATTAATTAGCTTGGAGTTGAAGAAACACACCTTTTTTTGAAGCTCAGAAATGGACTCGTACATGAGTTGGTTCTGTTGAAAGAACATATCATACATATATATATATATATATGAATTAGAAGTGCTATATAATCAATTTCAATGTAATTAAAGTGAAAGGCTTGCACGTAGTTAATATATAAATAGTTAAATTTAGTAAAATATTTAATTACTCTGCGTGTGCGAATGTGTTTGATAGAATTATCTAACTGTTGCTCCAGACTTTGAAGCTCTTTCAGGCTCAACGTACCCAAATCTTCTCCCATATAGTGCCTGCATCCACACCACCATATAATTACTTTTTTTTTTTTTATAAACCACCATATAATTACATTAACTCCTAATTAACACTCAAATCCTAATTATTATGATATATCACAATCACAATATATATATATAAATCAGGTCTGATAACTAATCCCTCGGATACTATGTTGGAGAGTGGATCCTATGCTGGACAGCATAAAAAAGTAAGGAGAGAGAGTGACACATAAGTGAATCCTTACGAATATTGCTTCATTCTCATTATGTGTCACTCTCTCTCTTTACTTTTCTATGCTGTCCAATATAGGATCCATTCTCACTATGTTGTGCTCATTATTGAGGGTGATCAATATGCTTACGAATATTGCTTCATTCTCATTCTTCAGGGATAGAATAATCAAAAGTCAGTAGTAATTAATTAGGAGTACAAACCTTTTACAGTCTGGGTTACATTATATATATATATATATATATATATATATATATATATATATATATATGGTGGGTAATTAAAGAGTGTGAGGTGAATACAGTAACATATGTGTACCTATGGTTTCTCTGCAAAAGCTCAATCTTAGCTTTAAGTCTAGTATACTCAATGGTCCAGTTTTCCTGCATATAGATACATAGCTAGCTTCTGTGTCATAGACTCATAATATATATAAATCATCAACAAAGTATACATGTCCATCTATGATGTATCCACAATGATTAGATATTGTTAGAAGTTTAATTAAATTTTTAATTTTTTTTAGTTTCAAAATATTACTCCATTCATTTAATATTTTACGGCAAAAAGTAATTCAACCTGATTTACTATTCACTTTGTGTGGATAATTAATGTTCACTTTCTCAATATAATAGTTAATGCAAATTTTAATTTTTGAAGAGAACATATTTAAATGTATTATACATATTGTGCAAAATTAGATTCAATAATGATGTCAAAATATGAATAATATTTTAAAGATATGAAGTGCAATTTAGCTATATATATGAGAAAATTTAGTGTGCATGTATTAATTAATGAAATGAAACGAATTACCTGTGAACCAGAATCATTTCCTCCTGTAAGCTGCCTCTCTGCATAAGCATACCTTTCATGGCGTTCCAGTATTTTCTCCATGCTTTTTAATGTGTATAACACAAAAAGAGAACAAATCAATATATAATTAGCAAAATATATAAATATATATATATATACACACACACACATATATAATTGCAGTTAAAGCTCTCACATTATTGGTCATTGAGATTAATTAGACTTCAAAAAACAAGAAGATCAGGTTAGAACAAATTGATATTTTAAAAAAAAACCTCTCTCACCTGTATATATAGATGCATAATTATATTACAACATAACGTAAGGTCCATATATATTATTATAATTAACCAGATATATATATATATATATATAAAATTACAAACAACAACACACACACACACACACACACACACATATATATATATATATATATATATATATATATATGAAGAGTTAAAGGAAGAGAGAAGTTGATGAGCTGAAAATAAGCTAGGGCTCACTGTTTAATTAATGTTAATTAAAGATATATATTTGGATTAAGAATGACATGACATTTGCCTAAATTTGATTACTGTAGCTAAATATCCATTCTCTAAATATCTTCCACCAATTAACAAATTATTAATATTTTTCCTTTTATCCACTGCTTGTGACAGCTTAACTAATTAAAGTCCAAATTATTAATAATTAATTAGTTAACCATCGAAAAGCTGCCTAGCTACTATACATATACAGACATTCTTTAGTTTCTTCTCTTGCTTCCATTCCATATATTTCAAGTCCTGATCTGAAAAGACTAGAACATCAAAATGAAGATGACAAGTGTTGATCTAGGAAGAAGAAAGAGAAGAGGAAGAAGAAGAAGAAGAAAGAAAAGGATGAGATTTAATTTGTCTGAGATTACAGAAATCAAAGCAAAAGCTAGCCTCTTCAGGAAAATATCCCACCTGACCTTTTTACACAAGATTTACCAATTTATAAACAAAACCAAACCACAAAAATCAATCAAGGGTTTCACACAGACACAGGATCTGATCCCTATATATATATACACACTTCATAAATATAGAAGAAAAATACCATACAAAAGAAGAATAATTTTTTTTAAAAAAAAAAGAAAAAACCCTTAATTTTGTTTTGATCTCCCTTGTAAATCAACCCAAAACCAGAAGAAATAATTAATTAGAAAATAAGCACAGATCTCACTTGCACTGAGCTTGCACCCACAACCATATATATATATATATATATATGAGAGAAAATAATTTATTTAATATAAGATAAGATAATGCAATAATAATAATAATAAAAGAAAAAGGAAAAATGTGTGTGTATAATATATAGTATATACCAAGAATCTGTGGCATACTCAAAGAGCTTTCCTTTGTGGGAGAAGACAATCAAAGCAACCTCAGCATCACAGAGGACAGAGATCTCATGGGCTTTCTTGAACAAACCATTTCTTCTTTTCGAGAAAGTCACCTGCCGATTGATCTTGTTTTCTATCCTCTTTAGCTGAACCCTACCTCTTCCCATTTTTTAATAACTATATATATTTCTAATAATATATATAATACTCCCACTTTTTTCTTTCCTTTTTTTCCCAAGAAAAACCCCAGAATGAATGATGAAATATGTGAGTAGAAGCAGCAGAATAAGAAGAAGAAGAAATCTCTTTAAATCATAATTTTTTTTTTTTCTATTTTGTGTGTGTTATGTTTCTTCTTGTGGAAAAGCACAAGTAGGCAAGACTCAGTGAGACATTGTATTTGTGATTGTGTAGAATGAGAAGAAATAGGAAATTTTGGGGTTTGGCGACAGGTGGTTTTGTGTCTGTGGGTTTCAAAAACCAGAGTTGTTTTCTTCCACGTTGCGTTGTCGATCTCTCATTGGTTACCAACTGTACTCTCTTCCTCCATGTGGGCTAACACCCACATGCTCTTCTACTTTTTTCACCTTTCTTTAGGGCAACACTACTATACTTGATAAGTTGATATATATTCATTATTTTAGGTTATTTATTCTTTTTTTTTTATGGGAAGGTTATTTATCTTTCTTACAATCAAAATAAACATATATAATATAATGTGTATTTGACTGTTTTCATTAATGTTGGTGGTATGTTTTTTCATTAATATTGGTATGTTTTTTCATTTTTTTGAAATTTTCTAAAAAATTGCATTTTTTTACAAAATATTTATATGTATATATAACATAACAAGTATTATCTGTGTGCTACAAATTTAAAATATAATTTTAATTAAATGTTAGTTATAAATTACTATTAACGTTGATTATGATTATCACTAAAGGGTTCAGCCTTAATTTCACAACTAATTATGCTAGAGATTGTATTGAAGACATATTTACATTGGTTACAACTTACAACAACGGAATTAAAAAATAACCTTATTCACTATATAACATTAGTTATTAAAAATGACATTCATTAACTAACACTGTTTTTTTTTGTATTGATATATATATACAGCTAATATAAAATTAGTGGCTAGTTAAATTTTAAAAAAATTGTGAAATTATATGATAAAAAATCATACTTTCTTAAAAATGAGCATACTCACAAAAATATTTATTTAAAGATTAATCAACTAAACGATAGAAAAATAATTAACAATGTTTAATGCATGTGTGGTGACATTTTAGTCATTTTTATGGCTTATTTGATTGGTGGATTTATTTTAAGAAAACGGGATGAGAATGTAAATAGGATAGAGAATGAGAAATATAATGAAATAAGAATTAGATAAAATGACAATTATATCATTTATTAAAAAATTATTAACATTTAAAAAAGATGGCAAAATTGACTTTTGCCATTCTCATTCCCTCTTCCTCAACCCTCATTCTCCAAACCAAACATGCTAAGTTATGTTTGGTATGGTTGCAATGGCCCAATTGCAATGTAATTTGTCCAAATTCTAATGAATGCATTTGTTTGATATGACCATGTATAGTGGAGAGAGTCCGAAATGAAATGCAATGGAATTTAAATTGTAGCCCACAACTACATAAACTTTCCTTCATATAGTGGCAGTATAAAATCTAATCCGATCCCAATGTAATGGACAACGGAATGATACAATTGCCCCTCCTATTTTTCACAATAAGCACTACCACCACCACTCACCACAACTTCAGACATAAGGGGATTTTAGATTTTAAATTCATTTTACTTTTCAACTATTACATTCCATTCATTTGCATATCAAACATGTTTTTTTATCTTTAAGATTCCATTCCATTATATTTCTTTATATTTTATTACATTACATTCATTTACACCAACATCATAGATGTATCATGATTTTGTTAGAGAATTTTATAATTAAGCATATGGCCCCCAAAAAAATTGTACCCTAATTTTGCATGAAATTTTGATTTTTTTTCCTTTTATCATTTATAATTTTAATATATATATATATATATATATTCCATTATTTTTTATTAATTTCTTCTTTTACTCAAATATATATTTGTTCATATAATATGGTGTTAAGTTCAAGTAAAATTACTTAAAGTATAATTTAAAATCAATAGAAATTGAGTCAAGCAGAGTTGGTTAATTAGTTCATCACAAGCTTAGAAAATGTTAAAATGCTTCCAAAAAAAATGGTATTCTTATTTGACAGTTCAAAGTTTTGAATTAAAAATGTTGAGAAATTTACAAGTTGTATGCATGGGGATTATTTATTTTACGTACGATCGAATTGTTTTATTAGCTTGCCTCATTTGACTTATTCTATCAACATGTCATGGTCAATATAAATCATGTTTAATCATAAAAAGCAATTGTATTAACTATTATTAATAATTAAATTTTATACATAACTTTAAGGTCGGATCATCTCAAAATCTCTATGTATGATAATTAAAAATATTTTATATAAAATTTGAAAAAAGAAATAAAGAATTAACCCACTAAAAAAAACTGGAAGTACAAATTAGAAGTGCAATAATACCTAAAATAAAATTGCATTTTGTTTTTAATGGACTTTAGGTGCTGTCCTGTCCGTGTGTACGAGATGAGAAGATGAAAGTTAGTGACGGCGTAAGCAAAGTTATGTACGGAAGATTGCATTACGTGCCTCCGTTCATTGACGGCGCCACCATTGAGCTGTCCATCCTCCATCGCTCTGAGAGATATGACGAGAAAGGATCAACTGAAATGTGGTGGCTGATGTGTAATTTTATAGTGCACATTTTAGTCATTAATTTCATCAAGCTTCAAAAATTGTATTATAGAAGTAATGAAACTAATGGTTGAAATGTATACTGTAAAATTATACATGGGAGATACGACTGCCTCTACAATTAATACTGTAAACTGGAATCACATAAAAAAGTATTTTTAATATTTTATATTTTATTAATATTCTTAACATTCAATAATCATAAATAATATTTTTTTATAATTTTTTTAATAGTAAATTTTTTTACGCTTCCACAAATTATATTCTTGAGAATTTATATTTCATTCAATTTATTTATTTTTTGAACCCAATTAGTAATCATTGTCTACAATTCTAATTTTAGTATTGATCATAAAATTTTTTCGTATACATAATTAAAAATTAAATCCCTTACTAAATATTTAAAAAATTCAATTAAATACCAACTGTTTTATTTTTTGGCAAAGTAAAATATTATATCTACACCTCATACTATTAAAATCCCCAAATTAGCCATATTCTTCCATCCGTACTGAGGCCAAAAGTTTTGTGCTATATAGTAACACCATTGATGTTGCTGCAAGCAATAGCTAGCCTTGTTGCTTTCCTTATCTTCTTTTCTTCTTAACATAACAAAAATATAAGTGATCTGTATTTATTTAACTATTAATTTCGAAAAAAATCAACCTCAATTAATAATTGAAAAGAGTCCCTTTTAATAAAAAAGTTTATATACAGTACTTAAAAAATTAGTCATCAGGCGCATTATAGTAGATACTGAGTGAAGAATTAAAAAGAAAGATAGATATATTGGCATTGGGGCCTAGGTACCCCATTGGAGATTAATTGCAGTATTCATAGATAAGAGTACTGTGTCCACTAAAACCCCTTATTTACGGTCTCTTGAGAAGCAGTACACACAGCTTTTATGCACCACCCCCACCATGTCTCTTCCCTTATTAACAAAGTCCCTTTCCTTGTAGGGTCACCTTCCTCTCATGGGCTCAAACCAACCCTAATCCTAATCAATTGTTGACTCAATGCCTTAACCATATCTGATCTCTTAACACTTATTAATTAATCTAGCCATGATATTATTGCAGTTGAATAATCATAACTCAAAAAATCCATCATCAATTATTAATTTCATTTGTGAGTTATATGTAAATTCTTGTAAGTATTTTTTAAAGTAAGTTTCTGTTTTGGTCCCTAGATGATTCCACTTATCTCAATTTAGTTCATAAATCATGAAAATATCAAATTTCGTTTTGACACTTGTACTAATTTAGTCCCTAAATGATGGAAATATTATATTTAGCTATTGGAAAATTTCATGTGTCCCAATTTAGTCCCTAAATCACGAAAATATCAAATTTAGTCTTTAAATTATGAAAAATATTAAATTTAGTCTATCAAACTCTAAACTCTAAATCATAAATATCTTAAAACCCTAAACACAAGGATGAAACTGAGATACAAGGCATCTTTCAAATCTTAATAAATTTCATATAATTTATGGACTAATTACTTAAAACAAAATAATATCTTTCAATGACTAAATTTGATATTCTTGAACTAAATTAAGTCGACAAACATAATCTTTTTAAGGATCAGAAAATAGTAATATACTCTACTGTTTAAGCCTGGCATACGGAATGTAACAATCCTAACACTTAGAAATTTAATCCGCACACCTCAATAATGAATATTACTTGGACCAAGATGAGTATATAATTAATTAAAGCTATTTATATTTTCACTATTAGGTAGGTTTTTTGATGTACAATGTATTTCAATGGTAATTATGAGTTTGGTATAAGTTAAGGGCATGAGGACATAAGGGAGAAAGTTAAATATATGGGAATTAAAGCTAGGGCACAATATTCACAAGGACTTAAACATGAAGCATAAAAGATGGGATTTTTGGGGGAACCATGACCATGAAACCCTACTTTAGTAATACATGGTCCATATTCAAAGAAGCCCATGAAACTTGTCAAAAACATGTTTCTTCCAAGATTATATAGAAAATTTTCTGTACAATGGATTAGGATGACGATGAAGATACTGTTAATTAGCTTAACAACATATATATCAGGACAAAGTGATTGCACTATCAATCATAATTAATGAAATGTATTTTAGAAAAATAATTTTAAGAAAATATATGCATATATATCATTTTAGTGGATTTATCTCTATCGACTCATGCTTTTGTGTGTTTATCAATGATTTGCTTTCTTTATTTATCTTTTGTATACAATATATCTAATAATAAAAAAAATTCTCCATTGGTTTTTGGCAAAAAAATTCTTCTTTTAAAAACCCTTTTGAAAAAGTTAAAATTTTGACTTCGAAAAGGAAAGAAAAAAATAAGAGTAAATTACACTGCCCTCCCCTGACAGATCCTAATATTACACTGCCCTCCCCTCTCCTTTCAAATATTACACTGCCCTCCCTTGAGACATTAAAATGTCAAACAATTCAGTCCAAATAACACTTTTCCTTTAAACTACCATCCAAATGGATGTTTTTGTTAATTTTGAAGTGAGTTTTTTTTCTTATGACCAAAATGCCCTCTAAAACATTTGTGACAAAAGTGCCCTCCCATAACCAATGTAACGTGCTGTTTCATTTTGTCATGCTGTAATTCTTTTTTTTTTCTACCATTAAATAATGTATTAAGTATTAACCTTTATATATTTTTTTGACAAAATCTTTATAATTATTACATTAAATTAAATAAAAATTTCATTCATTCTTGTATTAATATTTTACTTATAAAAATACTAATTGCTAATTAGTAATGTTTTAAATTAAATATCAAAATCTTCGTTTTTGGTAAACTACAACATATAACTAGAGCTTAATCCATAATGAATTACAACTCTAATATATAGCCAAATTTTAAAAATACAATATTTATCTCCTAAATTATTACTATATTATATAACTACAATAACCTGTATATAGTTTCCTAAATTTATTAGTGATATATATATATATATATACACACACACAAGGAAATGAAGAGAATAGATTATCTGTTAGTGTCTGGGTTAATATGTAAAACAATAATTTATTTTAGGTTAAAAAAAAACTTTTGTGTTTTAGGTTAAAGATGCATAATTCAGTCCCTGACATTTCAACTTTGGGTAAATATAATCCCCTTCTATCAAATATTCATCCAGTTTTTAACTTTTTTTTTGGCCATATTAGTGTTTTTTAGAAACAAGTGAGGGTCATTTTGATAATTTTACACAAATGGGTGTTTTGGAATAAGTGGGTGTTTGGGCATAGTGTAAAATTTCTGAAATGTCCCTCACTTATTCTAAAAATGTTGACTAGTAAAAATGTTAAAAAATGATAGATACCTAAAAAAAAAAAGAGATTTTGTGCCCAAAGTTAAAAATTCAGAAAAATTGAGTGTAAAATTTTAAAATTCAGAAGGGTTACACACGCTGAACTAAAACTTAAGAATTTTTTATGCATTTCAACCTTTATTTTATAAATTATCTTACATACGGTTAACTATAATACATTCATCTTGCCAAAAATACACTTTAGATAAAATAATAAATGAAATAATAAGAAAGTATTAAACTTTGTCACTATCTTTGATTACTTTCTCTCTCTCTCTAGCTCATCTCTTCATATGAATCACATATATTATTTTATATTTTATACTAAAAAATTTATAACTTTTGAGAGCAATGACGGCCATTATAATATAGATTAAATGATAAACTTAAAGGAGAGGTTGATGAATTTGCTCTGATTGAGCCAAATATTTGTGGCCACAGTCCAATTGGTTCACCCTTCTAATTTGATTAAGGCCATTCGAAGCGTCTATATATATATATATATATATGATTTGCCCCCAAGTTTTTTTGTGGCCTTACATATATAGCTTCACTCACCAATAATAATAGAGAGAGTAATCAAAATTTATATACGTACTACAAATTTTGGTCTGAAATGTTCTCTCACCTTTAAGCAATGAAAGCAACCACACGTTTCTCAAAATACAGGCAAGATTGCTAGATGATCACAGCAAGCATCCAATGCACACAATTCTTGGTAGATATTATATATATATTTTAATTTTGCAGTCTACATGTTCGATGAAATGCCTCTTCCATGCATGACTAGTCTCTTGTATTAATTTATGATACATCTACTTTGAAAAGGGACAGCGCGTGGCCCATTTATATATATTACTATCTTTTCTCCTTTGGATGTTGATAGTTACTTATTCTGATCTGTCAATCCAGTGCCTTTAAACAAAACCAGAACCATATATTGATCTCTAATAATAGGCCATCTAGCACATGAATCATGAAATATGGAAGATGAAGATCTCTTAACAGAAAGTGGCTACGAAACAAGAATGTGTTCCTTCTATGCTTCCAAATTAAAGTAGTGGTGTGCAAGGACTCTGTTATGACAAGTCATAGTAGTAGCATCAGGATTTTTTTTCTTTTTCTTTTTCTTTCTTTCTTTCTTTCTTACCTTTCAAATCTTGCTGCAGATATGGTGAATCAAGAAGAGTACTACCGAGTACTGACTTTTAGTGCTATACATAGGTATAATTCTTTCAATTTTTTCAGTATATCATGTTCTCCAATAACAAAGTATATATCCTTTTGAAACACCCAATCAAATTGTACTTAAGTTTTCACTGGGCCCCACTGAGTTAATCATATGCCCCAGAAGGAAAATTTGACTTACATATCACATATATATCATCTTAATGAAACTGTCATGGTCATCTCTCTCAACTCAACTGGTCTTGAAGTAACTAGCTTCACAAGGTCCTAGTACTGTTGGTTTCTGTGCTATATATTTATATACATATATATATATTTATGGTTTTAATGCAGGTAGTTCTGTGGTGTGTCTCTTTTGGTTCATATGCAACACACACGTGTGTTTGTGACCACTTCATCCGACACCTACATATGGAGACTGTGTTTTAATGGGCCAAATCATCTATTGACTAACACCAATATCTAGAAAGCAAGCTAAAGTTGTTTATATATGTAACTTATAAGTATATTTCCTGTTTGCAAATTGCATGTGTAGTAGTTCTTTTGCAGTGGAAAAAAGCTCATTCCACTATTAATTCTTTGCTACTTTGGTGGGACTTCAAATATGATACATATATTCTATATGATATGATAATACTTCTGAATGAATATTTGTAAGGCATTATTATAATATATGCTAAACAGATATTTAATTATCTGAGTTATCATATATATAGATCCTCCTCTTATTTGAACCTGCCAGTGGTTGGGAATTGAAATATTACCCACTAGTGAATAGTGATGCATATTATGATGAAAAAGTTCTAGTTAAAGGAGCTACCTAACCTAACCATAGTAAATCTATCCAATTCAAAAGAAATTACTTGTCAAATAATTACTTTAGACTTTATTAGAGTGACTTCCAAGCCCTCAAAATGATGGTGGGATCTACATAATAATTATTGTCTAAGGCCAGCTAGCTAGTATTACATGATCATGAAAATTGGGATCCATAGAGAATTCCCCACTTAAAACCCAATTCCCTCTCAAATTGGTAGAGAAAATTATAGAATCCAAGGAAACACAGTTACTTTTGCCCCTCTGGTTTTTCACAGCATGAGAAATATTTAAAAGGAGCATTGTATACCCCACTCCCTTCTCTATTAATATTGCACAAATTCATATCATGTGGGTCTCACCCAAAAACCTCCAAATCTCCATCATATAAAATTATGGCTTGAGAGTTATTGATTATATTTATAAACTGACCCTCGCTCTCACACCCTCCCACTACTCTCAATCATTTCAAACCCATTGATTCCTTTGCATCCTTAAAAGCCCTTAGTGTTAGATATTGCGATCCCTTCTTCACTCATAACTCTTTCAAAAGCTCTTGTAAAACTTCCAATCAAGTTCAAAACCTGCCTGCACCATGTCCTCCATAGCGGGGGGTATTATTGACTCTGAGAAAAACTATAAGAAGTCCTATCACTACAGAAATGATTCAGGTGAGCTTGATGTGTTTGAAGCTGCAAGGTATTTCTCAGGGTACAATGAAGTTGTTGGGTACAACAATAATGTCTCTAGTTTTACTCAGAAGATCATGAGAGAAGAGAGGCATGGACACAGGGGAAGAATCAGCTTAGACATGCCAATGAGAAGCTTACTTCCTCAACAGTTTCATGGGGTGGAGAAGAAGGAGAAGAAACACAAGCAGCCTAGCTCTCCAGGTGGAAGACTTGCCAGCTTCTTGAATTCTCTCTTCAGTCAGTCAGCATCCAAGAAGAAGAAATCAAAATCCAGCACACAGGCTATGAAGGATCATGAAGATCATGAGAGCCCTGCAAATGGGAGGAGATGGAGGAGGAGCAGCATTAGCCATTTCAGAAGCTCCAGTACTACTTCAGATTCAAAGTCCTTGTACTCTTCTTTCAGTTCAGGGTTTAGAACACCTCCTTATAATGTTCAAACCCCCACAAAAAGCTGCAAGGAGTTCAGGACCTTCTCAGACCACAAGCAGCAGCAGCAGCAAGCAGTACAGTCCATCTCAAAGCACAATAATAATAAAGGACTTGTAAAGTCAACTTCCTTACAAAATGAGTTGTGGAATGATCAGAAGAAAAAGAGAGAGCCAAGTTTTTTGGATGAGAGTTGTAAATGTAGAAATGGGATGTCTGAGAAAGATAGGATGTGGGTGGAGAAATACTCACCTGCAGAAGAAGAAGATCAGAAGGAGTTCAGAAAGTTCAATAGTGAGGTGGATGATGGTGCAGAGAGTGATTCCAGCTCTGATCTGTTTGAGTTGCAAAACTATGACTTGGGTTACTACCCAAGTGGTCTTCCTGTTTATGAAACCACCAACATGGATAACATCAAGAGAGGAGCACCAATTTCCAATGGTCCTCTGTGATATAATACTGTATTAGTATTAATAATATTTTTTTTCTTAATTTTTCCTGCTTGATTGGTTCTTGGAATCTTGTTGAAGGAAGGTTGTTGTTAGAAGGTCTGAAAAAGGAAATCTCCTAGATTTTGCCTGTTTCCCTCTGATATTCTTTTTCAATTCTCTTTTATCAGTATGCACAGTTGGGATTGTTTGCTTGTCTTATCTTTTATCTGCTTTTTTATTTTGCTTTTTGACACACTTGTTTAGAATAAAAAACAAAAATGATGTCCACCATTGATGATGGGTTCATCAAATTTGTGCCGTGATTATAGTTTCATCCACAAAAAGGACTACTGGAGAATTAACAAGGCATCACAGATCATGCTGAACCCCATCAACCTTATTGACTTTGGAGATGGAACAATCATACAGAAACCTATTTATCTGCATGCCTTTGATTGATCATGAAAGGCCATTTTTATTATATTTTATTTCAAATGAGTGTGTATTTGAACATACTAGTGATAGGTCGATGTTACCGACGTTACCCAAAAGTAACATTTTATATGTTCCGACGACAATGTCAAAACAGAACAAGTTGGCGTCATTGTAAGTGTAACATATATATATATATATATATATATATATAGTCCTGCATATTCATTTTTATCATGCTCATATATTATATTGATGGTGGATTCATTAAAGGGCTATTTAATTTTTCATTTTCTGAGAATGTGGGGTTGGATTCTGTTATTGAAAAGTTGCACCAGAGAAGATTGGTGACTTTGGTAAAGGCTCAATATGCTTGATTGTTCCTGTGTCATCACTCACATTATAAATCACCAATAGAAGGTGGTTGAAATTAGGGTTAGAGGAATGACTTGAAATGAAAGCAATTTGTTGGTGATGATGATTTTATTGCTTTTGTCCAAAACTAATATATAAGATGATGATGTGACATTTTCTATAAATATATATGTGACGTGCAAAGTGGTGTGAGATTACTTCATGTCACTTAAGCTAGAATGGTAGTGGATCATTTGATAACTCTGAAGAAAACAAAAACACAAGAATTAGTGGTGTCCGTACACACACATATATATTTACACACATGGTTATAATTCACAGTTTCTTTCATTGTTAACTCAATAATTAGGGGTTGATGTTTGTATGTAATATATATATATATATATTATAAAATAAGATATATGTCCAATCAAATGATCAGCGCCTAGAAAGTCAAGCAAAATTTATTTTTTTATGCGTATTTTCTTGGTGTTTGAGACAAATCCAGACTAGCATCAAGAATGAAATAGGGATATTAAATCAGGCGCAACTTTTTGAGTTTTATATAAATGATTTGAAATCAATAGAGAAAATTCTCATGAGAAAATAAAAGAAATTCAACAATTTCTCAAATCCTCAAGTTGTATGCTCACATATCATATGACATGGACAATTAAAATCAAAGTGAAATTATATATATGGACTTAAACTGTGCAATTAGAATCTAACTAAATACTTTACTTTTTACCCACACAAATACAAATTAGTGATTTATATCCATTGAGCCAAAATGGGCATGTCAAAAAAAAAAAAATTCCAAATAATTCTTGTGACTGCACTAGGACTTCTAGTGGAGATGGAGGGATATGGTAGGCATATTTTCTTGCTTCTTGAATTAGAAAATAAAAATAGAAAAGATTTTTAAATTAGAAAACAATTTTTACAAAATAAAAATAAAGAAAGTATCCTCTCTCTCCCTCTCTCACGTGTTTGTTAATCTTTGTACTATAAAAGTACAGGATGTTTACAATACGGGATGTTTACAAATTTATTTTCCCATTTTACCCTGTTTCTTTGAATAATAAGAGTACGTTCATTAGGTAGAAATAGAAATGAAAATGAAAATAAAATTCATTTGATGTGTTTAGTAGTAAAAGTTTGGTAATGGAAATGGAAAGGGAATGTATTAAAATGACCATTTTACCCCTTATATTAAAATAATAAAAAAAAAAAGAAAATTATAATTGTGTCAAATCATATCAAATCTGAGGGATATAATAGATATTTTGTATTTTTTTTCTTTTTTCTAAAGTGGATGAAAATAAAAAAATAAAAAAATAAGTGGGGCCCGATAGACCCCACCATTTCCATTTCCTTAGACATTTCTTGTAAAAGAACATGTCCTAAGATTATTATACCTCATACCCATTTACAAAAGATATGTTTATTGACTCCTTGAATAAAAAACAAGTTATTTGTACAATAGATGTCCCAAGGTTTTCATACTCTACCAATACTCTACCAATACAGAGTACTTTAGAGAATCTATTTTGATAAAAAAAATTCACGAACAAACAAAGAAAGAGAAAACGAAGATGATATTGATGAATGAATGAATGAAAGGAGATTTACCTTAATGGTGGAAAGGGGAAACAAGCAGGAAGTACGTTGGTTCAACCAGGGAATGCTTCTTCATTTGTCTTTTTATAATAGAGGAAATTCCGCCAAATTGATTTAAAGATTTGGTTAAATATTGTATTTATTGTCCTTTTATCTTAAAAGATTATATATACACTTAATCTTCATCTAATTTTATTTTATTAAAAAATATTTTTATACAGAAATAGAGATTCTTAAAGAGATAATCTTCTTAGTTTTTTGTTCTAAAAATAGATATTAATGATATGATTTAGTTCTTAAAATATTATAATACATATTTTGGTCTCAATCATAATATTATATTATTATTATTTTTTTTTATAAAACACATAATATTATATTATTCTCAAATGACAAAGAGACATGTATGTTGATTCACAGAGATGTTCAAAAACCTATTGTAGAGTAATAGTCTAATAGATATGCTTATTCACTTTTACACATATTTCCAAGAGACATGCTCATTGAGTTTTTATACCTACAAGTTAAAACTGAAAAATTAGCTTTCACGCAGATATTGTTTTAAATAATTTTTTTTATTTTGTCAATTAAAATGTCTTCATCACTATTCTTGTGCAATTCAAAAGTAAGCAAAAATGTATCCTTTATATAGTTTCAATGTTAAATAATTTTATATACATGTACATATATTTAATACAATTCATTAAGATGTAAATTTATGTAAATAGTACTAAACTAAATAAAGTTTTTATTTTATTCGAAAAATTTTAACATTGTTATATTTTACACTTCTAATAAAAAAAATTTCAATTTATAATTATCAAAACAAAGTTATTGTTGCACATGTTGTCTATTAATTATTACAAATATTTATATTCCTTTTTTGTCAAAATAAATCACGCAAGTAAAAGCTGTAAACCCTTCTCTCAAAGGTCTAAACTCTATAAACCCTTTTGCAGCACGCTCTAATGAAGATTATCAAGATGGAGATGGAGAACCCTCCTCATCTCGCCGGAGAAAATCTTGAAGCCGTGGATCTTTTCCACCCTTAGAAGACCACGAATATGAAGAATATTATCTAGAAGGATGGTACGGCGACAAAGAATATTATCAAGATGGAGGTAAAAAACTTAATGAAGATCAAGTAGAGAACGATGGTGATTTTCTCAACAAGAAGTAGCATTGTGAAGACTGTCAGAACGGCCACCAGAAGTTCGAAGGGCATGCGCCTAAGAAATTGTGAAAAATAGGTAGCAACATGTTATCAAACTCTAGATTTCAAGTAAATTCATATCGTAATCATATGTTAGAATTGTAAGAGTTTACCTATATCATAGAATTATAGGTATTTTTTTAAAAATAAAAGTAACATAAAAATGAGATATTTATATGGGTGTATGTATATATATATATATATATATATAAAAGTGTTTTCACCAATCTAAAATCTCCACAAGTGACATTCTTGAAACATGTCAAATGGCACTCTAGAGATTTGAAGAGTGATGCTATACTAATTTTAACAAGTGGTACTCTACAATTTTTTATAATAATTTTTTCATAATTTTTTTTAATAATTTTTAAATTATAAATGTTTGAGAAATGGAACTTTAAATTTTTTTTAACCTAATTTTAATAAAAATTTCAAATTTTTTTATCATTAAAATTGATTTTCTAAATTAAAGTAAAAGAAGTCAAAATTAAAAGTAACCCAACCTCAAAAAATTGAAAGTTATAATATATTCTACTAATCACTTCTAAATTTTAAAAAATAATATCAAATATTATAAGAATATTATTAATAATTCTTATTATCTTTGGTTATTTGCAACTACAAATAAGTACGTGTCTTTTCTAAAGAATTATGCATCAAATTAAATTATAAATAATATTTAGTTATTTGCAAATATAAATAATTGATTGTCTTTTTTAAAAGAACTGTTTATTGAATTATTAATCCATACTCGACCCATGTCGTGCACCTGGTTATAATTACAAATAGTTCAATACATCATTAATAATTTAATAATTTATAGACAAATTAATTAAACCAAATAAATTAAACTATATTTTCAACTAAGATAATTAAATGATCTTTTTACATAACCATTGTTTAATCTATTTCCACCACCGCAATATAATTACCACAATGGATCATTATCAACACTTGGTATTTCATTCTTAATGTTATGTAAATTCAATCAAATATCATTTGAAGTACTATGAACTCAAGTATTATTATCAACATTAATCACAATATTATCAACAATGTTAACATGAAGAGTTTTTTTGGGTTGGGTTGGGTTATGGATATTACAAAAGGTGTCAAAAAAAAGTTTCAAATGAGTCTATTTTTTTTAGATTATGGTGAAATCGCATAGAATCGTAGGGTAAAATTGATATTTTATAGATTTTATTCGATTCTATCTATTTCACCGATTCTACAATGATTTTGTACCAAAATAATTTTGCACATAATCTAACAAAATTTAAAAGTATAAAATCATGAAATTATAAGATTATTTTAATATTTAAATCTAAATTTTAGGAGATTAGTAGCAATATAGGTAGGTGGGTATATAGCCTTTTTGAAAGAATGATACACAAGAATGATGCATGGGGAGCCAAATGGGGTCCACCCATGCATGCATGTAACTATCAGTGATGAGTGGAGGGACCAAATTGTTATAATTCAAATTGAATTGCAAAGGTAATTATAATTAAGATATATTATTCATGGAAAGAGATGGAGAGAGAAGAAAGAGATGCTTATCTTTTCTTGTGGGCAATAATCAAATCTTATTCCTTTATTTGGTAAAAGTTAAGCTCTTTGTGTTGCGTGTATATATACATAAAAAAACACACCAATCTCAATGCAATTCATAACTGTTTTCCAATATATAAGATAGTTTTATATGCCATCATTTCTTCTTTGTTATTTATATGAGAGAAAGTTCATCAATTATTAGATGGCAAAAGTATTTTTGATGCTCTAAACAATAGTTTTTTTAATCAATTTTGTTCATTTATGCTTCTAAACTTTCAATTAGCAAGCAATTTTGTCTTAATTTCACTTAAATTCTGTGTGAATAATTAATGATAAATAATGCAAATATGACAGGTATCGTGGTATCTAATATTGATTGTAATGTCAAATCATATATTTAATAACGTTGTTTCGTCAATTTAGCCACGATTAATCATTATGTCATTACAAAATAAAAATGTGTTATCTTCGCTAAATTGATAAAAACAACCGTAGCTTAATATTTTATTCAATATATATCTGCACAACAACATTAGAGGTCACGAGGATAGTCACATTTGTCGTTAGTTTTTTAGATGAAATTTGAGTGAATGACAAACTTGCTTGCAATTTGAAAGTTTAAGGATACAATAATTGACGGGCCATATAATATAGGGACATAAAATATACTTTTGCCTTTAGATAAATATAAGTTGAAAATAACTTTTTCTTTATTTTTTTATTTTTTGGACTTGTCAATGAAGTTTGTATTTATCTAAGGCAAAAGTATATTTTATGTTCCTAAATTATATGAGTTGAAAATAACTTTTTTTTTATTTTAAAATTATATTTTATATTTTAATTTTCTTTTTAGTAAAAAAAATTGAATTATTAATACTAAGTTGGAAGATGATCTCAAATGAGGTCAAAATGATTGACACACATTTAAATATTAAAAATCAAGATTGAATCCGGTGTAATTTAATTAGAGGGAGGGAAATTACCAATGTTTTTAAAATTGGACCGGTCATTGAACCGGTCGAGGCACTGGTTCACGGTTCAATGGTCGAACTGTGGTTGAATCGTGGTCGAATAGGTGGCATATAAAATATATATTTTTAATTAAATATACTAAAATATATCATAAAAAAATTATATATTTCATAATTATATGTTTCCATCTCGATCTAAACATGATAAGAAATAGAACAAGTTGCAAATTACCACAATATCATATTAAACTCTTCAAATAAGTTCAAGGGTCAACATATTTAAGTCTCAAATCTTATCACAAACCCAACAATAAATACTAAAATAGAACAATCCTTACAACTACAAGTCACAACAAATTTTTAATAAATATTAAATCATAAACAACACAAATTTTAAAAAATAAAGTGAACAACCGGTCGAACCGTCTAAACCACCGGTTTTGACCGGTTCTGACCGATTCTTGACCGGTTTTATATCTGACCAGTTCATTGGTTATTCCGGACCGGACTGGCTGGCGGTTTACCGGTTTTCCGGTCCGACCGGCCGGTCCGGTCCGGTTTTCAAAACAATGGAAATTACATGGAATCCAATTTTTTAAAAATTACAAACATATTGGGAGGGGCTAAAATAAATAAAAGGAGAAATGGTTTCAGCAATCATAAATCACTTAACAATAAAGCCAATCATGGGTGGCCCAAACATTTTGGACCTGTCAATCAAGTCCGTATCCATTCAAAAAATGGGCTTGAGGCCTATTCTTCTGGATAAAGTGTCAAATTATTATTATTATTTTTTTAAAAAAGTTATTCATTTCTTAATTTTCTTTCCTCTTTTTATTTTAGTTTATATTAGATGAGAAAATATAAATATAATAAAAAATTAATTTAGAAATGTGTTAAGATCAGCTTTTCTTTTTTTTAAATATTATGTAAAAATGTATTAAAAATATTACCTATTACTTCTTAAAATAATTATATATGAAATAATAGTATATGACACTAAATAGACTTGGGGCTTGTTTGGTTGGATTTATTTTGAAGGATTGAGAATGAGCGCGGAAAGAATAATATGGTTGGTATAAAATAAAATAAAATAAAATAGAAGGTGAAAGAGGAATGAGATTAGAATAAAATAACAATTTTAACATTCATTAAAAAAATTAAATTAAAAAAATCATGAAAGTGGAGACAAAATGACTAATACAGTACCACTGAACTTTTATTCCGTTTCAACAATCACAATTCACAATTTCCATACTTTAAACTTTAAAGCAATCCGTCCCATGACTCTAAAACATAAAATAATTCAGTAAGAATTAGTTTTATTATTATTATTATTTAAATAAATTACAAAATTATAAATATTCAATTTTTTTGGCCTCTTTTCCTTATTTATTGAAAGAGAAAATTAATTAAGATGTGTGCTAATTGGTTATTACTCGTTTTGGAACAAAAAATAAGTTAAAATGACAATTAGTGATGATTAATTAATGGATAATTCACTTTTTAAGGTTATCCTTAAATGACTAATATATAGTTAATTGTCATTAAGAAATATGTTGCCCTTTTGTGAATACTGGTCAAACAACTTGAAATATTATATTAAATGCTTCTCCCTTTAATCACACAACTTGAGAAAATTATTGTCTTGTTTAGTTTAAAAAAAAAAAACCAACAAAGATAAAGTCTAGTGAAAATTAAAAAGAAATTCTTATTAAAAACTTCTCACAAGTACATATAAAAAAAAACAAGTATCACAAGTAAAATGTTTCTAATGGCAAAAAAAAAGTGTTTCTAATAAAAAAGATACTTATAAAAAACAAAAAGTAAAAGAAATAAAAGAGATGGAGACCTATTCTCCAAGTATTTGTTATATTCTTAACAAATAATATATTTACATCTTGGATTTATTTTATAATATTAAATTTATATACAATTATTTAGATCTTTATTATTTAAAAGCAATGGGTTATACAAATTATATAAGATTGTGATTGAAAAAACCTGTGATAGCTATGTAAAATACTTTATATAATAACATTTTCATAAAATAGAAATATATAAGATAACACTCATAGAAAATCACACAATATTCATATAAAAAAAACAAATCCCACAATATTAAAGAAAAAAAAATATAAAAAGTTAATCCTAAAATTATACACCAAACATGAGAAGGTAGTGGAGTGGACATGAGAATGCACAAAAAGCATGCTCAGTAACAGAGAAAAGTTGTGAGGCATTACACATCACACACTCCCATCTCCATTTAAATCTATTTTTTTAAATTTGTTTATCAAAATATAATATGTGTAAATTTTTTTCTTAATAATAGGTTAACATAGTTAAGCAAAAAGACTCACATAAATAAAATAATACATGTCATATTTTGATAAATAAATTTGAGAAAATAAATATAAAAAAATGGATCTAAGTTATTTCAACCCTCATTTTTTATCTAATTACACACACCGTTAATATTCTTTCAACTCTAATATAGGATTTATTCATTTTTTAATTAACCCTCAAAGATAGAATTCTTATTTTTAGGTATAAAACAAATTTAAAATTTTGGATTAACGGTTTTATTTTTTGAGATGCTAACAAATGAATAAAGAGATTAGTCACTAAATCAACAAAATAATTACTTATTAGGTTCGATGGTGGATACTTTAATTAAAAAAAGAAAAAGAAAATACACCACAATTCACACACTTATTCATTATGTTACATTACAACTAACAACACTGATAGAGTTAAACTAAAGTTTAATTTAATTATGTTTTTCATTTTTTTTGTGTTTTTAAGTTAAAAACTTGTTTTTAAATTTTTGTTTTTTTTTTTATAAAAACAGTTTTTTTGATAGAAAGAATGACTAAAATTTTGTTTTATATAGAATAATAATTACAAAAAAATTATATTAAGTTTCAATATATATTCTTAATGTAATAATATAAAGATGCAACTTATGTTAATTTAATCCTTTTGAGATGAAAATATAGTCCTCGAGATGAAAATTTCAAATAATATTAATTAGTTTTTGAACAATGAAAATTTACATTAACACATCATATAGAAAGTTTTTTAGAGATTATAGTGAAACTAAATCACATCTTTTACATGCTAAATTTAATATCTATATCTTTTAGAGATTAAATTGAGACAAAATAAATTTTTTGAAACTAAATTTAACGTTTTCATCACTCATTAACTAAATTGAGCCGGATTACATCTTTTAGTATTACTATTTCAATTGACTCTATTAATTATAGGGTAAAGTACCCTTCCCGCCCCCAAACTTTGCTGCAATGTTCATTCCTGCCCCTAAACTTTTTTTTTTGTTCATGCCTACCCCTGAACTTTCAATTTTGTTCATGCCTACCCTTTTTGCTAACACCGTTAACTTTTTTGACAGAATTTGCTGACGTAGACGATGAATGTGTATTTCTTTTGCCACGTCATTGTCCATCTCACATTTAACTTTTTACTTTTATTAAAAAAATTAACCTAATCCAAATAAAAAAATATTTTAAGGTAAAAGTTTGGTTTTTTTTTGGATTATGTTACTTTTTTTTAATAAAAGTAAAAAGTTAAATGTGAGGTGAACAATGACGTGGCAAAAGAGATGCACATTCATCATACACGTCAGCAAATTCCGTCAAGCAAGTAACGGTGTTAGCAAAAAGGGCAGACATGAACAAAATTGAAAGTTTGGGGGTAGGAATGAACAAAATTGAAAGTTTGGGGTAGGCATGAACCAAAAAACAGTTTGGGGGCAGGAATGAACATTGCAGCAAAGTTTGGGGGCAGCAAGGGTACTTTACCCTTAATTATATGTTAACTAAAAGTATATATGTATAAAAGTTAACTAGAAAAATTTCTTCCATTTATATTAGGGTATGTTCTTTAGCAAGAAATGCCAAGAAAAAAGTCAATGAAAATAGTGGAGTCCACTGAACCCCACCTACTTTTTTACTCTTTTCATTTCCATCAACTTTTAAAAAAATATCTATTATACCCCTATGATTTGACACAATTATAATCCTATTTTCTTTTTATTATTTTAATATAAGGGATAAAATGGTCATTTTAATACATTCTCTTTCCATTTCCATTATTAAACTTTTACTATTAAACACATCAAATATATTCCGTTTTCATTTACATTTCTATTTCTCAACTTGCAATTTTTTCTTTCGGAATTATTATTATATGATTAATTAATGTAAGGGGGTATCTGTAAATAGACACAAGTGGTGTGGGCTGAAATGGGAATTCAAATGTCTCTCAAAAGCTACAAAAGACCTGGACATGCTTTTGGTTGTTAGTGGAAATCATGTTGACTCTTCCTCACGCTCTATTTGCTTCGACGTTGCCACTACTTCTCTGAAACCAAAACCATTCTTTCTCTCTCTCTCTCTCTCTCACACACACACACACTTGTTCACTGTTCACTCACACGCTGCCAGTTGCCTCCAATCAATCAGGTTCTTTCAATGATGAATGATTTCTCTCATATCATGTTTTGATGAATCACAGATTGGTTGGTTTTATGGAAAGAAGGAATTATGTGATACCCAATTCGTTTTTCTTAATCTCTCGGCAACCTAGTTTACCATTTTCACTGCGGTTTGTTCTATTTTCTTCTAATGATTGTTAATTATGGGGGCATTCTTGTTTGCTCTCATCTTCCTACCATCTTTTGGAGTACAGTTTGAGCTCCCAGTATTGGAATTTAACCATTGGGATTTCAAGTTTGGTGATAGCATCAAATCCTTCAATCTTTGTGGTTCCTTGTTTTGCATTAATGACAACGCTTCTTTAATGTTAGGCGTTTCGGGGATTATTTGGCTATGTACTTTCTATCTTTTAATGGAAGTGGGATCTGGTTGTTTTTATTTGCTTTACTTACTTCAACTTTTGGGGAATTTGTAAATTTCAGAGTTGCTTTCCCTTTGTTCTCTCAGCGTTCATTTACTATTTTAAATTGATCTGTTTTGTCATGTGTGTCTTATTTCTTCGTATGACTGATACAACATTGAAAATGAAGCAAAAGAGTAACTTATTCTTTTGATTGTGACAGGCTTCTTCTGCAACTTTAATTCATCTTTACTAATGGAATCTTGGAGTTACGCCCCAGAAGAGAAAGGTTATATGTTTTCTGATGAAATGGACTATTCACTTGAAGCTTTTATGAGAAGTAGAAGAGCATTGGTTGAATGGGAGAGTAAAGCCTCTTGTACCTTTCAGAAAGACGGATTTATTTCGGATAAAGAGGTAACTAAAAACATGGAGTTTGTGGACTTGGGATTTCCTGAGTTGTTCAGAAGGTCTGTTCATGGTAGTCAGACATTGGAAGCATCTAGCTGTGATCAAGATAGTGATTCTAATAAAAACGTGAATTCTTCTAATCAAGCAATTGTTTCAAATTCACCTTTGGGGGAAGAAGAATATGATTTGAAACATTCAGGTTATCTAGTTGAATCTAGAACTCATGATTCATCACTGATTGATTTGAAGCTAGGGAGATTAGCAGATTGTAAAGATGCAAGTAGTGATAAAAATGAAAAAGAGCTGCTCACATTTTCCTCTATATATCCATCCATGCTTGCAAAGAGAGCTCGCACTTCCAGCTCACCTACTCAAACTCCTGTATGCCAAGTTTATGGTTGTAACATGGATCTTAGCTCCTCCAAAGAGTACCACAAAAGGCATAAAGTTTGTGATGTTCATTCCAAGACTGCCAAAGTAATCGTTAATGGCATTGAACAGAGGTTTTGTCAGCAGTGCAGCAGGTTATTCATTTTTCCACTACTATTGCTTATTTTTGTTATAGTAAGATGGTTATTTCATGAGTCATGACATCTATTTCTTAGAAGAGATCCTTAAAATTGTTTCAATAGTGAGGCTGTAGCCATTTCATTTTTCAAATTGTGTAATAAATAACATTGATTTGTTGGTAACTATGAAGCACAGACACTGACATAGACACACGACACGACACGGACACGGACACCTCAACACGCCAATTCTTAAAATTACAGGAGACGACACGGCATATATATATATATATATATATATATATATATATATAAATTATATATATATATATATTTTAATTTCAAGAGGACACAAAATATTTATAAATATTGATAAAAGCTTCAAAAATTACAATATTCATGATGTCATATATATTATCAGAGTATATATATATACACATTATATTATATATATAGGTATACCTTGAAGAGAAAAGTAGAGGCAGAGTGTCGCAGGTGTGTCGTATGTGTGTCAGCGTGTCGGACACACGGACATGTGTCAGACACGTCGACATGCCATAGAACTGGCGTGTCTGTGCTTCTTAGGTTGGTAATGCAATAATCTTTCTTGGGTTTCCAATGATTAAAGTGGGGGTGATTGCATCAGGTGGTAGTGAGATATCTCAGATCCTGTTTGTTGGAAACAAAGAAAAATAGATATTCTCCACTCAATAGCAAATTCAATGTTGAATATAAAACAACTAATGAGTTTCTTAGTTGCATTTATTGATGTATGAGAAGCTTCATGCCAAGATTATAAATAACTATTAAGTCTATCTGTGCAATGATTTTAAGTATTTTTTTAGGTCCCATGTAAATTATTTTAAGTTACATTATGAGAGTACTTAGTTAATTGAATTTTATTTATTTTACTATGTGATATAGCTATTAATCATCTCTAATGTATTCCAAATGACATTTCTTCCTAGCTTTGAGGTTAGTGTTTGAGAATTGACCTTCTTGATTGTTACTTTATGGATTGAATTGCATTGCTTTTTTGTTCCTTAATTAGGTTCCATTTGTTAGCTGAGTTTGATGATGGTAAGCGAAGTTGTCGTAGACGCCTAGCAGGACACAATGAACGCCGAAGGAAGCCTCAGTTTGATTACATCTCTAGTAAAACACAGAAGATGCTTCAGTCATGTCAAGGTATGCAACTCCTTGTCTCCAGCTTGACCCTAAACCTAAAAGTTAAGAAATCTAGGTGTGTGCACACTCACACTCATTAAGCTATTGTCTTTATGCCCTCTCCTTGACCCACTAAGAACAGGGGAAAACTCTTTAAGGTAGTGATTGTAAAAGGAAGATATAGCCTTTCTCTGAACCACAGTCTTTGATATGCAAAGTTAGTGACAATTAATAGATAATTGAGAAGTTTAGAAATCATAGTTTAGCATTGATAATGTTTTTCAGAAAACGATTTTAATTTTTTTTTATCCTTTTTATATGTTGATGATCTTCCATGGATTGGCTTTATCAGCATCACTCCCTTGAATCTGCAAACTCCATATGAGAGAGACTGACATTGAAGTGTCATATTTTTTTTCTTTGTTTGAATGCAATTTTTGGCATTGGTCATGTCTTGATGCATATCTCAGGCTGGGGAAACTCTTAAAGGAATAGTTCAATGTCCAAGTTTGTTTAAGTTTAACACCTTTGCCAACATGGAATTTTATTTTTCATAATACAAGCTTAATTAAGAATTTAAGGTCTAAGGAGGGTAATTTTTAGGTTTTACATGTTACTCGAACCCTATATATTCTGTGTACTTGTTGGCTGATGCATCAAAATATGACATTGATGGGCATATATTTGTCTTGTTTTCTTTTCTTTTCTTTTTTTTTTAAAAATTCTATGTGTGTGTCTTCAACATGATTGGTATATGTTTTAAGAACCTATGGCATACATACAGGTATCACAGCATGGCCCTCACGGGACAACAATCACAAACCATTTTTGGGATTTTGTACTTGTTGCCTTGTGGCATAAACAAAAGATATCATGCTTTTTGAATTTTGATACTTAGTGTAGAAATGTCAATCGCCTTATCGAGTAGCATATAGCTATATTAATAATATTTATGTAGAGACTATTCTGTATGTTACATCAATCTTGAGAAGAAAATTTAATAGTGAGATGTTAAGAGATATAATATAAAATTATATTGAGTGTGTGTGTGTGTGCATCTATGCTATGGATGGGTTATCTCAAAGTTGAGCATGTTGACCTGTCCTAATTTTGTGCAGAAAAATTTGGTCAACTCAAGCTATTGTAGTGACATAAATTGTATTGAATTGAATGTTCCTTTTCTGCTCACTGTCCAGTGATATTTTGCAAGATATATTTGGGAATTTTATAAAGAGATTTAGACATGTCATGCTAGGATTTGGTTTATATGGTAGCCTTTAATTAAAATAATTATGCAACATGGTTTTTTTTATAAAAAATATTGTAGACTGAAGAAGCACTTATTCTGTAAAGTATGTTATCATTTTACTCTGTAGTATGTTGGTCCAATGTGATGATATGGACCTTTCACCAACTACATGCATATATCTGTTAGAATTTTCTACGTACCAAGGTTGAACATACATCTGGTCGGTCTTGTTCATATATAATGATAGGATTTTTGTGTTTTGTTTGTTCACATTCACTCAGAAGACTTGAATAACTTGATAATTACAAGAAAAATCAACTGTTGAACAATCCTTCAGGGAGAAAAATAGAAGTTGAAAGAATAAAAAGCTCCATGCTTTCTAAGGTTAACCTATGCTTACAAGTTACTAAGGAGTTTCAGATAAAGTTAAACAATTCCTATCAAGTATTTTCTTTTATCCAAATACATCAACATTATTGTTCTCAGATCCTTATTACTTACCCTTTTTTATTTGTTTCTTTTATACTGAATGGGTTTCTAGGTAACAAATATCTTGGAGCTTCTTTACAGAAAGGACCTCAATTTGCCTTTCAAGACGTGTTTCGAAGCAGCATTTTTTTCTCAGGGAAGTATGACCAAACCAATCAGAGTGGACATATCAAATTTGAAGATGAATCAATTTACAGTCCTCAACTAGCAGTGCCAATAACACTTGGTCAAGACTTATCCAGGGCCTCCAACTCCAGCACCTGTGCTCTCTCTCTTCTGTCATCTCAGTCACAGGATCTGCCACACTACTTAGCCAGTTCCATTACTTCTCAGGGCGTCTGCACACAACGGCGCAGTGATGACCAAGTTTCTGAAGCAATTTTCGAGGTGAGCTCTGTGGATAAATATGTCCCAAATGAATCCTTTTCGTGTGGGATAAACTCTATGGAAGTTACTAAGAACAGATCCATGATGCTTTCTGATGCTGGTCACGCTCTTCAACTTAAAGTTGAAGGGGATGATATTTGCCAACCATCAGAGCTATTAAAAGCCAAGTATCGTCTTCCCCCTGAACATGGAGCCACTGTTGACCTTTTCCAGTTGTCATCACATCTTCAAAGGGTGGAGCAGCAAAGAAATTATCTCCCAGTAAAACAGGAAAACGAGGACGGCTTCTTTTTTCCAGCTGTGTGAAGGGTGTGTAAGACTAGTATCATCGACACATCCATTTTATTGTATCTTTGTTGTCATGCTTTTCTCTGTGAATATCATTCATTTGTAGTATGTTCAGGGCTTTGTGATGGGTAGGGAAGGTAGGGAGACCCTAATTTTGGTTGATCTTCAAATAGAGGGAATGGGAAGCCAAGAAATAACCTTTCATATCTAATTGTATAGCATATATAGCACTGGCACATAAGATGAAGATCTAGCCATTTGTTTGAGATGTACAAGCATGTGTAATTTCTTTGCCTTGGATAGTTATCCATTATTGAAACTTGAGCTAAATTTTTACCCATGTCATATAAATATATATATATATATATATACACTTTTCATATGGAGATTCTTGGATAGACTTGATTTACAAAAGATATACCAATCTGATCATAAACATATAAGCATTTAAAGATACACTTTAGTAGGGTTTACGCAACTAAACAAAGAGGTTGTTTTTAAGATTTGCACATGACAACAACTTTATTGTTGCTCTAAGGTTCACCCTCCCCAAACCTCGTACATTGGGCCGCCTTTTTTTTAAAAAAAAACTCTGACATGTTATTCATGATTACTTTGGTCTACTTGTCTTTTGTAAATCAAATTTACTCAATAATTTTTTTCCTTTTGATAACATTCTTAGCTGGCCTTGGGTGAGTTGAATGTTTAGAGTGATACATGTGTCTAAACATACACTCCCATTATTTCTGCTAATCTTCTTTCTAATTGAAAATTGATCAAAAATAGAGAAAGAATTGGAAGGAAACAAACAATTGAAGAAATTATTCTTATTTGTTAAAACAAAGGGATGTGTAGGGAAAGGAAAAAGACATAAATTGTCTACAATTATGGAGCATGATGTAAGTACTACCATGGATATCATTTCTTGCACAATGCATATATAATTCTAAACAATTATTAATTATAGAGTGTTCTCATGCACTTGTTTGGTTCAGGGGTATATTCAAAGTGACAAGAAGCAAAATGGAATCAGGCCACCAGAGAAAGAAGATATAATTAAGGTTAGCTCTGCTTTTTCATTTTTGAGTTATTTATTAGCTTGGGTTGGCTCTTCAGTAGTCCAAGAGATCGTAATAGAGATAAGAATTTTTAAGAGTGGATAAGTTTTCAACTCATTTCTTTATTAGAATATTTTATATAATTCATCAATGCTTTGTGGAATAGTCCTTGAGGACAATATCACTTTTTGCAAATAATACTAATGTTTGCCTCTCACTTCATTAAAGAATGTCTATATATAGAAAAGAAAAGAAGAAAAAGATATTCCATACTAGGTATAAGCTTTTCTTTTTCCACTGAGAGAATCCACTTTACAGCCTCGGCACTTTGTAAAAGATAAGAAATTGGCTTAAAGAATGAAGGCGTTGAAAAACTAGGAATATGAAGCTAGCTAGGTAGGAAATTCCCAGAGCAATACTGGGTTTTGAATTTGCATAAATTACAAGTTGCTCTTATTATAATGCTTCCATTAACACAAGCATATATAAAGTTGCTGCAATATAATAATTATCATCAGAATTATTCCAAACATCCAAGTTCACGTGTGGTGGTGGGTCTTCATATACCTACCAGAGAAATTTTCTATGATTTTCCTCATGTTGCTATCTGTGTTGTCATCTGTTATCACCTGGTTTATTTATTGACCTTTCTTTTTCTTTTTGGCTAAAGTAACTTTGATGCCCATAAACTTTAGAGTTTCTGTCAATAATGTCCCCAAACTTTGTTTTCTATCAATTATATCTCTAAACATTCAAATTGTAATCAATTTTATCTTTCACTCAAATTTCATGTAAATAATTAACGGCAGATGCAAATGTGACTGCCCTTGTGACCTCTGATGCTGGCTGTGATATCAAATCATATATTTAATTATATTTTTTTTGTCAATTTAGCCACGATAACACCCTTTATTTAGTAGTGCTATAGGGATAATTGTGGCTAAATATATGATCTAATATCACAATCAACGTTAGAAGTTACAAGGAAAGTCACATTTGCATATGCCATTAATTATTTAAACGAAATTTGGGTGAAGGGAAAAATTGCTTGTAAATTGAAATTTTAGGGGCACAATTGACAATAAACAAAGTTTAGGGACATCTAAAATATATTTTTTATATATATATATATATATATATAATAGTTAGACTTACCTGAATGGATCATCTGTCATTGTTTTTTCTACTATTAAAGAGGGATAGAAGGATAGAGATGTTATGGATCTCACCCTATATCTCTCTAATAGCAAAAAATGGCATAATGTCAGAGGATCCACTCCCTTAAACTTACACATGAAGACTCATGATTCATGAATAAAAGTTTTTCCATGGTGGGGTAGGGTGTCAAAACTCAAAACTGAAGGAAGAAAAGTAGAGAATGTATCTTCTTCCTCCTCATATTCTATTGATTGGGTTTGGAATTTTCTCTCTCTTCATCATCATGTGTTGTTGTGGTATGTTCTCAAGCCACTAAACCTCATGAGATTGAAAATGGAAAAACTTGAGTACCCTTTTTAAGTATGTGTTTAGGTTATTCAATACAGTGATTTTTTTTTTTCAAGAGTACATTTGTAATTTTTTTTTTTGGCGAAATCACCAATATATAATTGCAATTCACAAACACTAAAAGGAATTTCATGCCAGTCTTATCAATGAGATTTTTTTAAGAAAAAAATTAAGTATAGTGGAGGATTTTGAAATAGAAAAAAAAGCTAAAGTAAAGTTATTCAGGCGTTTGTTATAAAAATTTTTAATAATAAATTTTATTTATATTATCTTTCTTTTATTATTGGTTATATAACTTAGTGTCTTTTATATTTTTTCTTTATTATCATTGCTAATACAAATTTTTTTTTGTCACGTATCTTATTTATATTAGAGAACTTAATAAGAAACACCTAAAAAACTTTAGCTTAAAGTCCTTTGAAATATTAGCATCTTTTGTGTTTTCAGACCACTGCAAGGATGAATTCAAACAAAAGAAGGGGAAATTATTCTTAAAAAGAACCAAAATGAATTTATCAAGATTTGCTTTAGGAGAGAATAAGAAGGGATAAAAGTTCAATACTATTGTATTATTAAATTTTGGTACATTCCTTCAATTATGTAGTGCCATTTGTTAATATTAATAAAAAAATCACATTAATAACAATACACCTTAAATAAATTAGTGACCAACTAATTAAAAGAATATGCTGTACAAATTGTCTTCTCAATAAGAAGAAACATGAAAGCAAGAAAGAAACAACTAGATATTTATATATGTAAATAAACTTAACTAAATTTTCCTATATGGATAACTTTAATCCTTTTTTTTCGGTAATTTTGATTTTTGCGTATTATTTTTGCCTTGATGAGGTAATAAATATTGCCGGAATATTTGATCAGGCACAGAAAGAAATAACATAAAATATTTTATGGGAATTTGCTTTTGAAGAATAAATATTTTTATAATTACTAAAAAGTCTAGGCATATTTGAGGTCACGTACCTTTATTTTTTAAAAAACAAAATCCCTTTGGAAACTTTTTTTTTTGCCAATTAGGGGTCCAATTTAGGAGCAAGGAATTAGTGCTAATCTACAAATTCTTCTCGAATAATTTAGATTAGTAAAGGATAGTATCTTGTATTATTAATATGAATCTGATTTTTTTAATGTGCATTCTAGAAGTATAATTTTAAATGTGTCAAATGTGGGAGATAACTAAAATGGCTTAACAAAGGAGACATAAAACTAATTATACCGAGACATCAAGAAGCCCAAGACAAAGTTGCTTGAGTTTTTAATTTTTTTTTCTAAATTGGTTTGACTTGTTTGTTTGGTGAAATTTTCCGAATCAGCATATTCTGGGCTTGAAGACAGTCAAGCCCATAGTTACCAATGATGATTCAATGTCATGCACGTAATTTTAATAATTTATCATTATTCATAATCTCTCGGACACATTAAAATAATGTTTTTTTTTCTTAATATGTATTTTAAATGAGATGTCTTGAATAATGAGTTAACATTAATAATATTACATATATAATAATATTATGTCATTCTTAATGTTAGTTATTTGGATAGTGTTAGTCTTTGTAAAATTTTTGAGACGAAATTGATTGTAATTTAAAATTTTTGAGATAAACTTGACCGTAAAAATTTTAGAAACAAAAATAAAAATTGATGGTTACAAAAAAAAGAAAGAAATATTAACAATTTTAATTAATATGGTTACACAATAACAATACCATGGATTTTTGTTTCATTTGCTTCACTAATGAATTCTCAATGACAGCAACAATTTAGACATATATATAGTAGTCCATTAATTCATTAAACACACTGAAGCAAAAAGGCATACATAATAAAATCTCATAGTTAATAATTCACTGAAAACGAACTATATATAAGCTACACAATATATATTACGTAATTAATAATATTGCTTCAGTTTTCTCCCAATTGAGAATTCCATTCCCATGGCTTTCTCATCATTCCTGCACAGAATATACAATATACATATGCATGAGCTATATATATATATATGTATATATAAAGTGAAGCAACTGCAAGAAATTAAAATACCTCTCCATATAATTAATTAATTAAATACATATATAAACGCTTAATTATATTTAATTCTTACATTATTGGTGCTACCACCAGAAATTGAACTGCAGGTTGGAGAATTTGGAATGTACCTAGCCCACTGTTATTATCCATCAACCAATTACTAATTAATTATTATAATTAACTTCAAGTAATTCAAGATTTTTTTTTCAAAAAAAAAATTGTGAATTTAATTATAAGTGAAAAAAAAGGGTCAAATTACTCTTTTGGTCCTCAACGTTTGCATGAAGTTTAATATTGGTCCTCAACGTTTCAAAAAGTTATTTTAGGTCCTCAACATTTTTTTTGATCAAAATTGGTCCTCTGTCGTAACATTCGTCTGGTTTTGCTATTAAATGCTGACGTGGAAGGCTTACATGGTACACCCTCTCTCCTATGTGTCAAATTTAAATGATATGACACCCTCTCTCACTCCAAAATTCATTTAAATGATCAAAACAGAACATTTAAATGAATCAAAACGATGTCGTTTTCCTGAGTTTGAGTGAAAGAGGGTGTCATATCATTTAAATATGACATGTAGGAGAGAGAGTGTGCCACATAAGCCTTTCACGTCAGCATTTAATGGCAAAACCAGACAGATGTTACGCTAGAGGATCAATTTTGAACAAAAAAAAAAGGTTGAAAACCTAAAATAATTTTTTGAAACGTTGAGGACCAATATTAAACTTTATATAAACGTTGAGGACCAAAAAAGTAATTTGGAAAAAAAAAACAAGAATTACATTTTTGGCTGCAGCGCTGAAAGCTTCTCGGTGTGGGATCTCAGGATTGGCTGCTTTGATACGCTGTATCTCCTCTCTGACATTTAATTATAAAATCACCCCAATATTAATGTATATTTTCATTTTTCACCCCAAAAAAATTAGTTAAGATCTTGATTATATTCTTGAGTCTTGAGAACTACTTACTTCATGAAACGATTGTAAGCAGATGGAAGTCGGTGTTTCTTCTCAGGTGCTGCACATATAAATAATTAGAGGGGTTAAAGTGAATATTATTTGAATTCCTGGGGGGAGAGTTGAAAAAAATGAAAATGAACTTTGTACGTTTGACAACAAATGGTGAAGGAGGTTTGGGGGAGAGAGGAGGGTCGCCAGATGTAGTAGTAGAAGAGGAAGATGAAGATGATGCTTGTCCCTTCTTCAACTCACTATAAAACCCCTGTTTCTTCCACAACAAATTTAATTTAGTTAAAATGTAAAATAATTCTAAAAATATGTATTCTAATTCCATAAATCATCACCAATATTATTATTAAGAGGCAAAATACTATTTAGTCCCTGAATTGTTGGTCAAATTATTATTTAGTCCCTGAATTGTTGGTCAAATTACTATTTAGTCCTTGAATTTGGCAAAAATACTATTTAGTCCCCGATTTTGCAACTCTGTCAACTCTGTCCTTGAATTTGGCAAATACTATTTAGTCCCCGAATTTGCAACTCTGTCAACTATTTAGTCTCCTGGCCATTACCAGTTAAATAACCAGGCACCCAGCTGATGTGGTTGTTAAATGTTGATGTGGCACCGTTAAGTGTCTGGGCATATGCCACCTCACATGCCACATCAGCATTTAACGGCTATGTCAACTGGTTATCTAACGGGTAACAATCAGGGGACTAAATAGTTGACAGAGTTGCAAATTTATGGACTAAATAGTTGACAGAGTTATAAATTCGGGGACTAAATAATATTTTTGCTAAATTCAGGGACTAAATAGTTGACAGAGCTACAAATTTAGGGACTAAATAGTAATTTTGTCAAATTCGAGGAGTAAATAGTATTTTGTCTCTATTATTAACAAATATGTATATATATATATATATATATATATATATATATATATATAGATATATGTGTATAATTAAATAAACCTGAAGGCTTAGTACTGTGTGATCATCTGGAGAAGAAGAAGTAGTATTGTGATGTTGAGAGGAAGAAGGCCTTGTGCTCAGAAGGGACACATTGCTGCAATGTCCACATTTCACCGTCACACTCTCCATCAACCTCTTGCATGGTATACCAACCTATTTATATATAATATATATAACAACAACAACAAACAATTAACATATATATATATATATATATATATAATAGGTTTTCTCGGATCAAACCCTTGACGGAAATATGAAGTCCCACATTTTGATAGTATGGGATGCTCGATAATAGAATACTTAACAGTTAGCTTCTGAGAGAGAGTACTTTCAACTAAGTAAATGAATTGTTTCTAATCAATCACACCGCTCAGGTTGGTATATATGTATGTATAGGGTGTGACTTAGGTTGAAACTGAAATTAAGAAGAGAATATTAATTAAGTGTAAATATAAAGAATTACCGCAAGCACAGTGTTGCAGAAGTTGCAACGGACATAGCAGAGGTGGTCAGATGGGGGAACTAACTCCATGCTGCCACTAATAACTTTGTCATCCACATTATAATTCATACTTGCCTCGCTTGAAAAACAATATAACAAGAAGAAGATGAGTGATGAGGGAGGATTGGATCCAAGTTATAGCTATATAGCTAGTATATATGTGATATATATATATATGTGTATAAGAGTAAGAGTGAATGATGAAAGATATATATATAGGGTAGCCTCGTAGTATAGGTGCAGCTAGCTAGGGTTTATGATACAAGTTGAAACTTGAAAGGATAAGTAGTGAATGGTGCTCTACATAAAGGTGTGTGCTACATATATAGCTTTATATATAGATTTTTTTTTTATTGAAAATAATTATGTTTGAGAAACTTTTAGACACTAAAAATAAACACTTTTTCTAATGGGAATTTGAATTCATATTCATTACGGTGGACTAGTTTATTTTACTAGATCTAACTCTTCTTAGTAGCTATTAGTGCCACTTTTACTTAGTGTTGTTATATTGCACTGCATGCATGCTGTATATTTAAATTTCTTTTTTCCAGAACTACATCACAATCACCAACATCTTCTCTTTTTCTCCCACAAATACATGGAGTATAAATATATACACACACACACGTACTTACATGCTCCCAACATCACTTGGGAGACCAAAATCTTTAAGATGTGGGAATGTAATATTTTTCTATGCTAAGATTGGTTTTCATATAGTCAAATTTTGTCAAATATTAATGAGTATGCAAATGGGTCAATTACATAAACGTATTTAATTATAAAAACTAGCCAATATCAGGTATAAATTGTTGTTAAGTTTTAATTAATTGTAAGGTTTTTGTGATTATATTTTTCACATACATTCAGAAGTTTTGAGAGAGTTTATGCTTGTAGGAGACAATATAGTAGTAAATGGATGAGAATTTTCAAATAATTATTTCATATATTTAAGAACATGTATAATTTTAATTTATTTATTAGTATTATTTACTTGGTCAATGGTCAGTACAGTTTAAAATTAATGTTACGGGAACTTGCTTTTTTCTGTCATAAAATAAATATTTTGAAAGACTATTGACCAGAAGATTCGTAACCATATTAATATATATAAGTATAGGTAAGAAATAAATTTAATTTACAAATGCTGCCAAAAAAATAATCTTAGTAAATCTCAAGAATTTTGTCATTTTATACATTCTATACGTCTCTCCTTGCAAACACAGATAAAAGTTAGACAGAAAATAGTGACTTGTTTGCTTCCCACCATGAAAGAACTTTTCTCACTTGACAAATTATTGAATAAGAAAAAGTAATAAAAACTTGCTATTTCTCAATAAAATTTATCTGGAAAATTTTCTAGTTTATTAGCATTATTGTGGGGAACTCTAGGACATGGGTGGTGAAGAAAATGAAATTAATTATGTATATTAGCTCCAAAATTGGTTCGATATATTTCATCATTAGCAGATAAATTAATATATGTGGAAATATAGAGGTATAGTATTAATTACTTAAATTATAAATTAACAAAACCTTCAAATTAAAATATCTTGATCCAATTATAATTAATTGAATATATAGATTTAATTCAGGATAAGTATATATATATATATATATAAGCACACTAAATTTGAGAAAATATATATACTTAACCATTAATTAAGTTGTATAGAAAGGTAAACTAATTAAGGGAGAGGAATTAATATATATTTCTACAATAGCACATATTATAGGTATGCATACTACTACCCTCCTCCTACTCAGAATATATATGTATCATGAATTTTTTGTGGACGTACTATGAGAATTATTGATATAGGCTAAATGATTTAAACAATTATATTAACCATAGATATATAGTACACCACTATAATATCTTTTCACTTCCATGTTAAAATCTTTTTACACCTACTGTGACCATCATGTTTCTCAATTTCGAGATATATATATTCAATGCCTCTTGAATTTCTTTAATTATTGTATAAATCATATATATATACTTGTTAGTTTTTGATTGAAGTATTTGATAAATTAAAAAAGATAAAAGAAACATGCACCTAAGTTTTTCTTATTTTTTATTCACATATTTTTCTTAGCTAGATGCACGATCTCTCTCTCTAAATTGAGAAAATTCAAAAAAAAAAAAGTAATATAAAGAGAAAATAGAGAGAAAGTAAAACTATAAGGAAGTTATAAACTAGATAATTAAATAACTTTTTATTACCAATTGGGGAGGTGATGATTTAAAGAACCGAATTTCATTTGTTAGAAGATCGTTTTTAATAATAGACTCCACATATAATATATAAGAGATTGTTCATGAGGCCAACTCTGGTGATAGTGGTGATCAAGGTTGTCCAAATTTAAATTTTAAGTAAAATTGAAGAAGATGGGATAAACTCGCATCGTAGAATCGTAAGATTTTACCTATCATAAAATCGTAAAAAAAATTTTATGTTATAAATAATATAAGTATATATATATATATATATATATATATATATATATATATATAAAACATAATTACCTAATTAATATACCAAACCTTTATTTAGATGCAATAAGAGAACCAATATTTTAGCTTTTTTTTTTTTTTTCTGGCCTTCAACCAATATTTTAGCTATGAACATGTTTATATTGACCTCTTTTGCAGATTTGGAGTAACTCGGTAACAAAGTATGATTTTGGGAGGTTAGGATTTTAGGAAATAGATAAAGTTTTTTTTTATTGGACCGGGTTACAAGTATAAATAAAAAATAAATTACGATTTTAGGAAATAGATAAACATGCTGTATGTTGGGCTGACGTAAATCGTTGGTAGAATTGCGATTTTATCCGATTCAACTATAATTTTGCACAAAACGATTTTGCACTGTTAAGATTGTAAAGGGAGAAGGCATTAGGGAAAAACCCTCTCTAATGCTCTCTCTTTATTATTTACCTTTGTAGGATATTTATACATGAAAATAATTAAGAAATCCTATTCAAACTCCTAGAGTTATCCTTAAACGTGGATAACGATCTTATCTACTAAAATTCAAAATATAATATTCCTAAAAACTTATCCAAAAATATTCTTTTGTAATCCTAACTATTTATAAAATATTTCAATTCAAATATACATATATCCAAATAAATGTATATCCACAACATGTACACAACTCAACTATATTTGAGATGTAAAATCGTATGATTTTACTATTCAAATTGCGATTTTGACAATCTTGATGGTGATCGGTGAGTATCTACCTTACTAAAAAAAAATCTATTATTAATTATATAATAATAATAATAATTATTTAATGTTATAGAAGATAGTGTGTCCGTTAATTATGAATGGATCAATATTCAATGGTTATGGGTACTTATTATATATTATGGTTACTTATTGTGAATGGGTGAGCCCATATATATGTTGAATGGGAGCATCTTCCTTTCCAACTAACTCACTGATTGCAGTGAAATTAAACTTCATTGGAATCAGAAGCCCACCCTTGTAATTAATTATAGGGAACTCTTAAATTTTGTAAATAGATTTTCTTTATTAACTTTCAAAAGTAAAAAAAAAAAAAAATTAAAAAAATTAAGGTTCTTAAACTTTTAAACTTTTGCACTACACTAAAAATTAAAATATATATGTCTTTTTGTCAAATATTGTTCTAACAAACTCATCTATATACATTAGCCACTTCATGCATGAATTATAAGTGGGTGTAAGTAATTGGATAAGAGATAGAGATAAACAAAATGCATGCATGTAGTAGTAAAACTATCATATTATTCAAATGTGAATTGATTGGATTTGATTCTGAAAAAACAAACTTTATAGAGATTCTCCCTTTCTTGGATCATAAGACCAGAAATTGAATAGTATATATATACATATATGATGATATTTGGGGATGTCCCTAACTCTATATATGTCCCCCACTAACTCATGAAATAGACATTCAAGTTGAACACACTTGACTTGAAGCGCACATGCATATGTGCATGTGATCTTATGCAAATGGAACACACACCCAACTTTGAAAGTATATATATATATATATATATATATATATATATATATATATATAGCAAGAAAAATGATAATTATAAATGAAAACACTCTTAAATATTACGGACAGGCGTTGATGATATGTTAAAGAAATCTTTTTGACCATGTGTGCTAACTTGGATCGACTCCAATTATATATATGATATATAAAAAATGAAGGTGAATATTGGGAAGCAAAAGAAAAGATTATGAGATGGAAGAATTGAAGTTGAATGAATTAATAATGAAGAGAAGAGAGAAGAGGGGTCTGTGAAGGTAATCCCTCTTTTGTGGGTGCAGCGCTTCATTAGGAAACCTGAAAGAGACAGTGCAATTCTGCAATTCACTTGTCATTGTCATACTGCAAAATTCAATTTTAGAGTTAGACCCAATATGGTAAAATTAAAGGCACCAAGAGATAAGAGATGGGGTTCTTACACGTACCTACGTACTCACTGTCCTTTTCTGTTGAAATATATATATAGGACTAGCACGATTCTTTTCTCTTACTTTTATTTATTCCAGAATTAAATTACATATGTGTATTATTTACAAATGAATTAACAATAAATTCAATTATACGTACTCAACCTCAAGTTGAGGAGCTTTTACAATAACTAAAGTTTGACCTCGGAAAAGTCATGGCCACCATTAAATATCTATAGCCACTCACTGCAAATTATGATTACTCTAAGGATTGATCTAATTTTAAGAGATCAAGTTTAAAAGAGAGACACTTCACAAATAGAATTGACATAAAAGGAACAAAATATATATATATATATATAACGCTTCATTCTTATCTCCAATATCTTTATGAATCAAATTTGAGAGATGATGATTAAAATGAACAGTATAAACAGTCACAACAGGAACAGATGATCCCAACTCCTTTTTCTTTGTATAGTACGTACCTTAATATTTAATTTGTGTGATATTAATTGATTCATCAATATTCACGTAAAGAGATGGGGCAAAGATTCCCTAGCTCGTCCAATTGCCTCCACAAATCAGTCCAATTCACACCTTCCTTTCTTCTTCTTCAGTTGTGTTCATATCCTTATTTGGACACAATCATTGGATCTATTCTCATCCCACTTCTTATCTATATCTGGAAACTATGATATGATCACACACATCCCACTCTCTCCTCTTCCTTTTTTTTTTGGTTTTCCAAGGTATCCTTCAGCCCAACAAGATCAATGACTAATTCTCCGCGGATCTGAGCTCTATTTAAGGGTTTGCCGCTGGCCAATTGGTTGCTACATATACGTACAAGGTGGGATTCGAACCCCAACACTTGCTTAAGCGACCTAATGAGATAACCACTAGACCAACCAAGTTTGGTTTCCTCTTCCTTTGTTATATATATATAGCATGAGTTTAAGATTATATGCAAGTTATGCCAAACAATATTAATTATTGATCTGTTTTAATTACTCAATTAACCATGATATGTTTTTTCTTCTAGAAAACTAAGAGAGAAAAAACAAAAAGCAAAAAGAAAAATAAGGAGCAGTTGATTATAACCATGAGAGATGTTAAACCCAATTAAACCAATTATTGAGATGTATTTAGATAATTGACCATTTTTTTCATAAAAAAGAAATATTGCCAATAAATTTAGTATTAAAGGTATATTTGACTAAGACATTATGAAAGCATGAAATATTTCTTAATTAAGACAACCACTAATTATACTCCCTAAGTGCCAACAAAGTTTCATAGACATAAAATTACGAAGTACCATGATTTTAAGGATTGAAGCTAGTTCGTGGGCCTGACTAGCGGATTAAATGGATTGAAACTGGGCCAGTATATGAATAATGAGCTATTTTGCCATTTAAACTATCCAAACAAATTGGGCCCATTCTCCACAAACAAAATCAACTTGGGCCCATAAATCCTACCAAAGTAACATACGAAAAGACCATTTTTGTCCCCCACAAAAACAAAACTACCCATTGTCCCAACAAAAAAAATAAATACAAAACTATCATGATTCATGATAATTACAAGTTTACAACTACGTTTTCGGCCAATGAGTATAGGCCTAAGGAGGAGCTCTTGAAATTACCATAAAATCTATATTGGAGTTTAAGTGTAATAATGCTTTTCTTCTAAGTTTTTCTTTTTTTTTTCTAAAAAAAAATCCAGTAGATCTAACATGGTGGGGAGAACATGTAATGTATAGTTAATTAATCTCTCAAAAAAAATGTATAGTTAATTAAGCACGATATTTCTTATTCAAAATTCTAGTTTTGTTATTTTCTTACAACATGGGTCACACAATTTTATTGTCAAAGCTTTAATCTTACTACATTACCCAAAACAAAAAAGCTTTAATCTTACTAAGGTTTTATGAATTTTGCAAAATATGTACAATCATGTGGGTTCCATAATCCTATATCTTTCTCTTTCTTATAGGATTTTCTCTATACTCCTATATCTTTCTTTCTCCTATAGAATCCTCTCAAGTACCGGAGAGGATCTTAATCCGTACAACCATAAATTTGAGTTAAAAAGTTAATTTAATCAATTTGCCCAAAAAGGTAGACTGCAACATTATATTCTTAATAGAAAAAAAAATAACTGTATCTCAAACTTTTTTAATAAAATAATTGACATCAAATAACTATTTTCTAAAATATTATGATTAGACCTTTTTAAAAATTGTCTTCACATTTTATTTTTATCAAATAAACACTAGAGTCCAATTAATAGAAGGACAAAACTTATATGCTCTTATTTACATGCTTTTGGTAAGGTTAACTAAATTGACACATGTCTTTTTTTAATTGGTTAACCTTACCAAAAACATGTAAGCTACAGCACATAAATTTTTTTTTAAAGACCACATATCCATTATAATAAAGATATAAAAAATTGTATCTAAAATTAATTCCACCATGGGGAGAGGACTTAGAGGAGACTCGAAAAAAACAAATCAGTTTAGAGTGAATGTTTACCTTTCTATCCAACAGGTCATATACATTTATTGTCATATATTTAACGAAGAAGAATACAATTAGTTAAGTAAATAAATAACATAATACCTTTCAACAAAGTCGTTGTAGTATAGTGGTGAGTATTCCCGCCTGTCACGCGGGTGACCCGGGTTCGATCCCCGGCAACGGCGCTTTTTCTTTTCTTGTTCTACCTTTTTTTCTGCCGTTCTTAATTAGAATAGAGGGTACCTACGAAATGCTAGTGATACATCATAAATGATAATAATTAATATAATGGTTGAATAGTACAATAGTAACTGTAGGGGAGGAAGTTCAAATTCCAACAACATTTTAATTATTTAGTGTTGCAAATTATTGTAACAATTACCACAGTTTCTTAATTCTCCTCAATTGCTCATCCTTACCTGATTCTCTAGCTCATTAGTTAATTAATTAATTTATTACCCACAAAGTTTATGTTTATCCCCCTTTTTTTTTTCCTTTTGGTCAAATACTCTTAGTCTCAAAAGTATAGGATGAATTTTAAATTGATCATAAATATTTTATTTGTTTTACATTAATTTTAAAAGCATGAGATGAATTTTAAATTAAAAGTTAAAACTAAATATTTTAAATTATTATTCATTATCACTCTTAATCAACGAAAAATTAAAGACCTTGAGTACTACCGCATGTCACGTGGCAAAAAGGCGTATCATTTCTAAATTCTTTTCTCCAATTTACTTTTTCTTGGGAAGTAAATGAGTTTATATATAGATCTCAAATAATGATGATGATAACAACATTACATTAAGAATAATAGGGAATGAAATAACAACAATACATCAGAAAAGATTACAACGATAAATGAGATGTAAATTAAGGAAATGAGAATAAATTTAAAAAGCGCAAGAAAGTAGAGAATGGAAGCACTAGAAGGATGGCATAAATTCACTTGGCATGGCCATTGGCTTTCTTTGAAGGCAGAGTTTGAGGAGAGGCATTATTATTAAGCTCATCCCAAGCTTCAATCCAAGTGAGCATGGCGTCTGCTAGCTTGATGAAATAGGGATCAATCTTGCCAAGCTTGTCTTTCACCTGCTTGGAGAGCTCAATGTAGCATTTCTGAACAGTGGTGCAATCTTTGGGAAGGGAGGCAGATTGGAAGAAGGGAATGATCTCCTCTTGCCAGAAGATGCCTTTGTATTCCTTTCTCAGATTCACAAACGGATTGCTTGCTTTGCTGTGCCATATGTATGGCAGACCTGTCTTCACTCCCAGCCCTAAATGGTCACAGATCACCTACAACACAAGAATTCATCAACCACAATTACCATATATATATCTAATTTGTTCCCTAGAAAAGACTAAATACCACATATATATATTTTAAGTTTTCTTAGTGATATGTCAATATTGTTCTATATTCTTAAGCAATTTACACTATTATTTTTTAAATCAAATTTACTAAATCTCATATATAATAAAAATAATTAGAAAAGAACTTGAATAATCTAATTATCATGAGTTCTCTAGATTTTCATTAACTTGTTTCATGGTATTTTCCTTTTTTTTTTGAGTCATCCTATACTTGACTCAACGGGTGTCCTAGTTATATTTGTCACGTGTCAATCTGAAAAAATATTTGTTTTTATTCTGACACATGTGATTCGAATGTGTGACTACGTCATGATGTGTTGGTGTCATGTGCCAAAAAGGTGACATGCATAGACATGTATGTGCTTTGTAGGCTCTGCCTAACCTAGCTTGATTTAATTGAAGTCTCATAACACAAGACTCGAACATCAGATCTTGATTAAGGAGAATAAAATATTTTTCCCACTCTAACTAACCACTCTTGGTGTGGGAAAAAGGCATATGCAAATGCAAGAGAATTCAGAATTCACAAGGACTCAGAAACCATCATTGACTTAATATTATACCTTGACGCACCAGCCAGCCCACATATCATCATACCGTCCAATGGGTTGACCATCACCCATGAGTCCAAAATACATTGCAGGTCCGATGAGCTCACGATCGAATGCCAGATTCATACCACACATTGGAAACAAGGTTCCTTTTGGCACAGTCATAACAGCATCAACATACCTGAATCAATCAATCACTTCAAAAAAAATTTAGTAAACAAATCAAGTGGATATATATATAATAGATTAGAGACATGAATGATGGATGTTGATGAAGGAAGGAAGGAAATTGATGCCTTGTGTTCCTCTCATGAGGCTTGACAAGTTGTGTTGGAGCATCATAGTCAGGGATGTTGAGCCAGAGGCCATGAGAAACAGCAGTGGAGACACCCTCTCGAAGACTAAAAGGGTATCCACGCACAAAATCAACACCTTCTCTGTAAGGATCATACAGTGTATTGAAAAAGAATGGAGTTGATGGGCTTAGCAGATTCTTAATGTGCTGCTCAAGTGCATTTATGTCTTCCCCAGATGGGTTCTTAGCAACCTGCAAATATATATATCAACACATCCTCTGAAATTAGCTTCAGAATTCAGATAAATTAAGAGTAAATTAACATTTTACTCTCCATGAAAGATGAAACTTATCTCAATTTAGTCCCTGTGAAATGATCAAACAAATATGTTAACTAGATTCCCATTTCTCAGAGATTAAATTGAGATATACTGCATTGTCGGGGACTTGTAAAAACTAAATTTGCATTTCCATATTTCATAGGGACTAAATTGAGATAAATTTCATGTTAATTTACTCATAACATAATGAGGTACCACACATCTATGATCCAATTAATCATTGCTTCATATCATTCAGAAACAAAACACGGATTCGGCACATTTTCAATTCCACTGGACAGAATGATTGTGAATAACAGAAATTTCTCACAATTCCAATATTTTCTGAGCTACCAAACAAGAAATAGGAAAAGGGGAAAGAAGGAATTGAGAGCTTACGAAGCAATCGTCGTCAATAGTGTAGATGTACTTCTTCTTGGAGACCATGTAGCCAAAGCAGCGGCAAGCAGAGTCCTTAAAGGAAATGCAAGAAGCCTTAGGACCCAATATCCTATTGATGTCATTCCGATTGTAGAGCTCGTAATCGAAGCCTTCGGGGACCTTGATGGTCTTGGAAGGGTCGCCATCTTGGACTATGATCAAATGGTAAGCTTCGAAGAATGGCCGCCACATCTCCAAGAAATCGAGGTTTCGAATGGTGGGGATGACGATGTCAAGCTCGTCTTTCAAAAGGGGAACGGGTTTCGGAGAAGCTTCTGCCGCCATTGGGGAGATCAGAGAAGCAGAAGCAGAAGCTGTGAAACGCAAAAGAGACGAAGGAAGAAATGTGAGAGACGTTTTGGGGAATGAGATATGTTTGTCTAAGCGCTGTGTCATATATATATAGAGGCGAAATTTTTCCTTCCCATTTTCCGTTTTAAATTTGGGGGTTGGTTTTGGAATTTGGACTTTTTATTTGTTTATTTATTTGTTTTATTCTTTTCAGAAATTAGTGACAAAGATCTTGATTTTCAATTTTTAAGGTAAATTCCTTTTTAGAATGGTAAGAATATATTTCCTATAATTTCATAAATTTAGTAATTAATGTTGTTTCTAATAATAATATTTTTTGAAATTTTCTTTGATGTCTTTTGAAAATTTTTACCATGATTAATATAATAAAAAATAATGATCATATATTAAAAAATTATAATAAATATCATACATTAAAAATATTTAATAATGTGATTTATTATTTAAAATCTGTTCATATTTATTATTTGCATTAAATATATGTATTATTATGTATAATAAATACCCTTTAAAAGTGTCTATATAACTTTATTTTAGTTTTGAAAATGGAAACTAATAAAAAATATTATTTTTTATCCTGAGGAAAAATAAAAAGAAATTGAATTTTTCGAAATAAAAATATTTAAAGAAAAAAGTAAAAACCCTGAAATTTTGCATAAAGCACTCCATAGAATATGGGGGGTGCATCAAATATAGGGTACGTTTTAAATTTGGGATATGAAATTGACGTTAAATTAACAAGAAGCAGCATGTTTTAAAGCCTTATACAACGTGACTTGACAAGCACGTAGCACGTAGGTGTCTCATTAATCTTTTTGCACATACTTTTATTTCTCCTTCACATGCCATTTCCCATACACACCCTTACATATCATATTATCATATGCGTTTCTTTGCTTCCTTTATCTGTTTACTTTTTTTTTTTTTCCGTTTCTTATGCTTCAATTTACTTTTTCTTAAGAAGGTATATCATACTTTAACGTGAGAAGATAGTAATATGATAACTGATCAGAATAAAATATATTTTATTTAAATTTTGAGAATAGAAATTAAATATAATCTCTCAATTAAAAATGTGTTTTTTCTTTATATATATATATATATATATATATATATTAATAATATGGATACATTTCATTATATTTTTACTATCACTATTCATGTTCTCTAATTAAACTGAAATGTATAAGTCATTCTAATTAATGAGTGCAGAATCATTCATATTTCTCGTGATCAATCTCTTGTTAAGAGTTTATGTACAAGACCTTTTTATTTTAGGCGAAGAGATAGCTAAAACTTTAGATTTTTAGACTTTCATTTTATAAATCTTACCCTATACATTTTAGGAGAGTAGATTCCATCTTGTATGATTCAGCATAAAAGAATAAAAGAGAGAGCTAATAGGGGTGATGGTTCCACATGTGGAACCCACACGTGTAGGGTTCACCCTATTAATTCTCTCTCATTGTATAATAATGGACCCAAATTAGCATTTTAAGCAATTTAAATGAATTAAAATGGCGTCGTTTTGTTGAGTTTGAGTGAGAGAGGGTGCAATGTCATTTAAATATGACACGTAAGAGAGAAGGTGTGCCACAGAAGACTTCCATGTCAGCATTTAATGGCAAAACCAGACAGATGTTACGCTAGATGACCAATTTTGACCCAAAAAAACGTTGAGGACCAAAAATAACTTTTTGAAACGTTGAGGATCAATATTAAACTTGTTGGATATTATTATAAATTAATAAAATTAATTTATTAAATTAATTAATATAATAATATGTTGACTGGGTCAAAGCTTAGAGTTAATGGTAGCATTAAAACACAATTAAACACATTTAATCTATAATTAAATGGCATCATAAATTCTCACCTATATATATGTGGGTTGGGAGAAGACAAAAAGAGGCACAATGGAAAAACTTGAAGAGGGAGCTTCATGTTTCACAAAGAATCAAATATATATATCATGTGTGTTATTTGGGTAGAGAAAGGTGTGGGAGACAGAGTCCTGTCTACCTCCTACGTGCAGAGGTTGTAGACATACAGGCGAGTACTGGGCTGTTGTATCCTGGAGGTAACGCGTCTGAGTACCCCTGCACCGGGTGATATAGCAAAATCAACCCGTGGGAGGCGTGAATTACCTTAAAGATAACGAGATACCCGTGCCTCAGTCCGGTACCACGCGTATTATAATTTCTCTAACAAATTTATATTTTCCTATTTTTGGTGTTTATTCTTATTTTCAGGTTGCTGCCCCAACAAGTTTAAGGTATTTCATGGCTAATCCCATAATGCAACAAGAGAAAAATAAGAATAATTGGAAATAAGTATTTGAGTTCTAGTTGGTGAATTAACTCAAATATATTTTTTATATATTTTTGGTATCTTGATTTATTTTTGTGAGCTTATAATATTTTTATATTTTATTTAATTGCTCACAAAATTTGAGATTTGTTGTGAAATATTTTCACATAGATACCAATATATTTGACTGAGTTTCTTGCCCAACCCAAAAGTATAATAAAATTACATAATATATATTTGATATAAAATGTTATGTAATTTGATGAATAATACATATACCCACCTATATGTTTTCAAGGTGATCTTGGCATACGAGATTTAAATGTTCTTTAAATGATAAGATGCTAGTTAACTGCATTATAAAATTAGAACGGCTCTTTTATATTAGTAGTGGTATATTTTGGAATTTTGTCTATATGCAAATAAATTGCATAATTATTTTATGTGATTTTATATCCTACTAATATTTATATTGTTGTGAGCCATTTACATTTATAGTGACTTTGAGTAAATTATTACTCTTAAAGAGCATCCTAGAAAGGTGGTTGGTTCTCATTCCAAATGATGAAGGTATGTGTTATTTTGTAAGAATTTTGTTAATATTGAGGGTAAAAAAAAAAGAAGCTTATTTATATAATTTTGTAAAAAGCTTCAATGTGTTGGAGTGTAATTTATAATCTTATTGACACCCTAATTTATTTATTTTCTTACAAGTTTGTAAGAAATATATATAAACACTAAGCAAAATTCTGAAGTAGTGGCATGTGAGATTAGAAAATAATTCTATTATCTATTGGGATATATTGTCATAAAAATTAAATTTTTTATGGACAATGAAATGAGAATTTTCTGGTTTTTCATTTTATGGAAATGGTTTTAAGCCATTATATTATAAAGCCAATTGTGAGTTAATGAATATTTTATGGAATTTAAGAGGTGTGATAAATTTCATAAATTTTCATTAAAATGATAATGGCATGTGAAAAGTTATTAAAGCTTTTATGTGATAAAGCATGAAAATGCTAAAGATATATTTATAGAATTTTTATTCTATAATATATGAGAATTTCTAATGATCATATTTTTGTGGGCTTTGATTTAAGCCATATGTGGCAATGAAATTTGTCATGGGATTTGAAAAATGCCTCAATATTAGTTGGTGAAATATTTTGAGGTAAAATGTTTGCAAACATGAAAAATTGAGATTTCACTTTGTTGTGAATAGTTTGATACTTATATAATTGTGAAAATTCAATTTTCACTTAATTGTGATTTTTGTGAAATTTTCACATGATTGTGAATTTTGTTAAATTTTCACATGTGATTTTTAATGGTGTGCCACAAGAATATTTTTTGGGTGAACAAAAGAAATTGTGAAATTCTTGTGAAAAGGCACAAAACCCATCAATAGTGGGGGTATATAATTTTGTGGATATATCTTAAATATGAGTTCACCTTAATTTTGACGGTATATTTTATTGTGAGAAATTGCTATGCAATTTATAATGTGAATTACATTATTCATTTTTTGGAACTATTTTTATTGTGAATATGTGATTGAAAATTCTATTGTGGATAAAGGCATATAGTTTGTAATCAATTTATAAATTGATGATACCATCTCAAAAAGATGAAGATATGCCTAACTAATTTAAATTTGAGTAAGCCCAATTGGTGCTAATTCCTATAGTACAAAGTGGTACATATAGATGATACTAATTTTTGTCACATATTATTAAGTTTGAAAAGTTCCTTAAATGGATTAATGTTTTACTTTATTGGCTAATATTATTATTTGGTGGAAGAATATATTGAAAAATATATTTTATAAATTTTGGGATACCTACCAATAATAATAATTATGAGAATTTTTGGAGCCAATAAGTTGTGATCACTTAATGTGATGAATACCGTCATGACTGGATTCTTTGGATTTTGTGTTTTTTTTTTTAAAAAAAACTATAGCTATAGTCAAGGAATCTGGTGTGTGTACATCGAGGGGGATAAATATTTAAAGCCCATATGGATTAAAAGCAACCTATGAGGATACCCTACCTTGTGATTAGAGATCCTAAGAACTTGGTTCAAAGGGACAAACGAATCATAGAGTGGCTGTTAAAATGCACAATTAAAAGAGTTTCGACTCTTAATTTATCCCTATGGTGTAAGTGCATTTTCCTGCAATGATATGTGAGGTTGAGTTTTCAAAAACTCTTAATGAAGTCTGTAGCTCTATAAGAGTGGGGTATCTTAATTGCAGGAATACCCTTGACAGAATTCACCTATTTGAATGTGACGGAGTGGGGCCGCTCCTATGAGAATATAAAAGGGCATATATTCTTGAAACACATTCAAGAAACAGGGTGCGCACACGGCCGCATAATGTTCGGGCTAGGGCTCATATATTGTACCTGGATTATTATGTGCATGATATATGTCTTGTCTCCCTTAAGCAGTTATGGTTCAAGGCGAATACCACCATGGCTCTGGATCAAGAAATATATTTTTGCTAAATATAGATTCAAGGCAATTTAGCTATCTATATTATGCATAATAGTCTGTCTCTACCCAAATGTAAAAAAAAAAAAACTAAAGTATAAAAATGTGTGTGTTAATTTATAATAATAAGTGGGAGATTGTTGGATATTATTATAAATTAATAAAATTAATTTATTAAATTAATTAATATAATAATATGTTGACTGGGTCAAAGCTTAGAGTTAATGGTAGCATTAAAACACAATTAAACACATTTAATCTATAATTAAATGGCATCATAAATTCTCACCTATATATATGTGGGTTGGGAGAAGACAAAAAGAGGCACAATGGAAAAACTTGAAGAGGGAGCTTCATGTTTCACAAAGAATCAAATATATATATCATGTGTGTTATTTGGGTAGAGAAAGGTGTGGGAGACAGAGTCCTGTCTACCTCCTACGTGCAGAGGTTGTAGACATACAGGCGAGTACTGGGCTGTTGTATCCTGGAGGTAACGCGTCTGAGTACCCCTGCACCGGGTGATATAGCAAAATCAACCCGTGGGAGGCGTGAATTACCTTAAAGATAACGAGATACCCGTGCCTCAGTCCGGTACCACGCGTATTATAATTTCTCTAACAAATTTATATTTTCCTATTTTTGGTGTTTATTCTTATTTTCAGGTTGCTGCCCCAACAAAACTTCGTGCAAATGTTGAGGACCAAAAGAGTAACTTGGCCATTTCTTTAATAACTCCACAAAAAATGTAGAGGATTACTTTATAAGATACACTATTGAGGCGAAAATGGATCATCTAGAATAATTCTTTACATTTTTTGGTGAAGTTATAAAAGAGATAGAGTAAAAAAAAAATTCTCTATCTTAATTCTTCTCTCTTAATGGATCCTCTAGAGTAAAATGATCATTAAGTTAATTTTCATGTAGCTTTGATTTTTTTCCCAATTTCTTAATTTTTAATATATTTTTTCAAGTGTTTTGATTATGACTGGTTAATCATGTCATTTATAGAGAATTAATTGCATCAATTAGAAAGGATACTGAATAAAATTAGAAGTAAATACATGACGAAAATGAAATGAAGAAAAAAAAAAGTTAACCTAACTGTAACCGTTTTGATGTTCATCATCAAAAACACAATTTTTGGGACTTAAACAAACAGATCAGCTGTCCCCAAAGCCACCACCCAGTAAAAAAAATGCATATTGGTCCATAAATAGTCAATAGCAATATATGTTTTTGGTCATTCAAATTTAAAAAATGTTCTTAGTCCATCAAATTCATTGGGCCTTGATTAGGGCACCAAACAAGGCCTAATGAACTTCCATATAAAATTCATACTAGAAATTTCAATTAAATGCAACTGAAAATACATATATGATATGCTCATAACAAAAAAGTAATCAATACAATAAAGAAACTTGTGATGCAACTAGTCCACGAATTAATGATGATCACTTGCAGAAAAAAAAAGTATAAAGTAAAAGTAATATAGCTTTGCCAAATTGAAGTGCATAGATAATATAATATAGCTTTAACTCTGGCCAATTTTTATTCTTGTGATGGCATGTTCTAAATCTGAAGTTGAACATTCTTAAGTACAAGCTAGATATATTTGTAGCTTTGAGTTCATCTATAACAAACTTTAAACTTTACATATATATAAAGAGCAACAATTTCAAAGCAAAACAAACACAGAGAAAGAAACTAACATGAAAACACAATCTTCCACTCTCCAACTTTAATTATATGCACTTCTTCACTTGAGACCTGTTTCGACCAGAATGAATCCAATTCTGTATAGCATTGAAAAGTAAGGAGAAATGATGTGAAGTCCATATGTAAGATCCAGTATCCCTGTGTCTAACTCTCTTCTCTACTTTCCAATACTATACAGCACTGGATCTGTTCTCGTTTTGGCACTGGTAGAAGTAGAGGAATGAAGAAGCAGTGAAGAAACAGACAAGGATGTGTTATTACTTCCTGGCATTAATGATGAAGATGTTGCTAAAACATCATCATTATTATTTGCAGGAGGAGATCCCTTTAGAAGAACATCAACTTTTGTTGCATAATGATCTTCCCTCTCATGTTTGATCTCTTTGAGCATTGCTGCAACATCTCTCATTGTTGGCCTCTCATCAGGAGAAGAATTCACACATAATAAGGCTATGCCTAATGCTTGCATCATTTCCTCTACTTCAGATTCTGGTCTAGATAGTAATCTAGGATCAAGCACTTCAACTCCTCTTTTCTTTCTCACCCAATCAACTACATGTTGGCCATCTGGGATTGTGGGATCTATTGGTTGCTTGCCAGTCAAGACTTCTAATAACACTACACCGTAGCTGTATACATCACTCTTCTCTGTGATCTTCATCATGTAGCCATATTCTGATCAAAGAATGTAATAAACAAGAAAGTAAGTTTCAAGATGATACAACATCTAAAGAAGTTGAACTAAAAAACTACTAAAGGCATTCTAAATTCTATAAAAGATAATCAGCTTTATTAAAAAGTGTGGAAGAAGCACTAACCTGGAGCAATGTATCCATAAGAACCAGCAACTGTATTAGAGGATCTACCAAAACCACCATCATCAACTAGCTTGGCCAAGCCAAAATCTGCAATATAAGGCTCAAATTCAAGGCCAATGAGGATATTATTGGCTTTGATGTCTCTGTGTACTATTGGAGGCATACAATCATGATGCAAATATGCAATGCCTTGTGCAGCTCCTAATAGGATTCTGTACCTAAGTTCCCATTCCAAGCAATTTCCAGTTCTCTCATGAAGTACACTGCTTAGACTCCCATTTGGCATATAATCATATATAAGCAATCTTGTGTTTCTATTCCAACAACATCCTAGGAATCTCACAATGTTCTTATGACGAATCGAGCCGAGTGTTTTCACCTCAGCTGAGAACGAGTCGCGGATTCCACTTCTGTCATCCTTGAATCCTACTTCCCTTGCATCATCCATTGTTGTTGGCCAAAGTTTCTTCACAGCAATGACTTCGCCATCGTCTGTTTCGGCTCGGTAGACAACACCGGAACATCCTTTTCCAATTATGTTTCCATCAACTAAACATCTCAGCACTTGCTCCACTGAAAAGTTTAGCTTCTGGAATGGAATGAATTGCCATGGCCATGAGTCTCCTAGTTCTGAATCATCATCTCGAATCGTTCTTCGTGCTTTTATCACTGCAATTATTCCCATAATTATCATTAGTATTGTTAAGACTACTAGCAAACCAATAGCTAGCTTAATCCTTCTTGACTTCCTCACACCACTTCCATTTGTCATATCAGTCTTGCTAAAATCACTCACAAAGCATGAGTCTTGACCTGAAGAACAAAGTCCTTGATTCCCAATTAATTCCTTTGGTGATAATTGCCTAAAGAGCTTATCATCTGGAAGAAAACCAGAGAATTTGTTGTAGGAAATATTCAAAGTGACAAGATTGTCTAGCCCTGCAAGTGAATCCAAACCTCCTTCCAATTGGTTGTGAGAAAGGTCTAATATGGAAAGCTTGCTAAGAGAAGATATCTGAGGTGGGATTGGTCCAATAAGAGAATTGCAGCTAAGGTTGAGAGCAATTTCAAGAGTCTCTATATGGCCAAGCTCTGGTGGAATGCTTCCAGTAAGCTCATTATCACCAAGATCAAGCATTTGGAGACTTGAACATAGGCTCAGTGATGAAGGAATTGGTCCAGAAAACAAGTTTCTGCCTAGGATTAGCTTATTTAGCGAAATGAGACGGCCCAAACTTGCCGGTATGGGACCCGAAAACTTGTTAGAAGATGCATCAAACACTTGCAGTGCAGATAGTGATGACAAAGAATCAGGCAGTGGACCTTCCAAGTTGTTGCTGCTAAAGTCTATCATCTGCATATCTGTACAATTTCCAATCTCTTCAGGGACTTTCCCGAGAAGGCGATTCTCGGAGAGGTCTAGAAAATTTAACCTTTTGAGGTTCCCAATAGTCCTAGGAATCTCACCAGTAATCCTATTGCTTCCTAGCCTCAACCTTATAAGAGAGCTACAACTGCCTATTTCTGATGGTATTGAACCAGAAATGTCATTTGAAATCAATAGCAGTTTTGTAAGGTTTTGAAGCTGAAATAGGCCAATAGGAATACTACCAGTAAGTGCATTATGAGACAAATCTAGTGCTTGCAGGTTACTACAATTTGCCAAAGTTGAAGGGATGCTTCCTTCAAGTTGGTTCTGCCAAGCAAAGAAAACTATGAGATTTGACAATTTTCCAAGCTCTGGTGGGATCAAACCTGAGAGTTGATTAGTGTCAACTTGAAGTTGTTGCAGAAATGCAGCATTTGAAAGACTTGAGGGTATTGAACCAGAAACATTATTATCACTGATCATAAACTCCTCAAGTTTTACAAGATTCCCCAAAGACAAAGGTATAGTTCCAGATAGAGAATTCAAAGAGAGATCAATTTTTCTCAAGCTTGTACAATTACCAATCTCTTCTGGGATATCCCCCACAAGACCATTCTGCCACAAAAACAACTGTTCTAGCTTCTGGAGCTTACCAAGTTCAGATGGAATAGAACCTGATAAGCTATTTTCATACAAGAACAGATCAACAAGTTCAGAGCAATTACCTAACTCAGCAGGAATCTCACCAGATAGCATTGTGGTATAAATGGACAAAGTTTGAAGCTTTTTCAATCTTCCCAATGAAGCTGGTAATGAACCTGATATGCTTGTATCTGCTAGTCCCAACACAGTCAAATTACTGCATTTTCCAAGCTCTTGTGGGATTTTCCCTATTATGTTATTGTTCCCACCTGCTCTAAGAACTTCAAGTTTTGATAACTTCGCTAGCTCAGGTGGGATAGTCCCACTTAGCTGGTTATCAAAAAGGAGGATGTTTTTAAGGTTAATGCAGCTTCCTAGCTCAAAAGGTATCTTTCCTGTGAGTTGATTGGAGTTCAAAGACAAGGTTTCTAAGTTTTGGAGGTTACCTATACTTGTAGGGATAGACCCTACAAGATTATTGGAGTTGAGGTCAATGATAGTGAGAGTAGAGCAGTCACCAATGTTGAGAGGGATGGTTCCAGTGAGATTGGCATCAGAAATGATAAGTTTTTGAAGATGAGTGAAGGAAGAGAGAATATTGGAAGGGACTGGAAGCTGTAGAGGGATGGATTGTATGGTAATTTCAGTGACAAAACCTTGAGGAGAGCATGTGATGGAGGTCCAATTACATGGGTTGGGGTGAAGGATGTTCCAGTTTGAGAAAGGTGAAGGTGGTGGTGAAGCAGAGGAATGAAGCCATGAGAAGAGAAGAGAAGCTTCATGATTTGTGGTAGAGAAGGAAAGGCCATGGAGAAAAGTAGTGAAGAAGAAGAAGAGAATGATACAAAACAAAGAAGGAGAAGAAGAAGAGAGGAAGAAGAAGGATTGCCTCGAGGTGGGCATTGAAACATTTGCCTCAAATTCCAAAACTTTCTTCTTGGGTTTGAGTCATTGGGTTTTGCAATCTCCCCTTCCTTCCTCAAATTCCAAAACTGTTTTAAGCTTTCTTGCTTTGAACTCAAACTCACAGAAGCAAAGTTTAAGAAAAAGAAAAAAAAAAGTGAATTAAAGAGGAATTGAACACCTAGAGATCAGAAAATCTGCACCACCCCACCAAATTAAAGATGCTTCTCTCTATCTAAACGAAAGCAATAGAATAATAATACATGTTTCTGCTTCAGTACCTACTCTCACACTCACAGTCTGATCAGTATACTAATTAGCCACTGCTCTTTTCTTTTCTTTCTTTTCTTTTGTTTGCTGTGTGTCTCTTGTTCCAAGACAAGAACATGGGAATCCAAGTTTATATTATTCATAATCCATGTTTATATAATAATTTGTGTCATTTGGGAATAATATTATTTTAAACTCACCTCACCTGCTACAATTTTCAAAATCTATTGTTGTTCGTACACCATCACTAATCTTCCGATTCTCTCTGTCCGCCAAATTCCTCAATTTCATCTTCATCTTACAATTACATTACATATATTTGCATTATAATTTGTATTATATAAAATATCACACATATATAATACCTTATGCATGCATATATATATATATATATATATATATATATATTGGTATATCACTTTTAATTGATTGTAGGTATATTTGTATTTCACTATATTATTAGTGACTCGAGTTTATATAAGTCATATATAGACTTATCATGTGTTTAGAATTTGGTGGAAAAAAATAAAAAAAAATTATTATGTGGGTGCAATCATAATTGACGGTTACTTACAAAAAAATTTAAATTATATTAAACTATTTTTTAATTATTAACATGTGAAAAGTTCAAATAAAATTAGACAGATTCAAGTTCTTGAAAAAAAATTTCTTTGGATATAGTATGCTCAAGGTTTGGCTTTTTCTTTCTTTTTTTAGTCTAATTGGACCAAGGTATTCATTAGAGTGAACATGATGACTAATTTCTCGAATATTGTAGGGGCCGTTGTCGAGAGAAACCCTAGCTGAATGACAATCTATTCTCATCTCTCCAGAGATCGAACTTGAGAAGTAATAGTTAAAGAAAAATAGACCCCGCCACACCATGTGTTGATTATTTTATTTTAATTACTATATTTTAATAAAACTATTTAGCCTTAATTATTTCATAATGTTGTACAGATAGATAACTTAATTAGTTGCTAGCTAGAATGACATTCATAATAAAACAATATTTAAGTGCTTTTTATATATATACATACTATCAAAATTAAAGAAAATTAGCAAATCCTTATGTGACAATAAGAATCTATGTATTTACTAAGTCTGGAAGTTGACTCAGTGGTGATAATTAAAAGCATATGAATCTCATAAATGGTTAAATATAAATTAATTATAAGGCACAGCACTATAAACGGGTAATCTTTTGGTCAAACTAATTTGTTGAAAAATGACAGTCAATCATGTGACATGTCGACATAAAATTAAGATACAAATTAAATAATTAACAAAAAAATCCACCAGTTAAATAAATTTAATTATTATAAAAAAATAATTAGTTGTATATATTCCATAAAAAAAAATTATGTATATTAGTTCTCATTCAATACAATCAATATATATATACTTGATATATTTTAAAAATTTATAATTAAGTTCAATAATTTCAATTTAATCCTTGATATATTTTTAAAATTTATGATTAAGTTCCTAGCTATGATTTAAAAAAATATTTTATTGTAATTAATCAATTAATTAAATCTTACTATTACAATTTGTAGATGATATATTAATCATGTTCCATAACCAATTAATATATTAATTAAATCACTTAACAATTAAGTTGGGTTTTACATAAATTATAAGTGAAACTAATAAAACCAACTAATAAAACTAAAACATTATTATCAGCTATATAGGTACGGTATATATATATAATATTTATTTTTGACAAAAATAATTAAGCATGCAAGAATTAATGTATATAACTATATATATGCATGTGTAAGTACGTAATAATCACATTCACACACACACACATATATAATGAATATAAAAAGAAAGATAGTAGACCAATTCTGATGACTATAAATCTATAATTAACAAAAACCGCACAATTTAATTTCCTCAATATAATTAAACACATATAAATAGTTTTTCATATATACACTCCCAAATGCACTTAATCTGATCTCAAGACCACGAAGTGTGGCCGTTCTGCAAGTGCAAGTATTAATTAGGGTTTTGGTTAATTATAATTAATTTTTTAATTAATAGAAACAAAAGAATGTGAAGAAGATGATGATGGTGGATCAGGATTGCCCATTTCACAAGCTTGCATTCTGCAAAACACCATGCATGCGCACTAAGCATGGCTCAGTTTTGTAAACACTAAACTAAAACTAATCTTAATTAATTATCAATTATTTTCTCCATATATATATATATATATATATATATATATATATATATATATATATATATATATATATATATATATATATATATACATTTGTATATATGCACTATTTAAATTAATTTTAAAGTACATACACATGCCTACGAATCAGCTGCTACTATACTGCATGAATATATATAGTAGCATCATTTTTTTGTTTTCCTTCTGCAGGAAGATATATATATATATATACATTATAATTAATATATTAATATATATTCTGATGAGTCATTCATCGAAATGAGATATAAGGAGCAGCTAGCTATATAGCTTGTTGAGAGATCCAATGGAATTTTTCCATTTTATATGCATAATGAGCTTGAATGTTCATAAGATGCTCCAACTTATGAATATATTGATATTTAATGTTATTTTGTGGATAAATTATATTCTTTATACTCACACACACCAACTTCTACGATAATCGAAATTAAAATTTAAGTTATAGTTACTTTCACTAATTTTTAAATTGATTTTTCGCGAGCCAGAATAAAAAAACGATCGACCATGTTTTTTTTTCTTTATTTGTATTTAATTTTGGAAAATAAATTCTATATGAGGATTAATAACTCTTTTTTTTTTCTGGATTCTCGCTATTTAATTATATATTGTTCAATTTTCGGTTTTTCTTTCTACCATATAGTTCTATACAATCAAATAGAAAATATATAATCATCAGTTTCTCAAGATTATCATTAATGCTACTAGCTCCTTTTACAGTACTTTTACCACACATATGTAATTAATTGAAATATAATATATATATATATATATATATATATATATATATATATATATATATATATATATATATATATAATTGTTTTGATATTATATAAGATGATATATCCACAAATTGAAAAACAAGAGGGGTGACAATATATATAAGCATGCATGTGACTTGAAAAACATTTGAGTCAATATATTCCACATATTCCATTATCATCAAAAGAAGAACAAAGTTTGAAAAAAGGGAAAAGATAAAAAGAGAGCAACAAACAAAAGCTTCATGGACTTATCCACAAATGAGCTGATCAAATGACACTAAAACAAATTGAGATCAGAGAAATTAAATTAAACTAGATAGTCATTAAGAATCTTTAAAATTAAAGTTGGCCTAAAAATAATCAGTAAGTGATGGACATTATCATAAATTTAAATTATCATGAACCTAAATTTGTTAATTTGTTAATTTTATATATATATATATATATATATATATAGTGATCGAAAATTTAGATAGGGATAAGCACTAATATATATCTCGACCATCAGGGTTAGGAAATACATTTTAACCTCTTTGAGATTTATTTATGGAAGGATTTACATATCACCCACCAATAAGGTTATCACAGTGGTTATAGGATTCGAATTTTCGCCCTTGTGGAGATAAAAACCTGAATCTTAATCAACTGTTATTAATAAGGCCCTCCTATATATTTTGAGTTTGACTAATTGACACCTAAATTAGCCTGATTTGCCACTTTTAATAAGTAATAACTAGTGGGGATGGTAGTAATGAGCTTTTGGCAGAAAGAAGAACAAAATCCCATATTTTGAGGGCACATCACGTGAAGATGGGAATCCAAAAATTTCTAAACTATTCCACTTATTTGTCTCACCCAAATGAACCCTTTTGTTTAAAATTTTTTTTAATGAAGCATAATATAATAGATTATACAGAAATAGCAGGAGTAGTTGTTATGGGTGGGCATATATAATTAAACAATGTTATTAATTATTAAGAGACAATTAATAATAATTAGTATTGTTTAAAAGAACATAAAGTGCCAAAAGAAAGAAATTAAAGGTTGTAAACGGCGCGCGGCCCCTAATTTAAGGGTCGTTTCGTGACCTTGGGAAAAGAAACCCTACCACACCCCAATCTATGCATCTTTTTTCTTCTATTTTAAGTGAACTTTCACTTCAATGTCTCAAACTCTCAATGTATTATGTATACCTCAATTCACAATTAACATAAACTCTTCACTTTTGGTCTCATTCATCTATCATTGCACTCTCCACATTAATATTTCTGAGTATTACAAATTTAAAATGATATTGAGTCACGTATAATAAAAAATAATCTAAAATATAAGTCAGATATATACGTACATTATTAAAAATAAAGGCTAAATACACAAAAAATTAAAACAGAAGTCACGTAGGAGAGAGATTTCGTTCACATCAAGTTCACATAATCGTTTAATGGAGAATACTAATAGCTAGTGTCTTAAAAAATAATTTATTTAGAACAACTTGCAAACATAGAAGACTGATTTTGGATTTTTGAAACATAAAGAACTGATTTGAAACTTTAATGAAATATGGATGACCAAAAAATAGGATTTTGGCACAAAAAAAAAACCCAAAGACTTGGTATTATGTTATATGGGTTTCCTTGATAACTAATAAGTGTTGGCACTAATTAAGGATTCATTTTAATTATTGAGAGGGTTCATAAAATTATTTTTGTTGACTTTTTATTAAGTTCAAAATAATTAATTCTTTCTCAATCAGTGTGAAAAAATCTTAACAAATTTTTTAGTGCACTTGTTAGATAAACCCTATATTAATATATAGAATTATTTGAGTTTTACTCTTTATTGTTGAAGTAAAATTTGTCAATCAAGAATTCATAAATAACTATAACAAAAAATTATCACAATTTTTTTGTATTTCATATTATGAAAAATTCAAAGTAAAAACTGAATAATATATTAGTTGTTTTAGGTAGTTATGTAATTCTTTATATTTTTATCAGGAGATTCTCGATCAAAATAAAAATGTAAATTTTTTTTAAGAAACTAATCATAAAAGAGATAAATTATATAAACTATATACAACATGTCAATTTTTTATTAAAAACCTTAGATAAAAAAATTACATTGATTTTTTTACTAAACATAAAAGCAAATTTTTTTTTGGTCAAAGCTCAATGGGATCATAAATAATTAAACCCATTAAGGGACCAAACTTTACAATTGTTTAAAGCCCATATATCATTGGATCCATAAAACAAATATTGAAACATAATTTATAAGAAGCCCAAATTATATTTGGGAACAATATTTTGCCCCATTTTGATTTTGAGCTTATCTATACAGTATACACAGATTATTATTATTCTTGTGGTGTAGCAAGACTTGTATTTTCTTTTCTAGTACTCTGCTACCCTTATATTTAGTCCATTTGGTGCTTCTACTCTCGGAAATTTCACTATTTTATTTCCTTCCATTTCTTCCCACCTGCAATCAAAAAATAATTTTAATCTTAAAATTATAGATGATTCATTTATATTAAAATATTTCCTTGAAAAATCAAAGAAAATAAATACCTGAATTTAGTGAGGAAGTAGTGAAGGAAAACAGAGATTTTAATAATGCCCAATTCTTTTCCAGGACACATCCTAATTCCTGCCCCAAACAGCATCTGGTGGTTATGAGATTCCAATCCTTTCTCCTGCATTCAAATCCATTAACATTAATTATATAAGTGCCCACAAATTAATTAATCAATTCATGAGTAAATGACACATCTGGTCCCTAAAAAGGAAAAAACTTAGGTCAATTTCCTTATGTCCATTTCATCCAATTCCACCAATCATATATTGTATTTACACTCTCTTTCTTCTATGATTGGTCATATAAAAGGTGGTCTTCTATATTCTCTCTCTACTGTGATTGGTCATTTAAACACTTTTTGCCATGTGTCATAATTATATTGGGGAATTGGATGAAATGGACATAAGGAAATGGACCTAAGTTTTTTTCCCTAAAAAATGCTACTTTTCTCAATCAAGTCATTGAATGATTTGAATCATAAAAATATCAAATTTCACCCCTAATAGATACTTTGCATCGCAAGGTAGAATCTTTCATGGACTAAATTTGATATTTTTATGATTTGTGAACTGAATTGGGACAAGTGATATTTTCATGATTCAAGGACTAAATTGAGAGAAATAAAACTTTGTAGGGACTAAAACAGTAAAAAAAACTCACCAGCCATCTAGATGGGTTAAAAGTGAAAGGCTCAGGATAGAGGAAGGGGTCATAGTTGATCTCCCTTGTGTATACATAAACTCTCCATCCCTTTGGAATCATCACTCCTGACATGTACATGTAATAACTAGTAAGTATACCCATAATAATTAACTTCTATAATCAATATACACACACTAAAGCAATATTGGTTAAATGCAAATAGTAACCCCCTTTTAACTATAAAAATCAATCCAGAATCCTCTCAATTTGTACAAAAAAAAGACTCTATCTGTTAACTTTTCCATCCAAAACTTTAACAGAAGGGTAAACACATCAAATTATTTAAGAGTTTTTTCTGCACAAGACCTAAAATTCAAGGGATTTTCTGTATAAAACCGAAGTTTAGAGGGGGCCTTGCTTTTGTTGACGTGTGTGTTATTGTTCGGTTAGAATTTTGGATGAAAAAAGTTAGCAGAAATTTTTTTTTTTTTGGGCACAAATTACAAAGTTCAGGAGATTATGTGTATTTTAGCCCATTCTATAAACTTCTCATGCCATGAAAATGTACCATTCAGTTCTACATCTGTGATTGCCTTCCTCAGTACTCCATTCACAATGGTAGCCAACCTTGAGGTTTCAAAAATCACCTGCAAATTAAAAACCACACACAAATTAATTGTTAATTATATGATATTTTTATTGTAACTTTGAAGAATGAAGTAGAGAGATAATAGATGCATACAGCGCGAGTAAGACTCATATTCTTATAATCATCCCAAGTAATAGCTTCCTCTGCCCCTTTCCTCTCCCGGATAGCAAAATGCTCTTCCTGTACATTCAGACTTAAAACTTCAAATATTCTGTAAGTTAAGAATTAATTACTACTGTTTTGGTCCTTAAAAGATTTCACTTGTCTCAATCTAGTCCTTGAATCATGAAAATACCAAATTCAGTCCATGCATTTCGTATTTTTGCTTTTCTTGAGGGACTAAATTGAGATAAGTGGAACCTTCTAGGGATCAAAACGGTAATTTACCCGGAAGTTGTAACTCACCCTTAGTTGTTGGAGGACTTTTGGATGATCATGGAGATATTTGATAGCCATCATTGTAGTGGTTGACACAGTTTCATAACCTGAGTTCAAGACTGTGATGATTTGGTCAATTAACTCTTCATCGTTGAGTTTGTACTTGACATCCTCATGTCTCACAAGCTTATCAAGCATGTCATCATAAGTAGCTGAAGAAGCTCTTCTCTTGGCCAAAATCTCCTTCAGAATTCTAATCACTTTCTCTCTTGTCTGAATAATTTAATAGCAATTTGAATCTTAATCTGTGAGGCAAACTAAAGAAAAATTAAGAGTAAATTACTATTTTGTTTACTGAAAGATTTTGTTTATCTCAATTTAGTCCTTAAAAGATATCTTGTATCACAGTTTCGTCTCGAGTCCAAGAAAGGCAAAATTAAGAAACGCAGGGATGAAATTGTGATACAAGATATCTTTTCATGATTTATGGATTAAATTAGGACAAATTTAATCTTCCATTGATTGAGAGATTAAATTGAGACAAGTGGAATTTTTTAGGGACTAAAATAGTAATTTACTCAGAGATTAACGGGTATATTTTGTATCACACATGCATACATACCTGAAGTCCTCTATAGTAATTGGTGCCTGGAATCTTAATAGGCAGAGAGATTGTTCCTAACACAATGTTATCAAATATAGCTTTAAATTCCTCATGGAAAGAACTTGGTACATCTTCTACTATCTGCTTCATGGACACAAAGAATGCCATCTGAAACAAAGAAAAATTAAGGAACTTAAACATGGGTATATAGTTGTTGGTCAAAGTGTGACAGCAATTGGTCCCCTGGCAAAAGCCCAAGTCCAGACTTAATTAGGGCTGCGCCCTGACTAACAGCTATAACTTTTGGGTTAATAGTAAATATTACCTGTTTGGTTTTTTCTTGAATATCAATGGTTTGGCCAGCCCAATTGTGAAGGAAGGATCTCATAAATTGGTCAGTTTTTGGCAAAAGATGATCCCTAATTGCAGCTGGACCAACAAGGGACACTAGTGACCCTCTAATATGCTTGTGAAGGGCACCATGAACAGCAGCAATGTTTTTATCCCCTAGGATGGTCCTCATGGACTCAGGGTACCCTGCAACTAGACCTTTTGATTCATTCAACAATATGTATTTGTTCACATCTGGATCCATACATATAATGGTGGGGGATCCTAATACATGGGTCTTGAATATACTTCCATACCTATGAAAACAAAGAGAAACAACATCTGAGGATAAGCAATCTGATCTTAGATTAACAATTTGGAAACAAAAAAAGAAAATGAAAACCCCTTCCTCTCTTTCTTCATGTTTTGGTACCTTGCTTACAAAGCAAGGTACCCTGAGTGTTGGGGGATCAGATTCATATATATGCAACCTTACCCTTACAAGTACAGAGGTTATTTCCAATATTTGAACTCATGCCCTCCAGAATTCGTAAAAGCTACATGTATGGCTTTAATCATATTTTGGTCCAGGGTACTCATAGTCATAGACCCATATATGAGTAGGGTACCCTATGCCCTCTAGACCCATAAACACTTGGCATATTCTCTCTCTCTCTCTCTCTATATATATATATATATATATATATATATATACACAAGATATTCTAGTTATAAGTTCTGTGTTTAAGAGTTCTGATACTGCCTCAGAAAGAGGTAAATTCTATTAACCAGACAAAAAGGAAGGGGTTATATAATAGTTACTTAGATACACCAAACCTGAAAGTGAAATATGCTAATAAAACAACAGCATATATATATATATATATAACAGTAAGCCTTTTCCTCACAAAGTACAACCCACCCAAAAAAAAGGAAGAAGAAAAGGGTCATTTCTTACTGTATAATGAAAGATAATCCATATCCCACTATTTGCTTTAAAGGTTGGGAGGGGCCAGTGAGAGAACAAAAGTCTTTGTTTTGTAGTGACTATATATATATATAAGTAATTTAAAAATCACTTAATCTCTAAGTTTCAGAAAAAAAAAAAAATTGTATTATATATATATATATATACCTTGCTTTCTTTGCTTTCATGAAATCTGGTCCTTGTTTGAGAAATCCTGAAGTCTCACCAAAAATAGGCCAACCCATAGTTCCTGGTGGAACACCTTTTCTTCTGTACCTTAAATCATTCCATTTGAGCAGTAAAAAGAATGCACAAAACGCCAAACCCAACACATAATACAATACTATTGATGGTATTGACATAATGCTCCAAACAAGCCTTAAATCCATTATATTGCACACTTCACCAATAATATTTTTTGCTGCTGTAGATAGATAGCTTAGCTTCCTCAGATATATATTATATTTTTACTATTATTGTTGTTGTAAGGAAGAATGTGAATCACCACACATAGAGCTCAAGAAAAAGATATGAGAGGGAATATTGTTAAATAGTCTCTTTTGCACCTATTTATGTTCTTAATCACACATTACCATATTTTTTGTATTCCAGAATGTTGTTAATTTCCTCCCTCATATTGCTATAAGCAGCCACATGTTGTTTTTTTTGTTAGTGTTTTTGGTTTGATTGTGTTTTAATTAATTTTTTTTTTCACGAGTATCTTTCTATTAAAGGTAATTTAAGTATTTTTTTTAGATAGTATCAAAATTAGTTTGCGCGTGATATAATTAGAATTATTCAATGTTGTGATAATATGCACTTAAATTCCGTTATTGCCTATACTTTTCTAGATTAACTTGTTGAGATTGTTTTTCTATGTATAGGATATTTGTTTGCTATTTATAAACTTTTCTCATGATCAGATTTAGTAGATTTCATGAATCTTGAATTAATATATCATATATTAAATAATGAAGTACAAAAATGCACACATCTCACTCATATAGACCTCCACATCATTTAAATATTTAATACATTAAAAAATTAAGATTTCATTATCTAATTTTAAAATATTAAAAATTGCACCAAATCCAATTTTCAATATTACATTCTGTTTAAAGGTGATTTTGATGCAAAATCAATTAAAGACCTACCATGATGGGTATTATGTATGCTTATGCACTTTAGAGAGATTGAGTTGGCATGTCATCCTAATTTCACATCAAATTAAACCTTCAACGTATTTAGGAAAATTGTTTTATTAGAAAATAGTTTTCTGGGATTTTTTTGGTTTTCACAGGTAATGTTTGAGGCACTATCAAACTTGTAGTTACCTCAAAAAGTGAAATAGTTGACTCAAAGATTTGAAGTTACTTTATAGCTAAAGTCATGAATCGAATTTCTAATATTTAAAAATAAATAAAAAAATATCTTCCACTCAATTTAATCCAGACTCGATTTACGTCGCGCACCTGTTTATGGTGGGAGAGTCTCAACGGGGATAGCTACCTACATATACAAGGTCTCTCTCAAATTTTTTTTTGGGTCTGAATCACTCTCAATTTAAGAAATGTGTAATTTAACTCTCTCAATTTCAAAAGTTGGCAAAACAATGAAGAGATCCTTCATACATTTGTTTGGTATAATATATACCTCTTTGTTGATTATTTTTTATTATCAAAATATATAGTAATTAGAGTTATTTTGAAAAGAGATAAATAAATAGATAGTGGGACCAATTTGATGTGGACCCATCTCTATTTTATTCTTTTAAAAAATATCGTTAATTAGGATTTTACAAATTAATTCTTTCAACTTTCAAAACTTAATTAACAAAAGACTTTCGAATTTTTAATTCTGTACAATATACTTTAAACCTTTTAATATTGCACAAAATACTTTTTAAATTTTGTTGACGCATGCAAGTCAATAGATAAAAAACTAAAAAAGTGTTAACGTAAGGGGTGTATTGCATAAAATTAGAAGTTTGAGAGATATTTTAAGTTTTAAAACTAAAGGTAGTAAATTACAAAACCCCTAAAATTAAGGGGTTTCGTTGTATTTTTCCTTTTTCTTTATTTTCTTATACATTGTATAAACTAAAGTTGCAGCGGTTTATCTTAACTATTAACACTTAGTTAATTTTTGTAAATGCACTATATGAAAATTAATTGTTATTGGAAAGGGTGAATTGTCTTAATCATCATCTTTTAAGTTTAATCATAAAAAAATAAAAATAGAGTCATTCAGATCGCCCATAGGGCATAGGCCATAGGAATGAGTCATGCAGAACCAAATTAATTACCAAACCTGATATCAACAATAAAAAGTTATAGAGTTGCATAAATTAATTTCCTATGATAGAAAAAAAAGTATTTGCATAAAATCAATTATCCAAAGTTCTTATTAAACGAGTTTAATCTAAGATTGTCACACACGTGTAGTGCAAAACTACATTAATTAAATTAGAAAGCCTGCAATGTATAATTTTTTTCAACTTTGTATGATTTTATATTTGTGAAAGTGTGTGAAATAATTAAATTAGGTAGGTATAGAATCATTATATATACTTCTCATAGTCTTACTAAGTAATAAAAATTATAAAATGACCACCAATACCATACCCTAAAAAAAAAAAATCAAATTTTACATTATATTAGTTATTAATGTCATTAGTTCATTAATAATATTATTTATTAATTTTGTTATTATAAGTGATGTTAAAATGTTCAATATCCACACAATTACTAACATCAATTGTAAATCTGACGCTAAAAATAACTTTTAACTGGTGCTAAAATTATATTTGCAGACGCTTTTTTTTAAGCATAAAAGATTGTAAAAGGGTTGCTCTGATCTAGTTAAATATATTGAGAATTTATATAGTGCATGTGGATTTAATTTATCAATCTTATTATATGGAAATTTGAAAGGTAACCCTATTGATTGCGCATTTCCACCAAGAATAACATAATAATTAATAGGAAAAAACTTATGTACTGTTACTTACATATTTTTGGTAAGGTTAACCAATTAAAAAAAGACATGTGTCAAAATTGACACATGTCTTTTTTTAATTGGTTAACCTTATCAAAAACATGTAAGTAACATCATATAAATTTTGTAATAATTAATAAGCTAACCCTATTGGATTTCACATTATTACAAAAAGGAAAGACATATATATATATAACTTGTGGGATTACATAATCCTAAAAATGACAGTCTAAATTATTGGCTCATAGTCACACTTCTCCAAACAAACTTCCAAGGAGACATCAAGAAAACGCATCAACTGAACCAAACAGTGGCGGAGCCACGATTTTTCTGGTGGGGCCAAATTTTTTTATTTTTTATATATAATATTATAAATATATATTATATATTGTAATTATATAAAAGGATTACTAGTACACCAAAAAAAACATAAAGGATTAACACGCATTTAATATGATATATATAAGATTAAAAAATACAAAAAAAGAGAGAATATAATATATATAATCAAATACAAAAGATTGAAAACATATATATAAGTTTTAAGAAATATTAAATATAGACATTTATTTTTTGAGTCGTGCTTAATCAAAGTCATTTATAATTTGTGGTAGTAAATCTTTTGACATTTTTTTCTCTTTTTTTTTTCGGTCAACAATGACATTTTTTTTCTTTAACAATAAGTCAATTAGAGCTGTCAAAACGGGTTCAACTCGGTGGGTTGGCCCGTTTAACTCACCAAATTGGTGGGTTGGGTTGCAAAATCTCAACCCGTTTATTAAACGGGTTGGAGGAACCCGACCCACCTACCGAGTTAGGTGGGTTGGCCCGTAACCCACCTAACTTAAAAAAAATTAAAAAAAAAACATAATTCCTAATCATATTTCTTTCTTTTTGTTATATTTTTATTTTTCACCATATTTGCAGGAGCCAAGAGGAAAAGAAATGAGTAATGTTGTGATATTTTCACCATGTTTCATACTTTCATTGTTTTATTTTTAACTATTTGTGAGTGACATGATGAATGATAAATCTTTTCTTTCATTTTATCTTATTCAATTTCTTAGTTCATGAAAAAAAATGTATAAAAAAGTATAAATTTTTTTTAAAAAAATTAGAATTTAAAAAATTTCAAAAAAAAAATATATAGGTGGGTTGGCTCGACCCACCACCTTGGTGGGTCGGGTTGGGATTCCCAACCCGTTTAACGTGGCCAACCCGAGTGGGCCAACCCGTCACGGGCTAAACCCGTGGTGGGTCAACCCGTGTGGGCCGGGTTGGCCCACTTTGACACCTCTAAAGTCAATAGTTGTATTTGACTTATAATATTAAAAAAAAAACTTACAAATGATAAGTAATGATTTAATATTAGGGATCTATTATCTTGAATAGATTAAGAATTTAATTTTCATTACTATTAATCAATAACAAGTAATAAATAAAAGAATTATCAAATTTTAGTATTCTCATAATATTAAACATTTTCTCTAATTTTAGACCCTATAAAAAATTGAAGTTACAAAAATTGAAAAAAAATCAGTTATCAATGTACTTTGATATAGTTATATCTCTCATTAATAAAACTTTGGTTATTCATTTTTTTACTTTCTCAAATTTTCTTTTTTACACTGTATATCAGGCTTGATGAGAGATGAGAGGTGAGAGGCTTTTCTTATAATTACTTTTAATAAATAAATCTTCTTTTCCATTAAATGTAATATAAAATAAATTATGCATGCAGAAACAAAGTGAAAATACAAAGACTAAAAGAACCAGGTAAATGAAATCTATTTTCATTCTCCTGCGCTCTATAGAGAGTATATTTAGTAGTACTATAGTACTGCTTCAATACAACTCTTCAATTAATTAGTCCATAATAAATTTTTATTAATATTAACAAATGATATTATATAATTAAATAAATATACCGATATAATACTCAATTTTTATATATGATTTTGTGGTAAAGGGGGGGCCATTATCATATCATATGTATACAATAGTATGTATATTAATTAGTCAAATTTTATAAATCCTACTTTGAAGTTTCAAGTTTTGAGGCAGCTGGCTTATCCAAAAACCACACCAACTTACCCTTGGCCGGCCGGACCATCCTTGCCGGCACGACCGGGCACTCAGGTCCCACATCGTCCACCGCCAAGTGTACAGCATCCGCCTTGGCGTCACCCGTTGCGACCAGTGCCACGTTGGAGGCAGAATTGATGACAGGGAAGGTGAATGTGATTCTGTCAGAATCAGTAGTAGTAGTAGTGAAAGTCACCCATTGTTGCTTCTCATTTAGTGCAGAGTGATGATGAGGAAATAGAGAGGCCACATGGCCATCCTCACCCAATCCCAGAAGGATAAGATCGAACTTTGGGCAATCACTTGTGTCTGAAACATTTACAACTCGACTTTTTACTAATTGTCTCATCACAAACTCATATTCTTCAGCAGCCTCTTCTGCTGATACTGAATCATTTATTGAAAGCACATGACTTGGGACTATAGGCACCTGTTATAATATACATCACTGAGAAATCATCAGAGAAAGAAAATGAAAATAAGTTCTTATGTAACTGAAGTCACACGAATGGTTGGTTAAAGTGGTAGGTATTCCATTTCCTTTAAGCATGGTCTTAAGTGAAAAAACTTTGTTGGAAAAGTTTATCCCTGTTCTAGGACCTTAGCTAGTCCAATGGACTTCTGAATATTGATGGTTTTAAAAATAAAAAATATAACTCAAAGTCTAACCATGGTGGAATATAATTTGCACAAGGGTGAATCCTTTTCTATCTAAGTTTATGCTGTCTCGGTTAGCTACAGTTATCACCATGACTAATCGATCAAATAACCGTGACTAAATTTTTGCTATGGTTATTTGACCGGTTAGCCACGATACAGTATGAACCTGGACAACAGAAAATCCAAACTCAATTTGCATCATGACATAGATTAATCTTCATCTGGACCGTTAAATGAATGGGCCAGAAATAGGCATATAAGAAAAGTTGAAGCAAAACATAATGTACACATGGACATGTAATTATTAGGATGACATTATGTATGATCAATCTTTGAGAAAGTACTGAGCAGTTTAATGATGAAATCGAAAAGCATATAATTACTCATAACTAAAAGCATATATGAATGGAGGGTACAACGTAACCTTGGACAAAAAGGCATCTTTTGCAAGCTTATAGTTGCTATGAGCATGATTTTTTGGCACAAGACGCTCATCAGCCCAGAACACATACCATTTGGACCACTCTACTGTCTTGTTATAAGGAGATTCACACAGTTTTCTGTTCTCATAAAACCAAATTAAGAAGCATTAGAAGAAGAACAAGTAAAATTAAGATGGAAACATATATATATATATATATATATTAGTTAATTACCCCATTAAGCGAATGAGAGAAGCATGGGATAAAGCAATAGTGAAGACACCTCGATCCTTCACAGAAGCATCTGAGATTTGAGCAATATACTCTGCCAAATCATTCTTCACTTCATCCTCACTCTCATGAATCCTAATTACCTCATCACACTTTGATTTCATCTTTCCAACAAGTCTAAATTAAACTCCCTACCTCTACTTTCCAAAATAACACATAAATAGAGGAAGAACACAACACAACAAGTTCATATATACATGTGTACAATCAAAACCAAATAATAATTGAATCGATTAGATATATGGATTTTGCAACCAAAAAAAAGAAGAAGGATTAATTAAAGAAGCAATAGGAAAGAAGAAAATGCTCACAAAGAGAAAGAACAGGGGAGGCAGAGAAGAAACTGACCAAGGGGGAAGAATGGGTATGACTATGGACTCTGTATATATATATATATATATATATATATATATATATACACACACACGCAAAACTACAAAAGATCTTTCACTCCATAAATTAATCTACTAAAAAATATAGAGGAAATTAACAATTTGATCCCAAAATACGCCTTTGTGTCAATTTGGTCCCTGAAAAGGAATTGATCCCTTGGTCAATTAGATGAGAAAATTGACACTGTTAATGATGTAGTATTTTAAAATATTTAGATACTGAATAAGATGCCATGCCAACAACTGGTGAACATTTTTAAAAAAAATAAAATACTATTAAAATTTTAAAAATTGGATGTTTGCTTTTTTTTTTAAAAAAAAAAAAATCTTAATACTTATTTTATTTTCTCTAATTTTCTTTCTTAAAAGCTGACATGGCATACTAATTGATACCTAAGTATCCAAAAAGGATAAATCATCAAGACATCAATTGTATAAGTTTTTTATCCAATAAATTAATCAACGGATCAAATTGATTGGGTTGGGAGTGCATATTTTACGAATCAAATTTGATAATTACATCTTTGAAAGATCAAATTGACACACGCAATATTTTTCAGGACCAAACTATTAATTTATTCAAAAATATAAATTTATTAGTCATATAGAGAAAACTACGTATCTCAAACTTTTTGTTTGTTCTTTACAGATAATGAGAAAAATGGCAGAATCCTAGATTTCTTCGTGCTACAATAATTTGGAGAGAGTGACAGAAAGCACGAAAGGAAACAAAATAATAATAATAATAAAGAATCTTAATTAATTTGGAGAAGAAAAAATGTTACCTAATAAAACGATATCTCATACTCGTGTTAGCGATTAAATGAAAACGAAATCGGAAAATTTAAGAGGAATTAATGAGAAGAAGATATAAAAGAAAAATATGTATAATAGATTCATACTTATCCAAATTCAAATGGTGAGGTGAGGCATGTGGTAAATGCTTGCTTGGTAGTTGTGACTTGCAAGAATTAAACACAATATTTATCTTCATTTGGCAATAAATGTATGAATTGGCACTCTTTTCACTTTCGTCAATTGCTCTTAAACCATAATACGGGCATTTGGTATTAGATATATAAAAGAGGCAAAATACTATTTAGTTCTTAAACTATTGGTTAAATTACTATTTAATTCTTGAATTGATCAAAAATACTATTTAGTCCTCGAAATTTGTAACTATGTCAATTATTTAGTCCCTGAATTTCACAAAAATACCATTTAATCCCCGAATTTGTAACAATGTCAACTATTTAGTCCCCAAATTTGGCAAAAATACTATTTAATCCCCGAATTTGCAACTCTGTCAACTCTAACGGGTAACTGTCAGGAGACTAAATAGTTGAAAGAGTTGTAAATTCGGAGATTAAATAGTATTTTTACCAAGTTTAGGGACTAAATAGTTGACATAGTTACAAATTTTGGAACTAAATAGTTAACATAGTTACAAATTTTGGGGACTAAATAGTATTTTTAATAAATTCGAGAATTAAATAGTAATTTAACCAATAATTCAGGAACTAAATAGTATTTTACCTCTGTATATAATAATTGCGTGAAGTGTAGCAAGTACTGCATCTTACCTTTTTTGAGAGGTCAATTGTTACGTTTTTACTGTTAAATTTGTTTTAAGATCTTCACCTAAATTCTTTTATTAATAATATAATTTCAGCAAACTGCATTATTCTCCTTTATGAAAAAAAAAACTGCATTATTCAAGTAAAAGTGATATTTTATATGATATGATATATATATATATATATATATATATATATATATATATATATTCTATTTAATTTTCAAAAATATTTGACTTCCTTTATTTGTTATGTTAGTTTGATACAAGTTTCACATTGGGGATGTTATAATTAAGAAAGAACTTTATAAGGTCTTGGACTCTCTTACTTTAATAGCTAACTTTTAGAGTGTGTTTTTTTCAAAATCTTGTGCTTGTATCATAGTTATTCCTTCTCATGATTGATAGGAGATGGCATACGGAAAGTTCTTGTCTTCTTTGATTGTGTTAACTTGATAATTGGGGTTTTGCAAATCAATATTCTCAAGGAGTATGTTAAGATTTTAGTTAATTGATTGATTGGTTGAGAGAGTTTTTAATGACTTAAAATTAATAAAAATTTAATATAAGAAATTTAAATGATGTTTCAACTAATATACAAAAGTTTCACTAGCGTTTTTTTTTTGTGAAACAAGGATATTCACCGTCAGAGATGATGATTTAATCCATTCGTTAACTCGTAGATACCTCAAAAAATCAAACAATTAACCTAAAAATTTAAAGTTGTTCTGTACTCAAAGTCAAAAATTAAACCTGTCATATTTAGCTTTTAACCAATTTATTATTGAGTTCAATTTGGTAGTCTTAAAGGCTTAACCACCAGGTTAATCCAAATAGTAAGCAACTTAGTACAGAACATCATTTAAATTCTCTCATCATAATTGAATGTGTGACACAGGTTAAATCTGAAAAACCGAACTCACATAAGAAAAAAGAAAAAAAGGCTTAACCTAACAGCACATAGAATTGTTTTTTGTTGTGGTCAAGAGCACATAGTATTGTTATCATATACTTTTTGAGTAGTTTACGTCATATCAGTTTGCGAACCAACCATCATTTTCTTGACTTGGTTTCCAACCTGGGCTCACCACACAAATAGAAAGCAATTATTATACATGAAATGAGGATATAGGAATCTCTATTATTCCAAATCAACCTTCATATAAGACTTTAACATTATGATAACTCATGAGTTTGGAGCATCTTTTGTAAAATTTTATTAAAAATAGATAACCAACTTAGGATTTTGACAAAAATATTTAAAGTTTCAAGTTAAAGATGCTAAACAAATTGTAACCATTAGTTATCTTTCTTAAAATTAAGAAGAGGCTTGATGAGGATTTTTGGTTTTGGCCTTTTAGGTATTTTTAAGAGATTAGGGTGATATTTTAAAGGATAAAACTTATGTCCATTTTCTTATGTCTATTTCATCCAATTCCCCAATATAATTATGACACGTGGCAAAAAGTGTTTAAATGACCAATCACAGTAGAGAGAGAATATAGAAGACCACCTTTTATATGACCAATCATAGAAGAAAGAGAGTGTAAATACAATATATGATTGGTGGAATTGGAGAAAATAGACATAAGTTTTTTCCTATTTTAAATTGGAATGAGCACTTTTCAAATTTCAAGTATCAAGCTAGTCTTGATGATGGCAAAATTAGTACGTAACATCTTCCATTGATGTCCTCTACTTTCTGGAAGCCCTCTAGAATCAATCAACTTACTCAAATTATTATTATCTTTATAATTAATATTATATAAAAATGAAATTGGATCCAGTGCAATTCGCTTCCGTGTAATTTCGGTGTAATTCCTTCAAAATGTACATTTTAACTTCATTTTTCAAGCACTAATTTGGGCTTACTCTATTAATAACACACTATGAATGGATTAGGGATGAAATTATTATCAATTTTGACAAATATCATCATTAAATAACTTTGTGAGACTATTTTCAATATAAATAAACAATTTGATCCCTAATTTATTTAAGGTGATGATATTTGCTAATATTGATAATAATTTGGTCTCCAATCTATTCATGGTAGGTTATTGTTAGTGTTAGTCTGTATTAGTACTTCAAAAATGAAGTAAAAATATTTATTTTAAAAGAATTGCATCGAAATTACATGGAAAAAAATTACACTGGATCCTATTTCTATAAAAATCTGATTCACAATGACCCCAACCAAAGGAACAAAATGTGCAAAATATAACCGTAAATTAACGTTTTTGTCTTCAAAAATCACGTTTGCATTAATTTAATACTTAAATCATAAAATTATTAATTTTTTATAAATAAAAAATATTAAATTTAATTTTTTTTAAAATTATTTGTTTTCTCAAAAATATTATTTATTTTAATTTAATTTTTAAATCATGAAAATATCTTGTGTCACAATTTCATTTATGTATTTTATACTTTTACTTTTCTGAAATAATGATACAAAATATTTTTTTAAAGATTAAAAATTAATTTGAGACAAATAAATTTTTTTATCAATAATTTTGATATCTTCATGATTCGAGATTAAATTGAAACATATTTTTATAGTCTACGGACTAAGTTGAAATAAATAAAATAGTTCACAAAGCAATTTAGTAATTTGCTGCACAGGAAGGATTAATCATCGTCATCGGTTAGGGTTTTCTCCTCAAGAAACAGGGCAGATTGCCAGATTCGACCTTCACAAAGCACGATCGTAATCAGAGGCTAAATAACCCCAATCCCTAATTCGGTCAGTTTTCTATGCCCAATTTTTTCATTCAACTGAAAATTCTGTAAGGAAAAAAAAGAAGAAGATATTCATGGAAAAGGAAAGCTCTTTTCTTTTTTCCCTGCAGATTGTTCAATGTATTACTTCATGGAAGAAGTGGAAAAACAATACAAAAGCTCTTATTAGTATAAGGTTCAATTTTTTTTTTTTTTGTGTCTTCTGAATAACAATGAGGGGATGTGAAATTGATAATTCACTATGGCGATGTTTTGTTCAGCTTCTTTTTGTGAGATCACAAGAACAGTTGCAAAATGATAGAAAGTGGTCGAATCCGGCTTAATGGGTGGCAGCAGGTGGCTGTTGCACTTGGTTCAGCAGTTGGTGCATTGCTTGACCCACGAAGAGCTGATTTAATTGCAGCTCTTGGAGAGACAACTGGAAAGCCTGCTTTTGAGAGAGTTCTTCAAAGGATGAAGAGCAGTCCGGAAGGCAGGGTAAGTCTATAGGTTCTTCTTGTCAATTTAATTTGTTGGGAATTCTTGTTGTGTGTTGTCTGTAGATTTATTTACCATTGAATGAAGGGCTTCCTGATTTAACTATTAATAATCTAACCATAGAAATGACTAAAGACAAAACACATTGGCGTAGTTTGATCCATTTTTTGGTTTGTGAATTCGAACCGCAGTTGTATTTCGGATTTTCCTATTGTATTGACATGGCAAGCTTGCATGTTTCAATGTGAAACTAAGTTTGTTGAGTATCCTTTAATCAATCTACTCTTTAGGGGCTTCTCTGTGACAACAATGTTTTCCTTATGAACATAATGATAAATCAAGTCTTTCATTTAGTAAAGAAAAGGGACAAGCTTGTCTTTAGTCATTATTGATTGTTGTAAGTTTGAATACTTTATGACAATCCAAGTGGCTATGTTAAGATGAATAATGATTAGGTAAATGCGTAATATAGTAGAGTAGTTCATCTTGGAATATTCCAGCATACTGTGGATTTTTTACATGTCAAAACTATAGACTGCATCTCAGGATGGTTCTTAGAACTTTCTTTGGATGAATATATTAGACAGATATGAAAATTACTATGGTTTGGAAGAACTTAGTTTGGAGAGATCAGGGATTGGAATTTTTGGTTTCAATTGAGTAGTGTGCAAGTATTATATAGTCAAGGTATCTCTTGGTGTTGTTATGCACTGCAATTTGTTGTATGTGTACTGTTTGTTGAAAAAAATTCATGGACCTATGTAAAGTTCCCATTGTAAAATCACAGGTATCATAATTTATGAGGGGTTGAATCTGTCTTCCACTTCCAGATAGGATCATTTTTAATGTTGTTTATGATTTATGTATATGTTTATGGGGAGGAAACTAAAGTTTATTAAACCCTCACCAAGATTTTTAACTGTCAAGATGAAACCACCGGACATATATGATTCTATATTTAGTACCTTACACATGCACACTTTTATCTTATGCTATAAAATATGCAATTTCTGCACTTAGGACTGATAAAAAGTTGACATAAAAGGCCCTAAAAGATTAAAATCTGTCATCACTAAACAATGATTCACTCATTGAAGCCAGAGCCTAAACTTTTTTGGTCAAGACATCAGTGTTATGTGTCTATTCCAAGACCAAACCATTTTTTTCTTGTAATGTTGTTTTATAGGCTGTACTGCTAGAGCGTCCTCGTGTCATTTCTTCAAAAGTAGGACATGCTTGGGACTTACCAGAAAACACATTTGGTGCTGCCTATGCTAAATTCATGGGATCAAGGAATTTTTCGCCGGATGATAGACCTCCGGTGCGGTTCATGGACACAGAAGAACTGGCCTATGTAGCCATGCGGGCTCGGGAAGTGCATGACTTCTGGCATACCCTTTTTGGCCTTCCTACTAACTTGATTGGGGAGTCAGCACTTAAGGTGATTGAGTTCAAACAGATGTACCTTCCTATGTGTCTACTGTCTGTCATAGGGGGCACAGCAAGATTCAGTGAAAAGCAGAGAAAATTGTTTTATGAGCACTACTTCCCGTGGGCGATTCGGGCTGGCATGCAATGCACTGATCTTATGTGTGTATATTATGAGCAGCACTTTCATGAAGATCTTGAAGATGTTCGCAGAAAATGGGGGATTGTTCCTGCTCCAGAGGTCCCTAAACCACAAATTTTCTGATGAAATAAGTTGCATTTACCTCTTTGGGTGCTTTTCTTTGCATTTTAGTTGCAATATACTGGAGACAGATATGTAAGAAAATTTTGTGATTTGTGAAAATATGATCAGGAATTTTTCCTTTTTTTTGGGGGTCCATGATCCAAATCTAATGTGTAGTTGGGGAATTTTGTATAGCATGATTGCCATAATATAGCATGATTCAAAGTATGTTCTGTTTCAAATAAAACAAGTATTGTAATCATTACTGAGAAAAAAAGATAAATCTGATGATTATAATTTCGTTTATTCTTTCAATTTGTGCAAAATGCAGAACTATTTATGCTTTTTATGCACTAGGAACGTCTTGGTGCGGGTCTATTTTCCAATTGACTTGTTTTATTTCATTCAAGAATATTTTTGTTTAAGCAAGAAAAATAAGATTACATCAAGGGGTGAACACGGTTCGGCTTCGGGTTAGTCCGGGGATCCGGCTCGGGTCACCGGGTTGCCTGGGCCGAGCCCAGTTCCCTTCTTTTAAAAAATATTGCATAAATTAAAATTTGCCTACTTTTTATTTTTAATGATTAATTTAGACTATTTTTATGTTTTTTAATTTTTAACCTATATATATTAATATAAGAAGTAATTATATATAATTTTTGAAATTTACATTAATAAATTTTTTTTGAGCTGATAATTAGTTTAAAGGTAAACTTAGTAAATCTGCATAGCTAAATCTCCATGGGATCCCAAGAATCTCACATTCTTTAGTGGGATTAAAAAGTTAAAAAAAAAAACCGTAAATTTACAAGATTTTTTAAAAAATAAAAGAGTCAAGATTTTTTTTTAATTCATATATCAAAAACAAAATTAAAAGATGCTGAAGAATTTTATATATAATTAATCTATATATACTCTATGAATGTGCTTGACAAGTGATTGTTCCAACAACTGATTTATAGATTTCTGCCGAGGTTAAAATATTTATAAATCTGCACAAAGAATGCTTGGATATTGTCATATTGAATTATTTCAAATGATGTTTCGGCTTTAAGCACCACCTAAAGGCTAGCACCTTCTTTGTACCCGAATAGGAAATTGGCGAGGGGGAAAAATTAAGAACACAGATGAAATACAAAAATAAAAGCAAACCTATGCGCACTTGAAAATTGAAATATTGTATGAGAGGCACAATTTTGTATAGATGTTTAGTGCATCTTAAAGTATAGCAACCGACTCATCTCCAACAATAATCTATATTACACCATATCTTCCATGAAGTTTCCATGGTCTAAATTTTAAGAAAGCATTCTTCATGCGAAGGGGCTGCCCAAACAAGATGTCATTTTCCTTCACCTGGTCCACCGAAGAGGTAACCCAGAGATGAGCCACCACCAGGGGCAGCATGTACCTTAGTGGAGGGTCGGTCCTGTGGCATAATTAAAAAAGAAATCATCAATAACAGCAAATTCTTGAGAAAACGCAATCAAAGCATGCAGCTTACAAGATAAGCAGAGATAGACAGATACAATATCTAGATTAAATTGGATATCTGGTTTATTCATTAATTCCTTCAGATAGGAGTATAACAATCTGCAGGTACAATATACATCACTTTCGAAGTATTTGGGATTTGATCATAGATCAACAAATGATTGCTGGGGAAACCCACTGAACGTAAAGATCAATGAATAAAAATGGGATAGTGTAGTACATCTAACCAGATGGATGGAGATTGCAATATTAAATCAGATTGAATTTTACCGGTAATTAACAGAATAGTTTGTCAATATGACTCCACAGTGTGATAAATAAAGGATAAATTAGAATGGCTTGAAAAATGCAAAGAAGTATACTTCTCAAGGAATGAGAGTGTAATTTACCCATAAATGAATAAATAAAGCATACATACTACACAATGAAGAGGAGCTAAACATACATTTGGAAATTATACCATATTTATATTCCCCATAGACCACTAGTTCACTAGTATTTTAATGTTCATCACTTTGTATACCACTTTTAACCTTAATTAATAATTATCACCAAAAGAAAAATCAAGAAAGAAGAAAATAAATATAGAAGGCAAATACAATACCGTTATGAAGTTTCCAGTATTCTGACTATCTGCTTTATGACTATTGATACCAGCAGGAACCTCCTTGTTCACAGCTACTGGTTGAGGAGCAGCTGGCTTTGAGGGAGGCTCGTTGTTCACAGCCTCCACTTTAGCTGGGGCATTATTTGCTGCCGGTTTTGGAGCTTCTCCATCACCAAAAAGATAGCCCAACGAACTCTGCCCACCACCACTGCTAACTCCACGACCCATGCTTTTTAAGTGCTTTTTTAAACAAAAATAAATAAATATAAGATCAGTCTCGATGCAAATTGACAAGAAATAAAATTATCAGTCATAAAATAAAGAAGAAACAGAAACAAATGAGCTAAGAGAAATCAGAGCATCATTTTAAAGATACAACAGTCACTGAATCACTTCCAAGTGCACCATGGAACATTAATCACATCCTGTTTATTTGCATTTCTCTGTCAGGAACATGCTTTTCTAATCATTTCTTGTGAAGTGCACCTAGCCATGTGTAGCACACTAGCAGCTCAACTACAACTAAATCGACCAAGTTGCATAGAATCACCTTGACAATTCAGATCTTTGCCCTATCCAGACTCAAACAAAAGGAGGGGGGAATCTACATAGGCTTCAGTAGAAAAGTTTTGAAGGAGGATAAAATAAAAATCAAACAAGTGACCTTAAATCTATGTTTGGTCTACAGATCATGTAAAGAGAACATGATGTCCAACTATTCTTGGGCTGTAATATTTGAGGGTCGAAAATGGAAGGGTTTAAAGAATTTAAGCAACTGGATGATTTACTTGCATATTCCCTTTACAAAATTTGAAGATGTTTCTAATAGAATTGTTTTTAGTGAATGCAAATAGTGAGTTCAAGGGCTCGTTTCATGTATTCTTACGAGTCCCAAAAAAATTTTACATCATACATTTTACATACCAAACATACTTTTTATCATATTTTTTCTCTCTACTAATTTTTCTCTCTATCTCTCTCCTCACTTTTCTCTATGGTACTTCCCTTCTTTATTCTACAGTACTCTACTCTACAGGACTTTCTTTACAGTACTTTACATCCGTGCATTTATAACAAGCGTGCCCTAAGCATAAGGAATAAGCACATAATTGTAAAATAGGATAAACACCCATCTGTTCTTTTCCAAAGTTAATCTTTACTATTCCCTAGGAAATAAGAGACGTCTCCATCTTGTCTATACCATTTTTTGTCAAGTCTTTTTCATACCTCCTATCTCAAGTTTTCCGTTCTCTCTGAGGAGATTACAACTATATAAGGGAAAAGAATATATACGAATATATCTCCATCATTTTGTCTCAAAGAGAAAAAAAAAAGTAACACTTGTTTCTGTTCGTAGGTTTACAAAGTAACAAGAACCAGGAACTAGCATTATATCATTTTGCTCAACGCCCTTAGAAACGCCGAAACACATAATTGAAATGCATAGAAAATCCAGTCTCAGAGTAGTGAAAACTCGTCATTAATTTAGAATCACTCACTGTCTTTAGATGCAGTGATGCACAACAAACAGTAATATGAAAATCGCAAGGACACATTCCACACGAAGCATTTTTGCGAAACAAAAATTCAGAGAATTATACAAACAAATCCGACCTCCTAGAGACACAATAACCACAGACAAAGTAAAACTCATTGAAAAAGCGTGTTAGGGAGCCACTGCAACCGTACAAAATTCAACAGGAAAAAAGTTTCATAAATCTAAATCATAAGCAGTTCCAGATCCAGATAACGAAATGCAAATGCACTTCTCCAAGCACCGAAACAAGAAAATTCCATCAAAATTAAAACAAACAGATTGAAGAAGCGTCGTATCAGCGACGCTAACAAGAGATTCGAAGAATAAACAGGAGATTGAAACATTCTGAGAAAGAAAAAGCACAGATCTAGGATTGAGGTGAAAGAGCGAAGAAGTTACCAGATCTGGAGGTAAAGAGAAGCAGAGTGTACCGAAACAGAAACAGTAGGAGGCAATGGAGACTGAAGAAGTACTGAACTCTTGCGCTTTATAAATAGGCGGTGATAGCTCAATAATTATGAATTTTAAAATTGAAAGCCGGAAGCCCGGAACGGCAGTGTTATGCATAATTAATTGCCTTTTTTTTTTCCTAAGTGTGTAGTTATTTTTAATTTTATTTTGATAAAATAGCTTCTTCTTTTTATAAAAAACACCTCCATTTTATTGAAAAAAAAAATTAAACGGCACTTACAATAATTTATAAAACTCCAATATAATAATACTGAAGAATAAACTTTAACAATTGTTGAGCTAAGTAAATAAACGGTAAGCTGAGCAGATCCTGTTTCTTCACGATAAAATCTCACTGTCCTTGGTATTGTCAACAAAGTTGTTACTCTTATACCTCCTGCATATCATATTTGAAGTAATCTGCAAAGTTTAAAGTGTCTTAGACTCTTCTAACAACAAACAATAATTTTTTAGATATGATTATAACAAACCTTACATCCAGAATAAACTGATTGTAAAAAAAATTCACAAAGAAAAACAAATAAACGGAATAAAAATAAAACAAGCTCCATTTACTATATATGAATCGATATAATAATGGGAGACTACACTTTCACAAAGAAAGACTAAAAATCAAAAGTATATTTAAAAAAATCACCATCAAAATTGAAGGACTAAATATTCCTCAGAATTTATGTTAGTTATTTTATGTATATATATACACTATTAATAAAAATGACTTATTTTCTGTGTTTTTTAAAAATGACTTGAGTTTTTCTAATAAAAATGATTTATTTTTAGCTTTCTATGAAAAACAGTAATTCAATTAAGGTTTTCTATTTTTTCCTACTTTTTAAAATACAAAATTACAGTTTTCCATATAGGAATTGTGAAAAAGATGCACTGCCATGTCACGTTTGTTACCATTTGCAACACTTTAGAATTGAACCTTCAACAAACACTTCTAATTATCACTTCCATCTTTTCTGAAGTAATATACAAACGTTGAGTTCTTGTAAATTTAAAGTACAATTTTCAGGTTACTCTAAACAAAATATAGTTTTGTTATTATATGTCAATAAGTTCCCCTTTTCTTTTCTTCTTACACAAGTTATATGAAGAAAGCATGTGTAAATAAGATAAATAGCAAGTTCATTAATTAAATAACTGAATAAATTACACTCTGAAGAGATTTTTTTTTTTTATTATTACAATATTTATTAGAGTGGACTAATGATTAATCCTTCAAATATTTTCAGATTTATTATTGAAGACAAATATCCCAAGAGATTGTTTACCACAAAAGACGAAGACAAATCCTCTATCTTTTGTGCCGATGATTTATCCGAAGAGATAATAAAATTATGTTCACTTCCTCCCTATTTAAAAAATTGTACCCATCTCTTTTAAATAAAATTTAAAATAATCTATGCTTTCATCTATTTTGACCCAAAAATCTTTAATATTAATATTTTAAAACATTTACAATTTATTGAAAAACATTTTAAAAAATTATTATGTCATTGTAATTTATTTCGTGTTAAAAATAATAATGTAGATTTATTATAATTTTTTTAAAGTCTTCTTTAAAATTAGTTCAACATCTATTTAGTTATGTAAATAATATATATATATATATATAAGGACATTTTGCCTAAAAGAGAAGAAAGTATAAGATTTTCTTAAATCTAAAAAGAAGAGTATAAGTTCATCAAAAAAGAAGAGTAAAATTTTAAAATAAAAGAAATTTTAATGTAATTTTAATATGGGTTCGTCAAGTATACTTTAAAATGTTGAGCTCCTTTGAATCTTAAACAAGAGTATTATCACCTAATATTGTACAAATACAAAATCCATAAAAATTAATTTTATAATATATTTATTGTACTAAATTTATTCTGTGAATCATAATGGTACCCTCACAAACAATGAAACGTGACATTTCTTCTTACGGCCACCCAAAGTGTGCAAAATGTATGAAAGCGTAGGGACAAATTTAAGAATCTCTAGTGTCTTTAATAAGTAGCATTAGAAATTGAGAGGCTTGGAAGCTACGCATTTTATCCACCACAGGGACGATGTTCCATCTCTGCCTTTTCAATTTTCAAGCCAAGGGCATCTATGCTCCACCTTGGAAGGTCCACAAGAAATGCACTCGGAGATTAATTGGTAAGATAAATCTGTCAATCAAAGAATCTTCAGTTCAACCAAAGAATCTCTGCATCAAACTAATTAAGTTGAAACAAATAAATTTCTTAATTCCACAGGTCTATTCAGCATTAATTCATTTATGCAATACAAGGTCATCACATAGTACATAAATGGGGATCTCTAGAAACTGTCCAGAAAAATTCGTATTAGGAAAACCTTTGACAGACATATCACTACACAAGCACCAAGAAATCTGCTTACTCAAGATAAATATACAATCACATATATAGTACTGAGTAGAAATCTTAGTCTTGTCATTTGAGGAACCTTATGATTTCACAGTCGTGTACTCTATCCAGTTGATCAAGCAGAACCACTATTCCAATCACCATTTGAACTGTAAGGTGTGCCCATCCATTACTTCCCTTGCTCGTTTTTGAATCTCAGGGTAAAGTGGCACTGACCCAACAAAGGTGCTAGCCATAGACCATAAGACCAATCCAATCATAAATAGGTATGTAAACATATGAGGTACAGTTTCGAGTAAAACCCACCTCTGACATGTTTACTCTTCATTCCACATTTCGAAGGTATCCAATAATTACCAAGGATAATACAACACCCTTTAGAAAGCTGTCATTTTGAACCCGCCATGAGATAGCATTTATAAATCAATGGCGGCCACACATTTCTGAAGCTTCCACTGACATGTGCCTATAGATAAACCAAGATGAGAGTCACTGATCCCAGCCATAAGTAGATATAGAAGCAATAGAGCATTTTTACAACAAAGAGAGACAGCCTACTAAATGACCAGAAAATAACCAAAGAAGATCATTGTTTTAATAGATAATAGATTACATAGATATAAAAAGCCAAAAAGCCACTCAACAGTACCAAGTACAACCAATAAACATACTAAAAGAACAGTAAAATAATTTACCAGATCAATAATCTAATTCTGCACAGCATAATATTGAGGAGCTAGCTCAGTTAACCATAGGTAGTCAATTCTGGTTATATTCCGAACATACTTGTTATTGGTCTGGACCAGTTCATTGAATATTATGCACTCTGGTTTTTGAAGGAATAATACAGAAGAAGGGTGGATCTGCACCACCTGACCACTTGCAAAAGCCCTGTCATGTGATTAGGCAGTAACACTGTAAGAGAATCACCTTACAGAAGCAAAAGCATAAGATCAAAATATTACTGCGGCCTGCGGGTAAGGATTTCAGGAAAACATCAATACTTAAAGGCATTCTCAAGTATCGGGTTTGAACTTCTTACAGGGTAAACAAAAGACAATGAAACACTATGAATGGCCCAATAACTTTTAAGACACAGCTTGCAGTGAATTGAATACCTGTATGTTCCCTCTGGCTGCTTTACAGCTGCATTGAGAAAAAAGGCAGCAGCAAGGCATCTGCGGTATTGAAGCATATCATCTCCACAAGAAGCAATATGCAGACCCATTTGTTCAACATGCCCCAAAATTTGCCTGCAGAAAACATCTTAGAAATGTGAGAATGTATACCTGTCAGTAGCATTGTAGAAATATCTTTAACCTCTAGTCTATACACAGTAGAAACAACCTGTGAATATCTCGGGCATGCTTAAGAGATCGGCTATTAATATAGTTTTCCTTGCACCATTTTCTCAAAGCCTTTTCACTCTTAGCATTACCCATTCCCATTGATCTCTTTTCCAAGAACTCATTAGATGCTCGATACACATTAATCAATGTCAGGTGATCTCCTTCTGGACTTGAGAAGCATTTCATTGCAGTTCTTGCCTAGTTAAAAGGGGAGAAACACACAATAAACTAAAAGAATCAGGGAGAGACAAAGAGTGGTATAAAGAAATATTTGAAGTCTGTGATTTTATTTTACCAATTTCATATATTTGAATTTTGAACTACCCCACATGATAATGTCAAATACTGTGTAGTTAAAATCATTCATAGAGGACTTTCACATACACATTACTTTCATCAGTCATCATCAATAACATAAAAGAGTTATGAAAATGCACTACAGTGGACCCAGCCTTCATACCTCTTCTAACTTATCACGAGGAGCATAAAATATGGATTCCACAGAAAGCATTGCAACTGTTATCAACATCTCCTCTAAGCAGTTGAACTGACTAGCTAAAATAAGAGCTTTGGAATAAACAGGGTCCAAGGGAAGCCTAGCCATTTGACGTCCAACTGGATCAGATAGTTGACAGTTATCTGTTAGAGCACCTAACAAGAATAGCTGCTCCAATGATTTAATGATAGCTGCCCTGTTCAAACATGCCATAGACTCAAACTTCAATCTATTGCTTAAGATTGTAACAAGAACTTTTAGAAATAATAGTAATAAATATCATGGAAGATTCACAATGCTAATTCAGTTCTATGTACATGCCATTATTACACTTTTTTTTGTATTTTCTTCGTTTTAGTTTATAACATCTTTTAATTGTTTTCTGTTTTTACATTTTTGTACCCAAAACACATTCTATTTCTTCGTTTTAAGTTGAAAACAGTACGTTTAAACAGGTTTTTGTTTGGTGGCTTTCAAACAGGTCCTAAAGTATTTATTGGTCCCTGTAATTTTCCCTATAAGTAATGCTGTAATAAGAAAACATGCCTGTGGCTTCCCCAAGATTGGACCAAATCTTTTTTGGTCAAATACAACCATACCTTATTAAGGGTAAGTAGTCAGAAGTTACAAAAATATTAACAAAAATGGAAGCACCTAACTAAAAAAAATATGCAAAAGGGAAGTTGTCAAACCAAAATTCTCCAAAGGTTCTCACCTTGAAGGTTTCTCAATGAAATCAAACCCTAATATATCATCAACACCCAAAGCCTTAAGCTGCAAAATGACATTAGAGAGGTTGCATCGCTTGATCTCTGGCTTTGTTGAGTCCTCAAGTTTCTCAAATTCACTTTCTGGATATAAACGGAAACATTTTCCAGGTCCTTCACGTCCTGCACGCCCACTAATTCCAAAAAGTCAATAATCAATCTACGCTATTCAGCCAATAAAATTGTTTTTTGCATCTATCAATTTCAATGAGCCAAGAACTGTGAATAGTATTATTACAATCAAAACTTGAATGGGATTAGAAATCCATACATAAATTATTTCCCCGCATTACTCACAAAGTATAGCAAATATGTTCAAAACTTCAAATGAATTCAATCAGAAGAAATTGTGCATTATATAATAATCCAAAACATTTCTACGTTCTCTTAAGAGAAATATTAAAATTGGATATGCATCTGCAGAGATAGCATAAAAACTGAGTTTATTGAACAGTAATGCAAGGTTTACATCTAAAAAGTCTCTGTCAAACAATGCCAGGCTTTATTTGCAATTTGGAAGTTTCCTTTAGTAAACGGAATTTATATGGAACAAAAAAAGCCATCCAGAGTTAAATACTGTTCATTCCTTAAACTAAACAACCTAATACTTGCAGTAACAGTCAAGTATATTAAATGCTCTTAAACATCACAGATGCAGCCCCATACCTCCTTTGCAGAGCCTGAGACTTGGAAGTAGGTATTACAACCAAAGATTCCATGCCTTTGCTGGGGTCATAAGAACGTGCTTTAACTAATCCAGGGTCTATTACATACTTGATTCCAGAAATTGTAACAGATGTCTCAGCAATATTAGTCGCCAATATTACCTGGAAGTACAACAGAGAGATAAGTTAAAAACAAACATTCAAGTAGAGCGGAAAAAAAAACACTCCTTGTTATGCTCTAGACTCTAAGAACAACTAATATTTTCTCTGATAAAATTCTCAGTATCTTGTATGTTATTTTAAATATAGAATAACTAAATAAAATAGGTGCTGCACGAGTTAGAAATTTTGGCAGACTTATCTAGGTATATCAATCCACCTACTACAACTAGAGATTATTACATCGGGCTGCTTAGATGACAAAACGCCCAAAGGAGCAGTGAAGTTGATAAAAACTAATATAACATTAGAGGTGGTGGAGGTTATGGCAAAGATGATAACATTTGTAATGGTCCTTTATGAAAGTAAATATTCAAATGGCAGCTAGCTGGTTGATATGCAGAAGTGCTGGCAGGACCGCAGGAGTATTTGGGTAGGTTTGACAGCTAGCAACAATGTAACAGATAGTCCAATCAAAGTGATTCACTGATGAAACCACAGCAACAATGTTGCAAAAAGAGTAATGCTAGTGCTCAAAACATAAGCTAAAACTGATCTAAAAAGTGTTTGATCACATTGAAAGTGGCAGACTGCTGTATACGTTGTAATAGTTTGGCGTAAGTGTAAGACAGGCTTGCTATTAATTGAGAAAGGAGTCATTTTGACTATACAGGCCATAAGTTACTTATGAACTTCCATTAAGAAAATTTCGTTTATAAGGCATCCAGCATTAATTTATAATGCGAAGATGATAAGAAAGCAGATCTCTTCAAGAGATGTTTCTCCTTGACTGTCATAAGGATGTTAACATAGATGACGATGACAACAACAACAAACAAAGCCTTTTCCAACTAGGTGGGGTAAGCTAATATAGACAAAACATATAAAAATGTCTAAAATATTTAACCACAATTTACATTTTACTAACATGTGCTTCAACTTAAAAACACTTCTACCCCCACAATTAATATATTAATTATAAAGGCATCGCTATGATACCTTGCGAAATCCCGATGGAGCTGGCGCAAATACCCGCATTTGCTGCTCAGATGGAAGAGCTGCAAATATAGGCACAACTAGAAGCTTCTGATTGCCTTCAGGTAATTGCTTGAGTCGCTCAGTGATTAGCCTTTCGATAGATTCAATCTCTTCTTGGCCAGTCAAAAATACTAGCATATCACCAGGGCCCTCCTCCAGATGAATCTATAAGATCCCAAGAAGTACATTTAAGTATCAATATGTAAACTTCATTCATTAGTCATCATCACAATGAATCTACAATATAAGCAAAATCATCCTTAATAATATGAATAAACTGATGCAATGCAGTAAACACTAAAAAAATGAGACACCATGATACAAAGCTGTGAATAACATCAATGAACAAAACAAATGAAGAATCAATGCACCACCACCAACAACAACAATCAAAGCCTTTTCCCACTAGATGGGGTCAGCTATATAGATCAAGCGACACCAACATGTTCTGTCTTTGCACATTTCTATGGTTAGGTTATTTACAGCTAGATCCCTCTTAATCATTTCTCCTATTGTTTTCTTTGGTCTTCCCCTACCTCTAGTTATTAGGCTATCTTCCATTTGGTCAACTCTACGTACAGGAGCCTCTACCGGCCGTCTTTGTACATGACCAAACCACCTAAGGCGTGTTTCAACTTTCAACTAATTTTTCGACAATAGGTGCTACCCCCACTTTCTCTCTAATATAATCATTCCTAATCCTATCCATTCTAGTGTGACCACTCATCCAACGCAACATTCTCATATCTGCCACGTTGAATTTGTGCTCATGCTGGCTTTTTATCGCCCAACATTCAGTACCATACAATAAAGATGGTCTTATCGCTGTGCGATAAAATTTCCCCTTAAGCTTAAGCGATCAATCAAACAAAAAATTTCTAGCAATTTAAATAACAATAAATGGCATAGACTGAGTAAAATCAATGACCTGGAATATTGTTATCAAGGCAGCATCTAAATAATCTGCCTCGCCATGACGAGTATAAAATATATCCACAGGAAACTGTCTCCCTTGGACGTGAACAGCTTTTGCACCGCCAAAGTACTCAGAGAAAACTCGTGCATCAAGACTTGCAGACATGATGATTAGCTTCAGTGGAGCATATTTTCTGTTGTTGTCCTTTCTAAGAAAACTGCCGCACTGACCACCATTTTCTTTATCCAATGAAATGCCACGCCTTACATTCTTGTTTTCAGAAGTAAGGCCCGAACCATCACCAATGGAGGTAGACCGAGCATGTTGTACATTTTTAAGCAAGCCCAACAGGACATCAGTGTGAACAGTTCTCTCATGAGCTTCATCAACAATTATAACAGAATACTTAGAAAGAAATGGATCCAACAATGCTTCCCTGAAAGCATAATGAAGATCATATTAGCTGATTCAGCTATTTAAATAAATTATACCTTCAAATACCACAGAAAAAAAGTATGTCTATATGAACCTTCCATGGCTATTTCAAACAAATATACAACTTAAAAATGAAGCCAACAAGTGGGGAGAGGAGATCCCCTTGGTACAACAACCCTTCAATGTCATCAACTTATTAAAACAAACAAAAAGTAAAACCCCGTCAAAAATTAATGTATTAAATTTAGTATTTGGTTGGCAAAGAACCCAATAAAGTCATCCAATTTTAGGTTACTAAACTAATCTACTGGAATAAGTTAAAACGGCAACACAGCCGTGGCCTCCCCACTCCCCGTCAGAGAGCCAAATAAAAGTTTAAACTTTATGATATCAAAATCTTACATTGTCACACAAAACCATCAATTATTAAAATGTAATTCAAGTTATACAAAGGTTCTACCTCAGAAGCAATCCATCTGTCATGTATTTAATCCTTGTTGAGGTGGAAGTAGTATCATCAAATCTAATAGAATACCCAACCTTTTGGCCCAATTCAGCACCACATTCCTCAGAAACCCGTTTTGCCACAGTAACAGCAGCAACACGCCTGGGTTGAGTTATCCCAATAACTTTTCCGTCATGACAAAATCCAGCATCAAACAGAAACTGAGGAATCTCTACACATTATAATTCAAATCATTTAACACAATTAAACACCCCTGGCTTTTATATTCCAATAAACAGATAAGAAAATTATGAAGGTAAAAAGTAAATGATGACAATATTTCCAAGGATAAGATGAAACCTACGTGTGGTCTTCCCACTTCCAGTTTCACCAACAATAATCAAAATATCATTCTTGCGGACCTCTTCGACAAGCCTTTTCTCAACTAAATGCCAACAATAAGAATGTAGGTAAGTTTACCAGAGGTTGAAAGTAAGAACATGAAAGCACCACAAATTTATCTCATTCTCTGCCATTACCCAATACCTGAAGCAATCGGAAGAGACTTTCTTTGTTGTAAAATCTTCTGCCTCCTGCACAAGAAGTACATGAAGACTTTTACTCATAGTAGAAACTAGAAACTAGTGACTGAATATGGACAATCCAACCATGATTAATTCTCAACCGGATTTAGAAGAAAGACTGAAATATCAATCAAACAAAGTAATTTTACCGTGCCGGAAACTCAGTTTGACGATTCCGATTTTCATTGGAGAATTTGCTGCCAGGCTTTTGACTGCCAGTGTGATTTCCGAATCCTCCTTGAGCCATTGAAGGCATCGCCACCAAACAGCGACGGCGCTAGAGTAAAATTTGAGGAGCTAAGTAGACATTCAACAAAAACAAAATAAATAAATAAATAACTTAACGTTTAAACATGGTCTATTGATCAGATATTAGCATGAAAAAGACTGATAAACTCTTGCAGTTACAGTTTCATGCGCAAATATAAGAGAACGAGGCAGTCACCTACTATGAACTCGAAAGGGGAGGAAGAAGGCAACGAATGTCCTTACTCTTGCGTGACCGTGACCGTCGCCGTCGCAGCTGGGGATTGTCGCTGCCGGAGTGAGTAAGAGAGGAAACCAAAAACAGACGGGGGACGAATTCTAGGGATTTAGTTCGATTACTTGGATACAACGTTGTTCTATAAACTTTAAAAAAAAAAATATTTTTTTATTTAAAAAAGATAAAGATATATATATATATATATATATATTGGTAAAACTTTTAAAAAAATATTAAATTTTCGTTTTCTTTGTTATTTTAAATTTTCGTTCTTATATTATTTACATTAATTAGATAATAATAAATACAACTTAAAATAGTTGAAGATTTGTACTTGTTGATTCAAGTTCAATCATAAAAAGTATCAAGGTTTAAACTTGTGCACTGGAGCATGAGAATTAATTATTTAATTTATCTTTAATTTACGGCTATCAAAAAAGATAATTTTGCATTAAAAATTGAAAAAGGGTATGTCAACCCAAAAAAAATTTAACTTAAAATTTAGTGTAAAAACATGCAATAATTTCCATCAATTGCTAATTGATACAAACAACGAGGTGGAATGTTCAAAATCGAACAAACTTGATGTTGTGTAACTAAATTAAATTGATCAAAAATTGACAAAAATCGACTAATTGACGGTTTAGTTCGGTTTGAATTTTCGATTTTTTAGACTGTTTGGTTTGGTTTGCGATTTCTAAAACTGAAAATTGAACCAAATCAAATACGTGCATATTATATTTTTTTATTTAAATGCATATTATATTATTATAATATTATATGTATAAATTATTTATAATATTGAACAAAAAGATTGTTTTGTAACTTGTATTATGTAAGACGTTGATTGAATACCTCTTTCATTATCCACAATTTCACATTTTTAGCATTTTAATTTAGTCATAAGTTCAGTACACCACAACTTTCTTTGGGATTATTCATCAAATATATATATATATATATATATATATATATATATATATATATATATTAGAAAGAGGCATCCAAAATAAAAAGATACTGCTGCAACTTTTGTGTCAAGTAATTGCGTGAGTTGCTATATAAATATGAATATTTAGAAAGTAATTGCTAGTTTTTTTAAAAAAAAAATATTTGATTAATTAATTAGTTTATATAATGTTTTTTAATTTAATTTTTTGAACTAGTTTAATTCTATTTGGATTGAATTTGAAAAATGCAAGTGTTATTTATTTTAATTGTAACGTTATTTGATTATCAATTAGTTAAGGTAATCTATGATTTTTTTGTTAGTGAATGAAATCTTGTTTTGTTTTCTAATTATTTGTTGATGAGTTTAAATATCTAAATTTATCAAATTAAACCACCAAAAATGTTAAGTTGAATCTTTTAAAATCGATCATTCATTATTTTGTTTGGTTTGATACTATAAAATCAAATCATCCCAACTAAACCGCCAAAATAAGAAGTGATTGATTTGATTTGAAAATATCTTCAAGTCGCTCAAACCAAAGCCAAGAACACCCTAACACATTTGCAATTGTGATTTTGTGACAAATAATGCGGTCGAGGCTTTCAAATTAGGGGTACGCTTGGTATAAATGCATAGATGTAAAGTAATGTAAAGTAAAGTACTGTAGAGAAAAGTGAGGAGAGAGATAGAGAAAAAAATTAAGAGAGTGAAAAAATATGATAAAAAATATGTTTGGTATGTATAAAATATGATGTAAAATTTATTTGAGAATGTAAAATTATATATATATATATATATTACACTGTGCAAAGCTTACAAAGAACCCAAAGGAGAGAAATAATATGATAAACACCATCATATTCAACACAAGAATTTTTCAGCCAACCTATAGAACACATCCTCCAATGACTAAAAATCAACAAAAAAAAACATTATATAATAAATTTCTTTGTGATCTTAATTAATGAAGATGGCCGTGTGGGCTCTCTCAACCAAAATCTTGATCCTCTCAGGAAAAACAGAGCACATCAATTCATACACCTGTTGGTGATAATAGCAATAAGCCATCAATGTGAAGAAACAAACCCACAAGGGCAAAGTGATGAAGGAAATGGTGGGAGAAATAATGGTCAAAGCCAAAACAGAAGCAGCACTTCCTAGCAGAATTGTGGTGAAGGTTAGGATGGGAGGAAGGTGTGTATTATTATTATTATTATTATTATGATGGTAAAGTTGAAGAAGAATTGTTGTGACCACCAACATTTGATAGTAAAGAACAAGAATTAAGAGCAGAGACATCATAAGTTTGTGTTGTGTTTTGAACAAAGAGTTTGGTCCAGTGTCTATGTTCTTGGCAGCAATGAAGAAGATCAACATCGTTGGGAATTTCTCCAAGATGGCTGGTAGTTCTTTGAAGAGATTCACCATTTGCTCCCTAAGTACATTCATTGAGGAAAATGTCAGAGAACTCATAATAAAGGGGCAAAAATTCACATCATAATCACGGTTTTAAAAATTTTCTGGTATACTCAGGTATGATTAAAGATATAAAATGTGCTTTTGCTAGTAAAGAATGGAGAGGTAAGTAGAAAGAGAGGAGCTATGAAACAACCAAAAAAACAGAGCCGTATCATAATGGATACATGCAATTAGTTCATCAAAGATTGTGTCTTTTACTTTGATCTCAAAAGACATTTGACACACTAAATCTGTATGATAGGCCATTAGTACTAGGAAATCTTTTGGAACAAAACATTTATGCGTGATGAAAGATTGTTCAAGCATATGCACCCTTGCTCTGTTTTTTCTCTGTTTATTGATCAATAAACAGAGGAAAAACAGAGGAAGGGTAAGTGAGAGAAGAAGCATAACAAAGCATGATCAAAATCAATGTGAAAACATATAAGCACCTTTCCGAAAAACTCAATCATAATACATAAACCAATACGTACAATATGGGAAGAACATTCATGGAAATAAATTAAAAGACGTTTTTGAACATACCTCATTGTCATTGAAGTTGCCATTGGTCGAAACTGGAAACAATAATAGCTCGCAATGAAGCTTTCTTTGTTTCTGACTCTACTCTGAGTTGGTTTATAGTTTATACTTTGAGAAGGGTGGGTATGTATGTATATATGACTATGCCATATTATGATATTATGATATTAATACTGAGAAAATGGAAAAGAAATGGAAACGCGAGGGAAGAGAGACTTTTCAAATATCATATGAAGTGCGCGTGATGGTCAAACGCCAGAATCAACGTATTAAACGTTTTATACTCCAAAGTTTTAAACTTTTTGTAGGAACAGCTGAATTTGTTCTTTCTAGTTTGATTTTGTCTCCAGAGTTAATGGAACCAGCATAACTTAGTTAATAAGTGAACCTTGCTCGTTTAATTTTGTTTTATTTCGTTGTTAATTTGATTCCATGTTTAAGATCAATTTAGTTTATAATAACTTGAATTTTTTATTTGAGTCTATATTAAACAAAATTGTTACATTACATCTACATTTTATTCATTGATTAAACATGAGATAATAAATTAAAATTATTTTTTATCCTTTAGTTTTGTATTAAATTTTAATTTATCGCTTATTTTTTCAATTATATTTTCATATATATATATATATATATAAGTTAAATGAAATTTGTCTAGAAAAAAAAATGACTGAAATTGTAAATAAAAGGTGAAAAATTAGGGGGAAATATTTGAAATTGGGGATTAAAATTTGGTAAAATGTAAAAGAGATAAAATTAAAATAAAGGAAATAAAGAAAAAATCGGATTAAAGAATAAAGTTTGTTTTCTTCTCACTTTACTAACTTAACTTCCGGCTTAATGATTTTTTTTATATCCCTGCAAATTTTTATCTTTAAATTTAGCAATTTCTTAAAATTATCAACAGGTAAATATTACTTTCAATGTAGCAGCACAAACACATCATTAACGATGACAATTACCTAAAAATGTCGCAGATAATTGCCATCAGTAAGGGCGATTATAGAGTCAAATAGTCATCCCTATAATCGCCTAAGGGCGATTATTACGGAGCGATAGAGCTTGAATCAAATATACAATATTTTTTTAGGTAATTGCCATTAGTGATGCCGATTATAAATTGATTGTTTGACACTATAATCGCCTTCAATGATAACAATTACCTAAAAAAAAATTTCAGATAATTGTCATTATTGATAATGAGTTTCTAGGGTTACAATAAAAGCAATATATATTTGTTGATAGTTTTAAAATATTGCTAAATTTAAATATACAAATTTTTAGAGGATATATATATATATATATATTTGTTGATAGCACAGTAAACGCACTAGTACATTCTCCAATTATCTCGTCAATACTAAATTAAATAAGAAACAAGGAAGACTTGATCTGCCTATCAATTTTCCATCTAAAAGCAATGCAAAATAGAATTTGATAACTATGTTGTGAGAATATAATCTTTTCTCATTACTTCAAAATAGAATCTCAGCACCGATGAATCTTCAAGTGAAATTTCCATTAAACCACAGATGCAACATTATTCTTCTTCATTACAAAACCAAATTATTATTTACATATATATATATATATATATATATATATATATATATATATATATATATATATTAATAATGTAAAATTAACAAAACTTCCAAATGATCCTAGTAATGCGTAATTACCACGCTAAAACAATGGATCCTAATAATAAAGGGATTTTGAAATTTAATTTTCATTTCCCATTAAATCACGACCGTTGATCTCGGTATGCTTGGACAGTTTAACGGCGATTCCTTCGACACGTGGCCCCACGTTCTGAAGCGCGCAGATTTAAAAGAACACAAGAGAGTATGAAGAATTTCCCTCCATCATCTCAAGCAATGATACGGTTAAAAATGGTAATCGCCGAGCCCTATAAATTCTCCCTCTTCTTCGTCTGATCCTCTTCTCTAGCCAATTTTCTCTCTCCGAGTTCTCTCTCACTCGGAGATTCTGATCTCTCCTTCGAGGTACTTCTTGTCCAATTTTGATTCTCTATGTTTTTCACTCTATAACAAGTATATGCTTTTGCGATTTCATCATTGATTCATTACCAGGAACCATTAGATGCTTAATAATACTTGATTTGTTCTTTTGAATTGTAGGATTTAGGTTGAGAAATAATTAATAGGTTAATCTCAATTGAAGATGTCTGTTGATGGATTCACTACTGTATACAAGGTTTTCTTGTTTAAATGCTCATTATACAAGGTCATTAAATGAATTCTTCTCTCACTTACAACTTACCGCAAAAGGCATAAATAACGTGCATTGTAAGTTAATAAGCTGTATAAATTGTATTAATTGATCGCCAAGTAAATGTGCATATGTTTATGTTGTTGTTTGAATTACAAGTTTAGACTAGTCTCTCTTTAGAATTTACTGATCATAATAGCTTCGAATTAGGTTTTGTGATCTTTTCAAAAAACAAAAAGAAATAGGTTTTGTGATTAATTTAGTAGACTTAATCTAAACGTGATGTGTCTTGTTGCAGAGATGGCATCAGATGATTCTCCAACCCCCCAGATGGTTGGGAATGCCTTTGTGGAGCAGTATTACTGTATTCTTCATCAAACTCCACACTTAGTTCACAGATTTTACCATGAAACTAGTGTCCTTAGCCGTCCTGAAGAAGATGGTAGCATGTCAATGGTGACTACTATTGAAGTAAGTCTAAGAGTTGGACATTATTAGTTATCCCTTTTGCTCTTTTATTCTTTTTAAAAATGGTATTTCTTAAACAGTCAGAACTGTGTAATAGCAAATTTAGCTCATTTTAAGTAATCTGGTTTTCATTTTTGTGTCAGGGCATTGACAACAAGATCCTCTCTTTGGATTACACAAGCACTAGGGTAGAAATTTTGAGTGCTGATGCTCAGCCTTCATATAAGGATGGGATAATGGTTGTGGTGACTGGCTGCTTAACTGGAACTGACAATTTGAAAAGGAAGTTTGTTCAGTCATTTTTCCTAGCACCACAGGAAAAAGTCTACTTTGTCCTGAATGATGTTTTTAGATATGTTAACGAGTACAAGGTAGTTGATGTTGACGTGGATGTTGATCCTATCCCTGCTAATGATGATGATGAAAATGCTCAAACGGCTGCTTTCACCCCTGAGCCCGGTAATTCTTATAATTAATCAGCTGGTTATAAACATATGCTGCTATTCCTATTGTTTGTTTTCCTCTCTTGTTAAAGGTCTGAAGTTTAAACTTCTTTTTGTAAATGTAGAGATAGAGCCTAGTCACGTTCCTGAAAGCATTCCACCTAGTCAAACATTTATTGCAGACACTGATACTAAAGTCAGCAAAGATGTGAGTCAACCATTGGAGAACAAAATATCATCAGTTACTGAGAAGGTGGGTACTGTCAGTGCTGCTAATCATGTGAAAGAGTCAAGCCAGCAGAAATATCGCACTAGCACTGAGAAAATTGCTTCAAATACACAGGAGGATGCTCCAAAGAAGTCTTTTGCGTCCATTGTAAGATTTCTTTATATATTTGTTCAACACTTTATTTTTTGATTTATTTATGCATAGTGACTGATTACATGTGGATGTTCTGTTGTAAATTTTTCAGGTGAGTGCATTGAAAGATAATGCTGCTCCATTCAACGTGAGAACCCCCCCTGTGAAAGCTGTAGAACCATCTCGTGCATCTATTAGGTCTGCATCTGAAGCATCAGCTGCTAGTAGTGACTCTACAATTGAAAAGAAGGATGAAAATGCAGGTACTCTTACCCTTCCTTCCTGTCTTGAATGATTAATTACATTAAAGTAGGGTTTATAGTAAATAGCATTTGTCACGTTATCATCAACTTCTGTTGTATACTTTCATAGGTAAGGCTTATGCAGTTTTTGTTGCGAATTTGCCTATGACTGCAACAGTAGAACATCTGGAACAGGTCTTCAATAAATTTGGACCCATTAAACATGATGGGATTCAAGTAAGAAGCAGCAAGGTTAGTCTCTAAGATTTTGTGCAATCAAATGGATTAATTTCAAAAGCAGTTATTCATGGGTTATTTTTTCCTCCTTTCCAGTACCAGGGATCTTGTTTTGGTTTTGTGGAATTTGAATCTGCTAGTTCAATGCGAAGTGCACTTGAGGTATTGAAGTTGCTAATATCTTCCTCTTTGGAGTTTGGATAGCTATTACTCACGTTTCTTAGTGGCAAACTGGCGATGATATTTTATTTTCTTGTCATATGTTTCCCCTTTACTAATGCAGGTATTCCAAGTCCTGCTCATAAAATATAAGATTTGGTACCAAATTATTCATGATTTGAAAGTGGAATACCTTGATAATCTTTCTGGCCTCCTTTATTGGCCTGTGTAAATTGAATAATATTACAATGGTATTTGGAGTAAATGAACTCTTTGTTCATTCCATTCAACTGTAGCTTGCTTTACTGAAATCATTGATATAAATAGAAAAGAACTGCATCTTTTAATATCTTTAGTCAAATTTTATTATATATTTAGTCAGTTTTATTCATTGGATAGATTGAGCTTGGGATATATCATTATAAGGGGGCTTTTGGGAAATGTGGTTGATCAATGTTTCCATATCATAGTATTGCTGAATAATTTGTGAGAACTTTGTATTCTTCTTTGGAATGCAGTCATAAGTATGCTATTACTATGTAAGTTGCAATACAAAAAATAACATTAATGGTTTCTTGAACAAAATACATGATTTTTTTTTCTCTCTCTCAAAGGATGACTTAATAATTGTCTGATATGTGGTTGCATTCAGTGAATGCATTTTTCTCCTGAAGTTTTCACCCTCTTTCATTTAACCAGACTTATCTATAATTGTTCGCTTTTATGCTCATGCATTTTCTTGAGTAGAAAGTTTGTATATCATCATTCATCAGTCACCCCTTCGGTCAATTTCTTTAGTGCTATTTAGTTATTTATATCTTTGTCCTTCTCATCTATATACATGCTTGTTCAAACCAAATGATACATATGTTCTCATTTGACTTTCTTTGTATGAGTTAATTTACTCTTTGATTTTCGAGGTGTTTATTTTCCATCTGAAATGTACATGTGCAATTTCAGGCTTCTCAGTCTTCTCCTCCTGTCACAATGGATGGCCGCAGACTTTTTATCGAAGAAAGGAGAGGCAAGTGAATATAGACCTCCTGACAAATTTTAACTTTTAACTTAGTTTTTGCTAAGAGTTTTCCAACTAATTTATGGCTAAATATGCTTCCGCCAAATCTCTCTTGCTTTCACTCTCTATTCTTAAAAATAAATGGAAACGTGAGGGGAAATTGCTTAATGAGAGAGTAAAATGCATTCGGGTAGCTCTGATTTTGCAGTTGCAGACATATCATCTGCTCATGATGCTCTGATATTATGCTACTTCTATAGATTTACTGATGGTAATAATAGAGAGTGGATCCTCTAAAGTAATTCTCTACATTTCTTGGTAGAGTTATGAGAGAGATAGAGAGAAGAAAAATTGGAAGAGAAAAAAATCAAGAAAAAAAATATTTTCTTTATCTCTATCTCTCTCATAACTCCACCAATAAATGTAGAGAATTACTTTAAAGGATCCTATCTCGTAATAATATTTCAGTCAATATTAACATACATAAAATGTTGCAGCTACTACTAATGATAGGACAAGATATTCATCAGCACAAGGTGGATACCGAAATGACAGTGGTAGGGGCCGTGGCAACTACAATGGCAGCCAGGGCTATATGAGGAAAGATTTCGAGAAGCGAGGCGAATTCTCCGGTCGATCTCGAGGCAACTATGCAAATAATGCAGGAGCTCTGCCAAGGGGTTATCAAAATGGAGGAAGAGTTTCCCAACAAGCAGAAAAAGTCCAGTAAAACAGACACTTCCTTCACTGGCAAAATTTTGATTGGAAGCATCATTTTCACTATAGATAGAAGCATTTTTTAGGCAGTTTTATTCTATCTTATTTATTTGGAATTTCTTGAGGTTAAACCAAGAGATTCCCCCATGTTTATCTCCCACTTCCCTTTTCTTGTATCTAATTTTCTGGAATAATTATTTTGGAATTGGTCGCAATGATTTGTTATTCACTATTATTTGTACTGAAAATTTTAGTATTACTATCATTCATACACTTAAGATCCAATTAAACAATAATTTAGAATTAGATTATGTAACTTTTACCAAAAGAAAATGATATTACGCGTCAAACTATGAATGGTAGTAGTCGTGAGTTTTTTTAGTACTACAATGTAGTTCATGGTTTGTGGACGTAGAATCTTTTCTTGCAGAAAGTGAGTTACTTGGCATGTTGCGTAGGGTTTTATGTAGAAAGTGCTCTATTATAATATTTATATATTGATGTCAAATTACCACAATTTTAGAGAGAGGAAAGGAAAAAAGGTGTTGGTATATGGTGATTTAAAATATTATAGTATGAGTTGGAATATATGGTACTCCCAAAGAAAGAATTGGAACCTTAAAAAAAATCTATTATCAGATTATCTATATTTTTTATTTGATATAAATAATTAAAAAGGAATTTAAATAATATTAAATTAATAAATATAATATAGATATAATTTTAAAATTATGGGAGACATTGCTGTCCTAATTTTGGGTGATGGAACATTATACTTTACTCACCTTTCATGGGTCCATTATGAATTGGCAGGCATAATTTTCATCATCATTTTGCAATTTGCTTCAAGGAGATGACTTCCTAATATGAAGAGTTTTATGAGATATCATAGTTAAAGATATGATGGGTTTGTTTGAAGGAAACTTTTTTTTAAAAAACAACTTGTTTTTAGAAAAAAAAAATATACAAAACAATTAAAACATTTCTGAACTTAAATTTGTAAAAGAAATGGACCTATCAAAAAAATTTTGTAAAAGAAAATATAGAAAACAAATGTTATTATTAATATCATGTATATAATTATATTAAAGAAATATTAACATGAATTTTAAAATATAATTTTATAAAAGAAACAAAATATTGCTAATAGATCAATTGTTTGTTTGGGATTAAGAATCTTTTAAGAATGCAATAGGGCAAACCATAAGTTAGAAAATTTGTTTTTATTTTCTGGTATTGCAGTGAAAAGTTAGGTAGATTTAGGCAAAATTATGCTTAATTTAATTAATATGCCTCTTTCATGGAGTTAGGCCATTGATACACCCAAAAAAAAAACATAGAATAATTTGCAATTATGTGAAACAATGCCAACTAAGTCAAGTGGGGTCATGTCATGAATAGATCTAAGATGAGAATTTTAAAAGTAAATGCAAAGATTTGGGAAGAAGAATTTGTTGAAGCAAGATTGGGCAGTGAGTGAAGTAGGCTTTTATATGAACACATGGTATGTGTCAGTGTGAAAAATAAAAGTGCATGATTTAAGCTTTGAATACTACTTGCGCAACTTGTATGAGCTGACACAAACTAGTCGCTTATTTTTTTTTCTCTTTTAGTGCCTCATGAGTGACTTTGCAATTTCTGGATCACATCACATGTATCATAATTATTATCATATCCAAAATATTTATATATATACATGTTGAATCATGATTGCATTTTTATTCCATGAAAAAATATATTGTATTTATCAGTATGCTACCAATGTGGAATATTCATATATACATATATACATATATATGTTCGTAGTGTTGGAAACAAAAAAAACTTAAGCTCGATCTTTTTAAATTTTATGAAAATTATTGTAATTGATAGTTTAATTATCTAATATCACAAGTTTTCTTAAATATAAAAAAAAATTAATTATTAATATCACAAGATTCATTGAAATGGGCTAGTATTTTTCGATGCAGGCTTGTTTTAGTTCGAAGGCTTAAACGGGTTTATTTTTGCTTTTTCAAACTCGTCACGAGCCGAACTAGTCTGCGGGCTCAAGCCCGTTTTGACACTAATAATAATGTTTCTTAATTTATAATATCAAATTTAGTTATAAAAAGTGTAATTATAAATTAAAAATCTAATTTAGTCCATCAAAGATAAAATTTATCTCAGTTGAGTTTTTAAAAATTTTGTAAAATATGTATTCACAAATATTAAATTAAGACAAATTATTAATTTAACATTTCTATTTTTTAGAATAATACTTGTGAAAAAAAATACAAAATTTAATTTTTGTATTTTCTAAAAATAAATTCACATAAATTATATATTTAAATTTAAAAATATATATGAATTTATCTAATAAGTATCCTAGGACACTTGTTAAAGTTTCTTTTAATTAGTGAAGAATGAATTAATCTTTTTTAAATTAATAAAAAGTCAACCAACATATATTTTAAAATCATTCGACCTTAAAAAAAAATGTCATAAACATATTTGTTAGCAAATCCCAATATTTTTTACTCCAAATAAATATTTCGCCAATTGAGAGGAATGAATAATTGAAGTTGAGAAAATCCAAAAACTCTTCTTTATTACTTTTCCAAATATTCTGATAAACTTTTTAAAGCACTACCCTACAACCCCTACTCTAAATGTCAAGAAAGAGGACACGTGCGCCTGATGACGTAAGCAGATTGGCCAAAAGCGACACCGAAGAGTCGCTCTCAGCCATTGGTGATTGGTGGTACACAGCTTCTGTGCCACACTGCACGCACCTCTCCCACATAGCCACGTGGTGTCCTCTCGTACGGATACACGTGGCGCTCCTTCGTACACTTATCTTTCCCACACACTTTTTCCGTTTTCCTATAATTACCCAAAAATTAAATGATAACAACTTCGTAAGTGGGCCCTACCGGCCTTATGAATCATAGATAAACTTCTTTTTTTCTTTTTTTTTTTTAAGTTTCAGAAAATGTTATTTTATTATCTTACATTTAAATTTCGAAATAATCTATTTGTAACACGAACTAGTTATTTACTATGTTAATATGTGTTGAAATTTATAATTAAAATAAATAGATCTATCTAAAAATGTTTTGAAATTTATTATGTTAATTAGGCCTAATCTCATACAGAGCCTCGTGTATTCTGTAATCAAGTCTATATAATTAATAAGTTTCTTAAATATGAGAAGCATGTAAAAAATAATGTTTAAAGTTTAAAAAAGCTTAGAAATTATATATGGAATAATTTTATACTTTTGCAATTAAAATATTTAGTGTTTTTGATATTTAACAAAATATATCAGATGAAAAACTGATTTTTTTTTTGGGTAGAAATAATTGATTTGAAATTCACATGATACTAAATAACATTATCAAGCAGTACATTGCATAAAGATAAGATATATATATTATTATTTTATGTCCCATGTCGTGGGGTACAGCTAATATATAAACATATTTTTTGCCTCACATGGGTACGACCTTGACAAATCCGAAGTATGAGTAACTATAAAATTAGTTTAGTTATACTAATAATTTGATAATTTTAAATGGAATCAATTTTAATATTTTAAGAATAGTCTCAAAAAACTTTTTGATGGAAAATTTAAAATAAAATTTAGTTTATAATAATAACTATGATATTGATCATAGCATTAATTCAATTACAAAATAATTTAGGATATTTTTGTCATTTAAAGTTACATTTTTCGTCTTAATCATACATTTTATGTTTAAATGTAAATATTTAAATTATATTAATAATTTGATCTATAAAACAGTAGTTAATTATAAAAGATATATTATTCAACTATTTAATAGTTAATTTTAATGTTTTATTAGGGTTTGTCTTTATAGAAACCGAACAATTCTTGCATTTAGATGATAAAGAAACCAATTGACAAGTTTAGAACAACATGTCAACATTTAATGTTTCCATAAAAAAACATTAATGTTTGCAAACAAAAAATAATCAAATAATTGATGTAACTACAAAATATTCTGCTTAAGGACACGTGGCATTAAACTTCCAGAAGTTTAGCGACAACACACACTAGCGACACGTGGCACCACTCACCTGTCACTTGCGTGGCCCTTTCCCACATTTTCTTGCGAGGACTCCAACTCAATGAGACGTGGAGACCCCTAGCTGGGCATCGTGGGACGATCCACGTTCCACGAGAACGTTAGTCGAGCACGTCCTCCTGACACTTACTATAAATAGACCCTTACTCGGGGGACTTAAGGACAAGATCAGAGACATCCAAAGTACCTCTAGAGAACGTTACCTATAACCATTCAAGCAAGCATCTTGAGCACTTTCAGACATCCTTGCCCAATATCCCTCACACATCCCAAGCTCTGCCTTGCACACCACCAGGTCTGGCCACCGGCAAATACATCTCCATCCCGGAGCATCCCCCCAATTGAGCTCCCAGTAACTCTCAGAGACTCAAGCTCTCTCACTCTAAGGCAATTTTCCACGAGTGACTCGCCTGCCCGGAATACCTTAATCACGTTTTAGCTGCACACGGCCCAATACAGGGAAACCACCTAGCCTAACGACCCCTATAGACGTCATCATGACGAACTATGTGGACTTTGATCCCTTTCGAAGGGTACGTAAGCACCTAGGTGCATCACCTAAGGACAAGTCCCCCAAGGTTAAGACCCCTTGCGATCTTTAAATGCAAACTACAATTGTTTGAACCAAAAACGATAATTACAATTGATTAGTGAGGTTAAATATATAGTGACTGAGTTATTTTTAAAATTCAATAATTTTTTTGTTAACAAGTGTTTTAAAAACAGGAGAATATATTTAATTTAGTTTACTCTTAAATTCTTATTAATATAAATAAATATGGTAGTATTGTAAAATTGAACTTTGATCATAAACAACCCATTAAAATGATTTTCTCTGAATTAGTGATTAAGCTGTAATAAAATGTTTTGGAGTATGTTAAAATAAGAAAAAAGAGAGTGTGGAGTGAGAATGTGAATGGGTATTCCCTAGAGAGAAACAGAATGATCCTGCGCAATAAAAAGATGGAGCTTTAAATAGAGAAAGGCGAGTGAGTGTGATTGGAGACAGAAGAGCACCAAAGAACAAAGCAAACCCAATACTACACAATTACTCACCCTTCAAATCATTGAAGCTACGTGTCACCTTCCCCATTTCCCCATACTCACCGACACGTGCCCACCACTCCCCCTTATCCCCCTTTACTCCACACGTGTTGCCCCACAACTTCCTCTCCCTCCCTTAGATAGCGATCCCAATGAGACAATTCGCAGTGTATAATCGTGTCAGTCAACCCACGTGTCACCCTCCCACTCCTCTCCCTCGCCACTTGCCCCTCCTCTCTCTATCTATCTATGTACTTTTCTTCCAACACATTTAATAACTTCTCTCTATTATTTATAATTTCCTAAAATTTCATTAATCTCATAACAAATATCTGGATTAATTAATAAATACTCTTCTTCCTTTACTCTTTGTTTCTTTCCTCTTTCTTTAGCTTGCTCACAAAAACCAAACCCCCCACAAAAGGAAAAACAGTAAAGTTTTTTCCTTCTTCTTCTTCTTCCGTTTCTTTCTTCTTAATTCTTTTTGTGTCAGTCACCCACTCTGCTTTTGGGTTGTGCAGTTGAAGCTTGAAACTTTTCTCTTTGAGGAGATTATTTGCTTCTTATTTTGCTATTTTATATTACTCATTCGGATTCCGATTCATTCAATCATTCTTTTGATTTTTTTGTGGGGATGGTTTCTAAGTAGTAGTAGATTGGTGAAATATGAGTGAAGAAGACAAGGAAGAGAGAAGAAGAAAAGTAATGGAGGCTCTGTGTTTGCAAGTAGACAAGAAGTACCCAAGAGATCTCCTCCAGAGATTCATACCTACTACTAGTAGTGATACTAAATCCCAAAACGCAGAAGCAGAAGAAGAGGATCACGATGATTCGGAGGAAATAGAGCTAAATCTCGGCCTTTCATTGGGCGGTCGATTCGGCGTCGACAAGCACGCCGGAAGCAAGCTAGTTCGATCCTCCTCGATCGTCGGAACAATGCCCCTCCTACGAGAGAACCCCTCCACGACGTCGCCTCCCACGGCGTCGTATCCCTCCACTCTCATGAGGACTTCTTCGCTTCCCACGGAGACGGAGGAGGAATGGAGGAAGAGGAAGGAGTTGCAAACATTGAGGCGAATGGAGGCCAAGAGGAGAAGGTCCGAGAAGCAGAGGAATTCCAAGACGGAGAGAGAAGAAGGCGGTGGTCATGAAGCGGACGGCCCAAAAGGAAGTGGTCGGGCCTGTGGGCTACCCACCTGGGCTTCCGCTTCCGCTTCAGCTTCCTCCCCGGCTAGGCAAGTGGCTCTGAGCGATGTGTTGGCCGCCAGAGGAAAAGCCCATGGGCATGGGCTTGGGCTTTTGGGCGGGTCAGAATCGGAGAGCAAGCCTTCCCAAGGTAAATTTGCTTTCGGGAATTTGTGAATGTGGGATTTGGGATTTGAGTGATATTTGATTTCTTTGATGTGTGTGTCCTTCATCATTCAAAACAGGTTACCCTAAATTTCTTACTTAATTCAAAGTTCCTTCTTATGGGGGATATGTGAATTGGTTGCTACTAACAAGGCTGATGAAGGAAACAAACAGCAAAAGATTTGATTCTGATGCCATCAAGGTGAATGAATATATGAAATGTTGAGTTCTAAAGAATCTACCCCTAATTCATCACTAATTAATCCAAAGTTTATCTTTTTAACATATTGAGAGTATTGGCGAAAGCTAAAACAGAAGAGAATTGAAAAACTCTGGAGATTTCCAGTTTTCTTCATTCTTCTTATCCCTACAAATATCATTTTTAGTTGCTTCTATTCACTCTCTTGGGTGTTTCTATTGCATGCCATTAATAGAATTAGAAGCTTTAAATTAGAAACATAGAATCTAAAGGTGGAATGAAGCTGCTGGTTTTATTAATAAAAATTCTGGGATCTCTCATGGCTCATTAATTTCACATGATTCACCACTGCATTTGAGTTATCTCAACTTTCCATCCAACTTGGTTTTTTAGTGACTAACCACTGCATTTGAGTTATCTCATTGGCTGACCAAGTAAATGATCATTCATTGTAAAGTGTGGGATACATTTATGGTTGCTGTGATCATATGGGTAATTTCTATTGGACTTAAGTCTTTGGCATTCTATTACAAATAAATCAAGTAATATTTTAGGTACTTGTTTTGGCATACTTAAGGCTGGACAGAGATTTTAATTGGAAGTTTCGGTCAACACACAAATTACATAACAAACTGTAAGCAAATCCTACATCAGGTCCTTAAAAATGCAATGTTGAAGTTTCCAAGGTCTAATGCTACAGCGAAATGAACATGTTATTCTTAAATTTAATTTGAAACTCTAATTTTATTTGGTTCTGTGGTTCGGCATTTTAGTTGTTTTTCCTTTCTTTGGCTGTAAAAATGGTGAACGGATCCTCTCAAGTGTGTACCCTATGAAGTGTGTGAAATACGTATTTTGCACATTAACCAGCTAGCGGTTTAATGTGCAAAATGGTGATTTATTGTAAAACAACGCCCTTCACGCAGTTCATGGGATGCGCAAGTCAAAGGATCTGAATCCTTGTAAATCCATGTCTATTACTTCTCCATTTTTGAAAATAATAGTAGAAATAAGATGCTACAACAAATCCTAGTCCTATTTTCTTATACATATCTTGGTCTATATCACAGGATCAAGTAGTTGTGGTGAAGCAAGAAGCCCTGCTAGTAATCAGCAGTTGCCACCGGAGAGAAACAATCTGGAAGCCGCCGGGGGTTCCTCCGGGACAAAGACAAATGAGAAAATGACCAAAACAGCCATCGAGGCGGATAATATCCCGACAAGGAGACCCCAAAATAGAGGTAGGGAAATCGGTTCGAACTCGATGGAAGACATGCCTTGTGTTTTTACACAAGGGGATGGGCCTAATGGAAAAAGAATAGAGGGAATCTTATACAGATATGGTAAAGGGCAAGAAGTGAGGATAATGTGTGTATGCCATGGGAATTTCCTGTCTCCAGCAGAGTTTGTGAAGCATGCTGGTGGTGGTGATGTTGTGAACCCTCTTAGGCACATTGTTGTGAACCCTAATTCTACTAACTATTTGTAATATATATGAATATGATGATACATTGAAGAGAAAACAAAAGTTTAACTGCATAGTCTTGTGTCATTTTTTGCTAAGCTCTTAGAATCCAAACATATTATGTGTAAGCCCTTTGCCTTTCTTCTGGATGAGAATTTTAGGTTCATCACTTTTGAAATCTTCTTTATGTGGTGTGATGATGTTTCAATTTACTTCACTTTTGGTACATTCAAAGTTTCAATATATCAACTTTTGAGGGAAAATAATTTTAAGATAACTTGCTTGTTGATATATTCAAATTGGCTTACCAATCTGATGTGGTGTGATACAGATGCTAAGGAATTTGTGTTTCTTTAACTATGGTATATTTGGAAAGATAGAAATGGAGAGTCATCTATTAGGAGGGTTATTTTTAGTAATGGGTCCCACAGTATTCGAGGAATTAATCATTAGGCTCACTTTGATGGATACTCTAATTATAAATAAAAAAAATTCAAATTGACTTAATTTCTAAAAAAAATTGACAATTTTAATTTATGAAAGAAAGATGGGAAAACACATATCAGCATAGAGTTGGCTCTTTATTTGTTTGTCTGACTTTTTTTTCTTAACTTTTTTCTCATCAACTGTACCATGTCCAATGCTTAAGTAAGTCTATTACATCCAACAAAAAATTTTCAATTTTCAATTTTTTTCTCTCTGTTATTTCTCTCTTCAAATGCATTTGGTGTTAGGAAATTGTAGTAACATCATGCTCTATTTTGGGTTAGTTTCGTTGTCAAAATCTTTAGAGGGGATGTCTCATTCTTTAGAGTTCTGGAAGAAGCAATTTTGGTAGTACACCATCATACCATATGGATTTTACTGTCTTTGTTTGTTGAATGTTTTTTTAAAGGATTTGGCGAAAATTTAGGACACGTTTGGTAGGCAGAAAGGGAAAGAGAATGAGTTTGATGTGTTTGATAGTAAAATTTGAAATGAAAATGGAATGAGAATGTATTAAAATTACTACTTTACCCCTTATATTAAAATAATAAAAAGAAAAGAAGGTTATAATTGTGTCAAATCAAAAGGTATAATATATATTTTATATTTTTATTTTTTTTAAAGTAGGAGGGAAACCAAAAAGTAAATGTGGGTGGGACCCTTATACATTCCATTCCCAAGCTATTTCTTCCAAAGTCGAATGGGACGTTAAGGACTTTGTCCTTTCCACCAAAGTCAGAGAATACTTTTCAACTTCTTTGAGGATTTATGGAAGGATTTACATATTATTCACCAATAAAACTCTTAACATCGATCTCAGAATTCGAACCATCACCTTTATAGAATAAGAGCTCAAACCTTATAATTAATTGTGCCACTTCTAATTAACAAAAAATTATTAACTCTACTTTACAAAAATTGAAATATTTCAAAATATACAATTACGATTAAGACTAGCAATTCAAAACCAATCCAAACTAAAACAAACCCAATTCAACTTGAATCGATTAATTACTTTTATAGATTAGATTAAATTTGATAAAAGAACTTAAAATAAAGAAGGTAAAAAATAAAATTTAAACTATCATAAATATCTCACTGTACTAAAAAATTAAACTCCATAAATAAAAAATTGCATTCATAAACAAAAACAATAATCAAAGTCTTTTTATACTAGGTGAAGTTGGCTAATCCATAAAAAAAAACTACTTCAAAAATAGAAAAGTTTTACATTTGCCAAATTATAGTAACCAGATAGGACCAGGATCAATTACATCTCGATTAGGAAATAAAGGATAAATAGTTCCATCTTCTAAATCAAATATACCACCTCCTCTAACTCGAGGATATGAAGTTTGAGATTCCATCCCGTCATCTGAATAATAAATGCAATTTCCTCTACCATTATGTGAGATTGCATGAGTCAATACACATGAAGAATTATATCCAAGCACTAACACATTATTTTTCAAATTCTTCACCTCCACCCATTTATTTTGAGATTCATCCAACTTAAATACGAGGAAACGAGAAGTTTGAAGTTCTACTTCATCATCTTCATCTTCATCTTCATAAAATCCTATTGGAACTCTTTTGACCACTAAGATAAAATCACCACTACATTGAACTAGATACATACGTGCATCAGCCGTAAAAAACACATTATTATCAAAAGATGGACTTCTACTCAATCCACCTCGTAATGTTTTCATGTCATATTCATAAATGGAACCCCTTGAACAGACACCATAAATCTTTTCTTCATGAAACATAACATCATACAAGCCCTTAATTTCTGTTAATCTTGTCCATTTTTTATCACCACGTCTACAATAATATAGACTTGAAGATGAAACAACCAGAACTATAGCTACAGCTATAAAATCTTGATTTTTATCATCCGGAGGACATGATAAAATGATTTTATAATAAAATACCCGTTGTATAAACCACTTCGCAAGAGTATATGGAAAAGTATAGGATTCTCTTATTAGATATTCTTCATTATATCTTTCGGGATCATAGCTATTTACCCCCACAAAAGTAGAAAGGGGTGGGAGATGAAATTGAGCTTTTGTAATTGGATTCAATATTCGAATTGTATCATTCGTTCCAACCATAATCAACCATCCAAAACACGAACCACGAAACACAGTGTCATTTGCCTCTGGTAAAGATAAGTGATCAATTACTTTATTCTCTACTGGATGAAGAATTCGACGGAGACTCTCATTTTTATTATCATCGGAAGGTAATAAAAGGAGAGGACAATGTTTGAAATATTTTGGAAGATTTATGTACCAATTTTTACAGGTTGAGCGAAATCGGACGTAATCAACAAAAGAATGAATACGTTGAGCAATTTCATATAGCAAATCTTCATTAATAGCTGCCCATTGATCAACTTTAGGTTGGTTCTCCATGTTGTAGAAAATCCACGAAGGCAAGCAAAAGGGACAAAAAAGACTGAAATCCAAAACGTACCAGGCGAAGAATTAAGGTGAAATTAACTATATATATATATATATATATATATATATATATAGCAGGAAAAAGAAAAAAAATTAATAAGTGTCGCCTTTTATTGAATTTAAATTTTTTCAAAAAATAATATATGTAAAAAGAAATAAATAATAAAATTTAAAAAATATAATCTCATTTAAAATTTAAACTTTTTTTTGATAAACAAATTTAATACTTATCTTGATATAGTGATAGAATTTCAAAAGGTAATATGATATTTTAGTCGCAGTTTAAAATTTAATACTTATCTAGATATATATGTGTAAATTAATAGTCGACATACTTTTTTTTTTTATCTGAAGGAAAATACAACAACGCAACAACAAAAACAAAGAAAACGACAGGGCTTTCTAAAACTATAAAAATTAAATTATTTTGTTAGAGAAGCCAAACATTGTTTTAATGAATTAATAAAATTATTTTGAATAAATTACCCTACTGTTCACTGTGATGTAAAAAACTTTTACTCTTAAAATTATTTTTCTTTCTTTCCTGGCAATTGAGATTTAGTGCAAAGAACTCTTTTAGTTTATTTTTCGTTATTAAAGTTAATCTACTGTTCAACATGACATTATATATGGTTTTACTTTAAATATAATAAAAATATAATAATAAGTAAGTTGAAAAATCTCTAATATAAAAGTTTTATTTTATTCTCAGTATGATAGAAAAGATCATAATTAATTATTTTTTAAATATATTATTGTATAAAAAAAATAATTTAGATTTTAAATAAGACTTTTTTTGGTTTAGAATAGTTATTTTATAATTAAAATATATGATATTAGAATTTGGAACGGCGTAAAAAAAGTAGTGATGAGAACTGAGAAGTTAACCAAATAATTAAAAAATTAAAAATACTAAATATTTAATTTATTATTTTAAAATATAATAATAATTATTTTATATTATATTTTTAAAAAATTAAAAAATAAGTTATTTACATGTATAAACTCTAGTGTGTATATATATGAGATGCTTTCCGCTCAGACAAAGGCAAAAATATCTTTGTATTGTAATTTTATAATATTTTTTTTTAGAGACGTGAAGTTTTCTAGAAATACAATTAAACCTTAGATTAGTGACACGTGTCACCGTTCGATGGCCTCGTACGTGTTCCATGGAGAATGGATCCTGTGCTTAGCTCTTTTATGCATTAGTATGCTAGGCCGATTTTTTTTTCATAGTTTTCTTCTTTTTTTATTTATTTAAATTTGAGAAATGATAAACTTTTTTTAAAAAATATCTAAAGTATGAAAGATATAGATACAAAAAAATTAAAAACTCTATTTAAATCGAGATTTACTATGAGTGAATTAGGGACTAACTTTTTGGTCCCTAATAAAGGTGGTCCCTAAACCATTCACAGTAGGTCCTTATTTGTGTAAAATTTTTTATTTTTTTTATGTCTATAACTCTTATTCGTTAGAAAAAGTTTACAATTTCTCAAGTTCAAATAAAAAAAGTGAAGAGAACTATGAAACAAAGTCGGCCTAGCATACTAATATATAGAAGAGCCAAGCACTGGATCCATTCTCCTCATACCCATGGCTCACTCGTCCTCTCTCGTAAAAGAAACGTAGGGGGAGATCGCGAACATGGAATAAGCACGACCTACAAGAACGTGGGGTGACCACATTTCTCCTTCACCAAGTATAAATACCCTTACTTGGGGGACTCAACTAAGTCGAATTGACAAAACTCAGAGCTCACTTATCCTCTTGTTCTAATAACTATATATTCAGAGATCCCAATTCTCTTACTCTTCACTTACATATACCTCCAACAATGGCTCGCCCGCCCGGAGCAATATGCACATCCTAGTCGCACATAGCAACCACATGTAACATTCCTGTCTAACGGCTCCTATGGACGTTTTCTCTTCGAACTACGTAGACTTTGATCTCTTAACAAGGATACATAGGCACCTAGGTCATTACCTGAGAACAAGTACCCCAAAGTTACTGCCCCTTGCCGTCCTTATCTCTTCAATTATGAATTTGCTTGAACTAAAAATGACAGTAACAATTATTAAAAAAAAAAATTTAGGTACAATTTACTCTAAAAAAATTTGAGAACATAATTAACATTGGTCACAAATTTAAGTAACATTTTTCTCCCCATAAATCAATTGCAATTATTGTGAAGTGGATTTGTCAAATGTGTTCTCTTATAGTCCTATTCATGAGTCAATGTTTTCACTTTTCACTCTTGAAAGCATGAACATAAATGAACCCAACAAACGCAAAATATAATTATAAAACTGCATAAACATATTCTAATATTCTATTGCATTTGATTTAATTTTGTTTTTTTTTCTATTTTGGATAAATATAAAAATATAAACAAATTGTTTAATTTCGAACATTATCAATATGGTATATATACAGATACATCTATCAATTTTATAATATTTATATTAGATATTTTATGAAGATCAGCTATTTACAAATTAAAGCTTATGCTACAATTTGATTATACAAGATTACAAGTTGCATATCTCTTATTGGTTCATTTTTTTAATTATATTTTTCTTCTAATAAATAATTGCATGTGTCATGCTTTCTCCCCTGAAAATCCACTAGTATCATGCGAAGGGATAATTTAAGTGGAAGAGTTGACTATGAATGTTCAAGCATCATATTAAGGTATAAAGTTCTTAAATAAATGTTAGGAGATGACTCATAGTAGAGCCAAATATCACTATAATATAATAAAATAGTAGATTAGCCACAAAAATATTAGTCATGAGTCATGACTCTTCCTTCTTCCTTGGTTAATTCGTGGCAAGTTTGTGGCTAATTGATTTAGTCATAGAATCCGTTGCCAAATTAATCTAGCCACACGGACTCTTCCTTAGCTAAATTAATATATTCACGAATTTCCATATTTTATCTATGAATTTTAACGTGATTAATCTGCTGTTTTATTGTAGTGTATATGATGGTTTGAAAAAAAAAACTAAAAAAAATAAGCGAATAAAAATTTAAATAACTCGTTTTAATTATACTATATTATAATTATTTTTTATTATATATGAGATTTAGTAAACTTAATTTAAAAAATAATGATATAAATTGCTTATAAATTAAAATATAAAACAATTTTAGCATATAAATAAAATAAAACTTAAATATATATATATTGAAATTTGACATGTTAACGTATAGGATTAGATATCTTGTCAATTTGACAGTGGTACAATGTACCTTCACGATGATCATATTAAGCTCTTTAATAATAATATTTCATAGAACTTCTCTCCTATTTATATTATTATGTAATAATTAATCTGAACAAAAAAAAAATAACGTCTAATATATAGAGATAGTCTTTTATATATATATATATATAGTTAGTCAGATAATGGAAGGTGTGAAACAAAATTTTATTGTACTAATTAATAAACTTCATCCAAATAAATTGCATTCATAAAAACACTATTTAAAGAAAAGAAAACTTTGCATTTGTCAAATTACAATAATCAAATAGGAGCAGGATCAATTAGATTTTGTTCAAAAAATAAGGGATGAATAATTTCATCTTCTAAATCAAATATATCATTGTCATAGCTTCCTTTACGTTGAGGATATATATATATATATTGAAATTCCAACCAGTTAATATATGCAATTTTTTTTAGGGTACGCTTAGTATAAATGCACGAATGTAAAGTACTATAAAAAAAGTACTTTAGAATAAAGGAAAGTACTGTAGAGAAAAGGAGGAGAGAGATAGAGAGAAAAAATATGAGAGAGAAAAAGTATGATAAAAAGTATGTTTATTATATAAAAAATATAATGTAAAATTTTTTAGAAAAACGTGAAATTACATAGAATGCACTGTGTGCATTCCATATCAAACGAGTCCTTAACATTGTGTGAGATTATGTGAGGTAACATACGTATTGAATAATTATATCCAATTATCAACCCATAATTATTCAAATTCTTCACCACCTTCTTCTTCTTCTTCTTGGGTTGGGCTTGGCTGAGCAGGGTGTGCGGCCCAACAACAAATAGTTTTCTTTTAATAATAATTTATTTGTTGACCAAAAAAAAAATAATTTATTTGTTAGATTTCAGCCACAATGTACTCTCTATAATAAAAGTATAAAAACTATTTACTTTTCCATTCTATTATATAATATGCTACATTTTAAATTTTACTAATGTGCTAAAATATACAAGAGAATTAAACTTTTTTTTACATTATGTTTATCTAAATTTTTTAATTTTTAATTTTATTTTATTTTGAAATTTTTTACCTGCATATAAAAAATTAATTGAATATTAAAATTTGAACTAATATAAAATTATTCTTAAATTTTTTTAATATGATATTTATTGGTTTAAGATGAGGTCAACCCAATTAAAATAAATGATGCAAAACATGAGTGTAATTTGATTCATGAATCATGTAAACATTTATGATATGATTAATTACATACAATCTACATTAATTAAAAAGATTTTGTCAAAGAATTATCTCAGTCGTCGGCTTAGAGGTATGCTAGATTTGTTCGAAGGATGACATGACAGAATTGCAAAACATAACATTCTAGTCACGTGGCAAAACTGAGCTCCGTGTCTTTGGCTTTTATATATATATAGATTAAAAGAAAAAAAAAATAGAAAAGGGTTTATGTCTTTATGAATTTTTTTGTTGTTGAAAAGAGCAATTCCCTTCGGGCATGTTCTTTTTCAAGAAACCCCAATGATAATAGAAATAGAAATGATGGGCCTCACTTACTTTTTCATTTCCATCAACTTAAAAAAAAGAAAAAAATACAAAACACCTATTATACCCTTCTGATTTGACAAATTATAACCTTTTTTTCTTTTTATTATTTTAATATAATGAGTAAAATGGTCATTTTAATACATTCCATTTCCATTTCCATTACTAAACGTTTACTACTAAGCACATGAAACGTATTCCGTTTCCGTTTTTATTTTCATTTTTATTTCTACTTAAGAACATGCCCTTGGTTCTTTTCTCATTTGTCTAAAAGTCTTCAATCTTCACTTCCTGCAACGTCAATACACAGAAGACAATGTGCATATTATCCAAGTGTCAATCTCTCAACTATTCCAACAAAATTATTATTATTTTATATATATTTAAAATTAAATAAAAAATTAATATTTATTTTAGTACATATCAAGCCTACCAGCAATTATATAAGACTTTAAATTTTTTTTTATATATTTGAAATCTCTTGTATATATATATATTTTTGATAAGTAAAGAGAGGTAGACAAATTAGCTAAGAGCCCACCGAGGTGGGTAAACCAACAGTATCCAACCTATACAACTCTCTACAAAATGCTGAGCTGCTGGTTATTCGTCATAATGCTGTCATGTGCCAAGCTCCAAAGAAATACCCGGATACGTTGAGTCCCTTTGAGTTTCCAAATCCTCCTCCATAAAGAACTCCATCTATTATTAATTTATTATCCACACAAATACAATCTTGGTAAGCAGAAAAACGTATTTTATAATTTTAAAAATTATAACAATAATTAAAATTTTTTTAAATAGGTCAAAACCTCAAATTGGTCCTTTATGTTTGCACGAAGTTTCATATTGGTCCTTTATGTTTCAAAAAGTCCATATTGGTCCTTTATGTTTGCAAGAAGTTCCAAATTGGTCCTTCCGTCCAAATCCGTTTATTTTTTAAGTTAAGTGCTGACGCGGACACACCATCTCTCCTACGTGTCAATTGAAGCTGACGTGGCATGCCACGTCATCATCCAATATCATATGTGATGACGTGGCGGTGACGTGGCATGACACGCCAACTTAGATGGACACGTCAGCATGCCACGTCAGCACTTAACTTACAAAATTGACGGAAGTGGATGGAAGAACCAATTTAGAACTTCTTGCAAACATAAAGGACCAATTTGGACTTTTTGAAACATAAAGGACCAATATGAAACTTCGTGCAAACATAAAGGACCAATTTGAAGTTTTGACCTTTTAAATATGAGTGGATTGAAGAAAATAAAAATTTATAAATAAAACTTTTAAATCTATTTATCTATTAATCTAATAATCTATCTATTAATATTCTATTAACATATATAAAAGAATATACATATATCCTAATTTTGTCACATCTACTTTGAGCATGGTTTGCTCAACTTCCACGCAGTCATCCACTAAGTGATTGATTGAGCACTCAATCAATGTGTCATAAAATACCTTTTAAATTAGTCAATGACACATTTGAATTAATCTTCCTAGGTGGTATGCCAAATTGGCGTCTTGAAATGCAACGCCTAACACAAATACTGAAGCATGCAACCGTGGATGAAGGAATGGTGTTTATATTCTTTTGACTAAGCAATAGACTTTGCAGACCTTTATTACATGATTTTAAAGGAAAATTCTTAGGTATGGATCCTTTCCATAACAATATTTTTCATATGGATCCGAACTCATACCTTTATTCTTGATGAACTTTTGTTTTGTTTTTGTTTTTTTTATAGGCATGCAAGTGTTCGGTCAGCAAATAAATTTAAAAAATTAAAAAAAATGAAAAGGAGATAAGAAAAGGAGAGAGAAAGAGAGAGTGAGAAGTGAGAGAGAGAAAGAAAGAAAGAGAGGACGGAGATTAGAGAAGAGAGAGAGAGAAAAAAAAGGCTAAAATGCATTGAGACCCCTTGAGTTTTAAAACTTTGCACACAGATCCCCTGAATTTTCACTTTCGGGCAAAAAGCACCCTTCCGTTAAGATTCCATCCAATTTTGCTTTAAATGCCACATCACCAATTTTTTTGAGGCTTTTTTTGTCATTTCCTATCTATCTCTAATTAAAAACCCACCCATTTCATTTACCCAAACCCATTTCATATACCCATCATTTTCCTATCCCTACCAATTCAATCCCTAAGCCACTAAAAGAAACAAAGAACAGCAGCTACCGTGAACCACCATTGATCATCACTAAATGTTCACTTGTTATTAATATTATTATAACTATTCTATTTTCTTATGAAAATATGAAGAACTAAAGTACTAAACCCATAAATATTTATTCAGGCAAAAAAAAAAAAAAAACCCATAAATATATATGGCAAAGAAAAACCCATATACATTTTGTTGGCTAATCTTAGGGGCCGAAGCCCAAAGAAAAGAACAACAAACAGCAAACAAACTAAGGTCCCCTTTTGATTTATGAAAAAGATGATGCATTTGAGATGTAATCCAACATCTTTTTATTCAATATATTTTACTTTTTGTAATGCGATAAAATGATATTTTTGTTTTTTTTACATATTTTTATTCTATTATCACTTTTAATATAAGAGTAAAGTTATTTTATTCACTTTTATGTCATTCACATTATAATTACGTCACATTCGCAAAATACTGCAATGTGACAGAGGACAAGTCATGATATTGTATTTTTTTTTTTATGATACAACGTGAATATTTTGTATTTTGAAATAGCATACTATATACTTTTAGAATTCTCATAAAAACTAAGATGATTAATTATTAATCAATTATAACATCTAAAAAGACCAATTAACATAAATCATTTTCTAATTTTTTGAAATTAGTTTCCTTATTTATCTTAATAAAAATAGTGCTTTTAAAATATTAACTTTCATATTATTGTCACTTAAAAAATTTAATTTTATACAAAATAGACAGCGTTATAACTGTCGTTTTTAGTTCAGACAATTCTAAGTCATGAATAAGCACCGCAATAAGTCGTAACCTTGAGGGACTTGTCCTTAAGTGATGACCTAGGTGCCTACGTACCCTTGTGTAGGGATCAAAGTCCATGTAGTTCAAGAAGTATATGTCCATAGGACCCTTAGGCATGGATGTTACCTTAGAGGTCGTGTGCGGCTAGGACGTGTGTGGAGAACTTCGGGCAGGCGAGCCACATGTAGGAGGTATCCTTGGATGGAAGAGAGAGCTATAGTCCCTTAGAGCTGCTTGGATCTCGAGGATAGATGTATCCTTATAGGGGAAAGTGAGCACTGATAGCTAAACCTCGAGGGATGATTGATCAAGCTTATGTTTTTAGAGTTGTGTGTTGTAAGTCTGCTATACTTGGTGTGCTATCTTACTTGCTTAGCTAAGTCCCCCAGGTGGAAGTATTTATACTAAGTGTGAGGAGAAACGTGGTCGACCCAAGTTCTTGCTCGTAGTGGGTCAACCTATGATCTCTGAGCATCTCCCACGTCTCTGATATGAGAGCGTGCAGGGGAGAACGTGGGTTTAAGTCATGTACGAGTGAAGGGAGCGGTGCCACGTGTCACTGATTTGCGATCCTCCCAACTTTCTAGAAGGCCAATGCCACGTGTCCTAAGGTGAAATATTCTGATGTCACAGTTATATTATTTTTCTATCATTTAATTATTAAGTATTAAAAGTAATATATCGTTAATGATACAGTCTGCTCATATTCGACCAAGCGAGCTACCTTGCTCGCGCTGACCTATCGGACCAGCAAGCTCCCTCACTCCCTCCAGTCACTTGTCACTGTCATGGTGTTATTCACGCCTTCGCACTTTACGAGATTAATTATGCTGACGTGGTTCTTGCCACACGCTACAGCCTTAAATGACCATCATACCCCCTGACAGAGCATATATATATATATACATGGCAGACCCTCCGGGTATGGTCGCGAATCTCACATATTCTCACTATTCTATATACTTTCGGTACCTGACTTGAGCGTAGGTGTCCTACCGCAAGCCATCTCCCGTCGTGAGTTTCTTGCACGTTACTTAATTACGGGCGTTGAAGCTAAGTCATGAAGAAGAGGATTCGTCAATTATTTTTCATAATAGAGTTTATCTAACAAGTGCCCTAAGGCATGCTAAGATTTTTCTCATGGTTGAGAGAGAATGTAATGTCTTAACTTAGTGAAAAGTAAAAATTAAAGGAATAGTTTTTTAAGTCACTCCATTAGTTGAAAATGTAACCTTAAACAATGCTCTAAGAGCACTTATTAGCAAAACCCTTCATAATATTTAAAAACAATAAATGTGAATATTTAAAGTTAAAAAGCATTATCATAATCAACACGCCACATAATACATATAATAAGGGTTAGTTTTTAATTTTTTGTCTTTTAAGTTTGATATTTAAGTAATTGAAATGAAGCGTCATTTATTATGATGAGTCAATAAGTTTGTTCTAATGGACACGATTAAGACAAAAATAATAATAATAGAGCAATATTATAATTAGACAAGCAAAATGTAATTATTTTGTTAGATTAGATATAAAGCAAATCCAAATAATTAAATAAACACCGTAGGCCAGTGATTGCCATAGCAAAGTAGTGATCAAAATCACAGTGTCCAAACTCCAAAGTTTTAGAAAAAATGAAGAAAATAAACTAAAGTCGTCTTTTTGTGATATATTTTTTAAAAGAAGTGATTATTTTTTTAAAATATAAGCTTGCACAAATAGGTTCTAAGCAACTAAGCTTGGTTGGTCTAGTGGTTAGCTCACTAGGTCGCTTAAGCAAGTGTTGGGGGTTTGAATCCCACCTTGTGTATGCAGCAATCAATTGACCAGCGGCAAATCCTTAAATGGAGCTCAGATCCGCGAGAATTAATCCTTGACCTGTCGGACTAATAAATATGCTAATATATATATATATATATATAATTTTTTTAAAGAAAGTTCATAATTTATCTAAAAAATGTGATAAAATGCAGGATATAGAATAATATTTATAATAAATATAGATTTATTTTTATGTATAAAAATGAATGTAATGTTATATATAATAAATATAGGTTTATTTTAGATGACGCATTTCTCAATTTGATCCTTTTTAAATGGCCTCTCTCAACTTAGTTCTTTTTAAATTAGTCCGTTATCAATTTAGTCCTTACCTTTATAATCACTAATTGAGTTTGCTGAATTGGATAATTTAAGATAACTTCATTATTTTTAAACATTAATAGGGGTTTTAATGTAATTATTGAATTAATTTTATAATTTTCACAAATTGTAAAAGTAAGATATAATTGCCGGTAAGCTTAACCCCTTCGGCGCCACGAAATTGGAACCGGTGCAATTAGCTTTCGTGCAATTACGATGCAATTACTTCAAAACACACATTTTTACTTCATTTTTGAAGTAAATTTAGGGACCTACACTAATAAGGATCTACTATGAATGGATTAGGGACCAAATTTTTATCAATATTGGCCAATATCATCACTAAATAGCCTTGTGAGACTATTTATCAATATTAATAACAATTTAGTCCCTAATCCATTTAAGACGATGATATTTGTCAATATTGATAAAAATTTGGTCCTTAATTCATTCATGGTAGATTCTTATTAGTGTGAGTTACTTCAAAAATGAAGTAAAAATGTGTGTTTTGAAGTAATTGCACCGTAATTGCACGAAAGCTAATTGCACCGGATCCAATTTCCGGCGCTACACTCTCAGTCTTTGACATAATCGCCGCTGCCGAACACTTGGGCGTGAACTGAAGATCGATCCACTCTTCCTCTTCTTCTCGAACAATCCAGACAAATCAAACCCCGAAGACATGCTCGAAATAAATTCGAAGGCGTTAAAAAATTTAGGCGATGAAGATGATGAAAGCTTGGTTCTGGTACTGGAAACTTCTTCAAAATTAGTCGTTAATCAATCTCTTCAATTCTGCCGAAAACCATGGAGGAAACTGATATTCAACTTTGAAAATCTTTGTATATATGGTGAAAAGACTCATGTGAATTGAAAAGGAAGAACACCAGTAAGTAATGCATATAGAATCATACCACGAGACCAAATATCTTTTTTCATCCATCATAGTCTTTCTTTCTCAAAACCTCCTGAGCAACATACGCGGGATGAGAGAGATATTTGAAAAAGAAAGGAAGAGACATGGTAGAAGAGAAGATGCCCTTAACTTTAGTTTCAAATTAGGACTTTTTCAATTTATGAAAATTATAAAATTAACCCAAAATAATTACATTAAAAACTCCTTTTAATGTTTAAAACTTACGAGGTTATCTTAAATTATCTAACTCAGTAAACTCAGTAATTTTAACGAATAAGGATTAAATTGACAACGGATTAATTTAAAAAGGATTAAATTAAAAAATGTGCCATTAAAAGGGACCAAGTTGACATTTTAGTCATTCTTAGTATTGAGCTCTTGAATCACTCAAGTTGCTATTGAGTTGTTATTCTTGAACTACTACTTGGATGCAGGAGTTTCAAGAGCTGGCAGAAGACTGCCATAACGGCGTTCCTGGGCGAGAAGAATATTAAAATTGGCAAGCCAAATGATTTCTCTTAGGCATTCTTACCCGAACTTAACGGGTAACGGATAAAGGTCCGGGGACGGGTGTATTTACTCCGGACTCAGACCCGGTGATATAATATATATAAAAATATATTATATATTATATCAAATTGTGTGTTTGAACTTTGAAGTTTATTTTTCTTAAACTTAAAAATAATTAAATTTATGAATGTGTGTTCAATACTTGTGATAAAGTACTTGTGATGAAAGTAGCAAATTTTATAGAAAAAATAGTAAATTTTCTGGGGTCGGATCCGGAGATCTAAGTATTCGATGGGTCTGGGGACGGGTATCAAATTTCATACTCGGTCGGGGACGGGTCAAAAAAAGGGAAAATATTAACTACCGAGGCCGAAAACACCGAAAACAGAGAATATAGTATCTTACCCAGACCCTACCCATTGCCGTCCTTAATTTCTATTGACTTGAAGGATGTTTTGTTAACGAACATAGGTTCTGCAGAGTGCACAAAAGCAGGCTGAAGCTGATGGTTTTGGTATAGCAAAATAACAATCTTTTGAGATAATTTTAATACTTGATAAGTGAAGGAGGTCGTAATTTTAATACTTGATAAGTGAGCAAAATAGCAATCTTTTGAGATAATTAAACTTGTTTATCTCTTTATATTTTAAATTTCAAAAAATGAATATATATATATATATATATATATATATATATATATATTTCTGGTTGATTATACAGGAGATAAAAGGATAGAGGAACTTTAAAATCAAGAATTTTAAAAAATATGCATTATTATGAGATTAAAGTAAATTCTTGCTTTGAACATAATGAAGTCGCTCTTTCTGGGAGGAAAAGAAAAAGGAAAGCTCCATAAGATATATATTAATATTATCTTATTTTCATATGATTTAAAAATATTTTACATATCTTTTATTAATTTTTTGGGGCATTTTTAAAAATATTATTTGAAAAATGAGTAATTCTATAATTTTAAACTTTTGAGGGATTTTTTTTATGTATTTTAAACAAAATGTATAATTTATTCAATGACGTGGAGTAACAAGTCAGTTTAAATATAAATTCTAGCCACGTAAACAGTCTACACCTGTGTTTAACGGAGGAAGCTGACAGAGTTAAGCAAAAGGACCAATTTTAACCAAATTTAAAATATAAAGGACTTATAATAACTTTTTAAAACATAAAGGACAAAAATAAATTTTAATAAAATATAAATGATCAAAATAAAAATTTAGTCATTGTTTAATTAGGTTAATTACTAATTAAATATATGATAGAGAAAAGATTCTCAACCAAATAAAACTCTTTTTTAATAATATATATGGTAACCGACTTGATTGGTAGGACTAGGAGAAGGATTATTTACAGCCATATAAAATTCTAAACCTAGACACCCCCCCCCCCCTGTTCTTTATCCTACAGTGTGGCCGTCGTTTGTGTGCACTCTATTTGGCGTTTTAGATCGGAGCTAATTTCACCTTAATTCTTCGCCTGGTACGTCGCTCATCGTTCTTTGTATTTAGATTTCAGATTTTTTTTTTTCCCTTTTGTTTGCCTGCGTGGATTTTCTTCGTATAATTTTTCCTTCTTCCCCTTTATATGGATATTGATTTCTCAAACTCTGCCTTATTTTTATGTTAGGGTTTCTCTCTCCCCCTTTTCGCTATATCTGTGTATCCTTAATAATATTGTGCGGCAATTTTCTACAAAGATGGAGAACCAACCTAAATTTGATCAATGGGCAGATATTTGCGAAGACGTGCTCTATGAAATTGCTCAACGTATTCATTCTTCTGTTGATTACGTCCGATTTCGCTCAACTTGTAAAAATTGTTACATAAATCTCCCAAAATATTTCAAACATTGTCCTCTCCTTTTATTACCTTCTGATGATAATAAAAGTGAGAGTCTCCGTCAAATTTTTCATCCAGTAGAGAATAAAGTAATTGATCACTTATCTTTACCCGGGGCAAAGGACACTGTGTTTCGTGGTTCATGTTTTGGATGGTTGATTATGATTGGAACCAATGATACAATTCGAATACTAAATCCAATTACAAAAGTTGAATTTCATCTTCCACCCATTTCTACTTCTGTGGGCGTAAGTGGTTATGACCCTGGAAGATATGATAAAGAATATACAATAAGAGGATCCAATGGTGTTACATATACTTTTGCGAAGTGGTTTATGCAACGGGTATTTTATTATAAAATCGTTTTATCATGTCCTCCGGATGATGAAAATCAAGATTTCATGGCTGTAGCTATAGCTCAGGTTGATTCATCTACGAGTCTATGTTATTGTAGACGTGGGGATGAAAAATGGACAAGACTAACAGAAAGTAAGGGCTTGCTTTTGTATGATGTTATATTTCATAAAGAAAAGATTTATGCTGTCTGTGCATTGGGTTCCATTTATGAATATGACATGAAAACATTACGAGGTGGATTGAGTAGAAGTCCATCTTTTGATGATAATGTGTTTTTTACGGCTGATGTACGTACATATCTAGTTCAATGTAGTGGTGATTTTATCTTAGTGGTCAAAAGAGTTCCAATAGGATTTTATAAAAATAAGTGTGAAGGTGAATTTGATGATGAAGATGAAGATGAAGATGAAGATGAAGATGATGAAGAAGATGAAGATGATGAAGATGAACTTCAAACTTCTCGTTTCCTTGTATTTAAGTTGGATGAATCTCAAAATAAATGGGTGGAGGTGAAGAATTTGAATAATAATGTGTTAGTGCTTGGATATAATTCTTCATGTGTATTGCCTCATGCAATCTCACCTAATGGTAGAGGAAATTGTATCTATTATTCAGATAACTGGGTGGAATCTCAAACCAAATATCTTAGTGGAGGTTATGACAATGGTATATTTAATTTAGAAGATGGAACTATTTATCCTTTATTTCCTGATCGAGATGTTATTGATCCAGGTCCTATTTGGTTATTATAATTTAACAAATGTAAATTTTTTCTATTTTTAAAGTAGTTTTTTGTTTATGGATTAGCCGATATCACCTAGTAGGAAAAGACGGATTGTTTTTGTTTATTAATGTAATTTTATATTTATGATAGTTTAAATTTTAATTTTTACCTTCTTTATTTTAAGTTCTTTTGCAAATTTAATCTAATCTATAAAAGTAATTAATCGATTCTAGTGAGATTCAGTTGAATTGCTTATGTTTAGTTTGGATTGGTTTCTTTTATAGTCTTAAATGTAATTGTATATGTCTTGAAATATTTCATTTTTTTATACAATGGAGCTAATAATTTCTAGCAATTAGGGGTGTTCAAAGGCTTGGTTTAGTTTGGTTTTATCAAAAATTTGAACCGAACCAATATAATCGGTTTTCAAAATGCGCGGACCTTGTCAATTTTATTTTCGAGCGGTTTGGTTCGATTTTAGAGTCGGTTTGGTTCATGCTAATTTGATATTTTCATGTTGGCATAGATTAAACAAACTCTAACTTTATAAAGTCTAAAAAATAATAAATTTTAAAAATATCAAACTTATAATACTATACTAAATAACTAATTATAAGTTGTTAAATGAAGATTTAATAAAGATTAATAAGAATTCAAAATATTAAAACAAATTAATTCACTAAAAAAAATAATTTTAGCGTAAGTGAATTAATGTCATTTTTCAATAATGTTATTTGTTAGTTTGATTGTTATAGCTAACATTAAAATGATATCAACATAATCTCTAAGTTAACGTCGATTGTAGAACTGAATTGAAAGAGTCATAACGTTAAAGATAATTTTAAACTAACGCTAAGGATATTTTTTTTTGTAGAGATAATATTATCTAATATAATTATAACAAATGTTCTTATCTTTATCAATATATATATATATATATATATATATAGAGGTGTTCATAACCGAACAAAACCGACGCACTTAAACCAAACCAAACCGAATTAGTACAAACTGAACAAAATCGATCAATGTTTAGTTTGGTATATCGAAAAATCGAACCAAACCGCATATACAAACATTTATATATGTGTACATATTATGTTAAAATTTCTAAATAATTAAGTATAAAATTTGTTTTTAGAAGGTTATATTAAATTTCGTAAATCTAAAAATTTAATTTTAGAACTAAGTTGATTGTATATGGTAAGTAAATGAAATATTACTATACTTTTTATTATTTATATTGAACAAAATTATATTTTTTATTAAGAAACTTAAATATGTAAGTTTGATGACATAAAAGTTATAAACCGCCAAACCGAACCGCTCAAAACCGCTCGTTTATGGTTCGGTTTGGTTTGATGCTATTAACATAAATCGATAGGTGCACTAAATTTTCATTAAAAACTGCCCAAACCGCCTGCCGAACACCCCTATATATATATATTCACTTAACAAAAGAACAAAAAATAACTAATAGCTATAAAATACAATTACAACTATAATTTATATTATCAAGAGATAAAAATATATGTAGATATATTAGTTGGTTTGATTCGGTTAAAACTAACCAATAAGTTCATAAACCTCAACCAAACTAAAACATGTGGATTTTGTCATTTTAAAAATCAAACCAATTCTTTTCAATTTGATTCGATTTCTAATCAGTTTGGTTCAATTTAATTTGATTCAATTAATTTAGTTCGATTTTGGACAACGAGACTAATTAATTGTGGGATTTTCACGGCAAGTAACAAAAAGAGTACTTGAGAAGTACTTGGGCAAAGAAAGTACTAATGAATATATACATGCATCATTAAAAGGAAATAAAAATTACAAAGAGGTTTATGAATTTTTCACTCAATCTGCATTATCCAAGTGTCAATGTCATTCTTTTCTCATTTGTCTAAAAGTCTTCAATCTTCACTTCCTGCAACGTCAATACACAGAGGACAATGTGCATTTATCCAAGTGTCAATCTCTCAACTGCCCCAACCAAATTATTATTATTTTTTGGCCTGACCCCAACCAAATTATTAATTTTTAAGTTTTATATATATATAAAGTTAATTATTTGAAAGAATTTACTGATTATTAGTCATTGAATTTATGTTATTTTAAATTTTAAAATAAAAATAATTATTTTGATACACATTTTAAAATAGATTCAATGATCGACAAATAATGAGTTCTCTATAATATTACGCTAACAATAATTTTATAATACTTTGCATTTTTTAATATTTTAATTTCTTGTATAATTTTTTAGATATTATATAATAGAATAGGAAAGTACTTATAGGTTATATTTTTTTTATTATAGAGGGTACATTGTGGCTGAAATCTAACAAATAAATTATTATAAACAGAAAACTTTTTGTTGTTGGGCCGTACGCCCTGCTCAGCCGAGCCCAACTTTGTTTTGACCAAAAAAAAGAATGGCTTAAATAAAATAAATTTCCGCTCAACTTTTGTATCTATATTATGAAATACTTTAATGAAAAATTGATATATATATTATTTTGATTTGAGAATTATATGAGAAAAATATATAATGAGTTGCATATAACTCTAATCTATTAAAATATTTTAAAACATGTGAGAGAAATTTGTAAGTTGATTGAGGAATTAAATAGAGAAAAGTATATAATTGCGTACCTTTCTACAATATGGACAACTTTGACTTCTCTGAACCCAATCATATATACATGGAAGATGGAAATTGTGAGAGCAGGGTGTAGTTATCTTTGGATTTTCCTCAGTATATCCTATTTCTCACACAAACATCTCATTAATTCTCATTATTGCAGGTTTGAGAAAGATTGGGTGTTTGGTTTTTTTTATCTGAGAGAGTAGGAAGAAAGAACAAAGTTATGAATTTGAAAATTTTCTACTTTTTTAATTCTGGAGATGTATAATACATAAGGAGGGTTTACATATTTATAGCACAACTCACATAGACTAAACTCAATAAAATAAAACTACTTCATGGTGAAGGAAGTAGACACCAACTTGCTCTGCTCTGCTTCCCAACTTGATCTTATCTGTTTACACAAGTTGCTTCTCTGCTCTGCTTCTCTACTTCTCAGCTTCTCAACTTGATCTTATCCTATTACACAAGTTGATTTAATTTTTTAACATTGCCTCCCTTAAATCAAGCTCGTGAGTTTGTCATTCCAAGTAACTTCTTCAGCTTACAAAATAACTCCACCTTTAAAGGCTTCGTAAAAATGTCAGCTACTTGTTCTTCTGTATGACAGAATTCAATCAATACCTCTTTTTCAGCTACAAGCTCTCGAATCTTGTGGAACCGTATATCAATGTGCTTGGATCTCCCATGGAAAACATGATTCTTGCATAGTGTAATAGCTGACTTGTTATCACAAAATATTGTTGTAGGACTCCTTGCTTCACAAATTTTAAGAATATAAGATGTAGGCTTAATTCTAAAATGATTCAATCCATTTCATGAAAATATTTTACTTGTTAATTTTTGTTAGTACCTGTGGCCATGATTAATCAGTATAAAATATTTAGGTGTCTCAAGTTTAGTTTTAATGGGAAACAATGTTTTCAAGAGAATGGATCCTCGCTCCTAATAAAGGACGCACATTAATTTTATTTTGTTATGCTAAAATATCCTAAACACAAAAATAAAACAAAGTAAACTTTGTAATGAGAGTATAATTTTTTGTTCCATATTGATTATATTTTCAACCATTGTTATTCAAAGAAAACTTACTACCAAAACAGACACGAGTAGCGTAATCTTAGAATGGATGGTTTGTTCACACTATGGTTATCAGCTACTACTATGTTAATTTGAGATGTATGCTATGTTGCTAACTCTCTATTATTATTATTATTGATTATTGATAATAAAAATCACATAGAAAGAATAATTACATCCCATACAAAACACCCAAGGACTTGTTTTTACTTTAATCATGTGATCAAGAAAGTAATGTCCTGGTGAATAATGCTGTGATAAGTATTCGATCTTAGAATCACGTAAATCTACCCTTTCTTCTCTAACGCAATAATCAAGATTTCTTTCATGCTCATTGATATAACAACCTGAGGATTAGCATGTGACCCATCAAGGTGAATTGCATGATACTCATATTTGATTTTGATTTTGCAAGTTGTAATCTAAAGTCTAAACTGAAAATAATAGCAGTGTAATGTAGTGAGTTCCCTATGCTCAATAACTAACAATAGGATCTTTACAACACATGAGCTCAAGAGGGATAAACTTGGATGAAAGCACAAACAAACCAATTGAATGGAAGTAAGAAAAAAGATGAATTTCTTATGCCCAATCTCAATAAACAATAGATAGATTTGAAAATAAATTTTCCAAAAAAATAAATTTTATAATATACACTTCGTAGTTATATGAAACGAATAAACTTAAACATGAACTCCCCAAATTAATTTAAAAAAATGTTGGTCCTTATATTTAAGTTTCATATTGGTTCTTTATGTTTTAAAAGTTTTAAATTGATTATTTATTTTTCTCAGTAGTTCTAAATTGGTTCTTCCGTCCAAGTCCGTCAATTTCTTAAGTTAACTGCTGACATGTCTATTTAAGCTTATGTGTCATGCCATATCATCGCCACGTCATCACAAATAATGAAATAGAAGATGACGTGGCGAAGTGGCACGTTAGCTTAAATAGACATGTATGAGAGATGATATGTCCACCTCAGCAAGTCACGTAAGCAATTAAGGGAAGAATTGGATAGAATTAGACAGAAGGATCAATTTGAAGCTTTTGAGAAAGATAAAGGACCAATTTAAAAGTTTTAAAACATAAAGGACCAATATGAAACTTTTGAGAAAGATAAAGGACCAATTTAAAAGTTTTAAAACATAAAGGACCAATATAAAACCTGAGTACAATATAAGAGACCAAAACGGACTTTTGACCATATTGATATTTCACCGCGATCTTCCCATATATGTTGTTATGTCATATTGGGAGAAAATTTTTCTTTAAAAAAACAAGGTCAAAGGTTCATTTTAGTCCTCTATGTTTCACCCAAATTTTAAATTAGTCTTTTATCTTTCAAAAGTTCTATATTGGTCCTTTATGTTTCTCAAAAGTTTTATATTTCTCTTTCAGGTTTCATTAAAGTTCTATATTGGTCATTTATGTTTCATTCAAGTTTTATATTGTCCTTTATGTTTCATTGAAGTCTATATTGGTCCTTTATGTTTCATTGAAGTTTTATATTAGTCCTTTATGTTTCATTAGAGTTTCAAATTGGTTCTCTCAGCATGGTTTTATTTTTGGCTTAAATGACGCCGTTTGGGTATTTTTAGTGTGTCTAAAGTCACGTCAACTATCTGATACACGTAAGAGATATTATGTATCCACCTTGACACGCCACGTCAGCAGTTAACTTAAGAAATTGACGGATTTGGATGAAAGGACTAATTTAGAACTTATGGGAAACATAAAGGATTAATTTAAAACTTTTGAAATATAAAAGACTAATTTGAAACTTGAGCGAAACACAGAGGACGAAAATAAACCTTTTATAAAAAACAAAATACAATTAAAAATTGACATTAACGGTTAGTCTATGTTGATAACATGTAAATACGTAATACTTTCAATAGGCATTCCTCGTATGCTTTTAATTTTTTTTTATTACCTAAGTCGACATATCCATGATTGATATGGATAGTTATTTGAGTTGGGAATATTAAACTGTACACTTGACTATGGATACTCATTTGACTTGTGCATATTAAAATAAGAGAAAATTTAAATTAAGGTAAAGTTTATTAGGTGTGTTTGTTATTAAGTTTTTCAATAAAAATTACATATGTGACAAACAATTTTTGTATAACTAATCATTATAGAGAGATAATATAAAAGATAATAAATTATACAACCAATCAAAAAAGAGAAAGTAAAAATACAATTTATGATTGATGAACTTAATAAACAATTAAACTTAATCTGAATAATGGAAAGACGATTTGATTCCTAAAATCTCATTGTCAATTATTTAGTTCTTGAGATAGTAATTGTTATTTCACCATAAATCATATTTGTGTCTCCTTCTTCAGTTAAACAATGGCGTCAGTTCTTAACCATGAAAGAAACAACTATTAAACAAACAATGCGAACGATTAAACAAAAAAGTAGGGACAATTCAACAATACAGTGATTCAAACAAAATAATTGTTGACTCACTCAAGCATTACCAATTCTGCCCACGCAGCAACACGTCTCTCATTAGTTTATGCCAATTTCTAGGAGGGCTACCTGACCCTTCTCTCATTTCCTCTAGCCTTTCATCAACTTCTCGCCTTTAGCCTTATTCTTGATGAGCTTTCATATATTAGTTGGTAAAAAAAGAAAGTACTATTGTCTAAAATGACAAATTTATCCCTATTCAAATAATAGGGGTAAAATGGACTTTCTAGCAAACATTCCCATAGCCATATATGAGATTGAGAAGCAAAACCTTGTTTTTTTTTTGTGTGTGGAGATTTTGTCTAAACCCTAGAGAATGAGTCAAACTTTGACATTTAAAATTCCCATCTAATTTTAGACTATGTTCACTTGCAAGAAATGATTATGAAAAAAGGGAGGGAGAAATTTTTTTACTAAACAAACTCCACTTTTTGTAATTTGATCAAATTATGTTTTTGTCCTTACTTTTTTACTCACTTTTATTTTATTTCTACTTTTAATGTAAGGGTAAAATTGTCATTTTACCCACTTTTATTCCATTCACATTACATTAACATAACATTTCTATTCTCTCCAACATTTCCATTCACATTTTTTCTTCTTTTCTCCTTACTAAACACACCCTTAAAGTACGTTTGGTAACACTTACGAACAGTACATTACAATGGGTAGCTGGCGACATTAAAGGGTATGGTGGCGAGGTTGAACGTTGCAATGGGGGGAGCTAGAGAGGAAGAAAAGCAGCGTTTGACATGAAGAAGAAGAAGAAGAAGAAAACCCTAGAGTCACTAAATAAAATTTCAAATTTAATTATAGCTGATATTTGAATGAATTTTGAAAATAAATTGATATGATTCTAATTAAATTTCACAATTAATGTCTTAAATCTGATTGATAGTGTTTAGCAATAATCATTAAGTTGAATATAAATGCCTCCTTTTTTATTTCCTATTATGGGATTACTCATTGCTATACGGTTTTAAGGCATTTTTTATTTTTTATAACTACAAATATTGATTGTAATTAAGGCATAATTACAAATATTGATTGTAATTACGAAAATAGAAATTTGAGACAATTGGCAATGCTGTTCTAATATTGCATTTTGATGCTGACATGGCAACATTGCAAAGCATGTACTTAAGGCCACTATAAAAAAAATGTTCATTAGGTGGCGACTAAAAACGTTGTCACTGAAAATTACTTTTCAGTGGCGACTAAATAAAGTTGCCACCATTTATGTTTCTTATATCTTTTTGGTGGCGACAAGAGGCAGTCGCCACCCAATGTATAATATTCGGTGGCAACTTTGAAAAGTCGCAACTAAAACCTCTAACACTTCTTTACATTTGGTGGCGACCTTGCAAAGTCGCCACTGAAACGTTTAACCCTTCAACACATTTGGTGGCGACCTTGAAAAGTCGCCACCGAAACGTCTAATCCATCATTACATTCGGTGGCGACTTTCTGAGGTCGCCACTGAAACATTTAACCCTTCAACACATTCGGTGGCGACCTTGAAAAGTCGCCACCGAAACTTCTAAACATTCATTACATTTGGTGGCGACCTAGAAAAATCGCCACCGAAACGTCTAGCCATTCAACACATTCGGTGGCGACCTCAGAAAGTCGCCACCAAAATGTTTAACCCTTCAACACATTCGGTGGCGACCTTGAAAAGTCGCCACCGAAACGTCTAGCCCTTCAACACATTCAGTAGCGACCTCAGAAAGTTGCCACTGAAACGTCTAGCCCTTCAACACATTCGGTGGCGACCTTAGGAAAGTTGCCACCAAAACGATTAACCCTTCAACACATTCGGTGGCAACTCTGAAATGTCGCCACTGAAACCTCTAACCCTTCATCACTTTCGGTGGTGACCTTGAAACGTCGCCACCGAAACGTTTAAACCTTCAACACATTCGGTGGCGATCCTGAAAAGTCGCCACGAAAATGTCTAACCCTTCATTACATTCGGTGGCGACCTTAGAAAGTCGCCACTAAAACGTCTAGCCCTTCAACATTCAGTTGCGACCTTGGAAAGTCGCCACAGAAGGTAGAAAACATAATAAATATATTAGAATGAAATTATATAACAAAAAGTAATATATGGCTTAGTGGTTGCTGTAGACAATACTATGATGTCCCGCCTTTGAATCCGTCCATGCACCATTTAAAAAAAATATAAGGTGGTCATGAAAGTGGAGATCCGGCGGCCGAAGGTGGAGGTTCGGCAACCGGGGACGGAGGTTTGGCGGCCAGAGGCGATGGTCTGGCGACCGACGGCAAGTGGTCCGGCGGCCGATGGTGGTGGTCCGGCGGGCGATGGCAGAGGTCTTCACCGGCCATTGAAACATGTGGTATCTTTCAGTGGCGACCCACTGAAACATGTCTTTCAGTGGTGACATAGTCGCCACTGAAAACTATACATTTAGTGGCGCCAAGTGTCGCCACTGAAAGACATGTTTCAGTGGCGACTTTGGTCGCCACTGAAAGATATGCCATGGCATTATTTATTCCACATCAGTGGCGACTTTGTTCCACATCAGTATATATTTGTTCCACTTTGTCGCCACTGAAAAGTATATATTTGGTGGCGACCACATTTAGTCGTCACCGAAACTTTCAGCGACGAAGTTATAGGTGGCGGCAAGATTTTTAGTGGCGACACGTGACACCACTCACCTGCCACTTACTGTCATTAATGAATTCATCTAATTGCGTAAATATCCAAATACAAAAGTTCTAAATTATTATAATCTTGCCATTTCTATTTTTAATTAAATTCTCCACTACAAAAAATAAGGGTTTCGGTGGCGACTTTTTTCGTCACTGAAAGTCTAAAAGTCGTCACTGAAGGGTTTCAGTGGTGACATAAAAGTTGTCACTGAAAAGTCCGCAACTGAAGCCCTATAGTGACGACTTTCGAAGTTGCCACTGAAGGTACTTTCAGTGGCGACAAAAGTCGCCACCAAAGAAGGTTAATTTTCGTCACTAAAACAACAATAAAAGTTGGAGTTTTTGGTGGCGACTTTTTATTGTCGCCACTGAAAAGACCTTTAGTGGCGACTTTTTATTGTCGCCACTGAAAACCTTTGGTGGAGACTTCTAGTCGCCATCGAAACCACTTTTTGTGGCAAATTTTTGTCGCCACTGAAACCACTTGTCGGAACTCCGCTGCCGGCCGTCGCACCTCCGCCGCCGGTCGTCGAACCTCCGCTGCCGGCCGCCAGACCTCTGACGGTCGACCTTATATTTTTCAAAATTGGCTTAACCAACTCTACAGGACTCAATTTCTATTGATTTTTAATTAATTAAAGTAATTTTACTTGAACACCATATTATATGAACAAATATATATTTGAGTAAAAGAAGAAATTAATAAAAAAATAATGGAATATATATATATATATATATATATATATATATATATATATATATATATATATATATATTAAAATTATAAATGATAAAAGGAAAAAAATCAAAGTTTCATGCAAAATTAGGATACAATTTTTTTGGGGTCCATATGTTTAATTATAAAATTCTCTAACAAAATCATGACTCATCTGTTTCGTCTGTTGGTGTAAATGAATGTATTGTAATAAAATATAAAGAAATATAATGTAATGGAATCTTAGAGGTAAAAAACATGTTTGTTAAACAAATAAATAATATGTAAGAGTTGAAAAGTAAAATGAATTTAAAGTCTAAAATACTCTTATATCTAAAATAGTGGTGACTCGTGAGTGGTGGTGGTGCTTATTGTGAAAAATAGAAGGGACAATTGTATCATTCCATCATCCATTACATTGGGATTGAATTAGATGTTATACGAGAATAGATTCAATGCTGCCTAGCATAGAAAAGTAAGGAGAGAGAGTGACACATAAGTGTGTTCCACATGTGGACCCCACTATGAGTGGGATCCACTAATGTGTCACACTCTCTCTCTCCTTACTTTTCTATACTGGACAACATAGGATCCAATCTCATTTTATACTGCCACTATATGAAGGAAAGTTTATGCAATGGTGGGTTACAATTTAAATTCCATTTCAGACTCCTTCCACTATATATGGACATACCAAACAAATGCTTTCACTAGAATTTGGACCAATTACGTTGCAATTGGGCCATTGCAACCATACCAAACATAATTTGATCGCTTGGTTTCGAGAATGAGGGGTGAGGAAGAGGGAATGAGAGTGACAAAAGTTAATTTTGTTCTCTCTTTTAAATGTTAATATTTTTTAATGAAGTATATAATTGTCATTTTACCTAATTTTTATTGGACAAAACTTATGTGCTGTTGTTTACATGCTTTTGGTAAGGTTGACCAATTAAAAAAAGACATGTGTCAATTTTCTTCTCAAAAGTGACACATGTCTTTTTTTAATTGGTCAACTTTACCAAAAACATGTAAGCAACAACACGTAAGTTTTTCCCATTCTTATTTCATTTTATTTCTCACTCTCTCTCCTATTCACATTCTCATTTACGTTCCTTCAAAATAAATACACCAATCAAACGAGTCATAAAAGATGACTAAAATGTCACCACACATGCATTAAACATTGTTAATTATTTTTCTATCGTTTAGTTGATTAATATTTAAATAAATATTTTGTGAATATGCTCATTTTTAAGAAATTATGATTTTTTATCATATAATTTGACAATTTTTTAAAAAATTTAAATAGCCACTAATTTTATATTAGCTATATATATATATGCCAATAAAAAATAGTGTTAGTTAATATCAATTTTAATAACTAATGTTATATAGTTAATAACGCTATTTTTAAATTTAGTTGTTGTAACCGATGTAAATATGTCTTCAATACAATCTGTAGATAATTAGTTGTGAAATTAAGGCTGAACCCTCCAGTGATAATCATAATAAACTTTAATAATAATTTATAACTAACATTTAATATTATATTTTTAATTTGTAGCACACAGATAGTACTTGTACTTGTTATGTTATATATACATATAAACATTTTGTAAGAAATGCAATTTTTTAGAAATTTTTAAAAAAAAAATGAAAAAACATACCACCAACATTAATGAAAACAGTGAAATACACATTATATATATGTTTATTTTGATTGTAAGAAAGAAAAAATAACCGAAAATAATGAATATATATGAAGTAGTATAGTAGTGTTGCCCTAAAGAAAAAAGAGCATGTGGGTGTTAGCACACGTGGAGGAAGAGAGTACATTTGGGAACATCGACAACGCAACGTGAAAGAAAACAACTCTGGTTTTTGAAACCAAAATAACGGAGGGAAATGAAATGGTTATATGTCGTTCACATGCAAGCAAAAATATCAGACAAAATATGACCATGATGCATGGTTGAGTCTGAGTCTTCCAAGTTGATATATACCTAAATATTAATAGACAGATGAGAAAATATTAGTAGTAGAATATCCACCTAATCATTTGAATGCAAGTTATGGCTCACCTTGGTGCAACCGGACAAGACAAAAATCATGTGATCAACTGAAGTCGTGGTGGAAGAAAATGTCACTACTGCACAGGACAAAGATAACATTAAAGTTTTATAAAGATTCTTATAACAAGTGAAGAGAAAATTAGAATAAAAGAAGTAAGAAAAGGAAATTTACCAGAAAAAGTAAATAATTAAAGAAGGGGAATCAACTTATATTTGCGGACGCGGGCAACGCGCGTCTATATGGATAGTAAGCTCAGCGTCGGTAGCAAATCCCCTCGCGCAGGTACGACAAAAAAACCTGAAGAAAAAACACGAACAAAGAATATATATAAGAAGACCGAATACTCTACTCCACCATATTCGAAGAAAAAAATAATTAAATAACAAAAAAGAAACTTACGTGAGATTGGAGTGATGATACTTGTAATGCGATTTCTTGGCACTATGGCCATCAAAATTATGCCTACCGTTTTTACAGTCCCCACAGGTCAGAAGGGGTTTTAATTTCTTCCCCTCGCGCAGATGATTGGGATTTTCTTTTCCAATAATTTTCATTGCGAAGCGAGGTAGGGTTTTGCAGGTTTCTCGACGATCGTGATCGGGATAGTGATAGTGATAGTGATAGTAGTGTTTCACAATTCGGGACAAAGGGAGGAATTGCTTCGACTATGACGTTTTATATATAGAATAATAGAATAGAAGGGGTGGGGGTAGCCGGTAGGACCGTGCTAGACGTCTCTTTCGATGCCAAAACGCGCTCCAATTCCATCTTGCTCGTGACTGTACACGTGCCTATCATCCAACGGGCCCAAACTTCTCGGAATCTTTCTTCGCAAGAGACTCAAGTTCAGATCCCTTTATGAAACTCGCCCCCACACCCTATTCCCCAAAAACCCATTAATTAATTAAATAAATGAAATAATCACAAACAATAATCAATAATAATCCCACTAAACTGAGATTAAAAAATTAATTAATGGTAGCAATTATCACATATAATATATTAATTAAATATAATATTATATATATATATATATATATATAATATTAAATATTAAATAAAATTTTATGGTTCAATTAAAAAAAATTAGTATTATTAATTTTAATTTATAAAAATTATCTTTATTTTTTAGAAAATTTAATTTTTTTATAGTAATTTATTTAGTAGATGGATATTGGGTAATGGATATCGAATAATTTAGTTGACTATAGGATTCCCAATATCTTGTATCCGTTATTTTTTTTTCGGCTATTTTGGGTATCGAATAGTTTCGGATACGGATATTGAAAATGTAATTTTTTTTTCGAATTCGGTTAGGGTTCGAGTATTGGGTGTAATGGGCGGATTCGAATAGTAAAAAAATGAGCGGGTACACACCCATTGCCACCCCTAATCTGGTGAAGCTGGATGTTAATTAATAAGCTACGTCTTTTTAACTTATGAAATATAATAAAAAAATATAAATGTATTTTTTTGTAAATAATGCAAATACTAAAAAGTAAAAAAATTTATCATAAGTTTAGGGAAAAAAATATAAAATTCTTACAACTGTTAAAAGTTAAAATTTTTAGACATTAAAAATGCAATTATTAAAAAATAAAGGGGCATAACTGTAAATATTGAAAAATAAAGAATCACCATGTGTCGACATTTGATTGTCTTATAAGAATTGGAGGGAGAGAAATTGTAATAGATCCAATCTCGTATTAAATTGGGTAGTTTTATTTCTACACCTAAAGACAATGCGACATTCCAAATCCTGCTACTGCTGGTTTACAGTGAAAAGTGGGGGTAAAATCTACAATATCAGAAAATTAATATTTACATATGTAATTGTACATCTTGCCGCTACCAAAAGAAAGTATATATTTACATTTCCCTTAAATATATCAAAAACCAGGCAGAAACAGATCAGAGAAAGCAAGCAGCCATATCATCTCCATCACCTCTTCTTTCCAAACAAAAGCATGGGGATAACAATCCAAGTATGACACAACTGAGTGGCATCTTTTCCAAACCCAGAAATGAAAGCGATTAATCTGAATGTGAGGAGACACTAGGATAAATATTTCTAGACATCAAGAGCCTTGAAGAGAAGAGAAGGGAAGAAAAGAAGAATCTAGAAATGATAGGCTCTTGAATCATAAAAGGAATCCTAAAATCATATTCTCAAAATATATGCATTGGTATCTGATTGAACCTAAAAACCTAGAGGAGCTGTTGGCTATTGACAAATGAAGATTAGGAATTCCATAAAGCACACTGCCTCAACAACAACAACAACAACAACGAGAACAAGAACAAGATCGACAACGATAACATCTGCCCCGTGTGCGGCAAGAGGACCAAGAGAAGCACCGGAACCAACTGCAACACCTGGCAGTTGAGCGCGGTGCTACTCCAGATGCACCCTTTTGTGGGGGACCGGATGCTTCTTCATCTGATTTCCGTAGGGGATCATTTGTCTTTGAAGAATTATTTCTTTCCATTTCTGTCAAACTAACAATTTGAAAACAGATTATATCATTGAGCTTGTACAGCTTGATCTGAGAATGTAAGAGTTTCAAAAATTTCAGGAAAAGTACATTATCAAGTGGCATGGGCCAAAAACAGATAATAAGGACATAATTATGATCACAGGAATAAGACAGGGCAAAGTAAATGAATGAATAGGAATTATGCAGACGAAACAAAAGAGAACAGACAAAAATGTATTAAATTTGATGCCCTGATAGAGAGCAAAATCACATGCGAGGTTAGAACATGATATCACTATATTTCATCACTACAGTTTCAATCGGCAGCAGATCGCTCTGCTAATAGTAACAAGGCCATTTATAGCTGCAGAACGCCCATATAATATCAATGGGATTTATATTCATGAGTAACAGATGCTTTACATGCAAAGATGCTTGAAACTTGACATGATTACGAAATTGCTGTATACACTTATAAACACAGAAGACAAACATATACATATTTATAAACAAGGATAAGTAGTAACATCAATATTTTCTCCCTCAACAGACTAGTAATTGTAATTATAACGTTGTCCTAGAATGTCAAAAGTAGGAAAAAGAATGTAGAAAAGAGAATAAAATGGATTGGACTCACATTGGGAAAGCAAAAGACCAATTACTCCAACGAGAATGACCAGAAATATTTGACAAATTGCAACTTGTATCTGGTTGTGAATACTTTCCCTTGCTTTGGTCTTCACTTAACCTTTCTTCTGACTTGTTAGCATCCTCTGAACTTTCATTTTCTTGCAAGTCCTCCACATCAGCACTCTTTCTGTCAATTTCTATGTCCTCTGGTATAATGTCAAATGGGTGTGGACTAAACATACAAAACTCACCAGATTTGGTCAATTCTCCTGACTTGTAAAATTCACTTAAAATAAAGGCGTTGTCTCGTGAGAAACTATTGTTGCCTAAATGAATGCTGAACAATGAATCATTAGAAGCAGCGCTCCAGTCCATTGGAGATGTACTTCTTGCGAAGACTGAAGATGGAATCCTCTTAGGATCATATCCTTCCGATGGGTCCATCACTTGGATTGGAGGGCTTACAGTTAGTGGCAGACTAGTTGATGTGAGAATTGAAGAGCTGTTGTCAACTTCAGATTTGGCCGAGCTATCACTAGAAACATCATTCTTTTCATTTTTTGATGCAGGTGTAAGTTCCTGAGACTCAAATTTATTTGTCTCTGCTTTAAAGACATCATCTAATGATGATTCCGATGAAGAGGCAGAACTTACCCTGGCTGGGTCCAATATGCTTCCAGTGTCAATGGTGTGTGGCTCAGAACAATCACTTTCCAAAGCTCTTTCACCTCTGATGCTAACATCTATTTGCCCTTCTGAAGCCGTACTGCTTCGACTCCCATCAATTATCTCAGGGTTCGAATTTGAATGCTTACTGCTTCCACTCCCATCAATTGCCTCAAGATTTGAATTTGAATGGTTACTGCTTCCACTCCCATCAATTGCCTCAAGGTTTGAATTTGAATGCTTACTGCTTCCACTCCCATCAATTACCTCAAGGTTAGAATTTGAATGCTTACTGCTTCCACTTCCATCAATTACCTCAAGGTTTGAATTCGAATGCTTACTGCTTCCACTCCCACTAGGAGATGCTGGGCTTGTTTTTACATCCTTATCATTTTCGCTCCAATCAACTGGCTCTATAGACATTTCTAAATGCTTGCCACTTCCTTTCCCTTCAATAAACCCTGCATTAGTGTCTGAATCCTTAGAACTTAGTGCGCCTTGTTCCGGGTACATAACTGAGATTACTCGATTTAAAGGTTATATTATATCACAATGACAGATATTTTATTAAATGAAAAGTAAACTTGAAGTTACCAAATTAATTGTAGGAGTGACAGATATTTTATTTAAAAGAAACTGAGAGAGAGAAAAAGAAGAACCATGTTTCAGAATTATTATATTCTGTACACTTCAATGAAATAATCGACGAGGCAGAAATCAACTTAATGTTCAAATTAGACACTGAGAATCCAGATTTCATCTTAGAAGTTAGATCCAACTTTTAGTTTAGAGAAGAATAACGGGCACGGGATGCAATGAAACTGGTAATTAATTGGATAATAACACGTTGGTATAGCAAAATTGTAATACTTGTCTAGTGTCTTATAGATTTTATAGATCGACCCAACATATAGAAGCATTTCTCAGCCGATGAAGACCTACCCAACGACCCCTCCTCTAGCTTAAAAATCCATTACTTCACGCAAATTTCTGAGTCTCATGTCAATAAATAACGAAAATGCCATCATATTAATGATATAATTGCTATCCCCTTGAAGGGAATGGCCAATTTGTTCATTCCTTACCGAGATATCGCATTCATTCATTGACCATAGAGATAATTCCTTACGCAGCAATTACAACAAACATTATCATTAATATTTACAATATCCGAATAACTTACGGGTTATGCCAGGCCGCTGCAATTCCAATCACCGGAAGCGGCACCGGCCAATCAGAAGCTCCTTATCCGAAATCCAATCTATAATTTGCAACGTACATACAAATATTCAGAAATGATGAAAAGAAATTAAAATATTATATTCAAATGGAAGAAAAAAAAGAAGTTACCAGTTAGTTTTGGGGAAGAACCTCAGAATCGATAAGTTGAATTATATTTGAGAAAACCGATTGTTGTGACTGAGAATCTTTTTAACGCTTGTGGTTCGTCGGCTTGAATTGGTTGACACTCAGATTCGATGCCAAAATGGCAAAATAAAATCAAATTGGGCAAAAAGAAGTAGTAATGCCAAATGAGACATTAGGGTTTTGTGTTGGCGGAAGGTCTTGCGACATTTTCGCCGTTTTCCAAAAATCTCGTTGCCGTCTCTGACTAACTATATCTGCGTTTCGCGCCATATCATTTCATTCCCTTTACAGCTGCGTTGCGGCGGGAGGATCACGTGCTACCTGCGTCCAACGTATTTATCAGATTCACCAATGGTTTAACGCCACGTCATAGAGGTGGGGGAGCCCGGTCGTACGGCAAAATGTGATGGCATTTCATTGGTCCAAAAAAAAAAAATATATATATATTTTAATATTTTGGAGGATAAAATTAAACTATTTATTTATCAACAAAAATTCATAAATATATAATTACCACATCTTCCTGGGAAGTTGGATCATGCTCGAAGTGATTGTGATGATGATGTTACTATATTCTACTCAGAATGAGTTCTCTCATCTTTGGGGCTAGCTGATTAGCTGTAGCTGAAGGACCCTCTTCCTCCTCCATCTTCTTCAAGCCATCGAATATCCCGTACTTTCAGGCATCTCGTATTGGCAATGCAGATAGCGTAAGTGCGTTAACTAATTCCCTAACCTACATTTTCACTTCAACTTCTCTCTGGTTTCTCTGTTCATTGTTCAATTTCATGGGTTCGCAATTCGCAATAACAATTCAGATTGGGTGATGCTTTGCATCCTATGCTCCGCTTCCTTGTATGCGGATGAAAATAATGATTGCGGTGGTTATTTCTGCGAGATTGTTCTCGATTTAAACTCGGTGTGATGGTTCAAGCAATGGATATAAATTTTTTTTTTTTGATAGAAAAAAGAAGCAATGGATATAAATTAAGGGACATGTGTTGTGTATTGAAGATGTAGCTTTTAGGGTTTTAGGTGTCGGAAGATTTACTTTAACGGTAGATGATCGAGCTTTTCCATTAATGCATTATATATTTTGTTTTTCTCGATTCAGAAATTGAATGGAAAAGACGTGAAATTCAGCAATTGGCAAAGCATTTTTGGCAATATAAGTGTTAGATACCGATAGATATCGCTTGTTAGTTATTTATCTTTCACTTTTGGAATCCTTTGTTTTATTCTGAGATGTTTCCTTTTATTGAGATTAATTATAAAGGTAAGTTTTCCTAGCTTCACATATAAGTAGAAGAATATGACCTCCTTTCTCCCTGTTTTCTCATCTCTGGTAGTTGTTTGTTATATTTCTTTAACTAAAATGTTTTATCTTATTTACAATATTAGGTTTTAAACTGAAAAATGCTCAGTGGATCACAGCCATCCAATTATAACGAGCACAATCATGGTTGTGGTTGAAATAATATCAGCATTTCTTACTATGTACTGACCACTCAATACTGATGGATGAAACCCAGCTAACAATAATCCAAATCAGTTCAAAGTGAGAAAAAAGTATATTGCAATGGAAGAAGCACGTGGTCATTCTCTGTCCAGTATACCTGAATCTGCCTTATTTAATGACAATGGTCAGAGCTCTATTTTCAGTTTGAATTCGAATCATGGATCTAGTATATCAGGTCTAAAGAAGAGAGGTCATGGAAGTCGTTCTTGGATAAAAATTGATCAGGATGGGAATTCACAGATTGTGACACTTGACAAGGCTACTATTATGAGAGATTGTTCATTGCCTTCGAGAGATCTCAGACTATTGGATCCTATGTTCATTTATCCTTCTACCATATTGGGACGAGAAAAGGCTATTGTAGTCAACCTTGAGCAAATCCGGTGCATAATCACTGCTGATGAGGTTATCCTGATGAATTCCTTGGATGACAGTGTTGGTCAATACAAGTCAGAATTGAGCAATCGACTTCAGAGAGAAAAATCTGGTAAGGGGTCTAGCTCTTTTTTGTTGCAAGTGGAAACATTGACTTCTGTGCATGAGGCAGACTAGGAAAAATAATTTATAAGTAGTTGAGTACAATATGACAATTATAGCATTCCCGACGATCTTTTCTCTTTTAAAACTATTTGGAATTGAAGTAAAAAGATGTGGGAAAGACACTGACTATTGTGATCTCTTGTTTTAGGAAAAGTGTTGACGCCATTAAAAGGAATTTGATACATCTCCTAAGCTCTTATGATATCTTGCGTAATTGCACTTTATTTCTACTTATAAACTGTGCCGAGCTTTTGGAGGTCTTTGATGGAGGTAACCACTGCATAAAATTGCTCACATGTCTGCCTTTCTGATACAGATGATCTGCCTTTTGAATTTTGGGCACTTGAGCTGGCTCTAGAATTGACATGCACATCTTTGGATGCTCAGGTATGGATTGACCTGTTTGATAACCTCCCGTATATTATTTCTACACTTCTTTTACATTATAAATAGTGGCATTGAGTTGAAATTATTGCCAATATTGTGGTTATACTGCCTTTTATATTCCATGTATATAGTAAAACATTTATGGGCAGGCTTCATTAACTATGCTCTACATTTCCCTGAAAATTTAGATCACTCACGAAAGGCAAGCTAGGTTACACTTTATGGGCTATAATTTTTGTTTTTCCTTTTACTTCAATCAAGATACATGATTTTTTCTCTGTTCTAGTCTGTTATGTTCCACATGGGAAAGGGGTCTAACAGATTGGGGGCTGTTGGAGCCTATCTTTATTTTCATATTTTCTTGGCAAAGAGCCTATCTTCTTCAATAGGAACTGAACACACCCAGGGGATGTAAAATCATCATGTGTTCTAACCTGCTAAGTGTTACTTTTAGGAAAGTACATAAATGGCTTGCATTGACCAAAATGATGAGGAAGCATATCTTTTCATTAGACATGGTAGTACACTACATAGGCTGGCCGTGTTAGCCTGAAAAGACACATGGGTTTATGTAAAGGATTTCTGACATGGTTGTTATTGCTGTCATCTGTAATCACTACTCTCATATTTTAACATTATCATTTATTTTTGATAAATATCTTAACCTTATCATTGAGCCTACTCATTGTGTTTGTTTTTTTGGTTGAACTGGGCTTTCATCATTGTGGCATGTAGTTCAATGGTGTCACTTATATTAAATTAATAATACTTTCAGTTCTTATCCCTTAAATTAAGAAGGTTCTTTATTTTGTAGGTTAGTGAACTGGAAATGGAAATATATCCAGTGTTAGATGAACTGGCCACATCTATCAGCACTCTCAATCTGGAACGGGTTCGAAAATTTAAAGGTCACCTCCTTGCTTTGACTCAGCGGGTTCAAAAGGTTGTACAAGTAATCTTCTCATGCTGGAGTATTTTATAACCTTTCTAGCACCTTTAACTAGTAATTTATATTTATTTCCAGGTTCGTGATGAAATAGAACAACTCATGGATGATGATGGTGACATGGCAGAGATGTGTCTCACTGAGAAGAAGAGAAGATCAGATACTAACCCTTTAAGTGATCTTCGTCTTCAAACTCACATGTCAGGTAGTGGTAGAATCATTTCAAAATCAGCTCCTTCTTCACCGGAGAGGTCCATCAGTGGGGTCCAGATGTTACAAAGGGCCTTCAGTAGCATTGGAAATTCGAGTAAACATGAGAGTCTGACAAGTTCTTCTGATAATGTGGAGAAGATTGAGCCACTGGAAATGTTGCTCGAGGCATACTTTGTGGTCATTGATAATACTCTTACCAAGTCACTGTCGGTAAGAGAAGTTTGACTCACTCATATAGCTTTTGAGGTTCTTCCATACCGCTTATAGATTACGAACCTGATTGTTTCATACTTTCATTTTATAAGATTGTGGATATTTATATAAACTGAGATTGGCTGGGGTATATCTTCAAACAATCCGCTTTTTTTTTACCCAAATGTCAATCAGCTTTATTTTTAGTTCATAAAAACACATTAGATATAAAAATGCTAATCTATATAAGAGGCTAGACGCCTAGACCAGCATCTGGTTTGATTACTTAAAGGTGGTGCATTGAGTAGATCCTGAGAATATTCGCTATTTCTTGTGATGCAGCTCAAAGAATATATTGATGACACTGAAGATTTAATCAACATAAAATTGGTATGACATGATCGACAATTTGCAAAATTCTTTACATCCATTCCTTTATTTCTTTCATTTGCTAAGTTGTGTACACTAGAGTTTTTTACTCTTTCAGTATATTTATATGGCAGGGCAATATTCAGAACGAACTAATACAATTCGAGTTGCTTCTTACGGCAGCAACATTGGTAGCCTCAGTATTTGCTACTGTTACAGGGGTTTTTGGAATGAACTTTGAAACTACAGTTTTTGAATATCCATCTGGGTTCAATTTGGTTTTGATAATCTCAGCCATTGCTTGTGCAGTTTTGTACTTCTTCTTTCTACTCTGTTTTAGGCACAAGAAAGTGCTTCCAGCTTAGAATATACCTGCTGTGTATTGGAAAGTCAAATGCATGAAATTCAATTTTCAATGACTAGAATGCAGGCTGCAAGGGAAGCATCTATCTGTTGGTAAATGGTGAGATTCAGAAATTCTTAAGAGAGACCAAGTTCATAAAAAAAATAGTAGACCAATCTAATTATAAGCGGATTTTACTAAAAAGTGTGTTTAATTATATGTTTATTTATGATTAGTTTGGTCTACAAATTTTCTGTAACCTAAGCTAATAATGATTAACATGTTGTAAACATATGAAAAGTGGGCTCCACTAAGAAGTGTTTGATTACTTTATTTATGATTAGCTTGGCTTACAAATCTTTTGTAAATTGGGTCTAACTGAATCTTTTTCACATGTTGGAACCAGGCACAGAATACAGATGTTGGCCACTTCATAATATTCTTGAAGTACAGCTATCTATTGTGAAGGCCAAGATGTCTCTATTATCCTGGGATAGTGTAAAATTCTTGTACTCAACCACAAATTTGTATGATAGGATGTGGTAAGTGTTACAAACCTGATTCTTTGGAAGAGACTCCATTTGATTTTGAGGGCAAGAAATGTTAATAATAAGGCTTGCCTCATTACCATCATCAGGAATAACACCCATTTAAGGATTCCTTGCAGTAGTGTTTCTCTTCTTTAGTGAGAAGATTTTGTGTTGGAACAAGAAATGAGCGGTGACCTGTTAAAGCAAAGACTTGTATAACTCTACTTGGTATTTAGATTACAATAGTTGTTATTCTTCAGAAATTTATTGGACATTGTTGTTCCAATGAATGTAAGGGAAAAAAGTCGTGAATGGGTTGAATCATAAATGTCAAGACTCATACTATCTTCCAGATTCCAACTTCCAAGTTGTTGTTTTCTTTTGGTCAATATTATCATTTATCAGGTAAGCAGATCCTTTTGAGGAACTATCTGTTGTGCTGTATTATTTAAAAATAAAGTACTACTGTTATTTGTAATTTGATAAATAAATAAATAATTAAGTTTTTAAGATTTAATTCAACCATAATTTAAAATTCAATTCAATCATAATTTAAAATTTAATTGGAATGTACTGATATTCCTAATTGTTTTCAAAATGATGTTTCCTAATTGTGCATGCAGCATGCAACTTCATTTAAATTTGACCTTCACATAAAAAGAAAAAAGTTCAACAAATAAGTCATGTTGGGTTTGATCTATAATTAAAGTCAGATAATAAGTTTTTGCAATCTATTTTAAATTTTCTGAAATTTTGTTTGGGTTCAAAATTTTTAAAAAAATTTCATGAATTTTGAAATACAAGTAAATTATTGTTATTTTTAAAAGATTTTTCATCCAAACACACATACAAACTTAATAGATTGTAACTTCAATTAAAGATCAAACACGACGAGAATTCGAGCGACCAATGTGCTTTTTCCCTCAATTTCAATCAATGCCATTCAACATCGATCTCTAAGGATTGATATTAAGTTCTTTAATTCAAAGAAAAAAATGATTTCTCCCTTAATTTTGCAGGATCTTCCCGAAGTGTTATCGACATTTAAAGAACTTACAAGAGATCTCTTAACAATCAATCTATAATCCGACAAGTAAATGTGTAGCTCCATTTGTTTCTTTTTCATCTACACTCTCCTCAAACAGCAATAGCTTCTCTAATTTGGTTAGCACTTCCCCCATAGTAGGCCTTTCTGCGCTCTTGTCTGCCAAACACATGATGCCAATATCCACAAATTCCATTAGGCAATCTGATGGAATCCCTCCAGCTAAATGCGGGTCAACCATTCGATGAAATGTCTCAGAGAGATGACACTGCCTTGCCCACTCAGCTAAGCCAATCTTCTCACCTTCCTCTTCTACTGCAAGAGGATTCACTGCAGGTCTTCCACTTAACACTTCAAACAACACCACCCCAAATGAATAAACATCAGATTTTTCAGTTAGCTTTCTTCTTTTGTAGTACTCTGGGTCTAAATAGCCAAAAGTACCTTTAACATTAGTGCTAACATGGTTGCAGGATGTGGAGGTGGGGCCAATTCTAGATAACCCAAAATCTGCAATTTTAGCAACCAAATTGTGATCCAACAATATGTTGGCTGACTTGACATCTCGGTGAATGACTGGGTGTTTTGTGCCTGTGTGGAGGTAATGTAATCCTCGAGCTGCAGCAATACAAATCTCTAGTCTTTGATTCCATGGTATAGGCAGTTTCTGTTTCTTGTACAAGTGATCACGAAGAGTGCCTTCAGCCATGTATTCATAGACAAGTATCAGCTCATTGTCTTCTTGGCAGTAGCCCAGCAGTGACACTAAATTCATGTGACGGAATGAGGATAACAGATTGATCTCGTTTTGAAATTCTCTATATCCTTGGTTGGACGAAGGATTACAGCGCTTTACTGCCACAGTAGTGACTCCATCATGGATGAAGCCTTTGTAAACTTTCCCAAAGCCTCCCTCTCCAATGACAAGAGCTTGGCTGAAGTTGTTGGTGGCTCTTCTGATCTCTGCTAATGTGAATTGGTGACATTGACCTGAGCTCACTGTTAATTGCACAATTTTGGGACTTTTGACACCAGAGTTTGCTGGGACCTTCCAAAAAGTTAACCACTTGATTCTTTTGCCTGTTCTGCGAATAAGAATGACTAATGTAATGAAAATGAACACTCCGAAGATTGCACCCAAAGTACTTCCAAAAATAATGATAGATTGGATTGTCTTATGCTTTTGTTCCGTTTTCAGTTGGATACTAGCTGCAAGATTGTGATTGGTATCACTTAACTTGATGATCTCAATGCCATTCAGTATGGCATCTGCATACTTGGGTTTTGACTTCATGTTGGGATGAAGGGCAATCCACATATCTGGCTTTCTTCCACTTTCCATGGGAACCTTAACAACATAGTCTCTGTATAAAGTTATAAGCGGTGCACCAGTCAAAGCAACTAAATCCATGCTCTCCTCTGCTGTTTGGTTGTTAATATATACCGTGAACACCCTTTGGTTGACCTGTGTTATCTCCATGGATATCTCGCAGAAATGAAGCCGAATAAGGTAATTGAAACCAGCATCAACAGGGAATGACCACGTTAAATTGTACCTCTTGTTAGTGTCTTCTTGGCTACCCATTGTCCTGGCAGTCCAATATAGTTCTCTTGGTGCTGCATAACGACTGTCATTAGATCCGGAAGAGTTGTAAGTCACGTCAGTAGTTCTATATTTAATATTAAGAATACTTCCATATTTAAAACCAGGCATGTAGCTTAAATCTCCAACCCATGTACCAAACACATTTACAGCATCAACAGAATGTTCATCAGTGCCAACATCAACCCGGTAAAGCACTTCAAGAGCATATTCATCATTAATAAAGAAAGGTACCTGATGGCCAAGAAAAGGAAAAGGAAATTTGGGACTCGAAAAGTAGATACTGAGGGGCACTGAGAAGATCTCAATCCCGTTTACAAAGGCAAATGAATCAGAAATCTGGGGAGATGGGGTGAAAGTTATGTTTAGTCTCTTTTCCTTGACATTGACCAAGAAATCCTTAGTGAAGTAGATTGATCTGAGCTCTTCGGCAGCAGTAGAAGGGCTGAAATTGCTCAACAGAGTGTAAGGACCAGTTTTGACAGAAAAGTAAGCCTTGGAGGGGTTTACCCCTAAGTACAAAGTTGAGAGAAAGTAAAAGCGAATGAATACAAGACCATGGGAGAAGGGAAGAGAGTATGTGAATGGGGAATGAATTAGGCGTGCTGTTGAGTATGGGATCTCTGGTATGCTTGAGTCTAGTTTTGAGAGCATGAGTGCTGAAGATGTTTTGTCATATGCAGGAGGCAAGAAATTTGAGCCAGTGTCACCAATCCATTTTTCTCCATTGAATTGTGATGTTCTCAGAGAGCCACAGTTGAGAAGGATTTTATCTGAAGGGACGTCAGTTGAATCACCCTTTGTTAAAGTAGTTAAAAAGAAGGATAGGTGCATCACAAAGCTGAGAACATACTTGCTTAACTTTAATGTGCAGTTTTTCTTCATGGAGAGCTTGACTTGAGGAAGATTTTGAAGGGAAACAGAGGTAAGTGGAGTGGATAGAATTATCTTGTATGGTATTTTTTATCATAGAAAAGGCTTTGAATCTCTCTGGTGTGGTCTCACCTATTGTATAGATCATTGACAGAAAATTTTTGTTGGATAGAACCAATCTTACGAGCATGTGCTTGACTTCTCCTTGTAATTGGCGATTTGAGGTACTCTTCCTATCCTACCTGCTCAGAGTCTATTCGTAAGTTGTTTTTTATTTAAAAATATTTTTTTATTTACTTTTCCAGTTTTGGTTGGTCAACACGGATAGCCAGAGAATCTTTTGCACCTTTTTATTTATAAATAGGAAAAAAAATGCCAAATACTTTTTCTTCATACATTAATGAATACCAACTTGAGACTTGAGAGATGTCATTGTCTTTTAGTTTAATTCTTGATTTTCTCATAACCTTGACCGTATTGTATTTTGCAGGACTTAATTTCACCTTCAGAATCACTCTTTGTCTGAAATCCACCGAAAAGAATCAAATTTATGGTTTAATCGTAGATCCACAAAAAGAACCCAGAGCCTCAGACTGATACAAGGTGTGCAAACGAACCTCTAATGGAAGTACTTCTCCTTTCTTGCATGTGAGAACTTCTGCATTAACCAATGACAATAATATTTATTTTTAAATTAAAAAGATCACATGATTAATGAAATAAAAATTATTGATTAATATATAAATAAGGGCACATAAAAACAATTTGGAGCCATCCTGGAAAACTGTGAAAGCACCAGAGAATCACTGCACTTTTTTTTATTTATAAATAGGAAAAGAAAAACCAAATACTTTTCCTTTATACATTGATGAATACCAACTAGATTACTAGAGAGATGTCATTATATCACTCCTATAGTGTGGTCAACAAATATAAAGAACATTTTAACACAAGTAAAACAGTTGAATGCTAATGTTCCTTTGAGGAAGACATTGGAGAGAACTTAAAACTAAAACAAAATCAGCATACATCAAGAAGAAGCTAAGATAGCTGAGGCAGCCAGAATTATGAAGTGCTTCTGCTTCCATATTTTTTTAAAAAGAATAACATCACCTGCTCAACAAATAGTATGGTCTTTATGAACTAGGTTTCTTAATTAAAGAAAAGGAGGGGAAGAAATTTTTATCCTCTTTAAATGGGTTACTGCTAGGATTGGTTAAATGAATGTGCTACTGTTCTTTCACAAAATGAATGTGCTACTCTTCTTTCACAATTGCCTTTAGAAATTTAGCCAATTAACTAACATTTTTATTGAAAATAGAAAACTGGTTGACTTTGATAGTACGTATATTCGTTATTACTCTCAGCAGAGAAAACGTTGGATGAATTAAAAGAAAAAAGTTACGAAATTCTCTGAATTCATGAAGCTAACATCAAACTGCAACAATAATGATCTTTTCTAATTATACAAAGAAGATAACAATCTCATCTCTCTTGCAGAAATAAGAATATGCCTGATAGGTACACAGAGAAGACAAGGGTGAAAGAAGAATATGAAGAAGAAAGGAGAAGAATGAATTAAGAACTTGAATTACTCCACACTTTCTATACATCCTTCAAATAGATAAGTTTTGCTCCAACAACAATCATACGACTCAACAGTTTACATCATCCAAAACGACCTGAACATGTAAAAAACTAAACTGCCCCATACTATTCCACATTAAAAACTCTTTGAACTTTGATTACATGTCAATGCTTGCCTTTTGTCCTGATAACTACTCTGGTTCTTTTAACATACAGGTAAATTCCTATCAGAAAATCACTTTCACCGTCCAATTGGCATCATGATCTCAGAGAACTCAACCCCAGGTGTCAAATCTGAGTTGCTGTTTGAACCAATATTCTCGGTTCTTTTGACATCTGTACCCGGTGCCATACCTGTGTAAGAATTTTTCTGAAGTTGCAATGCCAATACAAGGCTCTGCAGCACATCACCCATTGGGGGGCGCTCCACTGCTCTTTCGGCCAAGCATTTCTTGGCCAACCCTATATACAACTCAAAACACTCTGCTGCTATCTTCTTTTCCAGGTCAGGGTCCACTAGTTGAGCTGTAATGTTGTTCTCCCAACAATACTGAGCCCAGTCAGCCAAGTTACCATGCTCATCATCTTCAACTAAACTCACAGCAGGCCTTGCACTTACCACCTCCAATAACACCACACCAAATGAGTATACATCAGATTTCTCAGTCAACTTATGATACCGAAAGTACTCTGGATCCAAATATCCCACACTGCCCTTGATGTTGGTGCTGACCAACGTTGTGTTGCTTGCCTTTGACAAGCCAAAGTCGGAAATTTTGGCAACCCAATTATGGTCAAGGAGTATATTGCTTGTCTTGATGTCACGGTGGATGATCTTGTTCTCTGTGCCAGTGTGGAGGTAGTGCAAACCCCTTGCAACTCCAATGCATATCTCAAGACGTTGAATCCATGACAAAGGCAGTTCTTCCCTCTGCCTCAAATGAAGATGGTCAAACAGTGTACCGTTGGACATATATTCATAGGCCAATATCATCTCCCCATCTTCTTGGCAATAGCCCATAAGAGAAACTAGATTTTGATGGCGCAGTTGGGAGAGCGTATGGATCTCTGTCTCAAATTCTAAAGCACCTTGTTCTGACATTGGATTGCCACGCTTTATTGCTACAAAGGTAGATCCACAATTAAAACTACCCTTATAAACTTTGCCAAATCCACCCATGCCAATGACTAGAGCCTCATCAAAGTTATTTGTTGCCACTCTTATCTCATCCATGGAAAATTGATGGCGAGAAGATGAGTTCATGACCTTTTTGATTTGACCAGTCAAGAGACCACACCATGACACCCTCTTTGGCCTAAGGAAATTCAACCTGCAAACAATCAAGCATAAGAGAATTGATAGTGTAATTCCCAAGACAACCAATCCACACCCAATGATGATGAATCTGATTTTCTTTGGCTTTTTAGAGGTTGCAACATGGGGCACTAGCATAGCTGACTCAGATTCGTTGTTGACAGGGTTAAGCCCTGCAAGATTTCCTTCTCCACTGCTCAGTTTAAAGATCTCCACACCATTCAGGAAAGCATCATAGTATTGAGGTTTTGAATCTACAGTCGGAAAAAGATCTATCCAAAGATCCTGCTTTGCCTCGCTTGCTTCTGGAACCATCACAACGAAGTCTCTGTACACAGGAACTCCACGGCCACCACTCAAGGCAATTATATCAAAACCCTTCTCAGCTGTTTGATTATTTAAATTTATTGTAAAAACCATCTGATTTATCAAAGTTAAGTCAAAAAAAGCTTCACAAAAGTGTAGCCTAACTAGATAATTGAAACCAGAATCGATAGGAAAGAACCACGAGAGATTATAGTTTAAATTCATAAGGCCATTTTGAAATGCTGCCATAGCACGGGCTGTGCGGTATACACCTTCTGGTGCAGTATATGCTGGAACACTATTCGGATACAGAATAGGCATGGTCATATTAGAGGGTTCAAGGGTTGCAGCTCCGAACATATTATTGTTATCTCGGATCCAAGTCCTAAACATTCCAGTATCGTATTTGGCTGGAATTTCATCGCCTCCTACATTGACTCTATACATGGTTTCCAAGGCAGAATTGTTATAAATGTAATAAAGCACATCATCATGACCAACTAAAGGAACAGGATTATTATCACCCTGAATGTAAAGATTAGAAGGCATGGAAACAACTTCGATTCCATTCACGAATGCATAAGCATCAGAATCGTTGGATGATGGAGTGAAGGTCAGTTCAAAAGTTTTTCCGCTTACATGGATGGTAAACTCTTTCATCACATACGCTAATTTCAATTGACCAATATTAGTGAGGGAATTGAAGTAATCAATAGTGAGGGAAGCACTAAAGTTATGCAGGAGAGTGATGTTACCAGTAGTGACTGATACAAAAGCTTTGGAGACATTAAAACCCAGATAAGAAGTTGGGTAGAAGTGAAGGCGGATGAATTTTGGACCTGGAGTGACATTGAATCTGTAGGTGAATTGAGAATGAAAGACTCGAGCAGTCATATAGGGAACTTCAGGAATAGATGCATCGGTTATTGGAGCTTTGGCTATCTGGGACCTTGAGTTTGCTTTGGAGGATACATACTTTGAACTTGCATCACCAATCCAGTTCCTTTCATCATATGGTATAAATTCTGATGAGTGAGTGCCACAGTTGAGGGCTATGTTTTCTACGGGAAGATAACTGGCATTATAAGAAAAAGCAATTTGCAGATGCCAGAGTTGAAGTTGTAAAAGCAAAATGATGTCTAGAGAACAAGAGGAATTATTCATGGTTGTGTATATCCAAGCAATTGAAACCAGAAAGGATACTGATTTGGCAACTGCAATAAATGGAAATGATATGCTTTTATCTTATTACAGAAAGCACGTCAAACACAAACCAGCTAGCAAGTCAATACAGGTGAGACAGTTATATTAATTATTTGGTAGTTTGAAGTTTCAACAATAACTGGCTTATTATAATAATACCTTACTCCTGCAGATCTAGGCAATTGGGTATCTTTAGTCATTTTTTTGGGTATCTTTAGACAGGCACTGCCTCGACTAATGCAGACTCGACCCACGTCGCGCACCTGTTAATTGTTATGGTAGGAGAGTCTCTCAATGGAGATAGCTGCTTTTATCATTTTCCAAGTATCTTTCACTGTGCCGTCAGCATTGAACCTATAACGTATAGAAAATTTAACGATCTGATGTGATGCTGTTTTTGCTTTCTCACTTTCTTCACCATCACGCTGCTGCTAATTGAATGAATCTTTTAAATGTAATGGAACTCCAAATATGAATGATTTAGCATATTAGGCAAGATTAAGACAAGGACTTGTAGGCTTTGGTTCACAATTTTGAAAGTTCACGAGAGTCAAGTGCCTTAAGAAAGCATTTTTTATTCATAACATATTCCTTAACTCTTTTGTTTTTTGGACATACATAACATATTCCTTAACAAATGTTGTTTGCTTACTGATCCTTTTTTCTCTTGTAGGTAGGAGAACCGACGCTGGCCTCGGCTTCTTTTGCTTCGATATATGTTTTTTTACCCAAATATGTACTTAAACTTTATTTGCTATTAATTATGTCCCTAAACTTTTAATTCGTAATCACTTTTACTTTTCACTCGAAAATTTCGTCCAAATAATTAACAGTATATGCTAATAGTACATACAGTATCCAATGTTAAATGTGATAAATCATCTTATAGTGTTGCGTCAATGTAGTCACAGTAACATTTTATTTTGGAATGGTAAAAAAAAACACATTTTATTTTGTAGTAATACAGTAATAACTATAATTAAACTGAGGAAACAACATATGTAACTAAATATATGATTTAACATAAAACTTGTGCTTGGGGGCAAAAAGACATGTATCCCTTTATATAATAAATCCGGATAATTACAAATATCTATAATAAATGGAAACAACTCATTTATATAAGAATGATCATGGATAGGGTTTGGGTAGGAATAAGATACTATAATACCCGGACCCGTACTTAAGCGGGTATCAAAATCAATCTCCGAACCCTATGGGTTGTTAAATCCCCATACTCAGACCCAGACCCATAAAAATTTGAAATAAATTATTATTTTATTAATATAAAATTAATTTTTATTAATTTTTTTATCTATAATCACAAAAAAAAATTTAAATTATGAATATAAATGTACAATTAAATTACTTTAATATCTATAAGATATTTAATATTTTTCCTTAGAATTATATATTTTTTCAACATAAAAAAGTTAAAAAAAATAATACTTTATATATATAAAAATAAATAATTATTATTGCGGGTAAGGTGCAGGTAGGATACCTTTTTACCCGGACTCGTTGACTTTGTAACCGGACCCATATCCAGACCCACAAGATAAAATTTCAAAGTACCCAATAAATATAAGTATTTTGATCATCTCTACGTTTATATATCTTAATACAGAAAAGTACATCAGCCAGCTAACTAGTCAATACTGGTGAGCGATGTTGTTGCTTATAGATATTTTAATCCAGCTTAGCCTCACTTAGGTCTTTTTCGTCAATCAGCCTAACATCTTTAACTCTGCATTGGGTTCCAAATCAGATTTAGAATATTCAATGATCTTATGTGATACTTCTGCTTTTAACTTCTTTGTCTCTTTTTCTTTCTTTCTTACCAGGAATAAAAGTCGGTGATACCGAGTACATCTCTTCAATCATATAGTAAATGGTGAGTCTATGATGCAATTTGTTGCATCATGCAATGTAATTCTAGCCAATAGGATTGTGACACTTATTATTTTGTTGCATCATATCACATCAATGACTATAATTGTGCCACATAACCTATTGCATGATGCAATAAGTTGCATAATAGACTCACCTTATAGTAAATAGAAACTTACATTAATTAGGATTCACCTCAAGGGCACGTTCATTAGATAGAAATAGAAATGGAAATGAAAACAGAAACGGAAACGGAATGCATTTGATGTGTTTAGTAGTAAAAGTTTGATAATGGAAATAGAATGAGAATGTATTAAAATAACAATTTTAACCCTTATATTAAAATAATAAAAAGAAAAGAAGTTTATAACTGTGTCAAATTATGTCAAATCAAAGTGAAAATTCCATTGCTTTTTCCATACCCCATTTCCAACTAATCTAATGAAGACACCTTAAATGAATTAGGGATCAAATAATTGAAAGAAGTTCACTGCTGTATTACTGACTATGCTCTCCTTTGTACAGCTAAGGATAATAATTTGTGCCTTCCTAGTAATGACTGCTTTCCTTAATTCCATTCAGTTGAATTTTATATGATGAATTTTGAATATTGCCGACAGAGAGGAAGTTTATTGTGGAAATGAATTGGGTTGTGAGTCCAGAATCCAGATGAAGCCCAGTTGGGTGTGTTTCTTGTATATCTTTCACTCATTTGGACTTTAAATTGGGTTTAGAATATTTAATGACCAGATGTGATGTTGTTGCTCTAACGTGAAGTTTCAACCAGAAGTAGCTCATAACACTCTTGACTCCAGCTCAACCCCATTTCTCCTCACGTCATTTTCTTAAATATTTTCAACTCTATTGGACCCTAAATTACGTTTACATTATAATATTTAATTATCTGATCTTGGAAGGTTTGTGATTAACGTGTGGGAGAATTTTTTCTATTTTGTTTGGTATGGCTGTAGCCAGTAAGGCTGATATTATTCAACTTCTCTCCTCTTCCTATTTTAAAATCTTTTTAAGTATATTTATATTTTGACTAAAAGCCTCGAAATTATATTGTATATATTAATTAGAATTTTTTTATAAAATATTAAATAGAATGTTTTGTGTGGGTTTCATCAAACAAAATGTAAACAATAATAATTATTTAATTATTTTTTTCTATCACTTTTTTAATTTTCTCTTTCTCTTTGTTAAAATTTTTATTCAAAGAAAAATGAGTATAAGTAAGAATATACTGCCAAAAAGGAGTTCAATTTGGTAGTTAAATCAATATGGATTTTTAAAACTCTGGTTCCTTCTTATTAACAAGTTAGGTTCCTTTTTCAAGTAATAAGTAGATTTCTTTTACAAAAAAGAGGAGAGCAGATCCGGTGTTATCCAATACCGATTAGCACCGGACTCTTTGAAGAGAGAGATGAAATAGAATGGGTCCCATGTGTGGTGGAGCCCACACATGAGACCCATCTATTTATTTCTTTTCTCTCCTTCTCCGGTCCAGTACTGGACAGCATGAAATCCAGAGACGAAAAAGAGAAAGCGTCAGCCTATAAATAGTAGAAATCACACTTTTTTTTAGAGATATTTACTCTCATGAGACTTGCGTCCTTTTTTCTTTAACTAAATAGTTAAAACATTTTCAATAACCTTTAAGATATTACAATTAAGTAACCCTAATTCAGGAACTAGCACATATGCTTTTACACTCACACTCTTACAAAGAACTGACCTGATGAACAGTACTGAGAGTTCTCACAACCTTAAAACTATCCTCAAGGATCAACTACACTTAATTTTTACACTTTGAACATTTTGAAACTATTCACCATACAATAATCAGAAAGAAAAAAAAAAGATTTTTGTGGATTTTTATCGTCAAAAAGACACAAAAATAATCATTCAAATATGAAATCAGTAAAACACAACAAATCAGCATGAAAATAAATATAACAATTCAATCACTCGGAATATTTACTCTTGCTTTCAACTTGCATTCAATGAATGATCAATGTTTTTTTGGCAAAAGTACCTTTCCTAACCCCAATGTTTGGGGGTCCTGTCAATTTCGACCCTAACGTTTTTTTGCTGTCAATTGTACCTCTAACGTTTTACGTTTCTGCCAATGTCACCCTTTTCACTAACACCGTCAAATATTTAACAGTTTTTGCTGACGTGGCATCCTACGTGGCAAAACGTTTCTTTTTTCTGTCAATTGTAACCCTAACGTTTTACATTTCTGCCAATGTCACCCTTTTCACTAACACCATCAAATATTTAATAATTTTTGCTTACGTGGCATCCTATGTGGCAAAAATATTTGACTTGGTATATTTTTTTTTCACATCAAATTTCCTACTCATCTTTTCCCATCAAAGTTGTGTCGTTTTGACCTTGGCCTATTCCTTCTAAAATATAACTCAAACGCACGCGCTATTTTGCTCATAAAAACATCAGAGACGTTATCCATTCTCTATTTTAGGATAACGTCTCCGGCAAAGTAGAGAATGGGTAACGTCTCCGACAAAGTAGAGAATGGATAACGTCTCCAATATTTTTGTCTGCAAAATGGCATGTACGTTTGAGTTATATTTTAGAAGGAATAGGCCGAGGTCAAAACGACACGGTTTTGATGGGAAAAAGATGAGTAAGAAATCTGATGTGGAAAAAAAATATACCAAGTCAGATATTTTTGTCACATAAGATGCCACGTAAGCAAAAACTATTAAATATTTGATGGTACTAGTGAAAAGGGTGACATTGGCAGAAATATAAAACGTTAGGGTTACAATTGACAGAAAAAAGAAATGTTTTGCCACATAGGATGCCACGTCAGCAAAAACTGTTAAATATTTGACGGTGTTAGTGAAAAGGGTGACATTGGCAGAAACGTAAAACGTTAGGGGTACAATTGACAGCGAAAAACGTTAGGGTCGAAACTGACAGGACCCCCAAACGTTGGGGTTAGGAAAGATACTTTTGCCTGTTTTTTTTTGTGTACCAATTCGAAGTTTCGAACCTTTTGACCAAAGTATTGAACCACTAAGGCAAGGTTGGTTTGGTGATCAATGTTTTTTTTATTTTTTCAATGCTTCAATAAATAGCGCTCCAAAATAATTAATAGTCGTTGGGAGGAGGCACTTCAAAGGGCTTGTTTGGTTGCAAAAATTAGATGAGAATATGTTGAAGGGAGAGGAAATGGGTTAGGGAAAAGTTAATTTTGTCTTTTTTTTAAAAAAAATATTAATTTTTAAATAAATGATATAATTATCATTTTACTTAATTCTTATTTTATTTTTTTGTCATTCTCTCTCCTAATTTCATTCGCATTCTCATTCCCTCAAATAAATCTGTCAAGCCCAAAATTTCCAAATACTGAAAAGATCAATAATGCTCTATTATCTTGGTGTCATGGTGTGATCAGTGAAAAGAGAGGGGTGAAGATGAAATATGGAAAGAAGAGCTTTTTTCCTTTTTCATCACACAAGATTAAAGCCGTAAATGAGTCGAGTTGAATTAAATTTGAGATGTTTAAGTTTGATTTATTTAATTAAATAAATTTATTTTATGTTTAAGTTCAACTTATTTAATAAATAAACGAGTTTAACCAAGCTTGATTGGTCTAGTGATTAACTCACTAAGTCGCTTAAGCAAGTATTGGGGGTTCGAATCCCACCTTGTGTATGCAGCAACCAATTGGCCAGCGACAAACCCTTAAATGGAGCTCAGATCCGCGGAGAATTAGTCCTTGGCCTGTCGAGCTGAAGAATACCTTAAAAAACAAAAAAAATAATAAATAAACGAGTTTAAACGAACTCTCAAAGCATAAACAATTCATTTCATTTTCAAACACAAACAAAAATGGATAAGAGAAGTGGTCTTAAAAGAAATGGCCGCACATGTAACAATAAAAGTACTCTCCTCTTTTTAATTAGATAGATTAGACAAAAGCAAACATAATTAAATACAAATTGTTTTTGGTATACAAATTACAATATCAAAAATCCATACCTTCTTTTTGTTCATTTGCTTTTGTGGTATTTTTTTTTCTTTCGGCCAAATTCTTTTGTGTATCCAAGAAAGAATGTGGAGACTTTTGACAAAAGAAATAGTTCTTTGGGGGATAAAATAAATGTCCCCTTTTGCTTTTGGGGAGACGAGAAGAATGTAGTGTATTAGAGCAAATAGAAGCATGTCGTACCTATCTTTATCTGATACAAAGGTGGGCTTTTTGGTATTGGACCTTTTCAAAACATTTGCAACAAAATTATTTGGGCTTATAACATTATTGGACATTTGCCAAAATGCTTTTAAACTTAATAAACATATCTGATCCAACAATGAGGAAAAAGAGAACTAGAGTAAATAATATTACTTATAGAACTCCATATAAGAGCCTTTTGAAAAAATATTTAAGGCAAAAGTACCTTTCCTAACCCCAACGTTTGGGGGTCCTGTCAGTTTCGCCCCTAACGTTTTTTCGCTGTCAATTGTAACCCTAACGTTTTACGTTTCTGCCAATGTCACCCTTTTCACTAACACCGTCAAATATTTAACAGTTTTTGTTGACGTGGCATCCTATGTGGCAAAACGTTTCTTTTTTCTGTCAATTGTAACCCTAACGTTTTACATTTCTGCCAATGTCACCCTTTTCACTAACACCATCAAATATTTAATAATTTTTGCTTACGTGGCATCCTATGTGGCAAAAATATCTGACTTGGTATATTTTTTTTCCACATCAGATTTCCTACTCATCTTTTCTCAATCAAAGTTGTGTCGTTTTGACCTCGGCCTATTCCTTCTAAAATATAACTCAAACGCACGCGCTATTTTGCTCATAAAAACATCGGAGATGTTATCCATTCTCTATTTTAGGGTAACGTCTCCGACAAAGTAGAGAATGGGTAACGTCTCCGACAAAGTAGAGAATAGATAACGTCTCCGATGTTTTTATGAGCAAAATAGCACGTGCGTTTGAGTTATATTTTAGAAGGAATAGACCGAGGTCAAAACGACACAACTTTAATGGAGAAAAGATGAGTAGGAAATCTGATGTGGAAAAAAAAATACCAAGTCAGATATTTTTGCCACATAGGATGCCACGTAAGCAAAAATTATTAAATATTTGATGGTGTTAGTGAAAAGGGTGACATTGGCAGAAATGTAAAACGTTAGGGTTACAATTGACAAAAAAAAAGAAATGTTTTGCCACATAGGATGCCACGTCAGCAAAAACTGTTAAATATTTGACGGTGTTAGTGAAAAGGGTGACATTGGCAAAAACGTAAAACGTTAAGGTTACAATTGACAGCGAAAAAACGTTAGGGGCGAAACTGACAGGACCCCCAAACGTTGGGGTTAGGAAAGGTACTTTTACCAATATTTAAAAACAATTTGAAATGAATGCTTAGCATCTATATTATATATATATATATATATATATATATATATATATATATATATTCTTACTTTTTCTGTCTAAAGAATTTGCTTGTTATCATTTTCTCTTTTGAGAATTTGAAAAAATTTTCTAACGATTTGAATACTTTTGAAATCATCTAAAATCCTATTTGATGGGAAGGGAGTAGTTCTTCTAACATTTAAGAACTAATTGAGTAATTGCAATTAAATAAAATTGCTTGCAATTTAAGTTTGTACAATAATCTTTTGAGTTGGGTCTTTATTAATTTTTTCAAGATCCGCTATCGTTTGCAAATAGTACTTGAGAGAGTCTTCTAATATTAAGTATTAAGCATTTAATCTCTACTGAATCTAATTGATCATATTTAATGTGCCTAAGGGTTACATGTCACCTTATCCACTGTAGAGTAGTAGCAACCAGCAAGGATGCAGCCAATCAATATGATTTTGATAATACCTTTTCTGTCTTCATTTTATATTTGTATAGAGTTTGTTGATTAAGGTATTAGACATTATACAATACAATCAAAACCTTTTCCCGGTGGAGTCGGTTATATGGATCAAATTACACCAACGTGTTCTGTCTTTACACATTTATATGGTTAGGTTAGTTAAGGTATACAACATTGTAAGCATCAATTGTACAACATCAAATTTTATGTGCGGCAGATATCAACCAGTAAAGTGAATGCCAAAAAGAAAGAAAAAGAGTACATTTAGGAAAAAAAAATGGTGATTAGCTGGGAAGCTTATGAGAGGAGTGTCAATATGTTGCTTCACATAGCATGAGACAGCAGAAGAGAAGAGAATTATGACCTTGTTGCTTCAAAGTTGAATCCTTCTTCAGCCCTCATTGTGAGTTGTGTCTACCAGACAAAAAGAAGCAAAGCTTGAGATGCAAAGTAGGCATTATTTCAAATTCATGCATTTAAGCCAGCCCAATTCTTAAAAGCAATAAGTGCTTCCATTTTTCTTAAGTTCCTTTTTCTCAACTTTGCCACTTTGAGTTTCTTATGAGTCTCCATGAACGCTTGCTTGTATCTCCACTTATCAACAAATATCTTCATCTCAGTAGATTTCTCCACAACTTCCATAACTGCATCAAAGAAACCTCCCTTGACCATAGCATACAAGAAAGCATCGACGAGACTGTGGTCAAATTTGATCCCCTTCTGTCCATCTATCGACAACTTCCGCTTTACCTCATTCCACAACATTAGGACACTAAAATATTTCTCTGCCACGACATAACCATTAATTAGGGACAAATATGTCTGATCATTTGGCTCAAATTGAAGAAATATCATCCTCCTGAATGTCCTTCTTGCATCTTCTAGTCTCCCAACTTTACAGAAAGCATGAATGATAGAGTTCCAGTCATGTGTACCTACATCAATTCGAGGGTCCTCAGCCACCTCATCTAAGAAAGCAGCCATCAACTCAGGTCGATGATTCTCCATTAAACCTGTCATTATAGTTAGGTAACTGGCCTTCAAATCAGAAACCCTTGCCTCTCTCATATCCCTAAATAACGCAAAGGCTGACTGAAAATCTTGGCCGGACATGGACGAATCTACGAGGGCATCATAGGTTTTCACATCCAATTTTAGACCCGAATTACTAATCTCCATGACCAATTGGGTAGCTTCAGCAGTTTGGTTCTCTTTGCAGTATGCCTTTAAGATTGGTACATGGACCCCAAGACCCACAGAGCCTCCCAGAGCATTCATTTCATCAAGAATGCTATGTGCCTTGTTTGATAATCCAGTATTAACACATGCACTGACAATACCATAACCTATGGATTTATCAACTGTAGAATCTGATGGTTCTAACTTCTGAGCTTCAATAATTAAATTTGCTAATCCCTTGATATTTCCATTCTGAAGGTATCCCTTAACTACTTCACAATAAGTTTCTTCTCCAAAACTCCAACTGTTGTTGGCATCTCCATCTTTCAGACTTTGAAGTATAGTTGACTCAACTGAAGCTAAATTTCCTGACTTAACATACCCAATAATTAAATTACAATAGAATTCCTTTTTGTTTGAGAAACCAAATCCACCCATCAAAAATTTTAACTCTTTTATCTTTTCTTCAAGCCCCTTCAATGCATACAAATAAGCAAGAAACCCAAAACTGGATTCATCTGGTCTAACACCCAAAAGTGTCATTGCTTCAACAACATTTTCAGCATCACTCACTGATTCAAGGTCACGACAAGACCCTTCCAATGCAGCATTACATGCAGCCAGGTCAGGTTTCATGAAATCCAACTTCTCATTAGAAGCAATCCTACAATTCTCTTGAAAAATGGGTAAAAAAGCAGCAAGGTTACCATTCTTGCGACAAATTTCAACAAGCACACCGCCCCAAATGTTAAATGGAACAAGAAACCTATTCTTGAACATACACTTGATGAGGGCAAAAGCAGGGGCAGCAAGATTAGCACATCTCAAGGAATCAAGCATGGAATGAACAGTTTCAAAATCCAATATTTTTGGGTTCTTCTCTATGATATACACAAGAGACGCAAAAGACCTCTTGAGATTGTGAATGTCCCCATGTGAGGACAAGTGGGTGATGAGACAATTGGTGATTGACTTACTTGGGAAGGTGGAGTTGTTGGTGAGAGTCTTGAAAGACTTCCATGCCTCGTCTGTGTCACTGGAGATGAGAGCCTTGTGAAGGGTATTCTGAAGGGTGGCTACTTGGTCAGGAGATAAGGATGGTGGTGGTGAAGTTGGAAGCTTGGAAGGTTCTGGAGACTCTGAAGGGTTTCTTTTGAGGGCGAAGATGGAGGGTTGAAGGAAGGAGTAAAGGGTCGGAATCTCAGGTGGGGTGGAGGAGAAGAGTCTATGTGGAAGAAAGCACAGGGCTTTTCTCGCCATTCGTGATCAAGTGTATAGCTTTCCCATCTCTTCGCAGTTTGTAATGGTTTTTCCGTTTCCAATTCCATTACTTCGTAGGCCAGAAGAGAAGAGAAGGCCTAACCCTGTGCAAATTAACTCGCGCATTTCTCATTTATATCAAAATATATATTTATTTTAACGTATTTATTAGTATCTGCTGGAATAGCTCAGTTGGTTAGAGCGTGTGGCTGTTAACCACAAGGTCGGAGGTTCAAGCCCTCCTTCTAGCGTTTTGATTTTCTCTCGAGTCATTCACGGTTTTTGGAGTAAATTAATATTTTAGACTTTAAAATTTTAATTTATCTCAATTTAATCCCTAAGGAATGAAAACGTCAAATTTAGTCTATATAAAATGCATTTTGTCTCATCTTAGTCTATAAAAAATTTTCTCTAAGTTATGTTAAATTATTAATGAAGATTCTCAAAGACTAAATATCAATCTATCTCAATTTAGTCCCTAAAAGTAAAAGAAGCAATTTATTAGTCTCTAAATTTTTTTATCAAAATAATTTAATAGTACATTTATATTTATGATTTAATTATTTTATTTTTCGTAGTTATAAATGAAAAAGTTGATAAAAATAAGTTTTATGTTAATAAAATAATAATTTATTTTAATATTTTTATGAATTTGGGTCCGAGTATGGGGATTTGACTATTCGTAAGATCTTAGGATAAGGATTAATTTTGATATCTGCTCAAGTCCGAGTCCGGGGACGAGAAATATAGTATCATAACCAAATCATGCTCATGATCATCCCTAATGGAGATTCTCATGGATTAAAAATAAATTGGTCTCAATTTAGTCCCTAAAAATAAAAAGTCAAATCTAATCTCTTAAAGATGCATTTTGTCTCAATTTAGTTTTTAAAAAATTTTCTATCAATTATATTAGGGTTTGCTAACCAATGCCATAAAAGTACTCTTTACGGATTCCCTTCAACCAATGAGAGGGCTTAAAAAATTGTGTTTATTGACATTTCACTAACAAGTGCCTTAGAACGAGATATGATCCTCTAAAGTAATTTTTTACATCTCTTAGTGCAGTTATGAGAGAGATAGTGAGAAAAATATGGTTTTATTTAAGGACCAGATAAGGATCCTTTAATGAACTTGAAACAATATGGTTATCTTTATTTTTTTTATATTAATAAATTTACTTTTTATAAACAACCACACCTGCTGGAATAGCTCAGTTGGTTAGAGCGTGTGGCTGTTAACCACAAGGTCGGAGGCCCTCCTTCTAGTGCTTTTAATCTTTTTGGCTCATTATTCTATAAACCTTTTTTTATACCAAAGTGTAACTGTTATATTTCAAGAAAATATTGTTTTTATGTATTTAGTTTTCTTTTTAATTACATTTTTTTCATTAAAACATGACAAGTGTATTTGTATAATCGGACATTCAGAATGATCTTGGTAAATGTCTTGTACCTTCATCTTATTTTCTTATTCATAGAACCAATCAATTTCTTTGTAATAGATAGATGACTATTATTGTTTGGTCAAGATTGGCAATAATAATTTTACAGAGTTCTAACTGAATCATTTATTGAAGAAGAATCGTGGAGACGATTGACTTGGCTGCAAAGTAAGCAGTCATAGAGTTTAAGAGATGAAAATGGAGATGAAAGTCGACTTAAATGGAGCACTAATAGGAGAGAAAAAAAATCAAGATGAAGAGATGACCAAAAGAAGGTGAAGATGGGTGTCGAACTCTTTGTCTCTATATAATTTATAAGACTAAACTGAAGAATTTTTTGTTCTAATTAAAAACGGATTAGTCTAGTTCAATCTAATCTTTTTTAAAAAATAAGGCCAAGTAAGGCGGCAATAGCATAATTTTATTTTTTAAATTTTTTTCACTTATTTTTTTTATATTTATACAATGATTTAATTGATTAATTTTCACCTTAATTTAAAATCTATTAATTATTTTGACTTTTTATTTAATTTTGTAGTTACTTTAAGTCATATTTTATCAATATATTTAATTTTAAATAAAAATAAATATTATATTATAAAAAAATTTTGCAAAAAAAATACTACCATTATTTAATGATTTAAAATCTCTTTTTTAAAAAATAAAAATAAAAACTAGCTAGCCCTAACCCTAATAGGACTAGGTTAGGTTAGGCTAAAGAAATTTTAGTCTTTATTAAAAATGAGCTAACCTAGTACAACTCTAATAAAATAGACTAGAGCTTGACCGGACTAATCCGTTTTAACACCTCTAGTAGTGAGATGAGACGTATAAAGGAAAATTTAGAGTTTTACATAAAGACAAATAAGAATTTTTGAACTATTCCTACTAGATGGTATCGGCAACACCTACTCTATATTGATTCATTGCTACGGTTAAGTATTATAATCGAGCAACACACTGCATTACTACTGCATTACTTTCAGACGATAACTTAGCATTAACATATTCACATCGATAATTCATAATCATATGATTTAACAAAGTTTCATGCTAGTTGTCGACTACTTTACACCAATTCTAATTTACTATATATCCTGCTAATTTTTTACACTTCAATGTAGTTTTGTGTAACACCAATGAACACTGAAAATTTCATCTGCAATGGAACCTGTAGTGAGGGCATAAGCAGCATATCATTTGACTACTGCTCAATGAATCATTTGTACAACTTGCATTTATTTACAACTTGTTTGAGTGTCTGAAATCTGAATGATCATTTTCTTTCCCCTGATGATGCCATGAGAACTACAACAGCCACTATGAACATAACCAACATGCTCCCAAGAAGTACATATGTTCTTTGTGATGATCTGTGAAACTCTCCAAACAGAACAATTCCCCAAAAAGTGCTCACTAGTGGAAGAGCCTGCTCATCAGTGCAAATATAAACTGAGAATAATAGAATATACAGAAACCACAAGATAGAATAAAACCCATCTTAATTTAGGTCTAATTTAAAAGTCAATTAATGGCCTAAGCTAATGGGTAAAAGTTGAGTCAGGATCCTCTAAAATTTACTTTTCGTGAAGGTCACTTAAACACATTAGTAATCCGAGAGATCTGCTGAAGTACTTCAATGTGAATTGTGCAATCTCAGTTGTTGAGCAAATTGATGCATCTGCAAAATTGAACAAATGACAGCTGAGATTGCACACTTGACACTGAAGTACATCAGCAGATCTCCTCTCCATTAATCCTGCATGCAGGTTAATGTACAAAATAGTAATTCCCGTGAACTTCACTTCAGAAGATTCAATTTCGTAAAAGTTAAGAGCTTGATCCATGTTTATCTTTATGTAAAACTCTAAATTCAACAGCATCACTAAGAGAGCACACCATATCCATTCTTTGTAAACACATAGAAACTGACCTGAACAGCATCTGCAGCTGCATATCCTGCAGCTTGACCTCCCATGAATTGGAGACCATTCCCAAACCCACAAAGAAGACCAGCCAGAAAGGCCCATCCTCTGCCATCCCAATCTACCAAATAAGCCTTGAATGACGACTTTGGTAAGTTCAAGATAGGATGGTAAAGGAAGGTGATGTTTAGAATAATGGCAATGACAAAACAAGAGACAGAAAAGTAGAAGAAGGAAGTATAAACACTCAAATGGGGAACCCCTTTCTTTAGAGTATGCCATTGGTCATTTGTTGCTAAGTTAAATGCTGGTGAGAATAAAGAGAAGCAAACTCCAGCAAAGAATGTCACAGCCAATCCAATGAAAGTGCTCTTCCCAAAAACCTGCACCAAAAAACTAAGGTGCATGTTTTAGATGTTTGTTATTAGAATTCTTCAATAAAATTATAACATATGAAGGAACTAATTTTAAGGAGTCAATAATGTGATTATGAGTGGTAAAAGAATATCCAGGTGATATATATATATTGTCAAATTTGATAACTTACAGAACTTCACCTAAGTCTTATCCTAAAAAATATAGAGTAAATTATTATTTTGGTGCTTGAAAAATGCAATTTGTCTCAATTTAGTCCTTAAAAAATTTTATGTCAGTTATATTAAAGGAGATTCTCAAGGACTAATAGGAGACAAATTGCATCTTTCAAGGACTAAAATATTAATTTACTCATCTTGAGTAAATGATAACCACCTGCCTTTATAGCTCTTGTTTCCTCAAGTTCTATAAGAAAGATTGCCGTTCCTGCTTTCACTTTGTCTGGAGAACCACCTCCACTTTCCAGATCCTTTGATTTAACTATTAAAAATGAGAAGGAAAATGGTAGCTTTGTGTGACTAAAATAAACCCCATAGGCCACAACAGGGTAAATTTCACATAACCAGAGCTTCTTAGTTCTTACCACCATTTATTTCTTTCACAGAAGAAATGCTAGTAGCCCTGGCAAGAAAACAAAATTTGGTGCTAAAATCAGAAACATATAATAATATTATATTACCAACATTAGATCAGAAAGAACACACATGAATAAAAAATAATATATAAATAAAATGAACATTTTAGCACAAGTAAAACAGTTGAATGCTAATGTTTCATTGGGGAGAACTTAAAACTAAAACAAATCAACATACATCAAGATGAAGCTAAGATAGGTGAGGCAGCCAGAATTGAAAACCAGATGAAGGGCTTCTGCTTCCAAATTTTTTTGAAAAGAATAAAAAGAAATCTTTAAAATAGTACAGAAAAATGTGCAGCAGGAACTAACAAGTGGTGCCTTAAGAAATTTATCCAATTAACATAACATTTTGGTTTGAATATGGAAATATGGCATCCCAGTATAGCTAGTTGTGAACAAACAACACATACACAGCTCCATCTTTGTAATCACTTGATATACTGTTGAGTTTGGCTTCATCATCAGCAAAGTTAGAGGAATGAACAGCAGAACCTAGAACAACTGCAATCAGAAAGCAACCAACTCCTGGGAAAAGAATCTCAGCTCTATTGATTTTGTCATCCAAGAAGTAATTCAAGCTTGTGCCTGTTACAATTTGCACAAAGACAGTGCAGTGAAATTCAGTATTGGAGCAAGCTATATACCTTTACATGTATACCTATTATGGGCAAGAGACAAAGCCTAATAGGCTTTTAGGTATTGGGCCAAACTCCTAAGCCTAAACCTTAGTCCAACTTAGGCCCATCAGGTAATACCCAATTATGACCAGGCATGACCTGATTAGCCCTATCGATTTGGCATGTTGGTGCATTGATCAGGATCCTCTGACGTGAGAGAATAACATGGCATTGTCATGTGTGGAGAAAGATACCATTCACCCATAATTTCTATTATGAAAATGGGACCCACCACTTAATTAATTTTGTGTCTGTTTCTCTCCTCACATGGCACCATCGTGTTATTCTATCACATGAGAGGATCTCATTCCGTTGCTGCATGTGAATGAGAATCTTTTATTTTCTATCCTTTTCAAAAGTTTTTTTTTTACTTCTTGAAAAGGGTATGGGAGTGGGATACCTATAACAACAGTTATGCTTGATGATACCACTTCCACAACTGATAAACCAACCAAAGCCCAGGCATATTGTGTGGACAAATTTCCAATGCTAAGGACTACACCACCCGCCATTGCAAACAGAACAGAAGGCCAGTTATCCTGTGACAGAACAGAACACCTTTGCTGATTCATAGACCAATTGTAAGCAATAGTATGCAACTTAGTTTCAAAGAAAATTCAGAGTAACTCTAGTAGTAGTTTGTCCCCGAAATACACCTTGTGTTGCAATTTCCTCCCTATCAGGTTAAGCAAAAATATGAAACGTACTAACAAAACTGTGACACAAAATATCTTTCAGAGACTAAATTTATTTTGTCGTGATTCGGGGAGTAAATTGAAACAAGTTGAATACTTCCGGGACCAAAACAATAATTTACTCCTACTTTTATGACTCTCACATGCGTTGACTAGAGTCTAGAGAGTTTTGGCTTTGATTCATGCTGGTGATTCCATCTTTGAAACTAGTACAACCTAATCTAACTACTATACTTACTACAATACTCCTTGAGATTACAGTGAATACTGAATTATACCCACCTGATAAAGTTGAGGTATGAAACTAGGGTTATCATGAGTGCTCTTGCCAATCTCACCAAAAGTGAAAGCAATAAGTAGGGCAGCCAAGAAATTGGTGATTGAATAATCAAGGTAAGTGTGCTGAGGAAGACGACCTCGCCTTTCTAAAAGATTCATAATTGCAGGCCATGTCCCCAAGAAGAGAAGGGCCAACACCATGCACATTATGGCACCAACCTTGGTCTCCACTATGTACATTTTCAAGTCCCACTTCAGAGAATTAAGAAAAGGGTTATTAGTAGAATGCATAAATAGAAGTTATGAACTAGTGTAGAAATTTGTGCAAATGAAAGGCTGAAATAGAATTAGAAATCTTAATCCAAAGGTGGGGATGAATCTCCAGGAACTGAAAATAGGATATTTTGTTCCCACAATCTCGGAAATCATCAATTTTATTCTATCACTTAGATAATGAAATGGGTTGCCACTCAAAAGCTAGAGCAATCATTCTGAAGAGTAAAGATTCAATTTTTAATCACAAAAACACCAAAAGGGATGGTGAAGATAAAAAGAAGCATTGACTATTAGTGACTAACCAGAAGTACACACACTTACACGACGAGAGAAACTGAAGATTGAAGTCGAAAGCAAATTCGTAATCATAGAATCCATTGATATATGTTGAAAATAACATCAAAGAATGAGGTTTAGGGTGATATGTTGAAATGGGTAGCTAGCAGAAAGTCAGAGGCAAAAGCAAAGATAATAACAGAGCAATAATAATAAGCAGTGTACCCAGTTGCTTCTAACAGCAAGCAATCAAGAATAAAATACATATTTGATTATATTTATTTATTAGAGGTAAAGTACTTTTTTTAGTATTGGTTAAATTATTATTAGTCCCCAAATTTTAGAAAAATATTATTTAGTCCTTAATTTACAATTTTTTTAACTATTTAGTCCTCTAGTTGATACCCGTTAGATTACTGAGTGACGCGATTGTTATAACCGTTGACATGACTAGACTTCTCTCCTCGCTCCTCCTCCCGCATTGTCGAAAGCTGAGTCGATGACCCTTTTTCCCCTTTTCTCGAAGTTAAGTTTCACTTGATGTGCTGCCATAGTGGTCACATCATGTCTCGTCCTCACAACAAGACTTTCTCCTACGTCAACGACAATAATTTGCATCGTCGTCTTTAACGTCATCATGTCAGCAGTTAACAGCTATGTTACTCAGTTATCTAATAGTAACAAATAACGTTGATAGGACTAAAAAATATTTTCATTCTATTTATTATTTATATAATACCCCACAGACCCAAATCACGGTCATTAACTAAATTATTCCGAGAAAGTGTACAAGAATCGCAAACAAGCAGCATGAAGAATGTTACACGTATATATATGTGTCATGCTCATAACATTTACAATTTAGATCGATGTTTTGGTGGTTCATTCTCCATGGAAACAACTATTTTCAAGGATGTGCTTCTCGCACATTCTCATAATATTTCTATACTGTTGGGAGGCGACTATGATAATTTTCCTCGTTTTTGTTTGTTTATATTTTCTGTGTTCGGTATTGTCTTTTTGATATAGTTGTATTATTCGTCAACAAAACTTGAAAACCTCATCGTATTAGATGGATTTAGGAGTTGAGGGTACTTGTTTTTCAGGTTTTGGGGAGTTGATGTTATTTGTGGGTATGTATACCTGCAAGTTTGGGAGAAGGGTTTAGGAATCTGCGAGTTTTGGAGGATCAAAATCAATTTTTTTGTGTTACACCTGAAATTATTTTTTAGAAAAAGGATTGAAAACTCAGTGCAGAGGATTAAAATATTTATTCTAACAAATTAAATTATAATACAGAAGCCAACCTATGTTGGCCTTTGTAACACATGGCTCAAACTTCATAGTGAAAAACTGGACCATCTTTTCAATCCGATATCAACATGTAATTCACAGGCCCCACGAGTACAAGCAAAACATACCCCAAGTCAAATAATCTGGTCTGATATTGATCAAAATCATTTCTTTTGCTTTGGAAAATTTCATATCCTACTCCATCAAAATCATTTCCCAGGTACATACAAAATTAACGCAACTTCCTACAATCCTCTAAGTAGATTATGGAATTAGATACAGTAAAGTGTATGAAATGTAGATTCAAGCCATTAAATAAAAAACAAGATTCGTGTTCGTACTATATCAGTATCATCCAACGGCTCACTATAGCAGATCCGTATCCGTAAACTATTTGGAATTTGGAAGATAAAGATAGTAAAATTTGAGTAAAAGAAAACAGAAGTGAAAAAAAATGAAAAGACAATTCAAAATACGACCATGAATCTGTTCAAATCAACTTCCTCAAGCGACACACCTCACGGGTCACGGCCATGTGATCATTGTCCACGCCTCACGAAAAGATGGTAAATCATTGATTTATCAGAAGACACCAGCAATTATCTACATTCCGTTCAGAGGAAATATAGGTTTTTAGATCATTGGTTTCCTTCTCGTGGTGTAAGAGAACAGTAAGATATTTGTCCTCTAGAAATTGTCAGCAATGCAACTAATAATTCAAGAATCCGCATTCGCCTTTGTAGATGCCACTCTAGACATGTTTTGCAAGAAGTTTCCAAGCAACCTCTGATCCAAAACCATATTCGGCACCTGCAGAGAAAAACTAAAAGGTCAAGCCTCTGCACAAGGACAGGGTTATTGAAATATCAGGAGAGCAGGAGAGCAAAGGAGGGATACCTACCTTTTCCCCAAAGAAAATCTTTGTATTATCTGCAATGGCCTCAATGAATTTAAGCTCAAGAAATTCAGGGGTAAGCTTCAACCGGTTTGCTTCAGCTTCTTTTGTTACACTTGAAATTGAAAAAGAAAAATCAATACCATTAATAATTTCTTGGTTATAGGAAGATAAATTATATCATATTCATAAACTTTCCTTCAAAGGAGTAGCTAAATCTCACCGGTAGAAATCTGCATCTGCCAGGCTTTTTTCACGTGCCAGGTACATTTCATTCTCGATTTCTTGCTGACGCCTAGAACCATCCTTTTCCAACAATCTCTGTTCCATAAGGATCTTGCTAACATTAGCATTCTTCTCAGCCTCACTAATAGCCATCTTCTTCAAAGTCTCTGCCTCCTTCTCAGCTACTTTTTGTTTCTCGATAGCAATTAAGACCTACCCAATGACAACCAACGCATGTGTGCTCAATTATATTTTTAGAACCAAAAATAAAAACCAAAATAGGATATTATATGCAGCAAAGTTCAGCACACCATAACCAGCTAGAAGCATAAGAGACAGCTGGAGAAATATATTAGAAAAAGAGGAAATATGACAGCATTGATCACTCTATTGAAACAAAAAAGCACGTGACTATCACATGCATGCACCTGAACATGATGAACCCTGTATTGTAAAGACTTGTAAAGACTAAGAAGATTAGTAAACCAGACATTGAACCTGACCAACTCCGCAAACATTCACAAGAAAAGTAACTCCTAGTTAAAAAATACCTTGGTGCGCTCCTCTTCCATTTGTTCAAAGTTGCGTCTTATGCTATCTGGAATCGTTGGCTTTGTGACACGAACACTGATAATCTCAATGCCTCGGGCATAACGGGTGCAGTCAACTTGAAGAGCATCTTTCATCTTTTCATCAATCTGAAAGAACCCCATAATAATTGCTCTGTCATCATAATTTGTATGCGGTAAAAAAGAAAAGGAAGGATAAAGACTGGAAGACAAAGAAATATTTAATAGAGTAACTTATCTAACACACTGGAATAGGTAACCACAAGGTAAAAAACAGCAACAAAAACTTAAGACCCGCATACATTGCTTTTAAGGAGATGACAGTACAATCTACAACTCACTGCCTAAACATACATCAAATCAATGTGTCATTTTGCTTAACAATTAGCTAAGGTTATTCCACACTCTATCACATGTAAATGGAAGGGACCAGTATAACTAAACTATCACCATAAAAATATTCTTAAGCATCAACTTTTACCTGATCAAACACATCAATATAGACTTGTTGAAGACTATGGGAGCTGCAGAATTGATTAATCTCATGATGAATCTTGTCATATATCCATGTCTTGTCGTAATGCACACCATAGTTGAGCAATGTCTCATAGACATAATCCTTATGAAGCCGGTTTACAACCTTAAACAAAAAAAATTTTAAAAATTAAATAATAATAACAAGAACAATCCTTGCATATAAGTTTGGACATGTATAAAATTAGATACTTGAGAATGAATTATGTGACAGAAGAAACTTAGATTTGATATTTACTTCTATCTTCCCAAAACTGATCATGACTCCTCCTTTAGTACCGCATGGTATATCTGTCACCTGAAATTGTTACAATAATTCAACTCACAGGGCCAGCTGCCAAGCCAAACCTCACTTTCAAAAACTGCCTAAACAAATTACCTGATCTGTCTGAAGTGTCACTTGAACAGGCTCATACTGAGTTATGAAAGGCATCTTGAAATGAAAACCTAGAACATTTAATACCAAGAACATGAAGCAAACTTTTGGGCAAGCAGATAATGAGGAAAAGCAACATAAGAAATGAAGGGGCAAACTAACACCTGGATCTGTAATTGTTTTTAGAAGAGCACCTCCTCTCCAATATACCCCAACGTGGCCTTCTGGGACTTGATGCAGAATGGAAAAGCTATTTTTAAAGGATGTCGAAGATGAAGGGACCAATACCTGTAGACAATATCTCGTGATTTCAGCTTCAGGTTTTGACTTTTGAGTATAAGCTACTTGAATGTTCCAAACATGGATTAGCAGTTGATAACAATTATTTGAAAATGCTAGCACCAGACAAGAAAAATCAACCAAATGGAGAATGATGGGAGAATACTAAATCAAAGCTAAAGGAAGACAAATCCCATAGAAAATTCAAAAGAACACAGAAAAAAATGAAAATAAGAAAGTAAGCTTCTTTTTTGAGTGAGGAAGGCACTCCAAGGCTTTACGCCTAATTCATCTCAATATGCTTATTTTCTCTTCTAGCAGGAAAAAAAATTAGATAGCTATGCATAACAGAATGGACACCCTTTTGCCCATTTAACTTCCTTGTGCCACCAGTAGCACATGTGTCATTGGCTTACATCTTTTCATGTGCCTCTTTCTTAAACTCTTTAGCATTGGTATTTTTACATTAATGAACCTATTATATCCCAAAGAAAGTATACGAACCAGCGGGTCAATAAAACTGGTAAATAACAATTGAGGTTGAAAAAAGAGCATAATCAGCTAAAGATTATTTTTTTAATAAACCAATCAAACATACAACCCAAACCCGTTTAGCGGAATTTTAAATTAACAAGAAAAAAGATATACGATTCGAGAAATGCAAATTACTACATGATTGTACTTCGACCAGACCAGACTAAGAGCAATCTAAGAATGCAACGATTGAAACTCGAGCAACGAAAACAGTCAGTCGAGTAGAGACTTTGTATGAACACGATCAAAGAACAAAACCGAGTATAAATACAGATAATTATCTCTTTTGCAATAATAATGAGAGAGAGAGAGAGAGAGGATTACCATGGCGGCGATGACAATGAAAGAGAGAAAAACGGTGAGAATGGCGGAGGAATCGCCGCCCTGCGGCGGAGGACGCGGGTGTGGAGCATTAGCCCTGTGTTGATTTGGATCCATGGCGGTTGTGTACTGCGTCAAGAAAACCTACGTATTTTTCTGTACGTTTCTCTTGATTGTGGCAAAAGAAGAATCTGGCAATGGAGATGCTTATTGCGTAGTAAATGACTAAGTAATGAAGAAGATTGTTCGTTCTGGACTCGAAGAGAAAGACAAAAGGCAATGAAGCTCAGAGTGAGTTGCCACGAAGAAACACAGAGGAGAGCGGGATTTCCTGCATTGTGGTGCACCATTAACTCTCCTACGCGGTTTGGATCCCCTGGGTGGGAATCTATCATGGATACCATGTGGTTCCAGCTAAAAAAGACTAGTATGATTGTGAAAAAATATGTAATTTGTTGTATTATGTTATGGATATGTAATACAATTAGTGTTATTGATGACATAATGATATTAATTGTATCACATATTTATTATATGATGCAATTTATTGCATCATAGACCTATATATTGCAAAAAAATGTTTAATAATAGAAAAGCTAACGAAATAAAATATGTAAGAGATTAAAATATTCTTGATATTATATTTAAAAGTAAATTATTTATCATGGATACCAAATGCATGTTTATCAAACACTTTATTTTAGAATGTTGAGTTTACATCTTAACAAATAGAAAATGTAATATATCAAACAAAAAGTACGCATATTAAAACATAATTATTCAATGAATATTAGTCTAGTGTGAATATTAGTTTTCACAAGAAGGGTTTCTTGGCCACAATCCACAATGATTTAATTTGACATTTCCTCAAATGTGAAGTTGTTTTTCTTTTATTATTAGTTATCTATAGTCAAGCGGTAAAAAGAGTACCACAATGTTTTATAATTTATTTTTCATTTTGGTGAAACGAAGTTTTCATAAATATATATGTAGCCATTAATTATGTGGATGTAGGAGTGGTATAATTGATTAAAGTTTAAATTTTTATTTTATAAGAACGAGGATTTAAACCCTATAATTAATGTGAGAATCTTATTAATGTATGATATGTAAATCATCCCATAAATCCAAATTTAACATGTTATTGGAGGAGTTACCACTTACCAGTCCAACAAAATAAACTCCACAAAAGTTGCTGTGAATAACAATTTAGTTAGCACTTAACACTAGCTAAAAAAAAAGTAAAAGATTCAATTTATGACAAAAGAACAAAGCATTTTAATTTGCAATTTCTATTGAGATAAAGTTAAATTTACAAGTTAAGGCTATGTTTGGTGTCTAAAATGGACAAAAAAAATTATAAAATGAGTGGGGCTCAAGTGGGCCTCACTTCTAATGGATTATATTTTTTATTGGAAAATGTGCAATCAATAAAATATATATATATATATATATATATATATATATATATATATATATATATATATATAATGTTTATTATGTTTTTTGATTTGATATAATCATAACTTTTTTTTTAATATTTTAATATAAGGGATAAAGTGGTAATTTTAATATATTCTCATTCTCATTTCCATTCTCAAATTTTATTACCAACCCCAATAAACTTATTCACATTTCCATTCCCTTTCTGCCTACCAAACCACCAAAATCTTAAATCCAAGAAATGTTGGAGCAAACTTGTCAAATTTCATGATGAATGTGCAATCAAAAGGTGGAGATAATTAAGTCACCCTCTTGTAATGACTTTTTGCAAGGAATAGACATGGGACAAGCCAGTAGCCACCCTATGTTAGCCTACTTAGGATCCTCTAAAATAATTCTTTACATTTTTTTGTGGAGTTATGAGAGAGATAGAGATAAGGAAAATATTTTCTTTCTTGATTTTTTTCTCTCACAATTTTTCTTCTCTCTATCTCTCTCATAACTCCACCAAGAAATATAGAGAATTACTTTAGAGAATCCACTCTTGTTAGCCTACCATTTTACTTTTATTGTATGCAAACTTTTGTAACTTGCCTAGAGGAGGTTCGAAAGAGATATGAGGGAAAAATTGACATTAGAAGAAATATAAAAGTATATTTTATGTCATTAAATTTTACACAAATTTTTAATTTTATCATTTAATTATTTTACCGTCAATTTTATTCTCAAAATTATAATTACAATTAATTTTATCTTCAAAATTTTGAATATCATCACAACACTTGAAATCGTCCAAAAATTTTTATTGGCAAATGATGACATAATATTATATATGTAACATTAATATTAACTCATTATTTGACACAACATCATTTTGTTATACTAATGCTAACTCATTATTTAAAACACGTTTTTTCATATTAAAAATAACATGAAGAATGACATCAACTTGAGTAATGAATTAGTATTAATATTAAATATTTAATATTAATTGTTATGTCAACATTTATCATTAATAATTTGGATGATTTTATGTTTTTATGACGAAATTCAAAATCTTAGAGTCAAAATCGATTGTAATACAAAATTTTGGAGACTAAATTGACTGTAATTAAAGTTTAGTGACGAAATTGAAAAGTGGTATAAAATTGGGAACAAAAAAAGTACTTTTATATTAAGGGTAAAATTGAAAATTTTAGCTAATTACTTTTACACAATTAACGTTTAGTAGACAAGTCACATTTGCAATTATGTTAATTATATAAATAGAGTTAGATTGAATGACAACATTACTTACAAAATGAAAGTTTAGAGAACAATTAACATCGAATAAAACTTTGAGGCAAAACAAACATAAATCCTATAATTTAAGGACTAAAAAAGTATTTTTGTCTAACAATAACAAAATACATTTTTGGCACATTCTTTGCGCAGAAATGAAAATAGAAATGGAAACGGAATGCGTTTACTATGTTTGTTAATAAAAGTTTTGGAATAGAAATGGAATGGGAATGTATTAAAATTATCACTTTACCCCTTATATTAAAATAATAAAAAGAAAAGAAAGTTATGATTGTGTCAAATCAAATGATATAATAGACATTTTGTATTTTCTTTTTGTTTTTTTAAGTTGATAGAAATAAAAAATAAAAAATAGGTGAGCCCAATGGGCCCCACCCATTCTTTGCTCATTTCCATGGCCATTTCTTGTTAAAGAACAATACCTCTTTAAATTTTATATATATGGCCAAAACTATTAAAAATCAATGATGACATAGTATATCACATGCACATATAATATTGATGGTCATTATATTTGCAATCTCTATGACACATTAAAGTTTAAACTATGATGAATTTAACAAAGCTCATCTCATCATAATTCTAAAAGGCTAAAGTATTATTTTGGTCCTCAATGTTTGCATGAAGTTTAATGTTGGTCCTCAATGTTTCAAAAGTTTAATGTTGGTCCTCAAAATTTTATTTTTTGGTCGATTTTGGTCCTTGAGTGTAACACCGCTAACTTTTTGCCATTAAATGATGACGTGGCATGCTTACATGGCACACACTCTCTTCTACGTGTCATATTTTAATGATGTGGCATGACACATCACTGTCACGTCACCCCAGATGATGATGATAATAATGATGATAAAGGAGAGAAGATGATGATGTGGCAATATGGGGTGACGTGGCAGTGATTTATCATGCCACGTCATTAAAATATGATACGTAGGGGAGAGGGTGTGCCACATAAGCATGCCCCGTCATCATTTAACGGCAAAAAGTTAACGGTGTTACGCTTAAAGACTAAAATCGACCAAAAAATAAAACTTTGAAGACCATCCAAATTAGTCGTGTCAGTACATCCAACCCAGGTGCAAAAAAAACTAATAATTCTAAAGCATTACCATTGCGAATTTGCGATCATAAATTTCCATGAATAAGCAGCAGCAACCACATGAAGAAAGTAGGTGCACGCTACTTTTCAAATAACCAAAAATGGGACTGACGAGTGACGACGACGATCCCCGCGCCCCCTGCTCCTACTCTCTTCTCTCTCTCTCTCTCTCGGTTCTATTATCTGCATTGCTTCTCTCTATCCCTTTCTGTTCTATGCTTTACTCTCTATTTGCGCTTCACATTTCTCAATCGCAAGTTCGCAACCATGCTTGCTCTTGCCCTCGCTTCTCTCGCCGTCCCGACGACTCGCGGGACACTCGTGAGGCGTTGCAGCGTCGTGGCTGATGGCGGCTTCCCTTCGTTTCTTCCCAAAGAAATCGAGAAAATCAAAGACCCTTTTGCTCGGAACTTGGCTGTGAGGATTCAGAGGCTACCCGTACCTGTAATTATTTACTTCTATGCTTAATTAAGTTCCTCAATTTCACCATCTTTACTTCAAACATTTGTGCTTCTACTTGTTAATTTTTTTTAGTTACTAACTGCATTGTGTGTGTAGGCACTAGGCTACTTCTGCTTTTGTTCTGGTGATTTCTTAGTGAGGTCTTAGCCTCAGAATACGATTGTTTCTTGTCTAAAATAGTGCTCATTATTTCTTTTTCTTAACTTGATTGGAAGGATGTCTTGAGAGTCCTGTGTATTGGAGTGGAATAGTTTGAGTTTATAAAGCTTAGTAATACTCATATGTAACAGGAAGTATTCATTATGCAATAAACAAAAGGAAAAAACTTAGCTCCATTTCTTTATGTCCATTTTATCAAGTTTCACTAATCATATATTGTATTTACACTCTTTTTCTTCTATGATTGGTCATATAAAATGTGGTCTTCTATATTCTCTCTACTGTGATGGGTCATTAGAACACTTTTTGCCACATGTCATATTTATATTGGGGAACTTGATGAAATTGTCATAAGAAAATTGACCTAAGTTTTTTCCTAAACAAAAATGTAGACCCTAAACCGATTATTTTTGTATGACATTATTATGTACAATTTTTTCGTCCCTTATTTTTTTATATATTTTTTAATTATTTATGTCACTATGTTCTGTATTTTAATATTTAATTGTTAGAACAATAAAAAATAAATAGAAAATAAATTAGTATATAAAACATGACATTAACTATAGAAATTAAAAGATATATAAAATGAGTTTGGTCGATTAAAATTTTGATTAAAATTTTAAATGAACTTTCATTATAAAATTAATATTGAAATTTTCACTATTCAAACCATTCAATCCCATTAAAAATATAATAACATCCAATAAGTAGTCTTGTGATTATGATTGATTTTAGGGGTTTATTTGTTATGAATGGACATTAGTTCGACTGATCCTGGTATTTTATACAAAATACATTTATTTTCCTTTGGAAAAGGATGTCTTTATGTCATTTGTTGTGACCTTTTAAGCTTCCCCCGTTGAAACTTGTCCTGTGCTTGTGCATTTATAAAGATTATTTCAGTCCTCTCAGTGCTACGTTTAAGTCCATCTCACAGTCTATTTTTTTTTTTTTAATTATTATTATAAACTACTGATCTATTTCATATGACTTGATCAGCTCAAGTTCTCAGAAACTCCCATAATGAGTAGTTGCGTGAAGCCATTGATGCAAAACAAGGAAAATCCAATAGTTCTTCTGCATAGTTTTGACAGGTCCATAAAATTTGCAAGAGAGTGGATTAGTTCATTAACTATAATGCTCAGTTTTCCTCTGAATTTCTCACTATCTTATTATTCAGCTCATGTTTAGAATGGAGATATGCATATCCGTTAATTGAAGAAGCTGGTTTTGAGACCTGGGCCATTGACATTCTTGGCTGGGGTTTCTCTAATTTAGGTTTGCTTTTTGTTTTTTCCTTCATCCATTTTTTGTTTTCAACATTGATCTAGGCTTTTAGTCATAATTTTGTTGTCTTTTTCTTGTTAATCATCAGAAAATCTTCCATCATGTGATGTAGTAACCAAGCGTGATCACCTCTATCAGGTACTTACATGTTGGTTATGTTTCTCTTCTATACATATTTTTAAAGAGTAAACTTCTATTTAGGACTTTGAAAGATACACTTTCCATTAATTTTAGTCCTTAGAAAATAGCTTTTATCATTGGACTCCAAAAACCCATCAGTATGATCCTGCCATGGACTATATTGATAAACTTTTTTAACATTTTAGAGTCTAATGAAACTTGACTTTTTCAATGAAGGTGTTTTCTCTAAACTATGTTGAGGTTGAATTTGATTTGTTTATGACAGTTTTGGAAGTCCTACATTAGAAGGCCGGTGATATTAGTTGGACCAAGCCTTGGCTCTGCTGTTGCCATTGACTTTGCAGTCAATTACCCAGAAGCCGTATGTGTTATTGAGAAATTCATAGGTAGACCAAATTAATCATACATTGATGGTAATATAAGCCTGTAAGAAGGATTTTCAGTAAAACTCATTTCTGACATGTTCAAATTTCCATCAGTGATTAGTTTGGTCTTGTCAACCATTTTGTAATGAACAGGTCTACTTAAGAATTTCTTGTGGCGTTATCTTATAATTACTTGCAGTTGATCTTTTCAGGTGGAAAAGCTTGTATTGATTGATTCCAGTGTATATGCAGAGGGAACAGGAAAGCTAGCAACCTTACCTAGAGAAGCAGCTTATGCTGCGGTGAGCATATATACTATATATCTCTCCAACTGACTTAAACCCTAACCACACATATCAGTTGCAACTGCTTAGAAAATTATTCATAAGTAATTTCTGTCACTATGGCTCTTTTGAATCAGGTATATTTATTGAAGAGCATCCCACTGCGCTTGTATGCAAATTATTTGACCTTTTCTAACTTATCATTCCGTACCAGCCTCGACTGGACTAACGTGAGTTGCGTGATCTTAAAATCGCCTTACACTTTGGATTATGCAATGTTATGTATTTCTATATGCATATTGAATTCCATAATCAGCTTCACAGCTCAAGCACCTTACGCTTTTGGTAAAAATAGTTAGGAGTGCAAAATTTCTTGTGCGTTTTGTTACTTTAAATCAATGTTTCAAGGATGAAGTTTAAAACATTCTTCACATATTCTAATATATGCAGTTGGGTCGCTTGCATTGTTTAATGCCTTGGTGGGAGGATGCTACTGTGGATTTCATGACTAGTGGTGGTTATAATGTAGTTTCTCAGATAAAAAAGGTATCAGATGCATTATAAGCTGAAGTTTACTTTCTTTGACTTCATGGCAGGCTTGTGCGGATGGGGACTAATCACCTTATACTGCACATTTATGTATAATGTACGTAATTTTGTTACAATAGGTAAAACAGAAAACACTAATAATTTGGGGTGAGAATGACCGGATCATCAGCAATAAACTTGCAGTGGTGAGTTACCATATAGTACTAACATAACTTGTGATGCCATTATTATAGGCCACAAAACTGACTCACTAATGAACTATTTGCTCTTGCAGAGACTGCACTGTGATTTACCTGATGCAATTATACGCCAAATACCCAATTGTGGTCACATCCCTCATGTTGAAAAGCCAGACACCGTTGTCAAATTGATTGTTGAATTTGTTCAGAGAGGTAGGCCAAGAAGGTAAACCTCAGTCTGTTTCACATTTATGAAGACGTTTTGGGAGAAGAAGTTGGTAGAGCCATGAGATTTTTCCCTACCCAGAAGTTTTATATGTGTTAGTATTAGTAATAGTTATGGTTTAATATTAAATTGTTTGCAGTAGCTTTGGTCATATGTACTGATCATTTCTTGGGTGTAAAAAAAGAAGTTAAATGTTAGTTTCTCTTCCTCTTGTTCGGTTTTCCTCCAAAATTCCGTAGTAGTAATCATAATTAATGAAAAAATGAAGGTTAAGATCCAAAAACACCTAGATTTGATTTGCAAGCAATCATTTTCTCATTAGTTTCATCATGAAACGTTGAGAATGACACTGTCCTATATTTGATAATCCAAGACACTTGAAAGCACTCCCTCATAGAAAATGCTTGTTATGGCGTCAACAACTCAACATGATTATTGGTATTCACTAGTCAGTGATAGCAAAATATACGAAGTGCCCAGCCACGTGTCTCTGCTTTTTTTTCCTCTCTAGAATGCCTTATAAATATACATTCTTTGTATCCATAATAATGTTGGACTATAAAGTTTTAGATGAATTCAATGTATGAAATATAAATAAATTAAATTTGTTATAAATAAAATATATGAGAATTTATCTTTTTTTTATAAATAAAAATTACTTTAGCATCTTAGTAATCATCCTATGCTAATTAATCACGAGACTCCTTATCATGGAGGAGGAATCAAGCTAGGCTTCTACTAGAGAAAACATTGTACAATTATTTGGGCCTGACTATTTATTTTTATTCTTATTATTGAATAAATAAACAATTATTAATGTTCAATAAAGTACATAATGGTATATATGCATATGCTTCGTTGTTTTTTTTTTCTTTTCCAATTATAAATATGTAAAAATTATCATACAGCGATAAACAAAAATCATATCCATATCCAGAGCTGTGAGTTGTCTCTTCACTATTAGTAGTCGTATCAAATATTATCACTGAAAGAACCTAATTCCCTAACCTTTTCAAACAAAACATACACAACCAAAGTGGGGTTTCCTTCTGGATGATTCCTTTTTAGAATTTTACATGATTACCCAAACTGTCCTTTCGTGGCAAAATCTCATCCACACATGATCGCTCCCCACTACTTGTTCCTAGTTTACATAAATAAAGTGCAGCCCAACACTCAGACTCCGACTCCTATGAAGAAGAGTCCAAGAAAGTCATATATACGCTGTCTTAGCCTCTTACATACTATATACCATTGTACAATTAAACCCTAATGAAGAGTAACCAAAAGACAAAGAGGAGAAAGGGTAATGGTAAGATAGTGGATTCTAAGAGAGCCACTCCTTTGCTAGAGTCATTATTGAAGCCACTTCCTGTGCCTGTTGTTGTGGCTGTTGGACTTATCCCAAACGTAGGACTTGTTCCTATTCCTGTCCCTGTCCCTGTGCCTGTGGTTGTGCCTGGAGTGGTGGATGTGGGTGTAGTTGAGGTTGTAGTGGAAGGTGGTGTGCCTGTTATACCAGTTGTTGGGGTTGCTGTTGGAGTTGCAGTTGTTGTTCCTGTGTTGCTGTAACAAGAATCCAAATCATATAATGATTATGAACAAACTAAAGACCCAAAAAGAAAAGACTAAATTAACAATTTGATTTTAGTTCCTCAAATTTAGTTCGAAATGCAATTTGTCTCAATTTATAATTAGATTTAGATAAATTACATGTTTCTGGACTGAAAAGAAAAAAAAACTATGAGGCAGAGACACTTGTTGAAAGAAGAAAATACAACTCTATTTCAGACTAATGTCTATGTTGTTGTGTGATTGTGTCTTGTATCTCCATATGTCATGTGGTTAAGCATAAGATCTAGCAGCAACTTTTGGTACTCAAAAAGCAAGTCGGTGGCTTGTAAATAAAGCCTTTTACAAGAACAATATTCTAATATACAATAAAGGTAGAGACTTTAACCAAAAAAATGGCATTTTGCTGATATAAACCAGAACCAAGATTACCCAGAAAATGATACAGATCATATATATATACATCAGGATCAAGATCCAAGATCAAGAAGCGTACCTAGGACTTGCAGGGAAAACGCATCCAGATGAAGAAGCTATGGATGAAAGAGAGAGAGAGAGAGAGATTTATATGAGTAAAAGGTGAAAGTAATTTCAGAACGAAGAAAGAACATGATATAATAATAATAATAATACTCACTAGGAGCAGTTTGAGAGGTAGTAGCAGCTCCAGCAAAATCACAGCTTCCCTGAGCTTGACCCTTCTTCTGGAAATAACTATTAACAGCATAACTACAGTGATCCTTCACTGTGTTAGGTTGGAAACAAGCTCCATTCTGGAGAATAGGAGTACAATCAGCCCCAGCTCCACAAGCATAATCTAGAGCTTTCTGAAGAGCTTGATCTCCCACTCCATCCTTGCACACACAGTAAAGTCCACCTATATATATATATATACACACACACACACACACAAAATCATAATCAGAACTCTGTTTTGCTAAATGTTGAAGAAGAAGAAGAAGATCTCAAGGTGCTTGCTTGCTTACTTGAGTGGCCAGTGAGAGCCAAGAGAAGCACAAAATACACCAAAAGATGAACCCCCATGGTTGAAATATAACAGAAGTTCTCTACCAGAATTGGATGGCCTTAGCCCTTAGTGGGTATGAGAGAGAGAGAGAGAGAGAGAAAGAAAGGGAAGGCGTGGAGGAGAATGGAGGTTTCTGGGCAGTGGGCACTTTTTCAATTCCTGCTAATGTATTTCAGGACAGAGTAGTGTTACTAATACAACTGTCTTAAAGCTCAAAGAAAGATTGTATTTTTATGCAAATCATTAGATCTTTCAAGAATTGTTACAGAAAAAAAGGACTTTTTTTTTCCACCTTTTTTATAGGTACGATAGAATCATTGAATATAGATCACAAATAGGAGTAGTTTAATAGTGACATAGTGTTGCTAAACAAGGAAGAGTGTTCTAGGGAATAGATAAAAGAGGAGGCTTTCTAAAAAATATATATATATTTTTTCTGATTACTGGTGTCATTTTCGGAAGGTCCTAAACTTTTCTGGTTTTAAAAGTTAACCTTGTTTTAGATCTGTCTATTAAGAAGGTCCCCTTATATCTTTTTCATCACCATGTGTGCTGTCACAAAGAAGCGAGGATTAGGATGGGGAGTCTCGACTAGATGGCTTTTGGTAGGAAATAAGTAATTTGGTGAAAAATAGAAGGCTAAATTACTTTTTTTCTTTTCAACGTTTGCACTAAGTTTAATATTGGTCCTCCAGCGTAACTCCGTCTGATTTTAGGTCCTTAACGTTTTTTTTTGTCAAAATTGGTCCTCCAGCATAACTCTGTCTGATTTTTTTTTATTAAATGCTGACGTAGAAGGCTTACGTGGCACACCCTCTCTCCCACGTGTCATATTTGGATGATATGACACTCTCTCTCACTCCAATTCAGCAAAACGGTACCGTTTTGCATCACTTCTCTCTCACTCATCGTTTTGCTGAGTTGGAGTGAGAGAGAGTGTCATATCATTCAAATATGACACGTACGAGAGAGGGTGTACCACATAAGCCTTCCACGTCAGCATTTAACAAAAAAAACAGACGGAGTTACGCTGGAGGACCAATTTTGACAAAAAAAAAAACGTTGAGGACCTAAAATAATTTTTTGAAACGTTGAGGACCAATATTAAACTTGTTGCAAACGTTGAGGACTAAAAGAGTAATTTGGCCAAAATAAAAATAAAAGTAAGTGATAAAAAATGTATTTGGTGTGTATGAAGATGAAAAATGAGAGTGAAATATAAAAGTAATATTATTTAGTAGGGTAAAAAGAAAATAAAAGTATAAAATACATTTTTTATTCTTATTTTTGTTATTTACCACGTATTTTTAAAGACAAAATAGTCATTTTACATATATTTTCCTTTCCCTAAACCAACGTTCTCTTCTACACAACTAACAAAAATTTCTTATTTACATGAAACAAAAAGTTCAATTTGCGTGTGCTTAAATTCATACCAAACATGAGTCACATTTTCCTTTTTCTTTTCCTGTAAATTTTGCAAACCAAGGCTTCATTTGGTAACAATATCAAACGTTAAAATTCATATAATTTAATGTTTTTCTAAAAACTTTCATATCATATTTTTTACATATCAAACACACTTCTCATCATACTTTTTTTCTTTCCTAATTTTTCTCTTTATCTCTCTCCTCACTTTTTTCTACAATGTTTTCCTTTATTCAACAGTACTTTACTCTACAGTACTTTACATCACTTCCTTTCCCATCCGTGTATTTCTACCAAATGTAGCCCAAACATAACACTAGGGGCACGTTTGGTTTCTTGCTCAAAACAATTTCTTCCAACATTCTTCCTACCAAACATATTACTTTTTGCAATGTGATTTAATTATGTTTTTGTCCTTACTTTTTAACCCACTTTTAATATAAGAATAAAATTATCATTTTGCCCCCTTTATATATATAAACCCTATTATAGTTTTTTTTATTTCTATAAAAAATTCAATCTCATTGCTAAAAGTATCATCTCATGACATAGGTAGGTTTGGTAAATCTGCATTGATTTTGAGAAGCACACTAAAAAAAAGTGAAATAGAAAATTCTCCTAAAGTTGTGGTGAAATATGATAGACAAGTCCTTTTCTTCTCGTGTTGATACAGGAATTCCCCACTACATGTTTGATGAAATGTCACTTCTTTCAACCATGACTTATTTCTCTCTATTTCTTCATGCTGCAAGCCAAAAATGGTGTTATAATTAACAATATTATAAATGTAATGACTTCAGTTCCATCATATTTGACCTTAATTAGTATTGAAAATCTTGATTTTATTGTCTAATTTATGACAATTGAAATCTACTAACAAGAAGCTAGTTAAGTTATTAATCCTCTTCCCATATTATCATATATGTCATTCTTGGTTTAGGATAAAAGTTCAATGGTACCGTACCACTGAACTTCAGTGCATCTCTCCAATTATGTTGTGCCATTTGTTAATATTAATAAAAACTCACATTAATTAGGGCCCACCTTGAATGGTTTAGGGACCAACTGATTGGAGGGATGTACTGAAGTTCAGTACCACCGTACCACTGAACATCTACTCGTTGGTTTAATATTGTAACAACATCTCTTCCTTTTTAGCATTAATTTTCTTTCATATAATCATTTATGGTTATTGGTTTTAATCATTTAGCTTTACGCCTATCACCTTACTTGATGTTACTCCCCATCTTTTATGATCGATTCCTTAGAATTATAATCCTAGTGGGTGTTAAATAATTAAAGTTTTTTTTTTTTTGGTTTTCTATGGTATGAAAAGCAATCATACTCAAAAAATTATTATGTATTAAATATGAGCATCTCTCTCAACGAAAATTCGATCTCAAATTTATCTTATAGTGAGAAACTAATATCTTCTACAAGACTCAACTCAGATGATTAATCAAAATTCATTACCACCAAATATATGTTGTAGAGATAATGGATTCATAATTCATTATGAGTGGGAACACACAGTATTAAAAACATGGTTAAGCACTTTAATAAGAAGGAATAAGGAATTTTTAGCTTTTGGATATGAGGGGTCATATATTATTTAACAAACAAACATATTATATATATATATATATAGGTGGAATAAAGGCTTTCCAAAAGCAAAAAACAGAGGAATGAAGCATCACTGATCAAATTCTGTGGTAGCTTAGATTGCTTTTTATCTATGCGTCTCCATAAAGTGCTTAATTAGGGGTTTTGAAAATTCCATCGAATCTCCAAAAGAAAATTATATAATTGGACCACATTCATTAAATATAATAAATAGCTCATCCTCCAACTATATATACGTAAGAAAACGAACCTCTTTTTCAATTGCCAAATTTATCCAACACACACAACAAAAAGTTAGTGATACCTTTCTTCTCTAATGGTCACCATCTTCTTCAACCTTTATATACCAATATACCATCTACACATTTGTGACCATATTCATGCTATCCTCAACTATTTTTTTTTCCTAACTAATGTGTAACCTTGTAGTTACGATCTCTCAGGTATTACAAGATATATTATTAGATGCGATTCTTTCATAAATGATGTCTCATTTTTATCTTTTTAAGATTAAACTTAAAATTGATAATTAAGAGATATAAACCTCTTTTTTATTTGTATCATGTTGTGATAGTTTAATTAATTCAAATATAGATAATGTTAGGTACTGCAAAGTATATTATTAGAGGCGACTTTTTTCATCAATGATGTCTTATTCTTATTTTTTTAAGATTAAATTTTAAAAATGATAATTAAGAGAATGTAAATTTCTTTTTCATTTGTACCAGATAATTTAAACAATTCAAATATATGGATGGTTAATTAGAGAAAATCTATATCAGTAATGAATAGAAATAAATTGAAATAAAAAGTAAATAATTGACAATAAAGCACTCTTTTTTTTAATCAATACAATTCACTAGGGGTGAGCAAACTGCGGATTGGTTCGGTTTTGACGATTTAGATAATCGAACCAATCCAATCTAATGACTAAAAAAGTCATCCAATCCAATCCGCTCTTGGACATCAATCGAACCAAACCAAACCGATTATAGTTGGTTTGGTTCGGTTCGGTTTGATCGGTTTGTTGACAAAATTTTTTAAAAAAATTTACTATTTTTTTCTATTCAATTTAAACCCTAAAAAATAAAAATAGCTATTCCTAACCATGAAAACCAACAAATTAAAGTTATTAGTACAATATTTCAACATTACAAACTTAAAATTACAATTCAACATCATAAAATCATAAAAATCAACATTATAAAATATTTTTAATATTTTAAAAAATGTATAGTCGGTTGGTTCGGTTTGGTTCGGTTGGAATTATATCTCATCCAACAACCGAACCGAACCAAATCGGTTGTGAAAAAATTATCCAATCCATCCGATTAGGTAATCGGTTTTGATCGGTTTTAATTGGTTTGGATCGGATCGGATCGGTTGGTTCGGTTTGGATCGGTTCTGCACACCCCTACAATTCACAATCTGAAAATGAAGTTATAGCTGGAGGAATATTGGGAGGATAATTAATTAATCCACAGAATAACAAGTTTTCCACATTTCATTTTTCATGCGTTATTGATTTTTCTTCACTACAAAAATTTGAATATCTTTAACAATTTATATTTGAATGATTACTTAATTGTTAAAAAAATATTTTCTTTATCCATTAAATTCTGATCGTTGGAACCATTTGGTGAAAAAACAATAATAATATTTGTGATAGATAATAATTGTCAATAATATTTTTTCAACAATAATTTTTTATAATTGTTGTTGAAAAATATATTGTCGAAAATAATATAATCGACAATTATTGTTCATCGAAAATATTATTATTGACTTTTTTCAAAAACTTGTTACAATGACCAAAATTTAATTATTAAAAAAATATTTTTTAATATAAAAGTATATTTTTAACAATTAATAAAAACTGTTGAAATATAAATTATTAAAATACTCTTTTTTTCCGAAGTGCTTCTTTCTTTCTCTCCAAAGAATAAAAAGAATTTTATTTTGGAAAAATTGACAATCAATAATATAATTTCAACTTTTTTATTATGAAAATTATTTTCATAATAATTAGTACTAATTCAAATTTATTTAATACAATTTCTTTGATTACGTAATTAGTAATTACACACTTATAGTAACGTTGTTTCATTTTCTTAAAGATATAAAATATAAATAGTTAAATTTAATAACTGAATAAATAAGAAAAAATAGTAAAAGTTGTAATGTCCCAAAATAAGTAGAAATATCATTATTGCCTTGCTAGAAGAAGTGATGAGGCGTGCCAAGTTTCATCATTCTTGATGTTGAGATTGTGAATGATGCCATGCATGCCTATGCCTTTATTTCATTATTTGTTTACACGTTGAGGCTTTTTTTTTTCGCGTCAACGATGGATATTCTTTGTCTATTTGTTTTAACGGTCTAAATGAAGATTAATTTTATTTAAATTGAATAGGACTACAAGAACGATAAAACTCTTCCAATCAAATTTTAATACAGCTGCATTCTCACGGCTCAAACCCAAGATCTTTGATTGAACCAGAATAATCTCTTATCAATTAATTTTAGGTGCATGCATTGTACTTTCAAGCATTAATTGATAGATAAGTTGTGAGAATTTCAATCAATACTTTATCACATTCTAAGCTAAGATATACTAGTTCATTTTACTTAGATTGTAATTTCTATCGGTAAAGTCATATTAAATTTGAGACACTAATCATACTTCTCAAATCTCAAGTATATATTAAGGGCATGTTTGGTATACTTACCAAATAATGCATTACATGTAATTTTGCGATTCTTAAACAAATTTTACATCATATTTTATATATATCAAACACACTTTTTATATTTTCTAATTTTCTCTCTATATCTTTCTTCACTTTTCTCTACAGTACTTTTCTTTATTCTACGGTACTGTACTCTACAATATTTTCTTTACAATATTTTATATCTGTGTATTTATACCAACTACTTTGATAGAATTCTTTATAATGAAATGGGTTTGGTTATATCAAACTCATGTTTAGTTTGATAATTACATAAATCTTGGCTTGGCCCATTTTTTCTCACTTGAGGGTTGAGGCTTTAGACAAAACTTTCAAAAAGCAAGGTTTTGTTTATACTTAGTAAAATGAGAAAATGAAAACTCCAATTTGTCCTCCCTTCGTATGGGACTAAACCCATAACTACGAGGTTACATTTGATAGAAATATGCATATGAAAATATAAAATATATAAAGTAAAATATTATAGAGTAAAATAAAATACTGTAAAAAAAAATGTGTTAAAAATATAAAAAATTTGATGAAAAATGTGTCTAATATATAAAACATATGATATAAAATTTTCGAAATACGTAATTTTATATGAAAAGTATTGTTTGATAAAATTAACCAAACATAACCTGAATAGAGGTGTCAATTCAATTCAAGTAGAATTCAATCAATCCGATCAAAACTGAACCTATTAAATTCGATTATAAACTATCGAACCAACCGATTATATTTTTTTTAATTATTAGGAACATAAAATTACCCTTATGACCTCTACTAGTTACTAACCCTGAGACTCAGCCTCTCATTTGGTCCAGCCGAAATCGATCTTACCAATCCCACTCCTTCATCTGCTTTCATCTCGTCCGACGTCTGTGTTCCGGTGTTCCATCTTCATCTCCTTCGTCTCACTCTTCCATTCCCACTCGGCAATCAGCACTTAGGTAAGGTTTCGATCTTCATCTTCCTCTGTATGTCATTTCGATCTTCATCTCCTATTTCGAATCGTTAATTACTATGGCTAGATCTGACTTTTCTAGTTTACCATACGTATATCACTTTCTGTTTGACTAACATAAGCTAGCTGCTTGCATGGCTGGCCTAATTGGATGGCATAGATTGAATGTGCATACCCCCCATATTGGACATATGTTCCGGAAATGTGTGAGCGATGGGAAAGAAGTCGAACAAGTGAGTTGAACAAGTTCAAAGAACCATAACGAAGTTCGTCCAATCGTACAAGCCAACAAGGTTAAAAAAAAAAAAAAAAACTCACTCGAGGTTTTGTAATTCTCATTCCTGAGCTGCCTTCCAAGTTCCAACTGTTCGATGAAATGCCAAACCTTTTTCACTCTGCTTTCTGTGACTAACAGATTGACGTCACTGTCCCTGCGATTAGATTACTTGACCTTTTTCTTTTATTGGTATTCTTCTGTTTGATTACTTGACTTGATATATCACAAAAATTAGAAACAATTGCAGATTAGGCTAGGGTTTTAGCCGTGTGAGATTTTGACAATCGCTATGAACTGTATCAGGTAACTGCTAAAATGTCACTCAGGCGTTTCTTTGGCTTTTCTGATGGTGATCTCATGAGGTCTGATTGCAAACCTTGTTCTAGACTCATGAGACAGACTGCTGGAATTTTTACTGTTGGTGGAGGATTAGCATTTTGGGTACTTTGCCGTCTGCATTATGGTTTGAGTTCTACTTTTTTCTGTCATCCATTTTATTGTTCCGACTTACGTATACATTTTCTTAAATTTTAATGTTAGATTGACAACTTACAACCAAGTTATAGTGAGTAAGGTGTGATCAGCCCAGGCGGTAAATTTTGATAATATCTTAGCTCTATGATTCTATGATACTAGTGGTTGGATTAAGCACCTGACACTAAGTCAAAAGTTGGATATTTTAAAATCTTTGGCATGTATAATTGCTATAACTAACACTTAAAAAGTCCAGTTATATTGTGTTATTAAATTTCTGTTTAGTGTTTAGATATCTTCATGTCATTGCTTTCTCTGCCTACTTCCATTCCTAACATTCTTTTGAAGTATGTAATCTCAACTTTTTCATCACTTGGCCAGCTATTTCAGCTGTTTCAAAATAATTATCACTTAATTAGTGATATAATGTCTCTACTCTTGAATTAGATAACGATGGTTGTACTAATTACAGTATTTGGCTATTGTTTCTCCTTAGAAAAAATGTCAAATCACTCCTATGGATTGACTTGGTGTTGATCTTTTCCACATGCTAAGTCCCGGGTAGAAGATTCTATCGGTTTTTTTTTCTTCTCTTTTGTGCATGTTGATGAGGTTTGTCATTGCTCACTGTGTCTCAATACAAAAGAAAGCGAAATGGGAGGAAATCATTTGAGTCTTGATTAGCTTGCAATAGATACTACTTAAGCATTTGGGTCTCCTCTTCTCTGTTCAAGTGTCCTGTCAATCTATGACTCTGCAATATAAGTGAAAATTCAAAAGAGTACAAGAATGAGCTTAATTTTACAATCCAAAACAGTGGATTCAAAATAATTCATCGAAGTTATTATTTGTTGGAAATGCAGGGCCTCGAATCACAACTCCGAGGAGTTTCCGTTGGGCAGCCTGCGGAGCTGTAACTGTAAGCTCAAGCACAGCTTTGTTGGTTCGGTTGTTTAGTCCAGAATGTGAGCCCCAGAACATAGCTGCTTATGACAAGAAAAAGTAGCACCCACATTATATATATTGTTGCAAGTTGAACTATTTTTATTTTTTGATTCTGTAAATATTCTTTCCTTCTGATGATTAACCATCGCCTTATATACTCTTCTATGTGATCTACTCAGAATCACCCAAGCTATGGACATATTGGTTTGTTCTCAAGTATGTGGCAGCACTAATTAGTTTCTTTCCTAGCTACCCCTTTTTTTAACTAGAAAGTGATAGTAGTAGTATTGAATTTCAATACATGCTTCCAATTACTTGATTTTTAATTCATTCAAAGCTTACTTAACATAATATATCTTTTTAGTTATTTCCATTCCCTCAAATTTTTTTTGACAATCAAATGGGCCCTAAAATAAGGTAAAGACTTGGTTTTAGCCCCTCTTTGTTTGTTTCTTCTTTGGAAAGAGAGATAAAGTTTGAAACATATTTTTTATTAAAAAAGTTCAATGAACCAATTTGATCGTAGAGCTCAAGCTTGACCTCTCTCTAGAAAAATTAGATTTGGTGCAATTTATTTTCGAGTAATTTATTTAAAATGTTTTATTTGTGAAGTAATAATTTTTTAATAGGTACTCACACTAATAGGGATTTATTATGAATGAATTAGGGATCAAATTGTTATTAATGTTGATAAATAGCCTTGTAAATAATTGATATGTTATTTGTTAATATTAATAACAATTTGATCTTTAATTTATTTATGGTAAGTACTTATTATGGGAGTCTCTATTTAAAAAATTATTATTACTTTATAAAATGAAATATTTTAAAAGAATTGTATAAAAGTTATAGGAAAATGAATTGCATTGCATGACAAACCCTGAGTTACAGCACTCCTAATAAAAGTAATTTGTAAAATACAAACCTGTGTCTTCTTTCTTAGAGAAAGAGACCGACCTTGTCAACAATATAATATCACTTTATTTGGATAAATAAAACATGGTTCAAACTAAAATTTTTTCATTTTATTTTATACAATATTTCAATTTGGTTTTTTAATTATCTTTTCAAATTCATGCAATTTTTTTCTTAGCTGAATTTGGCCAATCATATGTAGAGTGCTTATGAAATTACTAATGTTAAACTATAATTGTAAGATGTATCTTAGATGAGGCCAAAGCTCTGTAATTTTTTTTTTAAAAAAATTTCATCTAGGTGTTTAATTAAAATTCTTAGAGAGTGTATATGCCCGTAACTTAAAACTTATGGGATCTTAATGCATTTTAGCCAATTATATATATAATTTTATTTGTAGTGATATATACAAATGACAATTTCGATAGAAAAAAAATGACATTATATAGGTAAATTAGATTACAACTTTCCATTGTCATGTTGATGGCATTTTAATAGCCATTGTTAAGATTTAAAAACACCATTTACTTCCTTGGTGCCATTAACCATGAAATGCTTACGTTAATTAATTTGATTTGATAATAATATATAACATATTTTACGAGATTCACTTCAAATTATTTGAAATAAAATCCAATCTTCATCAAACACATCCCTAAAGCCTAAGACCATGTTTTTTAGGAAGAATATATAAGGGAATGTTGGAGGGAATGGTCATCATCATTGTTTATTAGGAAAAATATTAAAAAAAAAATTTAAACATTTCTATTTTCATTTTCATTCCCATTTTCACTTTTATTATTTTCTTATTTTTATTCTTATTTTCAAATCTTACTATCAAACATAATATTAATATTCACATTTTCATTTCTTCCATTCCCATTTTACCAAAGGCGCCCTAAACTTTGACGAGAGAAGTTAAACGAAGGGCTACTGAAAGCCCATCCCTGCCTTTTGGGCCCAATATTTTATCACAATAATTCTATTAAAAAATTTAAAAAGAAAAATAACTTCTTTCCATATATTTCTATGACCGTGAATTTACCATATCACCCTTCTGGTTCTCTATGCCAAAATAAACTGACACATTCAGAACTGAACTGTAGCAGAAAACCCTAAACCTCATCGGAGTTCCATCAATGGCGTCGCAAATGGCGATCCTTGCTCGGACACGGTCTCTGATCAAAACCCTTCGTTCAAGCTCCGTGAGGACCATTACCACGTCCAATTTCCTCTCTCAAGAGCCTCAACTCGCTGAGCCCACCACACTCCCATCACCAACCCCACTTCCTCCCAATCCTGCCTCTGGTAGTCCTCTCTACAATGAGAATTGGCGCAGCCCAATTTCCCCTTCCTTATCCCATGCAGTGATCCCACTAGGGTTTAACCGAGAACCCGGTCATCGCATCCAATCAATGTCTCAGATACATGATGCTGAGAGCTTGATGAATGTGTTCGCGGATTGGATGGCCTCGCAGAAGTGGGCTGATATCACACATTTGTTCGAGGTTTGGGTGAAGTCGTTGGACAAGAATGGGAAGCCGAATAAGCCTAATGTGAATTTGTATAACCATTATCTGAGAGCTAACTTGATGCTTGGTGCTTCTGCTGGAGACCTACTCGATCTGTTAGCTCAAATGGAGAGCTTTGAGATCATTCCCAACACTGCTTCGTTCAATTTGGTGCTTAAAGCAATGTACCAGGCCAGGGAGTCTGTGGCTGCCCAGAAATTGCTGGAACGGTTAGCCTATAAATTTTCTTATTGAATTTTGCAAATAAGGACGCGCACAAGTATACTTGTCAAGTATTTCACTAACAATAATGATGCTTATATAATAAAAGAGTTGAAAATTTGGTTTTCTGTTTTTTTTTTGGCCAGAAAAATTTGGTTTTCTGTGATTATCACTGTTAGTATTACTCAAACTTTATTTTGTATTAGTGGCTGTTTTGGATTGGAGTTTTAAAACAAACAAACAAAAAAGTCTGGAAATAAAAATAGAACCTTTATGACCAGCAGAAAGTTTTACATCTGGTCAATAACAAATTCTGTAAATATTGACCTGAAAGTGTAGATATTCTACAGCATCAGTGAACATTCAGTTCTGATTGTGGATGGGGCAAACTGCGGGGGGAGGGGAGGGGGGGATTGCATTCATTTTGACAACTGACATATTTTAAAATATATATATATATATATATAGCCAAATAATACATTTAAGGAGTTATTTGAATTTAGCATTTGTAGACATCAATAGGAAATGAACTCAATGAAGAGGAGGTCCGTCATATTATGGATAATCAGATTTGGCCTTAGAATTGTTATTCCTCCATATCGTTTTGAGTCCTTGTGTTATTTTATCAACAAGGTCTGCTAAAGCTTATGCACCATGTGATTTATGATGGTGCAAAAGTGACTGTTGTGTTATGTCTTTCTTATGTCCTTTAACACTAAGATCCTTTGTTATTTGACTAAATCAGTCAGGAAAGTTTCCTTTCGGTGTTACTTTTTGTTTCTTTTCGGTGTTTCTTTTTGTTGGTTTTAGTTTTCTCTCTTAGAGGACTCCTTGTCCTCCTTTTTTGTATTCTTTTTCTTCCTTAATAATATTTCTTTTTCTGTCAAAAAAAAAGTTTCCTCCACTCATGAAAAGGAAAGAATTAAATACCTTGTGGTCTATGTAAGCATGTCATGATTACTTGTCTAATCTCAGGATGTTAACTGTTTGTATCTATGATCTATCCATTTAACTAGTAGTTTATTATATAATATGTATATTATTTATGTTTTCCACCTCATTGTGGATGCAATTATTGTCCCATTATGGATTTAATACGCACCGATACTGAATGTTTTGAATTCATCAAACTTTATGTTGTTAATATCAGGATGCTGCAGACAGGAAATGAAGCTCGCCCTGATGATGAATCGTATAACTTGGTCATTGGAATGCTGTTTTTGACAAGCCAGATTGATGCTGCATTGAAATATATAGATTTGACTTTGAAATCTAGTTATACGTTGTCATTGAAAGTGTTTATGGACTGTGTACATAGTTGTGTCAATCAGGGTAGGCTAGATACGCTGGCTGCAATAATTGAAAAATGCAAGGTAAGTGATAGCTTTGTTGATATCTAAGATAATTTTTCAAAAGAGCTGTACTAATAACTTGATGAGTTTTTTATGTAATGGTGTTCTTGTTGGTGTTTCCAGACAAATCAGAACAAAGCTCTTTGCCCATCATGGAACTCATGCAATTTTATAGCTGAAAATGCAATGCGGGATGATAATAGCAAGCTAGCTTATTATTCCCTTGAGTTTTTTGCTATGTGGATTGCACAGGGTGAGCAGGCAAGACCTCCTGTATTTCTTTCTGTAGAGGAAGGTTTAGTTGTATCAGCTCTTGCGACTGCAGGTAGGACCTATAGTTCTAAGCTGCTAGATGCAGCATGGGCTATTTTACGTCGCTCATTGCGAAATAAGAAGGCTCCTAACCCTGAATCTTATATCGGAAAGATAAATGCCCTTGCATCACTGGGGAACTTACAAAGGGCTTTTAGTACACTACATGAATTTGAGTCTGCTTATGGAGGTTCTGATCTAGAAGTTGAAGAAATGTTCTCCCCTTTCACCTCTTTACATCCGTTGGTTGTGGCATGCTCCAAGAAGGGTTATGAGACTTTGGATTCTGTATGTCTTTCTTTTTGTGGAAGAAAATAATCAATATTACCTATGCTTTATGACATATTTCTATCTCGATCTCTTTATGACGTTTTATGTTATTTATTGGCTTTTACTAGTTTTTTTGTTGGAAATAGATTGTGTTCTAGCTTTTCTTTCTTTGATATAATATGTTCCTATTTTCCTAAGCATATGATATTTCAGGAAAATTTCATGTTAGTTCAACCTACGTCACATGTATACTTACCACTTTGCTAGTCTTTGCATGCATGCATCTTAGATTAAGTTGGCTGCTACATATGACCTATTCATTGATTAAAATGATATATTCATTTGCAGTGTTATCTAATCATATTATGGTTATTCTATTCAGGTATATTTTCAACTGGAAAATTTGAGCCGTGCAGAGACTCCTTATAAATCTGTTGCTGCTCTAAACTGCATCATTTTAGGGTGCGCAAATATATGGGACCTTGATCGTGCTTACCAAACTTTTGAGGCAATTGGATCCACTTTTGGGCTAACACCTGATATTCATTCATACAATGCACTGATGTTTGCATTTGGGAGGCTCAAGAAGGTGATGATTCATCCTCCCCACCATCCTCCCATCCCCAAAACAAAAAGTTACTTCAAATCATTTTTACCTGGGCTTTGCACTTGGACTTATACTTGGTGTTAATTACCTCTCAAAATGAAAGAACTTCATCAGCAATCATATTGATGTGCTGCATGGTAATTTGAACAGATACATGAAAAGGAAAAAAAAAAACATATTTTGCTTTTGGGTATCCTCCTCTTAGATCTTGTTTCTAATATGTGCTGCTTGGCCTCATGCATGGTTCAAGGCCCCAGCTTATGAGTTATGAATACTTGTGATTTCTGAAGACCTATTAATTAGTTTTCCTTATCTTGTATCTTGTGGCAGACACATGAAGCTTCTAAGGTGTTTGAGCACCTTGTGGGTTTGGGTGTAAAGCCAAATGCTATGTCATACTCTCTTCTTGTTGATGCCCATCTCATAAACCGAGATGTCAAATCTGCTCTGTCTTTGGTTGATGATATGGTAACTCAATTCCTTTTTTAATTTCATTTTAATAATGTAGTTATTTGGCATGGCGAAAAATGACATATATGATCTTGTTGGTAGGTGGCTGCTGGATTTGAACCTTCGAAAGAAATACTAAAAAAGATTAGAAGGCGATGCATGCGAGAGATGGACTATGAAAGTGATGACCGAGTTGAGGAAGTTGCCAAATCTCTGAAAATTCCATTGGGTTTCGAACATCGCCGGGCGGCTCTGTTCAATCTTGAGTACAGCATGGATTATGCTTAAGATGTAAAATTTTCTTCATTTACTTTTGGATAGTGCATTTTTGCCTCATGGATTTCCTTGAAATCCAACTATGCTATCCGAAGTATTAATCTATTGGTATTTTCCTTTATGCAGGTCCATTTGTTATTATTTATTTCTGAGAAAAAATTATCCAGGAAAGTTGGCCAATGTTTAACACCATCCATTTCCGAGGGAATCCCTGTATGTAAATTATTGGATGGTGTTAGATTGAGCTTGTGGCTGGATGAAGCAAGAATACCTTACTGCGATTTTCATTTTGTACTCTTGTATTTGAGGAGGATTTTGAAGATAGAGTTTTGGTTCTTAGAGAAAACTTAGCAGTGCATTTTTTTTTCAGCAGCTATTTGAATGTTAACCAATAATTGTAGGCCAAAACCAAGTAGAAACATAGATATTAAGTTAAACAATGTCCATTATTCTTTGAGTTATTAAGTTTCTGTTTGATCTCGTCAATTTTTAATCACTTTACTTTTAGCTGAAATCACAGAAAAAGGAAACTGTTCCTTTTTTTAAAGAAAAAAAAAGGTTAAAACATATCCTTGAATTTGCATTAAATTGAAACAATGAGAAACAGGGCATTTGGTTTCTCTCATAGGTTGAGAGATCTTGAGTTTATACCAATGAGTTTGCTCTAATGAAATGGATTTTTTTTAATAATATGGCGAATTAATATTTGAATCTATTTAAAAAATGTTTACACTATGACTTAACATTTGACAATACGAAGATCTATATCCAAAAAGAAAATATTTGAGAGAAAAAAAGAAAAAAAAACCCAACCTCTCCTGTTTTCTTTTTGAGATTAGAAGCTCATTAGGGTTCCATTGAATTATGGGAATTAGGCAGAATTTCATGAAGTCGTTAGAAAAATAAATATGATTCTATTATTGTTCGATTTAATTGATTAAATCATTGGTCTGGGAACATGATTGAATTTTAAAACATTCTTGTATTTTCTCTTCCACCTGTTAAATTTAGGGCCTATTTGATTGTGTTACCTCTCATTTTATTTTTTTTAATGAGATTTTCTTTTTATCATTTTATATTAGGGCCTATTTGATTGTATTTTTTTATATCCTTATTATAAGGTTTCTCAATACAAAGCTGACACGTGGCAGAAAAGTTTAAGTATGATCAATCAGAGAAAATATAGAAGATCACCTTTTACATGATCAATTATAGAAGAGAAAGAATGTAAATAAAACATATAACTGGAGGAACCTTATAACAAAGATATAAGGAATATTACCTAAGTTTTTTCCTATATATTATTACCTTGTGTTTTTCGGTCAACCTTATTGCAAAATATTTCTGTTTTCCTTTTCGTAGTTAGCCAAATGTAGTAATGACTTTTTGTATCACACTCCATTTTCATTCTTATCTTTATTCTCCTTTCAAATTTGTTTCAAGCAAGGCCCTTAATCACTTTTAGGATTCAACTCCTGTGTTCAATTAGGTAATGTTTGGTTGCAGGGAATATGTTTTGATAAAAAAATGTAAATAGAAGAGAAAAAGAAAGAAAAATAGAATAGAATATAGATTTGAATATGTTTAGTATGCAGATAAATAAAATTAAATTAAAAGAATAATCTTATCCGGTATAATAAGATAAAGATAAAAAAATAAAAGATGAAAATTATAAAAAATCTATTTTACCCCTATTTAAAATAATGCCACATGTCCCACCCACTCAATTTGCAAAATAACCAGGACAATATAATCATTTTCTTCAAGTTCTCACCCACTTCTTCACTTTTAAGGAGAGAGAACCAAAGAACTATGGTTACGTTCGATTGGTTGGAAAAGGAAAGGAACCCCACCCACATTTTATTTTTTGGTTTCCATAAAAAAAAAATATATATATATATATATAAAATTTATATCTATATCTATATTTATATATATGGCTTTGGACTTTTTTGGTCATTAAAGTTACAAAATAATTATATTTGATAATTAAAAAATATAGAATAAAATATAATTGGAGGAGATATGAGAGAAAATGAGATCATAGACAAGGTAGTTAATAAAAGTGGTGAGAGAGAAATTAGAAATAAAAGTAGTTATTGAATTATTTATTATATTTAAAAATAATAATAAAAAAATATTTTTATAGTAAATTTTAAAAAAAATAATTGCATGCATCTTGGTGCATGCGAAGCCTCTAATATCTATATCTATATCTATATATGCATTTGAACCCTTCTGGTCATTGGAGTCACAAAATAATTATATTTGATAATTAAAAAATATAGAATAAAACATGATTGGAGGAGATATGAGAAAAAAGGAGATCATGAATAAGATAGTTAATAAAAGTGGTGAGAGAGGAGTTAGAAATATAAATAGTTACTGATAGGGGTGCACACGGTTTGGGTTGGTTCGGGTTAGGGGCGGGTTGGTTTGGGTTGGAAAAAATATCAGTGGGTTGGGTTGGTTCGAATTTACTAAAAATGCATCAACCAACCCAAACCATTCACTGGCGATTTGGGTTGGTTCGGGTTGGCAGGCCAGCTCTTTTTTTTCCTTTCTTTCTTGATTCATTGAGTAGCACTAGCCAAAATTAAAAAAATACTTAATATAAAATAAAATATAGTTTAATAAATTATATTTCATAAACTTTTTAGGTCAAAACTCTAAATTAGTCCCTTATGTTTGCATGAAGTTTTATATTGGTCCTTTATGTTTCAAAAAGTTTAAATTGGTCCTTTATGTTTGGCAAGAAGTTCCAAATTGGTCCTTTGGTCCATTTCCTTCAATTTCTTAAGTTAACTGCTGACGTGGCGTGCCGAGGTGGACACATAGTCTCTCCTACGTGTATCAGATAGTTGACGTGGCCTTAGATACACTAAAAACACTCAAACGACATCATTTAAGCCAAAAATAAAATCATGCTGAGAGGACCAATATGAAACTTTAATGAAACATAAAGGACGAATATAAAACTTCAATGAAACATAAAGGACCAATATAGAACTTCATTGAAACATAAAGGATCAATATAGAACTTCAATGAAACATAAAGGACCAATATAGAACTTCAATGAAACCTGAAGGACAAATATAAAACTTTTGGGAAACATAAAGGACCAATATAGAACTTTTGAAAGATAAAGGACCAATTTAAAACTTGTGTGAAACATAGAGGACCAAAATGGATATTTGACCAACTTTTTAATATCACGTTTCATTCATTTTTTTTTTTCAAATTTATTTGAATTATGATAATCTAACTAGTTGTGATCTTGTTATTTAAAGTTTCAATGCATTATGCACATAATATATTTATAATTCACATATGTGGTTGTCTAATTAATTTTATGATTGGAGAAATTTGCATGTTGGGTAGTGGAATAATAAAAAAATCATAGAAAAATATTTTGAAATTAACCTATCAAAAAAATTTAATCATAAATGTATATAAAAAAATTGAAAAGTAATTTTTGGCGGGTTGGCGGTTTGGTTTGGTTCCGACGGGCTCAAGATTAATAAAACCGCAACCCGAACCATCATGGTTCGGGCTGAAAAATTTCAACCCGAACCAACCCGCCAGCCCGAACCAAACCAACCCAACATAGCGGGTTGGATTGGGTTTGGCGGGTTGACGGGCCAGCCCGAACCGGTGTTCACCCCTAGTTACTGAATTATTTATTAATAATAAAAATATTTTTATACTAAATTAAAAAGAAAAAATTGCATGCACCTTAGTACAAGCGAAGCCTCTAGTATATATATATGGCTTTGGATCCTTCTGGTCATTGGTGTCACAAAATAGCTATACTTTGTAATTAAAAAATTTGGAATAAAACATGATTGGATGAGATATGAGAGATAAAGAGATCATGGGTAAGGTAATTAATAAAAATGGTGAGAGAGATGTTAAAAATATAAGTAGTTATTGAATTATTGATTATATTTAAAATAATAATAATACAAATAAATTTAGATTAAATTTCAAAAAAAAATGATTGCATGCACTTTGGTGCATGCGAAGCCTCTAGTATATATATATCATTGTTTTGAAAACCGGACCGGAAAACCGGTAAACCGCCAGCCAGTCCGGTCCGGAATAACCAATGAACCGGTCAGATATAAAACCGGTCAAGAACCGGTCAAAACCGGTCAGAACCGGTCAAAACCGGTCAGAACCGGTCAAAACCGGTCAGAACCGGTCAGAACCGGTGGTTTAGACGGTTCGACCGGTTGTTCATTTTTTTTTAAAAAAATTTGTGTTGTTTATGATTTAATATTTATTGAAAATTTGTTGTGACTTGTAGTTGTAAGGATTGTTCTATTTTAGTATTTATTGTTGGGTTTGTGATAAGATTTGAGACTTAAATATGTTGATCCTTGAACTTATTTGAAAAGTTTAATATGATATTGTGGTAATTTGCAACTTGTTCTATTTCTTATCATGTTTAGATCGAGATGGAAACATATAATTATGAAATATATAAATTTTTTATGATATATTTTAGTATATTTAATTAAAAATATATATTTTAAATGCCACCGGTTCGATCACGGTTCAACCACGGTTCGACCATTGAACCATGAACCAGTGCTTTGACCGGTTCAATGACTGGTCCGGTTTTAAAAACATTGATATATATGGCTTTAGACCCTTCTGGTCATTGGGGTCACAAAATATTTATATTTTATAATTAAAAAATATGGAATAAAACATGATTAGAGGAATTATGAGAGAGAAATAGATCATGGGTAAAATAGTTAATAAAAGTGGTGAGAGAGAAGCTAAAAATATAAGTAATTATTGAATTATTTATTAATAATAAAAATATTTTTATACTAAAATTCAAAAAAAAAAAATTGCATGCACCTTAGTGCATGCGAAGCCTCTAGTATATATATATAACTTTAGATCCTTCTGGTTATTGGTGTCACAAAATAGCTATATTTTATAATTAAAAAATATGGAATAAAACATGATTGGAAGAATTATGAGGAAAAAAGAGATCATGGGTAAGATAGTTAAAATATTTTTATAATAAATTTCAAAAAAAAATTGCATACACCTTGATGCATGTGAAACCTCTAGTATCTATTATATCATTTGATTTGACACAATCATAACTTTTTTTTAATATAAAATATATAGTGGTAATTTTAATACATTTCCATTCTATTTCTATTCCCAAACTTTACTAACAAATAAAATAAATGCATTCCCTTCTCCTTTTCGTTTATGTGTAAAGAACATACCAATGTGAAGATCCACCTCCCTCACTAAAAAAAGCCCAACCAAACACAAAAATAGGGGTCCAAAATTCTACTTCCCTCCTTTAAAGCCCAAACCAAATATGCTCTAAAGAAACACTTATTAGTTATAGCCTCCTCACACTGATATTGCATAAACCTTTTGTCATTGATTGTACATCAACTGTGTACTGAAAACTCTGCATTCTCATTTATCTCATGAAGTTCTAACATCTTTTGGACCAAGAAAATATAATAGAGGGGTGAACTTGTACAGAATTAAAGATGTACATAAAATAAAGCTTTAACATAAAAGAAGGAAAATGCAACCCCATCTTTTGTTTTTTATTATTGGATATGATCTATCTATTATTTATTAATTTTTTGAGAGGGGATCCATCATCAAAAGCTCTGTAGTTAGAAGCATTAGTTCTACACATAATCATAAAAGTAACATGCCTCTGCAAATATACTTCATTTGCCTTCTGAAATGGTCTAACTTTGCTAATGCAAGATGACCCATTATGATGAAACAGCTGCAGCAGCTTTCTGAAATGGAAAACCACACAAATTCAGTAAGGAATTAAGGTGTAATAACACATATTTAAAGGCGTTAAGTGCACGAGGCTTCCACCATGCGCGGTCTAGATAAGGTCAGATAAACACAGCATTATCTGTGCAAACAAAGACTCGGAGAGGCTCTTTCCTGGATTTGAACCTGTGACCTCTAAAAGAATCTAAAAGAATGATTATATATACTCATTTGACTTAACTTGTACTATCTATGTTGTGAAAAAACCATTCTGTTGAACATGAGTTTGGAATAACAAAATTAATTTTAATAACATACCCTCTTTTGCTCTTCCATGTTTGCCTTTATCAGAGAATAGATGGCAACACCTGCTATTGCTATAGCAGTTCCAATGCCAGTTTGTGTGGATATCTTGTTGCCTGCAAAAATTTGCAAATATCAGAATACTCAAATTTAATGTACTCATATTTAAACCAATTCATAGGTGCTTATTATCAAATTTTTCGTAATTTAAAGATTTAAACAATCTACATATTTAAATTACAGCAGACCAAAGAAATTACCGAAAACCACTATCGAGAATCCGATAACAAAAACCCGCTTCAGCACATTTCCAACCGCATGGGTCAGAGGTGCAACCCGTTCCAAAGTATTAGTAGCCAGCTGCAGTAGACAATGGAAGTTTATTCATTGAACAAACTATAATTTGAATATGCAGTACAAAATTTTGAAGTGAAGCATGAGGGTATGTCTGGGAATTAAGAGGGGAAAGGAAGGGAAGTGATTAGAAGAGAAGGAACGTTATCCTTCCATTAGTTATCCTCTTGTTTGAGTTTTGATAACTCCTCCAAAATATTCCAATCTGAGGTATCTTGAATTTGTAAAGTGGAAGGATAATGAAGGAATAAGGATTAATCTTCTATTATCTTCCCCTCCAATTCTTATCTTCTCAAACAAGGGAAAGATATCTTGATCCCCTCTCCTTCCCTTCTCTTCCTTAATTCCCAATCCAAACATACCCTAAAAGATACCTCATATATACCTGATTGTACAGATGGTAAAACATTCCAATCCAGAATAGATCAGACAAAAACTTGAACAAGCCTACTTTGGCAATAGCATTTCCAAACCCATATTCCATAAGTTTAGGGCCTTCAATCTGGAAGCAACCATACAGAGAAGCAATAAGAAAATTGAATCTTCCATATCATTAGTTTTATTTATGTATCTGATATACTTACAAATATTGCTGGGGGAAGGCAAAAGAAGAGGGCAATTATCGAAATATAGGCATATACGTTTGTACTGTCCATTCCAGTCTGTTTCAAATAAAATAAACCAGTTAGAAAATAAAAATACAAAGCACATTATGAAGTATTTAGTAATCAATTATTTCTACCTTGAAATGGTTTTGTTATGATCCAAAAGTGGGTTTTTCAACAGCAAATTATGATTAAGCATTATTATGCTCTCTCACAAGCTTTTGTATTCTTGATATAAGTTCAAGCACAATGATCAATAACCTCGTAAACTATTTGTATTTAGGAAACAAGGAAAGAACCTAGGTGCAGTTCTTATATATTTTCTATCAGATTCTCTAATCAAAAATCAAGATATGCATGGTTTATACAGTTCATCTTATTGAAAAACCTGACAATTAATATATAAAGAACTGCATATTTCCAAAATTCTCATAACACCATCCATGATAGTTAAACACATAGTAAAATTAAGGAACTTGGAACTTGTGTCCATGTGAGAAAGTAAGGACAGCCCAGTGCACAAGGCCCACCAGATGGGGTCTGAGGAGGGTCAAACATACGCAGCCTTACCCCTGCAAGCAGAGACATTATTTTCTACATTTGAACCCGTGACCTCCAAGTCACATGGTAGCTCCAAGGCTCACCCTCAGGTGAGAATGTTAGAGTAATGTTAGTATATAGGATGTCATGTTACCATTGCTTTCTTTGAATATATACTTCTGTAAGTGAATGCTATATTTGAAATCATGGCACTTATGAAGCCAGTCCAGTTGAAAGACAGTTCAGTTAGTGATGCCATTGATACACCTGAAGTGAAAGAACGCTCTCATCAGTTGAGATAATAAAATTGTCCAGAAGTGGCCATTATTGGATTATTTAAAACAGATATGTTTCAGAGGAGAGAATGAAGATTATCATTTTTTTTTGAGAAGTTGGGATTGGGAAGCTCATCTTGCATTAATGTCACAAAACAAAAGGGAAAAAATATTACCAATAACAACAGGGGCCAATGATAGCCACAGAGACAACGGAATCTGATGGCCCAACACAAACTGGGAAGCTGCAGCATTGAAAAATGGCTCCAGAGCTGCAAAAGGGAAAAAAAAGAATTAAGAAACTGGAGATGAATGCTAATACTATGTTATTGGAGATATAATAAGTAAAAAAAAAACAAAAATTTGAAGCCATATGTTAAGAAAAGATAAAACTCTGTCTATACTAAGTTCGGCTCTCATAGCCGATCCCAAACCCAATAAAAGAGGAGAGTTGCATTAAGTATTCAACAACTTAAAACTTTGTTGAATCTTTATGAATATGGATCAGTGATGTGAATGTGTTAATGTTAAATCATTTCCCGTAAGCAACCCGTTGTATAGCTCAAGTATAGTGTCAAATCCATAGAAATTAACCAAGATAGAACATGTTGTCGCTTGATCCATACAGAAATGACCCTCTTAGCGAAAAAAAGGCTTTGTTTGTTGTTGTATAATATGAAAAGATTTTTTTAAAAAAAAAACTCCAATATAATCATCTTGTTGCACAAGTATGATGGGAAAAACATTAAAACACAATGGCAGAGAGAAAATGTTCATTGACTTCATTGTTTAACAACAAACATTTATTTTCCTCTTTTTTTTTCTCTCCTTCAAACAATCATACCTTTTATGGTGTGTGTGAAAGACACAGCAACAGCAGCAAATGATACATTGGACATGACATGACCAAGGGCATGACAAAATGCCACTGGAGTCAAAAGTGCCAAGAGCTCCTTATCAATAGGCTGATTTCAAGGGAACAAAATTACAATTAATACTATACTTTGATTATCAAAGTAATAATATAGTATAGTACATAAGAATTTGATTAAATTACTATTTTGATTCCTAAAATATTCCACTTGTCTCAATTTAGCCCCTGAGAAAGATACTTAGAGACAAGTAGAATCCTTCGTGGACTAAACTTGATATTTCAATTATTTAGGGGTTAAATTGAGACAGGTGAAATCTTTCAGGGACTAAAAGAGTAATTTACTCTAAGAATTATTACTTACAGCACGTTTTGGTAGACCTACAGCCCAGGAAACAAGGCAATATCCCACACCCACAAGAAGATGTACAACAGAAACAAAGCTGCAAAAGGATATATGAAATGAAAGGATGATGATAACAGAACCAAAAAAGTACACTATACATATAAAACATGAAATGAAAATTGGAGTGATGTTTGGTAGGAAAACATACTAGGGATATGGGAAATAATTATAAACTTTCTTGTTGAGTATGTTGAATATCACATTTAAGAAATACCTGCATGGAAGAATAGACACTATCAGCATATATATAAATTCCTGGCCTTATTAGTATGAAAAGCATTTTGGATATTTCTCAACTTTAGCTGCCATTTACCACATTTCAGTCACTAGTAAATAGTAATACTGTTAATTAGTAGCAATTCCATGAAATTTAAAAAATGTAAGAAAAACTAAAACATTACTTCAGGTTTCATTAAATTATACAAAATACTCTTTTTTGCTTTCAGAATTATACTTGATTCCTCTAATATTTTATATGATATTATATTACTTTTCTTTTTATCGGAATGATATTATGTTACTAAAATCTCCTTTCTAATTTATTTAATTAAATTTACTATTATATTAAAAAAAAAATACAAGCGACAAGTATTTAACCAAAAAAAAAAGATATCCTCTTCTCAAAATGCAATCAAACATATCCTCTTCCTTTCCTCATGAAGACTGATTTCTTGCTACTTTGGGGGAAAAAAAAGAGATCCTTACCACATAAAGAAAAAGAACCCTGTAACTAATGCAGGAAATTTCTCACCAAAGCTCTGTGTAGCCTTAACAGATCTGTAATTGGTTAACAAAAGAAAAAAATAATAATAAAGTATTAGCAGAAATTCAACATCAAAACAAAATCTTCAGTTCCCAAAGAAGATTTATTTATTTTTAATATTTTTGCCTTTTGGCTTTTGGGATAATGAACAGATCTCATCATTCACAACAACTTTTCACTCTTTTCTTTCTCATATACTCTTAAAAAATGAAGACCCTTCTCTTTGTTTTCCCACTGTCCAAGCACAAACTTAAAAAGTAAATAAATAAAATAAAAATTAATCAAACTAACCCATCTTTGATTTCAATTTCACCCTCATCAGCAGCACCAGCAGCTGCCGCTGCAACAACTGGAAATTCCACAGAATTTCGTCGCCTTAAGTTCTGATTCCAACTAAACACGCCCAATCCCAAAGCTTTCCCATTCTCCAACAATGGCGAGAAGGCCAAGCTCGAGTCTTTAGCTTCAAGCTCTCGAGCTTTAAGCAAACCATGGTTGATCGACACTCTTCTGGCTCTGGGTATCAAATAAAGCGACGAAATTCGAGGCCTTTGTAGTGAAATATGAACTGGGTTACTCAAAGAAACCATTTTTACTCAACCAAACCAAACAATCCAAAGAAATCTCTATTGGGGTTCTCGTAATTTGAGTCCTGAATGGATCTTTAAGTTGGAACTATGGAATTAAACAAATGGGGACGAGGAAACCAAGGGGGTTTGGTAATAGGAAGCGGAGAAAACAGAGTGATGATGGTTTCTTTTCATTATTTTTGAAAATGGAATTGGTAAATGTAGATAGATAGATATCACAGAATCTGAAAATTAAATTATGGAGGCTATGTTTATGGTAGCCAGAAAGAAAGAGAAAAAGTGTTTTGAGAATTTGAGAAAAAGCAGAGGAGAGAGGTCAAGATTCTGGCTGATATTGAACCAAAAACATCAAATCCTTTAAAGATAGTTTCTTAAAGGCACAAATGAAGTTTAAATGGAGATGGAGTTTGTAAATTCTAAGGCAAAGGCTAAATAATTTGGTGTCCGAGAGTGCTTAAAGTGAGATTATGATTTATGAGTTTAGGAACTTCAATGGCGAATAAGATGAGAGGGACAGATACTCCTTTTTAAAAAAGGTGTTTGCTTTTTTGGCTTTGAGAATAAGTAATATTATAATAAAATAGATAAAATATTATTTTATATGTAATAATTTATTATGTCATAAAATCATCACTGTTATAAAAAATAGTACTTACACTATTTTGGACATATTTAAAAGAGAATAAATGACTCTTTTGGTGGCATTAATAAAATTATATCATAAAATACTTTTAAAGATTAAATTTAATATTTTTTTTGTGTGAGTTTAATATTTTTTAAGTCAAAATTTAATTGAAATAAGTAAAAAAATTTTAAAAATTAATTTTAATATTTTAATTAAGACAAGTAAAATTTAACCTGTGTAATTTAATGGAGTGACCTCATTATCATAAACCACAGTCAGAAGTTTAATAACTAACATGAAAGTATGAGGCTGTTGTAAATAATTGGATCAGTGGATATCTTATCTTAATTATACAAAAGAAAAAAAGACAAGTAAAATCTAAGAATTAACTATAATTTATTCTAAAAAATATAATTCATTAATTTTTTTTGTTGGCCCGAATAGATACATTAATTAAAACCAATTAAAAGTCATTAAATTGAACATCAAATAAAACAATAATGAGTTCTTTTTTATTTATTTTAAAATTAAATACAAAGAAATAATCATCACTATTATCTAATTGGAAATGTCGGTGTTATTGATGTGACCATATGTATACAAATTAAACGACAAAAAAAAAAAAGTAAATGCAAGCTCAAGTAAATAATATATGGCCAAAAATTAGAGAGGCATATAGCATGACGTTCTCAACAATAGATTTTTGTGAAGAGAGTGGTCCTTATTGTTTATGAATTTCAAAATAAAGTTGTGTGAGTCATCCTGTTTTATTGTGACAATACAATAACAACTAACAATGTGTGAATTATTGGTCCCCAAGAGTCCTCATCTCAATCATTTGTTTTGGCTCTATGCAAATTGCAAAGAGGTTCTTTAATTCTAAAACATAAGATTTGTGTTCGTATTGTAATACACACATTTTACGACTCAAATTGTGTATTTCATGCACTTTAATCATATTACAATTTAACTTATCTCAAGTCTTAAAAAGATTAGAATATATAATAAGTTTCAATTTCTTGACAGACAAATTTCAGCAATTAAATTTGTCCCATAATAATGTAATAATTCATCTATATCACAATAATTAAATATGAAATTCAGCATTGAAAAAGCATTCAAAAATTGAAAGACAAGAGAAAGAGAGACAGTGATTCTAAAGAAAAATAAGTATTAAATTGTTAATATAGGACCGAATATAGATGTAAATTTTAAGTTTTTATTTCTCAATAGAGATATGATCCGTGTATGGCTTTTAGTTTTAGGGCTACATGATTCAATCTTTTAATGGTTTATTTGACATACTAAATATTAATAAGAAAAATTAAAAGTAAAACACTTTAAAGTTTAAACTACTTTCTCAAAAAAAAAAAAGTTTAATCTACTTTATCGAGTAATAATTAGTAAACATACTTGAATTAAAAATATAAGTTTTAAAAGGAAGAACTCTTTGTATACACATGTTATTCAAAAATAAATTATATTACTAGAGGGGGAAAAAGAAGAAGCAAGACTAATATTAGAATTTAGATGATGTAAATCCAAATTAAAACATAAAGTTATTGGGCTAATTGGGCCAGATTTGGGTTCAAAAGTTGGGCCCTCAATAAAAATTTTAATGTTTTAGACGGTTTTCTTTCGGTCTGACCCAATAACAGGCAAAACACAAAGAAAGAGGGAAAAGAAAGAAGACAATGGATGACGTTGCAATGTTCCCAAAAAGCCCAAGAAGGGGAAAAAAGTGTCGACAAATGTTAATTTTTTTTAGTTATTTATCACAAAAAGTAGAATCTTCAATTAAACTATGAAATGTGGAGGAACTACATTTGAAAGAGTCAAAGATGTAACACTTTGGAAAAAAATGTATATAATATTCTTATTAAAATTGATTGCAATTAGCAAACACTTAAAAAGTTATGTTTTGTCAAAAGACTAAGTCTCCCGAGCTGAAAGTCATTCTATTAGTTTCAAATTCGATGAAAAATTGGCCAAAAAGGGAGACACATTGGTTGATATATTGAATTTCATGCGTCTAAAATAAAAACAAGTGGCATTTTAAAAATATATCAAATGGTACTCCAGAAATTCTAAGAGTGATGTTATAATAATCTGACAAGTGGTGTTCTAAAATTTTTATCATAATTTAAAAAATGTAAGTGTTTGACAAATGAAACTTTAGATTTTTTTTCTATATGAATTAATGAATAAAAATATTTTTCAAAAATTCCTATTATTAGAGTAAATTATTGTTTTGGTCGCTAAAAAAATTTGTCTCAAATCTCAATTTAATTCTTGAATAATAAAAATATTAAATTTAGTTCTTAAAAGATATCTTGCATCACAATTTTGTCTTTGCCAAAAAAGAAACGACGGGACAAAATTGCAACAAAATGAAGATAATTTTTTTTTAATGGAAAAGTGCAAATTATATTAGATGAAAGATAAAAAGTACAGGACAAAGGTGGAAAAAAAGGAAGAAAGCAAAAGAAAAACCAGAAAACAAAGGCAAGACAGAGAACAAAAGCAGAGTGGAAAGAAGGGCAGAATACAACCCTCAGGCGAAAACAAAGCCAAGGAAAACAACTAAGTAATAGCGTCATTTTGCAGCAAGGAGGATAATCAAGAGGGAGGCGTTTCAAAAAAATTTTGAGATTGCTTCACTGATTTGATGATTAATGTATTCCATAGCTACAATAAAGATGTAAGGGGGTGTTAATGTTAATGTAAATGATTGTGTTTTGGACAATTCTGCTTCAATTACCTTGCTTCTAGGACAATGTTCAAGGTTTTTGACTTTTTTCTGAGGTATGTATACTATTATATTACCTTACAGAAAATGACCAAAGAATATAAGATTTTTATCCAAAAATATTTTAAATTTGAAGCATAGAAACAAGGCCTACCACATCTTGCATACAAATTTAACTTTTATTGGAACCTCTGGAATGGCTTTAACATTATATCTCTTTTTTTATATATAAAATTTAACATTATATCTCTTACACAAATAAATTCATTTATACACAATCAGAGATGTTTCTTCAACAAGTTGAAGACCAAATTTCAGTCCAATTTTTCTCATTAGGTAGAAGTAGAACTAAAGTTGAGAATCTCACATATGCATGGAACTATATTATAAGCGCAGAATTCACAAGGATTTATAAGTTGAAAGATTCTAAAGTGAACTATGACATATAAAGTGCATTGAAACAAAGAAGGAAAGAATATGATTTTTTTTTTCATATCAAAACAGAGATGCAACTATATTCTGTTATATTATCTTATAAATGAGTTTGTATTCTAATCAGAACCAATACTATAAGTCGAACAAAACGTATAACAATAGAAGTGAGGTCAAATGAAGACAGCAACACGATGAAGCAATACAATCTAATCAACCATTATTAGTTTAAGGTATCACCGTCAATAACAGTGACTAATTCTCTTGTTGCGTGTCTTCTACTTAAAGGCAAATGACTAGCAACATAATATTTTCTATACCCAAAAGTAAGTTCGAACCCCCACCACTTGGTTAAGAAATCAAGTGAGGAATTCTTCCCCTATATTTCTCTCCTCCTCCCTTTCTTTCTTTCCTTAATTACCAATCTAAACTTTCTTTCCTTCCTTAATTACCAATCCAAACAAACTCTAAATTAGATACTATTGTAAGAAATTATCTTCCCAAAAATAAAATTCCGCATGTCCAAAAGTGTCCAAATCCCATCATAGGAAGAGAGAAGGGTGAGTCTATGATGCAACTTGTTGCATTATGCAATGTAATTTCAGCCAATTGAGTTGTGTCACTTGTTATTTTGTTGCATCATACAATGCAATTGGATTACATCAATGACTACAATTGTACCAAGTTGCATCATAGACTCACCCAAGAGAGAATAATCATTCGTCCTTATACAAAATCTAAAAAGACCACTAAAGAATGCAAAACAGGAAAACAACAATTAAAAGCTTAAAGCCTTGTATTAAATAAGTTTATAAGCATATCTAATTCTGAACTGTACATCTCCACAGGAACAGGTGGGATTAGCTTCATCTTCTCCGTAAAGTTATCAGAACTGCAATGAAATAAAGAAATAATAAACCGCTTTTAGGTTCAATGGCAATTACATAATAGAGTGCTAAATTATTTATATATATATATATATAAATCTTGATATCAAATAATTGAAGAACATGACCTATTTCTTGTAATCTGCCTATCAATTAGAAAATAAGAACTTTCTAACTTAGATTTGTCTTAAGTTTAATGGGCTTTGAATAAGTTGAAGTCTAGTATTTACTTTACAAGCTTATAACTTTCAAGCAAAGAATGAGTATTTTTTTTTTTGGTCAAAAAAGAATGAGTATTTAATTCACGAGATAGAGCACAAGTAGGATTATGGGCTGGGCTGACTAACATACTCTCTTATAAATAAAAAAAGAGTTAATATTTTTTAAATTTACAACGTACCCATTCCTGATTTTGATTATGTTATCTCTTATTTGGCATAAAATATTGATGGTCTCCTCTACCTGAAAACAAAATGAAGGGAAAAAATTGTAAATCAGCTTTGAGCCATAAAAAATGCATTGAGAAGGAAAATAATATTAATACATGAACATGGATGGACATTTTCAGACATTATTGCCTGTTCTGAGATGACATGCATAGTTAAATTCACCAAAAAAGACAAATTGAATGCATCATCTATTGAGACTAGGGATGGCAATTTTTCCCGCCCCACGGGGATCCCCGCGGGGATTTCCCGTGCGGGGCCCCATATGCGGGGATTTTTCCCCGTGGGGACGGGGATGGGGAAAAATTAATCCCCGAGGGTAATTCGGGGACGGGGACGGGGAGCATGTCTCCCGCCCCGTGGGGTCCCCGTCCCCGAGGGTATATATGTAATTTTATTTAATATTATTAATTTATTATATTAATATTTATATATATAACATTTTATTAGTTTTTATATTATTATTTTATTACTAATTTTTATATTTTTTTTATTATACCTAAAATTTAATCTAAATCACTCGCACTTTTTATGATATGTTGTAAACTTTAATTTAATTTTGTTGTAAACTTTGTTATAATCTTTATTGTTAGGCTTTTTAATGAATTTGGTAAAATTATGTGTTTGTTGATGTTTTTCAATTAGATTTATTTAATATGACATTTTTTAACTAATATTTTATAAGTTACTTTCTTATTAAGATTAAATATACTCAAATTTATATAAATATATTTTAATTTTTTAAAATATATTTCGGGATCCCCGCGGGGACCCGCGGGGAGGGCGGGAACGGGGATGGGGAGGAATTTCTCCCCGCGGCGGGGATCGGGGACGGGGACGAGGGGACTTTGGGGATGGCGGGGCGGGGACGGGGAGAGCACTCCCCGCTCCCGTACGTAGCGGGTGCCATCCCTAATTGAGACACTAAATCATAAAAGACAAATTGAAAGGCTAACAAAAAACATGATACAAATTCTTCACTCAAAAACCCGTAATAATAATATTATCACTAACCTAGATGAAAATAATATAAAAGGAAGCAGAAACAAAAATGGGACTAGAGAAATCTACATAATTATGCCCATATCCGCAAGGCTAATAAATTCTGTTTTATGTCTACACAAGTTGAAAAAAGAAGAAAATTGTAACAACTCACATGATTTGTGTTGATTCGATTAAAGGCCTGTTCATTTTGGTCCAATAGATCATCTGCACGAAACCCAACCCGAATCTCAAACATGAATAAACATAAGAAATGAAGAGACGTTCAGAAAGAAAAAGAAGCTATGAAAAAATTCACAAGGTATGCAGTCTAACCTTCATAACTGGACGAGATAGCATAATGAGATGACATTGCTGAAAGATCAGGAACTCCTTCCTGGAAACAAAATCAGATATTTCTATAACATCTTAATTACATTGGATATGAATATGAACTTAGATAACAAACTTAAGTTTCCCTTATTGTGCACTGTGCAGTGACACATAAATTCTACTTGCAAAATTCCTTTGTCACTTCTGTTGGCCCAAGATGTCAAATTCTTCCTTACTTAACATGACACATGAAGAGAGGACAAAAAAGCGAAAAATTGAAAATTATCCTTCAAATCCTAAGATCTGTGATCTTGCTGAAACAGTAAAATTTTGGATTTAGAGGTCACATAAGACGAGAAGACAATCATGAAAGCAATACCTGCATATCTTTTCTTTTCCTTGTCAAACTGTGATCATCATTCCTTCTGTTGCCCTTCTGTTGTTTCTGATGAGAACCAAAACCAAAAAAGTCAATTTTCATAGATACATACTTCTGGCTGCCTAAAAATACTATGTAGTCAAAATGTTCAGAATGAATGAATTCACGTTGTTATGTTTGGTAAATGCTGCAAGAGACAAAATACATTAGAGCTTACCTTCACCCATCTGACTCTGAGTGCTACATCCCGGGCTGTCTTATTCTTTAGCTGACTGGCTATCTTTGTATATTGATTTGGGAGAGCTTCTGAGGCAAATCTACAAGAAAAATTTTGGAAATATCATTAAAATACTAACCAGTTACCGGGTACATATACATAGCCACCCAAGAAATATAAGAATCAAGTATACAGTATGACAACCCAAATTTTTGTTGACAATATAACGTAGACATGATTTATATTGGTTTTGGTGCAAGAATTAGTAGCTTTTGCTGAATAATTTAGTTCCAAAGCAGAGAAAGAAACTGTCAGGAAACCAAAGAAACCCTAAGGTAAACCATAAATACAACTCACTATTCGATACTTGCCTAGCAAGAAGAGTCAAACCGTGAATAAAAAAAGTATAAATTTGAAATTCAACTAAAACCCTTTATTCAATAATATTCATACATATACAAGGGTATGAGAATTGACAGAAACTGAGATAGCTTGGAAAAATACGTGGTTGGCTTGTATTTTTATGATAAGGCACTCAATATTTTTCTTCACACAAATTACAATGTTTTTCACACTTTTCCCACGCTATTTTATAACATCATAAAACACACACACTCTCACACTATTTCTTTAGACTTTCACTCTTAATTTTTCCTTACTTCACCCCGTAGTAAACAATGAAACACACAATTGCCACATTTATAGATGATAGTCAAATAGTAAGATAAGAAATCAATGGTGGCTTGTCCCATGAGAACAAGTTTACTCCATCAGCTTACTTACTGGATGAGTCCTTGTTGGAGTATGGCCTGCTCCTCCGGCGTCCAACGCAACGAGACATCAATATCGAGCTTCAACCCTAAGGCCGAACCTGAAACTACTGTCTTATCATTACTCGAATTCTCCTCAGTATTCATCGGATCCATGGAAGAAGAATTAATGCGAGATATGGTTCCCAAATAGGTTAGCGCCTCTCCGAGAGTTTATGAGAAAAAAGGCTATTTTTTCTGTTTATGTAAGAGTTGGAAGAGCGCGGAGTTGAAAATAAAATAGATGATTACAAGAGAAGAAAGGGCGCGAACCCTATATGCTATATATTAGACTTTTCCTTTTTATCCTAATCCTAATTGAGTTCTAATTTCTTTCTTTCTTTCTTTTTTATTTAATATATTAGACTTCTGCTAAAAAAAATATTTATCATATCTAATTTCTCTCTTACATTTTTTTATTATATATTTTTTGGTATTTTTTTAATTAAAAAATAAGTTATTTTGTGATACAAATAATTTTTTTTAAAAAAATCCAACAACAATATTAATATAAAAGATATTAATACACTTTATATAAGATCATTTATAAAGAGGATCCGAATGAGATCAATTTATAATCTATTGCTGATAAGAAATAAATAAAAGAAACATACGTAGGCAAAATGAGTTAATTCGATCGTAAACACACAAAAAATATTATTTTGGGCACTCTTATTTTTGTTGAAACACACTTATCAAAGCATTCTTTATTAAAATATTATTTTAAAAAAATAGTATCCCATTCATTGTTCAAATGAGAGAAAAAACATAAATATTCAAATATAAATGATTAGTTTCCTCATAAATGTATAAATTATGAATAGAAATTTATAGTTTGAATGAATCTGTATTCAATATTTATATATCATTTACATTTAAATTTCTATTATTTAAAATTCTACTTTATTTATATTAATTATTATATAAATATATATTTTTAATAACTATTTATTGAAGTAGGTAAATTCTTACGACATTACAAGTTGAGTTTACTCTCCTTTTACTAGTTTACTTAAACTCTCAAATTTAACAAACTTGATTCAAGTATCTCTTTATTAATTGTTCATATTAACCTTAGATTTCTAGAACTTTCTTTTAATTCTGTTGGAATGTATTACCAATTTTGAATGAGCTTGGATAATACCCTCGCTGGTGGTTTAGGCAAATATTAAAAATAGCCTTTATAATAGTCTAAGCTATTAATAATAGTCAACAAGTTCAGCACTATTTTTTTGGTAACATTTAAAACTAAATTCTTTATGCTTAGTTCGTTTAATTTGTTTTAACCGTCTTATTTTTATTTTATTTTTTTTAAATCCAATCTATGAATAAAATTCATTAATGAAAATCTTCAGTAGAAACATCAGTGATACAAATTGGCAAAGAATCCTGCCAAGCTCACCCGTGATATGTCTTGCTGCCTTACAAATTTTGTCTGCACACATATTACAAGCTCTTGGAATCCATTTGAAATACACATCATTTAAACCTAAGCAAATATCTAGAATTGAAACGTGATGAATCCATAACTCTCCGGTAGCTCCAGCGACCCGAACGGGGAGACCTGCAAGCAAACCCACGGCGGGAGGAGGCTCCCGCGGTGGGACTCCGACGCCCAAGTCAGTCCGGTGATAGAGAGTATATAGAGAGTAATAGGATTCAGTTAGCATACCTGGAGGCATATGCATATATATATATATATATATATATATATATATATATATATAATATATATATATATATATATGCTCTCATAGGGGTATGATGGTCATTTGAGAGTAAGAGAGTGGCGGGGGCCACGTCAGCATAACCACCCGTAAGGTGCGGTGGGTCGGGGCGATCGGAGATGGCTCCGTCGAGAGGAGCGGAGATGGCTCCGTCGGGACGAGCAGAGATGGCTCGGTTAGTCCAATATGAGCATACCATATCAAAACGCAAATAGAGCAGAGCAAGGAGGCGTGATTACAATTTGAATTTAACATATCAATCACAAGCCTTAAGTCACTTTCCACTACCAAGTCCAAGACTCCCATTTGGCGTGCCACCTCTACTCCTTTCTTGATTGCTAATGCTTCCACCAACGTGCTGTCATTTAGTGCAGGAGCCGAGGCCATGAAAGCCCCATGAACCACTCCCTCGCTGTCACGAAACAGACCCCAAGAGCTCCTTCGCCCGAACTCCTTACTGCCGCATCCACATTCAACTTTAGATAAGGTGCTTTAGGCTTCTCCAATTCAACTCGCTCGGTATCTCAACGTCTAGAGGAGCCCCATTACCTGCAACACAAGCTTTGCCCCACTGCCTCTCCACTTTAGCCCACACTCCATTCAAGTTGACAACTTCGTTGGCAAACTTCCTTTGATTTCTCGCCTCCCAAATGAAATATATTACCATCACGAAGACGCATTGCTTCTCTCTTCCCCATCTATCTCATTCGACAGTCATCCACTCAAGAAGTGTGTTATGGTATATGTCCAGCATGAGAAGTCAAATCTCGCCGTTCCCCAAACATTTTGCACCTCCTGGCACTCGAACAACAAATGGGAAGCGCTCTCAGGCTTTTCTTCACACATCACACAGGGTTCGTTTATCACCATCCCTCTCCTTTCTAACTCGTTTATTGTGGGAATAATGCCAAGGCAAGCCCTCCAAAACATCACTTTGTACCTTGACAAAATTGGAAGCTTCCACATGCTCTTCCAGAAGGATGTTGGTACATCACAGAATAAATCGGGTGTAAGATTCATATTTTCCCAACTCTCCCTCATTGCAAGTTTGTACCCCGATTTCACCGAGAAGTTCCCATTGGATTCTCCCTTCCAAGCCCACCTGTCGAGTAGGTGAGTCATATTGAGAGGGATACACAAAATTTTTTCCACCGTTATTCTATCAAAGCATGTGTCCAACACTTGTTGGTTCCATGTTCTCCCATCTGCATCTAGTAATTCGCATACACTTGTAATTATCTTGGCTTCTTCATTATATTTAGATGCTTTACAGTAGTCCACTTAAGTCACTTTTTAATCACCATGGCTCTTTTCTGTAAAGCTGATGAGGCTACTAAATTTCTGATTGGTTGGGATACAACTTACAAGTTCTTCAACTAATCGAAAAATTTTCAGCAAAGAATTCATTTTTTTCCCAACTGTTTGGATAATAGTATTTTAAATTTTAAAAATTTGAAATATAAAGGATTTGAATTAACTATAATTCAAATTCTTTGTATTTGCAATATTTTGTTTGGATAAGTAATTTAAAATTTCCTACTTAAGTTAATTTATAAAATTTTGATTTTAGTTTTCATATATTAAATTAATGTGATTATATATATACACACACTAAATTAGTGATATTGATACAACTAGCATAACTCTAGTGCAATGTATCACAATATTTAGTACTGTCAAAATAAGTTTTAGTTTGCGGGTTAGTCTAAACCGCCTGCTAAATAGGTGGACTCATGGATAAAAAATAAATAACGTGCATAAATGAGATGAATAAAAAAACGAAAATTCTAACATTAATATATATTAGTTTAAAGTAAATATAAATATATAATTTTCGGATGATTTTATGTGTTATTTAATTATATCAATTTTATAATGTAAACTCCTTCCAAAAAAAATATCAAAGTAAATATCTACCATTTAAATTATATTAATTTATTCTTTTAGAAATTTTTTTATTAACTCAGTCAAATAAGTGTAAATATAAACTAACAAACGCATAATATATTTTTTTCATTATTTTTTTTAATATTAGTATATAATTATAACCATTACTCCATCATTGGCGTGGTTCAACTTTCAAGTTTTTTATGTGAGTACAACATACCACACCTGCATAGTTGCACGTAGGATGACCCAGAATTTTGCAAATTCCATCCCAATTGGTGGTATTTCAAATATCGAAGAATTTTACATATTCAAATTTTTAGCCTAAATTTCTGGTAATTTAGATCCAAACAATAAATTTTGTTACAAAGTAATTAAAATACCTTAAAATATTACTTTTTCTTCAAATTTTACCTCATCCAAACACACTCTTATGTCTTGTTTGGTACGAGAGAAATTATGAGTATAAAAAGTTTTCTTACTATTTGTATTGTGTTTGGTAGATGGTGAGCAAACTTCCTAGGTTAGGAAGGTTTCATCTAAGGTGGAGAGGAATGTGTCATCTCACAAAGGAGGAAAGTTGATTTTGGTATACCTAAGTGACTATAAAAAGACTTATTTGTCCTTAATAATTTATCTTTATTGTGATTATATCTAAGACATATCAATGAACAAAGCAATTAATTTATTTGATAAAAAATGCTTCAACATAATTTTATTTTAAACTGAAAATTTTATATATTTAAATAATTTTAAAATATTTTGGAAATTAATGTCGTTTCTATTAATTTTCTTTCAATCTTAATTTTAATTAGAAAAAAAAAATTCTTGTGTTTATGATATCATTTAATTGACAGAGTAATTAAAGTATTAGATAAAAACACTTTAACTTAATTTTATTCTTAAACTTTCAAACACTCATAAAAAATAAGGACAAATATGATATTTTACACTTTTATTTTTCATGTTCCTATCTTCTTTTCATCATACCAAACAATTTTACTTTCTTACTTCTACTTTTCTTTCCTGAGCAAATTACTCTTTTGGTCCTCAATGTTTGCACGAAGTTTAATATTGGTCCTCAACATTTCAAAAAGTTATTTTAGGTCCTTAACGTTTTTTTTTTGTCAAAATTGATCTTCTAACGTAACATCCGTTTGGTTTTGCCATTAAATGTTGACGTGTAAGGCTTATGTGGTACATCCTCTCTCATACGTGTCATATTTAAATGACATGACACCCTCTCTCACTCCATCTCAGCAAAACTATGCGTTCTGATTCAAAACAAAACATTTAAATGAATCAAAACAACGTCGTTTTGCTGAGTTGGAGTAAGAGAGTATGCCATATATTATTTAAATATGACACATTGGAGAGAGTGTGCCACATAAGCCTTACACGTCAATATTTAATGGAAAAACCAGACGAATGTTACGCTAGAGGACCAATTTTGACAAAAAAAACATTGAAGACCTAAAATAACTTTTTGAAACTTTGAGGATCAATATTAAACTTCGTGCAAACTTTGAGGACCAAAAAAATAATTTGGTCTTTCTTTCCCTCATATCAAACACACTTTTTATCATTTACTTCCAATTCCAAAATCATTTCCACTTCCACTTCATTTTCTCACAAAAACACTCACCTCCTACCACTTTAATTTTTTTATTGAAAGAATAATGAGTGAGGTGAGAGATAGATTGAACAGGTCCACTTTATGACAAATTGAGCTCTCTATAAAAGAACTCAATTATCTTTAGCCAATAATGCCCCATTCACTTTCTCAAACTATTGCTTATTATGCATATAATCATTGCACAGAATTACTCCCTTCCCTAGTTGGAATGAACAATATACAGTTAGCAGGGTGGTGATAATATTTAGACCAAATTCTTAAAAAAATTATCAAACAAAAGAGAGAGGAAAGGAGAGTATGTATGTGTGTTTGAATTCATAGCACTACCAATTTGATAAGAAACATGAATACCTGCTAATGAAACAAATCAATTCAAAACTAAGGAGCACATAAAAGATATGCTTTGAAGTAAATATGTAAATGTAAAGTATCCATTGCTACAACTGGCCAGTTTACTTGAAAAGAATATAGCAGTAGAAAGGAAGAAAAAAAGTTCAAAACAATAAGACCCGAAAACCCAACTTTTATGGCTTTTCATTGGATATAACGAGAGCACAATTATGAAGTGGCCACAATCCCCGTTGTGTGTTGCAAATCCATTGCAAGAAAAGCTGAAACGTGCCCTCTTTGTCTTTGCAGTGTACCTTAGGTATCTGACTGCCGTGTACAGGTTCAGCTGTACCTTAATTGTTCTGCAGAATAGAGTATATCAGTGCTTCTTTTTATAACTAAAAGTTTAGGTGAGAGTAAGCATAGAAACCTCCCAACCTCCCAACCTCTCTGAGGGCTTACGGGAAAATTTACATATCATCCACCAAAAAAGCCTTCACATCAGTCAGTAGGTTTGAACCCTCACCCACGTGAGGTAAATACCTAAACCTTAACCAACTGTCACTCCTTATTGACTATAGAAGAATCATAAGTTCTGAAACAGTGACCACAGAAAAAGGTGTAAATATGACCAAGAAGGAACCATATTCAAGACATACCTCAGGTTCAGTAGGTTTGGGCTCTTCGGCTTTGACGTTCTCTTCGCCTGCATGAGAGCATTTCACTATTAGAGACTCCATATTAGGAGAAATTCTAATGGAATTATAAGCTAACCAACAGGAAGATTCACTATGCAGCTACATTGGAGTAATCCAGCTCAAGACACCAGAATTTTTGGGAGTTTTAAATGTGACTAAGGTTTAGAGAGCAATTAATCATAAGCCAAGCAGCTTCATTTTCTTTTGGTCTTGGGACATCATAGTTCAGCGAGTCTTAGCATGGGATGATCCAGGGCACAACTCAAATGTATCTCTTAAGAGGCCTAACTCACCCCAAAAAAGCTCTCAAGGGGAGAGGATTGCCTTAGCATATATATACAGCTTATTAGCTATTTAACTAAGCAATGTGGGACTTCAACACGCCCCCCTCACGCTCGACATAGGAGCGTGAAGCCAACGGGTTATTCCCAGGGCAGCCCATAGTAAGGCTCATCCATCCACACATATTCAACATGGCTCTGATACCATCTTAAGAGGCCTAACTCACCCCAAAAGAGCTCTCAAGGGGAGAGGATTGCCTTAGCATATATATACAGCTTATTAGCTATTTAACTAAGCAATGTGGGACTTCAACAGTATCTAATATCAAGTCTCAATCAACACCGTACCTCCATCCTCAGGCAAATCAGAGGTCCAAAGAGTCAGGTTGTCTCTCAACAACTGCATGATCAATGTGCTGTCCTTGTATGACTCTTCACTCAAGGTGTCCAAATCTGCAATTGCCTCATCAAAGGCTTGTTTAGCCAAATGACAGGCCCTGCAATTTTCAATAATGACGTTAGGGCAAAGGTTAACAATAAATGAAATTCAGTGCCCATATAGATTATGAGAGAATCAGGGGAATACTTTTCAGGAGAGTTCATGATCTCATAATAGAAGACTGAGAAGTTGAGTGCAAGTCCAAGACGGATTGGGTGTGTTGATGGAAGATCTTTGTTTGCAGTGGCTGAAGCAGCCTAAAAATAGAAATAGTTGTATACATCAAGAGACAGACAGTGCAATAAATACCACAAACATAAGAATAACAATAAAATATTTCAACTTTGATTTGAAATACCAAAGATCACAAAAGGCGGATACCTCGTAACCTTTCAGTGATTGATCAGATGCCTCTTTCTTTTCTTCGTCAGTCTTGAACTCAGCAAGATATCGATAGTAGTCACCTTTCCTGAAAAATGAATGCAGAACAAGATGAGGGATAGAGTCCAAATACTTGGCGAAAGGAGCAGAAAATAAACACTTTAGCCCATGACTCACTCATTGCACTTGTACTCCCTATAGAGGAACAAGGAAAAATCAGGCTGAGATTGCTCAGCTCAGCCCATCATGCAACATTGCGACAAACAGTACAAGATATACATGCACTAAAATATAACAAATTATCATATGCACATGGATTCTCTCTTTCTCTCATTCATCTTTTTAGTCTTAGACATACACTAGTAGAAAGAAACAAATATTTAATAAAGTAGATGGTAACATAGGAATTGGGGTGAATCAACTAAGTGGCACAATATTAGACTTTGACAGAGTGGCGACAAGGCTCACATTTTATAGTAGAAAACAGTGGCTTCTCCTGAGGTGGAAGAGGGGACCAGATGCTCGTCAATAATTGTCAGAATGTCACTGCAAATCTTGGATAGTTCCTCCTCAACCTTTTGGCGATAACCCTTGATCAATTTAACATTATTTTCATTTCCCTTAGCCTCTTCCTTCTGCTCAATTGAAGACATTATGCGCCAAGAGGCTCGCCGTGCACCAATGACATTTTTATATCCTACTGAGAGGAGGTTCCTCTCTTCCACAGTTAGCTCAAGATCAAGTTTTGCCACTTTCTTCATATAGTCAACCATTTCTGCATGACAAAATATTAAGTTTCAGAAAAATATTATATCTATAATATACTTTGAAATTTTAAACAGTATCCGATTCATCAACGTCAGCATGCATAACTGTAGGCAATAATAATTAGTCCCACGTAATATGGATTCTGAGCATTAATTACCAGAAAATTGTTCCCTAGGTGTAAAATCAAACAAAATGAGATAACACTTATAAATTCATTTAATCTACAATTCTACACCTAAACAGGAAAATACATAATATCTGAAAAGGCAAATGATAAAGTTGGAGCGCATTTATAGCTGGCTCCTGTCTTCATAAGGCCAGCGACAAACAATAGGGTAGGTTTCAAGAGCGGGGAAAATATAATAGACAATTTCTTTCCCATTATGTTTCAGTGAAGTACATGCTTTCCCTGCATGACCATGATCTTGCATATGAGACCCATAAATTTTTTTGTATGCATATCTATCTATTCAACAATCGCGCATGACTAAGAAACCAATTAATGAAATGCCAAATCTAATCTAAACAAAATACCAGGAAATTCACCACCTAGATACCGCATAACAAAATGTGATCTAAAACCAAACGCATTGTATCTTCTACTAAAGCCACATTTCCAATTCATCCAAACACAAGAAACGAAAGTGCGAAGCCAATATCTAATCCAACAGATCCAAACAAATGTGGGCATGAAAAACAGAAACCCAGAGAAAAGAGGGAAAAAGAATAGCACCATCATATCTCTCAGCCTGCTCGGCGAGCTTGGCCATGTAAACGTGGCCCTCTCTCTCCTTCTCGGCGGACATTGCTTCAGAGAGATGAGAGGAGGAAACGAGAGAGACGAAGCAGCAGAGAAGCGAAAGGGGGAAAGCGCAATGGGATTTGGAAGCGAAGAAGAAGGACAATTAGAAGGGAAGGAAAGAAAAGTGTTGTGGAGTGCTTTATATAGTGGTCGAAGAAGGAGGAAGCAAGAGAGGAAGACCAGATCTGAACCGTTGGATCAAAGGTTTCGAAAGAGGAACCGCGCAAATCGTGATTGTTTCAGAAGGGGAATTCTTGAAATTACTCTTTTGCCCTTTAGTTTTTTTTTTAAAAAAAATTGTTTTTAAATCAATATAAAATACATCCATAAAAAATTTAGTTTAAAATTTTTTTAAATATGTTTTTAAATTTTTAATAAAAAAAATAAATAATATCTATTTAGATATATTTTTTTAACAATAAATGAGTTACATTTATAATAATGAGCCATTCTAAGTGGATTAGAACTTATCTTTTGGTTCATTTAATTACTCTTTTACTTTTGCTAACTTCACATTTCTTCTATACTTATACTTTAGAGAATCTTTCTTCCATATTTAAATAGCAATAGCTTCAAAATAGAAAAGCAATTAAGCAAAGAAAAACAAAAGTTTGTCTATGTCTAAAAACTCGAATCCCCTTTTCTATTCATTATTCTTATATTCAAATATATTATAAAACAATTAAAATTAGTATTCTCATCCATATATAATGTATTTATACATAATTACAAAAAATAAAATTGACAATCTCACACACAACAATTTTGTTACATGCATAATTATTAACATAGATCAAAACTTTTTAGCATCAATAATTTTATCCTTTAATATTTCTCTTTTTAGACTTGGACCCTTAGAATTGCACAAAAAAACATCTCTATACCCATTTTTAATCATCATAGTTGTATTTAATTGAACAATTTTTTGGAGTATACATTTAATATGAACATTTTAGTTAACCATCCATATGCATTAATTTATGTCTTCTTAAAAATTAAAATTAAAATATATAAGTGGGTTTTAGAAGAAAAAAAACTAACAGCTTTATACATGTAATTGAAATATTGTGATTGTGTCAATCGTTAAATGTGAATATTTCATTTAGGAATTTTGCAATGAACATTTTATTCTTTTGAGGTAGTGAATATTCAATATTCTACAACTATAATGTAAATCTTATGTAACTTTTTAATTAGTAATTTATAAGATTTTTCAAAGTAAATGGTTTGTTGATTCCATTCTTTATTTATTTATAATTCCATAAATTTAAGTGGTTCTATGAAAAACTTCCTTTTTATAAACCTATATATATTATAGAAGCATAAAGAAAACATGTGGGGATGTAGCTCAAATGGTAGAGCGCTCGCTTTGCATGCGAGAGGTACAGGGTTCGATCCCCTGCATCTCCATCCATCCATTTTAACTTGAATTTTTGCGTTTTGAAGATTGTGGTCATATATACAATTACTCGTGAAACGCCAAAACGGTATTTTCAAAAGCTTCTGATTTCGATGCCAATATATAGATACTGGTTTGGTTTTGGTGTCTCAGTAATCTGAAGGACCAACACAAGAAAACCAGTGCGAGGGATATTTTATGTGTGGCAAACAAATTTCAATGTTGTTCCTAGTTTTGAGATTTCAGATGAAACCGTTTAACCTCAAGAAAATGCTATTGCTCACTTTGCTTTGTTCATATGTCTCCTACTACTTCTTTTTTGGGTACATACATATATAAATTCAAAAATGTTTTTGATGATTTGGTCATATATAATAGAAATTGTTGGAGTCTCTTATACATAAAGTTAATCAGATGTAAAAAAAACTCAAAAATTATAGATAAGAAAGACAAAAACACAATACAACAAACTATTTAGATGAGTTTAATTATTAATAACCAAACCATATAAGTGTGTCAAAACATGACATGTTAACATTACTGGATTCATATAACCGACCCCATCTAATAAAAAAAGATTTTGATTATTATAGTTGTTCTATTTAAATTTAATTAAATAGTTTTTTCACTTTTTTATTCTTCTTAATTTCAATTTCAATTTAAATCAAATGCAGCTAAATTAAAATTTTACCTCATCATTTTTTCTTTCATTCTTTTTAGTCCAAAATATTTACCTGAGAATCTCTCCGAAAATGATTCTTAGGCAAGCCCAATTGAAGCACATTAACTAAGGGAAAAATGAAGTGATACAATCTTAATTTCATTCTTTGATTCCGTGGCCATTCACATTTTCTCAAAAAGATAGATTGTTCAACAGAAAGGGTTTAAGTCCAATGGTGATCAATAAAGAAATCATCAAGAAATTTAAAAAAGAAAAAAATAATCCTAACAAAGATATTGGATGAATGAATTACTACTAACACCTTTGACCAAAATTAAAGAAAAAAAAAATTGAACTGTAGCTAACTTCAATCTGAACTTTCACAATCTACACCTTCATCATTCCCCGGATCCAGTAGTGGAAAAGATGGAACACATCAAGGCTCTGAGCACTATATACATGCTGTGCCAACTAAACAATCCATTCTCTGGAAATTGTGCAAAAAAAAAAAAATCAAACAGTGGTAAACACAAATCACTGCAGTTTGGTTGACAAATAAGCAGGAACTTGAAGGAATTAATTCTCGGCAGGTTCTCAATATAATATTCCAAAGTCTTACCAAATTGTATTTTAGTGCTTCTTCCAGGATTAAGGTATTCATTAATGCCCCAACCCCAAAACTAAAAAACTGTTTTTGATTTTTAAAAATAGGAAAAAAAAAACTTGTTTGAATTTCCGTTTTCAACTAAAGACAAGGAAATAGAAAATGTGTTTTAGGAACAGAAAACACAGAACAATGAAAAGATGTTCTGAACTCCAGTTTTTTAAAACACAGAAAACAAGTCTTTTTAATAATAGCATATATATAAATACATGAAAACAATACTAACATGAATTCTCAGAACAACCTTCAAACAGGCCTAAGTTCCCTCTCCCATTTGTATTCCTTCACATTAGCTTAGCACATACAGGATTTTACTTCTTAAGTACTCTAACCTACATTGATTATGATAAATTCTATATCCCCTCAGCAATCAAACAAACTCATATTTTGAGTATTAATGGAGAATTTGACATGGCAATGTATTAAGAGGTACATGGGAATAGTTCCTGAAACAATCCACAGAAAGACTGATCCAGATCCTGTGTCTAACACCAAGTTTTTAATGCATCCATGACCTATAATTTCAAACTACTAAGTACTAATTATATGATATTCAATAGAGCTACAGGGTCAGAGAAAATTACCAGAGCAAAAAAATTGTGTCATTCTGCCTTGGTGTGACAAACTGGTGTTCAATAAAATTATTTTTTCAGAAATGGTTTCTGGCAAACAAGTAGCCGCTGGTCACTGCCATTTTGAGGGTCAATTACCCTTGCTTCCCAACGTACTTGTGTTGCAACTCGTCGGGCCATCTCTATAGATCCCACTTTATCAGAAAGAATTATCCATCCCTACAAATCAATCATACAAGCATATCAACATATTAGGCTTCATTAATATGCCATTCCAATATACTAAAGCAACTTCGTCCATTCAACATAAAAAATCCAACAAACTATATTGAGGGTGCACCACAAGAATAAATCTGCACAATAAATAGAGTCAGATGGTTGAAAAGAATCTGTCTCTGGTTGATGCTTTGTTGAGGATTTGAGGGGAAGGGAGGGGAGAAAATTCAACTTATTACATGAAAAACTTTTCCAGATAGGCAATCACGATTTCACAACAATTAGAACAGGGACATAGTTACCTCTGGACGAAGTATTCTATCCATCTCCAAGAATAAATCAATAATGCTGCACCTCTCTGAAGCGAGATGTGAAAGAAGTCCATTAGCATGAAGCATGTCATATGTCCGGGGGTAGGTGGGGAAAGGTTCACACCTGAAAATCAATAGCAAGATCAAACTTGAGTTATCCCGAAGTTTGTAGTATTAACTTTGTTTTCTTTGAAGAGTTTCATAGTTGAACTCCAAAGTTAAGATAATTTAGAGATGAAGCTGACAAACAAGTAGAATTTCAGCGAAAAAAATTTTGCAATAAAGCAAGTCAAGTAGTTTTCAAGCTATTAGATCAAGTACATACCATACCACATTCTATCTCTAGATTCAGTCTCAACTCTAAAAAGGAAAGCCAAATTAAAAAAAGCTGAGTATGAATCATATATATTTTGAAGTAACTTATAAATTGAAATGGTTTCTTCCCAGAGTTGCATTTACAAAAAAGCTTTAATGGTGTTATTATCACTTACAAGTTCACCTCCCATCACTTAAACATGTAAAATTTGTATAGATCACATTCAACAACTTACCTAGACCCAGAAGATAGAAAAAACCACTTACCAGTCATGCATAGCACCAGCAAACCCTCTATCTAGTATGAGAGGAAGTGTATTGGAAGCACTAGCAGGAACAACATTCATAACCCACACTGATTTTTTTTCCTCCAGAAGGGCAGCATTAAGACCCCCATAATTAGCACTCATGTCCATCACATTACGTATCATGTTAAATGGAGGCAGTGGGTCTTCATCTCCAGGTCTCTTTGGATGGTCAGAAAAAATTAATGGTGTAAGCAAAGACCAATAGTTTTTAAGAGCTGATCTCCAGTATTGTAGATCTTCATAGAAATCTTCAGGCTGAACTCCTGCAATAATAAAGAAAGGTCGGTGAGAAGGAAAATCAATACTTACGGGTATGAAAATGAGTAGTGTCGTTTAATTAATATATATAAATATAAATATATATAGTTACAGGAGTAGTGAAAAGGAGAGGAAAAAACTGTTAAAAAATGTTACTTTCCATGAATTTTAAGCTCAGCTGAGCCCAGTTCAGATCCAGAAGATCTGTTCTGTATTGAAATCCAGCGTGTGCTAGATGTTCCACTTATACATGGTACAAGATTCTTATAGTATGACCGACTATCATCCTGTTCTTTACATAGCGGTATAGGATGCTGCCTGCTACAATGAAAGATAACAGATGCCTCAGTCACAATCTATAAAAATAAGTTATGATGGTAAACTCCATTGGGTTCAAAGAAGAAGAAAGCAAAATAGAAGTAGCACAAATAACAGCTGCTGATGTCAATCATCTTAAAAAAACAGTCTACACTTGCGTTAAATGAAGAAAGTATTCAAATTAATACAACAATCCTTACCGAGATGCATAGCAATCAATATCCGCAGTCTTCTGCCAGATGAAGGTCTCATCTTGCTGAGCTAAAAGAGTCCAGCAGAGTTTCTGAGTCAACTCTTCCATTGGGGTTAAGATGGTGTTCTTTTTCACCCGTGATGAACTTCCCTGCGGCGTGCTTGAGGGTAAGGTTAAAACAAAGTACCCTCCAGGTTTAAGAACACGATCAACTTCAATAAGGAACATTCCACCTGCAGGATGAAGTCATCGTTAGAGGGGGGAAAACAAGGGTAAATTATCATATTCATACAATACAAAAGGAGTCATGGCAGGACAGAAAATTTTTAAAAATGGCATTGATATAGAGAGGAAGGAAGACATCTTAATCATATATGTTTGACCTCAGAGTCTAGAACACCAAAAGAACTGTGAACCTTGACCAATCTTCTCTTTCACCTGTCATCTAATACTACTTTTGACAACTATAACTTCAATCTAAAAGAAATTATAGATCAGGATAAAAAGAAATGGGTGATCTAACTCACTAATTTACACCAATAGAAAAGCAGGCAATCTAAAAGTGAATAGTAATTGAATTTTGATATGAAGTCCCAAAGAAAGTCTACTACCAACAATGATAGACTATGGCCCATTAACTCTATAATTACCTTTTTCTTCCCAAATGATGCCACACTGAGCACAGTGAACCATGCCATATGATAACGATGGATAAGGAAGCTGTCTTCTTATAAAATTGCCAATCATTGCAGGAAGGCCTCTCTCAAGGGCCAATTGAACCTGGCTACCAGTTGCTTCATATGCTGCAATACAAATTGCCATTACTTTCAGTGAAGCCAAATGAGCTCCAAAGCTACCAAATCCACAATTGATATCTAGTATATTATGAACCTGTCATAATGTGATTAATTAGGTAAGTCAGAATACATGAAGTAACAAAATGAACATGGCCCATGATTAGAGTTGAAAAGAATTTTTGGATGACGCTGTATAACAAAGACTTACACCAGCTTGAGGAAATTCAGCATCACTTCCTAACCCTATCATCTCTGCAAGTTGGCGGGAGTAATCTTTCACACCGTCAAAGATCAATCCATCCTCTGAGTGGAACGCAATTTGATTCTCTTCTAGCAGCATCAACCTAGATAATTTATTGAATAAAGTTTTAGAAACTGAAAGTTTTTCATTTAAAATTACAGCAGGAAAACCTTGTAAAAAGCTATGGTATTTCATTAAGCGGTCATTTGCACTGGCTGAAAGCCCGAAACCTAAGGAAAGCAAATTCCCACTCTAAAAAAAACCATTAGCAGAGCAGTACCTTTTGGTCATACTTCCAGACGAAAGAAATTGGTCTTTGGTTAGCTTCACATTTCCACTCCATATCACATCCCTGCCAGTTGGCCATCTCAGAGGAATCTTATAGTCCTTAGGAGGTCGAACTAAACACCTCTCGGCTTCTTTTGACAATTCACAATGCCGATCAAATTCCTCACCTTCCTTGAGCCCTGCTAACAAATTTGCAGACACATTGTAACAGGGTACAAAATTTTCTCTTTCCTTGCCACAAAGGTCAAGTTCTCTTTGCCCAGCGACACCTAGTGATACAGACCTTAATTCCAAATAATCAACAGCTGCTTGCTCTTTTATTCTTCTATAATTTGTAAAGATGAAAGATTCCGGTGTGTGAGGTGCTGAATCAATGATATTGGAAGAAGATGAACCTAAGACTGCAATTAGTGCAAGCAGACAAATCATGCACAAGATTAACCAGCTCACTGGCGGTCTAGGGCCAATAATGATGGACAGTTTATTGAACCAGGAGCTTCTCATGTCCAAATCGTGGAAAATTGAAGAACCACTAGATTGTAAATTCGGTCAACCTAGATTTCCAATAGCAGCAAAAACCGTCATCTATCATAACATAAAGGCTTTTATATATATGTTATCATGAATCCACAATGATCCTGCATGCATCAAAAGAACGGTTCACACTTCTTCCCCAATAACGTGCTTGTCCTTTGCCACGTGGCTGCACCTTCTCACTCATAATTAAAAAAGAACATGAAGCGCAGATTCATCAAGAACCAATCATGAACGCACAGAAAACACGTAGCTCCAGAAAGATTGCTGAATTTCCGATTTGCAATTCTGAATCAACAATCCAGAGGCGCTGCTGCAAAAGGCAAGAATTAACGGAAAATCCCCAAATTGAGCAGTGGCAATTCTGGCAGAAACGATCCCCGACAAGTAGTCAATCAGATCCCCTGCAACAAAAATTCAAAGAGAACGACTTCATTAATTCGCCAGAATTGAAGGGCCCCCATATGATTGCTGAGAACATTTAGCTAAATTATTTTCCGGTTTCCTATGATTCCCAGCAACCAAACAGGAAACTTTCCATAATAAAACCAAATCCCATCATAAAGGAAGAAAATCAACCCCAGATCCGATGAAAACCACACCTCAGCGATGCATCAAAACAAACGCGATTTGACTTTAATTTAGTGAAAGAAAAATTTAAAAAAAAAAAAAAAAAACTTAACCCAAAGAGAGAAAAAGGAAGTTGAATTAGGGTTTTTGTTCATACCAGTTGAGGTCGTTAAACAGTGAGATTCAGAAACCAATTTGGGAAGAGCGCTAATTCCGGTTGAGTCCAAATTTATTTTGGATCCTACCTGGTGATGCATTTGCCATATATATACGAATGATTTAATCAATCAGATCCAAATTATTCAAACCAAAAATTATAAAATAAAATACAAAAATTAAAAAAATTTGAAAGCAAGAAACAAAATCTATAAATAAATTGCCATAAACGAACCAAAGAATAATTGCTATTAATGATTGTTTTTTCTTTTTTCCACTTTAACTAACTTTTGGAATTAAACTTGTAAACCAAGTTGGGAATGCTAGAGTAACAGTATAAGCCTCGATTTTGCCGCGTTGGGATCTTGCTGTCAGTGGAATCAACGGCTGTGATTTGCCTGTCTTTCATGAATCAACGGCTAGCATTATCTGCTTTGGCTTAAGGACATTAATTAATTAATTAATTGTTTAATTAAATTAAAATGTTGCCAAATGGAGGCAATTTGTATTATACATTATACTTGCCAGCCAATCATAATTTATGATAAAAATTTAAATTAGATAAGTGGTCGTTTTCTTAATTTCAGCGACGGAATAAACACGCAGTTATTAATTTGAAAATGATGTTTAATTTATTCAACTTTAAAATAATTAATTTTTTTAAAAAAAAAATGATGATGTTAGTTTATTTTTAATTTTTAAAGACTAAGCATATCAATTTGAAGATTAATATTAATGATTCCTCACATAGCAGCAATTTCAGTTTCATAATTACAATTGTTTGTATTTGTACAGGCACAACTTAAAAGCCCTTTTTCATGGTTCGTGTTTTGCTCAAATTAAGTTAGTACTATTCTGTACTATTATATAAATTATGATATCTTATTTTAAATTTTATCCAATACACTCAATATATACCCAAGAGAATGATAGTATTTAAGATTCAAGTAGTTTAATTTTATAACATTTATAAGCTACCACACCTTTTTTTTTATTACCTATTAATTAAAGCTAATTTAGAATTATTATGGATTAATTTTTAAATATATTTTTATAAAATGTATTATGAAAGAGAAGTCATTTGTGTTCAACAATACTATTTAATAAGTATTTTTATCAATAATATCATGTTATTTTCTCATATAAAAATGATATAGTTCTCAAATAGATCGAAGTGCGATAAGAGATAAAGATATTTACATTTGTTTGAAATTTGATTATTATTTTAAATGTGCCCACAAGAGAATGATGTTTACCTTTCTAATATTTAAATTTTGTAGACGATATATTTTTAGATAATTATGGTTGGCCAAACTCTGTTTTCATATATTAGTCTCTAAGATAATTATAAGATTCAAATTTAAATAATAGATATATTTTTAACACTATTAATCATAATTTATACTTGTTGCTTGAAATGCACTTAAAAAACAATTTTAAAAAAAAAAGTAGTGGGGCTAGATATGATCCCTCACATATATTTTTGAATATGATAAGAACTTATAATAATTTATCTCTTACATTTAGAAGACTAAAAATACCATAAGGCTCAAACTCGTTTAGGGCACGCTTGGTATAAATGCACAGATGTAAAGTACTGTAAAGAAAGTACTGTAGAGTAAAGTATTGTAGAATAAAAGAAAGTACTGTAGAGAAAAGTGAGGAGAGAGATAGAGAGAAAAATTAGGAGAGAGAAAAAGTATGATAAAAAGTGTGTTTGGTATGTATAAAATATGATGTAAAATTTTTTTGAGAATCGTGAAACACCAAGATTGTACTGTGTGGATTTTACACCAAACATACCCTTATAATAGTATGAATAAATAAGTTGAATATGATAACAGTGTATACACTTTTTTCAGGAACTAAAATAATTAAATTGGGACAAAAAAATTTTAAGAATTAAATTAAATATTATTTTCAGATATTAAATTATAATAATTTATATTTTTCATAGATCAAATTAATAATTCTCTCGTAATTTTATTTTTATATATATATATATATATATACTATTGACTATTGAGTTTGCTTATTTCTCACTTCAAAAAGTGGCCAAGCCAACACAACAAATTTGTAGAGTACAAATAAAATTGGTAAAACCAAAAATGCCGTTAAGTAGTGTAACAACCTTGGTGTGCTTCTAAATTGAGAAACTAACTAATTATTTATTACTTATCACTTTATCACTAGAGGTTGTTGCAACTAACTTGTATTATTCCTTTTTTAATTAGTTGTCTCATCTTCGGATAAAAATTTATTATTACAGAAATATTAAACTTCAATACATATTGGTAATTTTTTTTGTCAATTTTTAATATTATTAGGAGTTGACACTAATGAAAATTCACATTAAACGAATTAAAGACTAATGATTAGAATGATGTATCAGTACTATTGTAGTATTAAATATTAATTATCTTCTCCCTACTTGAAGAATATTTTGTTAATCTTGCTTAGAAACCAAGAATAAACCAACAAATAATATTTTTGTGTGCACCTTAATTGAATCTGTACAAGTAATTAGCTCACACCAATCAAATGATGTAAGAATCGAATCGAACAAAGACTCGGACAAGTGTTCGATTCACGGTATGATCGATTTAACCGATCGAACCAAATGACGCAATAAATAATAATTATTCTTAATATATAAAATGACATCACTCAAGTTTTAAGTTTTAACATACATAATTTTGAAGTTCTAAATTACATGACTTCTTAAAATTTTAATTTTCAAGACTTGCCAAACTCTGAAAAAACTTGATCAAACCAAACATAAAATTCTTGATAATCATAACTTTTTAAATTTTAATTTTCAAGACTTTTCTAATTTTAATTTTTAAGATTTTTTTAATTTCTTTTTTATGTTGTTTTTTAGTTTTATTTTTCAATTTTTTAATTTTTTTTTAATTAAAAAAAGGACCGGTTAGACCCTGGTTAAATATGGTCCAACTAAAGAAATGATTTTTTAAGTCCAATCGACTCGCCTTTATATCTGATTAGCGATTGGACCGATCGAACCGAATCCGATCAAAATAACATTGCACCAATCAACATTTTGCACACATGGTTTAATTAAAGCTTTATTCTTATTTTATTGTTAATTGAAATTCTTAAAGAGATGTGAATAATTCTGATCATTCTGACCAGAAAAATGAATAGCTGGGTTGTGTGTGTGGGGGGAATTTTAAAATGGTTTATTTGTGTCTGTTTGATGGGGTTGCAGAGATCAGCTTTATTTAGGCAAATTCCAGAGTGGCACTCAAACTCATTGTTGTAATGAGTTGTGCCCAATCATTTTTCTCTGTAAAATCCAATATTATTCTTTATCTCTCTCCACTTGTCTATCTATTTTTTTAATATATTTATTCAGTGTAGGCGAAAGTGCCTTTCCTGTCCTAATGTTTGGGGATCCTGTCACTTTTGCTCTTAACATTTTTCACTGTCAATTGTACCCCTAATGTTTTGTATTTCTCTCAATGTCGGGCTTTTGGCTAGCACCGTCAATTTTTGGATAGTTTTTTATGAAGTTGCATCCTATATGGCCAATAGTTCTAACTGGACTTATTTTTTCACATCCGCAATATATTTTAAGGGTACAATAGACACAAAAAATTCAGTATATCAGTAAATTTAGTACAACAAAATACTCATTACATCAGAAAAATAGATCCCAAAAACTCAATACTATTGACTACTGATGTGGAAAAAAATTAAGTCCAGTCAGAATTGTTGCCCACATAGGATATCACGTCATAAAAAACCGTTCAAAAATTAAAAGTGTTAGCCAAAAGCCTGATATTGAGAGAAACACAAAACGTTAGGGATATAATTGACAGCAAAAATATATTAGAGGCAAAAGTGACAAAATCCCTAAACGTTGAGGACAGAAAATGTACTTTTGCGTCTATTTTATTATAGGGGTATTGTTAATAACTTAATATAACAATCCAATTCAGATTTGGTTCCAATATTAATTTACGTACATACTTTACAAATTGATTGGTTTTAATTTAATTAAGTGGTTGATTAATTGGATATATATCCTTACCTTATTTAATTTCAGATGAGAAATATCACCTAATTAGAATGATATAATATTTATCCTCATATCTTAAATAATATTTATTGTTTTAAATATTAGTATATCAATAAACAAATTCGATATATGTATATATACATGAAAAGGGATGGAGATTATCTTGACATACAAGATGTTGTGGTTTTTAAATTTGGATTTTGTTTTTTCATATGAAAAATAAGAAATAAATTAAATTACAGATGAGCTAGCTTTTAAACTTTGTAATCTTTTTGAATTATATTCCAATGAAAAATTAGATAAAATTTTAAAATGTAATGATTTTCTTTTTAAAAAAAGAAGTAAAATATCCGATCCAAATATAACTAGATATTTCTATCTAGCTAATTACTTTGAGAAAATAAGATACTCTTAATAATCATCGCACAAAATATTAATATTATACATCATAATATATAAGATAATATAATGTATGAGATATATATATATATATACCAAAAGGCTCTTTCTTTGGTCCACCACCCATGAAAAGCCACTTAATTAAATAACAAAACTAATTTAGTGGAACCACTAATAAACTAATTAAATCATCTGCAGCCAGATTTATGCTTTAATTGAAGATGTTTTGAATCTTTTTAAGCTAAATTACTATTTATGATAACACTTTCTCCATTTTCAAGATTGAAAAGTGTGATCCTACCCTCTTTTCACTTTTTTTTTCTATCTTTAAGTTATGAATTTCTTGATAATCAAACAAAAAAAGTTATGAATTTCTTGTGCTAAAAAAAAGTTGTATGATTCACATGCTATTTCCCAATAATTACTCAAGATTAATTAATTAGGGTGCGTGTGTATTTTTAATTTTCGACTAATTATCTTTATATGGTGATAGTATAACTAAAAAAATAAAATAGAATTTACATATGCTATATTAATTCATTTGATTTAAATGATTTTTTTTAAAAAAATATATTAAGAATTCAGAAAAAAAAAATATTTTCAAAACCCAAATGGATATTTAAATTCTTGAAGATGACTATGGGTATGTTTGATAAGTGGTGTTGTCCTAATTTCGTCATCTTACAGTATATGAGATAATTACATCGCAGTCAAAAGAGTGTGATTTGACGATAACTCAAAAAATTACGTAATCTTACATTAGAGGATTAAAAAAGATCGATAATTTTTTATTAAATTATCAATTCTATCCTTTTTTTTTTGTCAACTCTTTTAGAATTGTGCTTTTTAATTTATCTAAGCATTTTAAAATACTCTTTGTTAAATCATTGTTATTTAATAATTAATAAATATTTTAAAAAAATAAATTTTATTATAGAATTATGGATGAATATTTTTTAAAAAGTACTTAATTATTTTAAAAATATTTATGTATATTTATAAGACGTAGTTTATTAAAATTTATAAAGGTAAATAAGTAAGTTTTAAAAAAAGAAGTCATGTTATTCAACAAAAGTACTAAACATGTACATCTTACGTGTCTCAAATATAAAAAATCATCTATTATCATTCCAAACGTTAGTATACCATAATTACCATAAATCTTATACTAATTATAGTATCACATATAATGTTATTTGAGATACTAAGACATTTCAAATTACAGCATTTGAAAACTTATCCTATAATTTTTGTGTAATTTATCTTAAATATTTTTAAATAAGTTTTTACTTATATTTATAAATATTTATATTAAAAACATTAACGGAGGTGTTGGGCTTTTTGTGAACAAATATATGATATAGAGATTAAGAGAAGGGAAAAAGCATATTAGTAGTCACATTTCCCTTTCATTCTCTTTTTCTGTTTTTGACTGCTTATGATTCCCCAAAGCCATTTTCAAAGCTATCACATGTATACACTGTACCTTATCAAATTGATGTCTTGCAAGTTGTAATACATATACACACAACACAAAAGCCAATTATTATTATTATTATTATTTAATTTGAATGATGTTGAATCTGAAAACAATAAAATTAAATAAAAATTTAATATATCAGTTAAAATATTAATATTTAAAAAATTACAAAATTTATAAGGAACGCAAAAATCATGCGGAGAAATTAAATAAATTGGAGATAAATTAAGAAGCTTTCTGTCAGTAAAATTAATGATGCCTTATATAAACAAGAACTATATATACATATTGAATAATGAATATCAGTAGCACATATATATATATATATATACACACACACAGACACAAAACAAAATACAATATATGTATTTTGAATACTTCTTGACATAATCATACAAATTAAACAAAATTAAATGAGATGATTAATTAATGTATATATACGGAATTTTCGAGTAAAGATGTGACCATGATCCGTCGTCGTATTGATGATTTATATTACATATATAGTATTAGAGAAGCTTTGAATTGTTAGAAAATGATATATGGAGAAGTACACAATTGGAGTCAAATCAGAATTTTCTAAGGATATGAGATAAGGCACCCTAACTTTACCCTTAACTAGATGTTTAAACAACCTAAACAAATAGCAACAAAAAATATACAATTTTATATATATTGGTCAAATTAAAAATCAAAATACCTCGACCATAATATTAAAATTTTATTAAAATATAATTAAATATTTAATATTATTTAATTAATCTATTTTTATTTTTATTTTTTTAAAAAGGACTTCAATTTTCATATTGCTCAAAGGTATATATATTCATAGAAATAATTAAAATAAATCAAATTATAAAATTATCTTATCTCTAAAATAATGTGATTTCCTATATATTCCTCATGTTTCACTCAAAGGACTCTAAAATAATTATTTTTGTACACTAATTAATATATATATTCCAACTTTGTTTCATATTATGATGCAAACAAGGAATGTGTGCTTAATTTGTATCAACAAGACTGTAATTTATTTGGTTGTGTTTTAGTGAACAATAGGGAGTTGCCAGCCGAACGAATTGTACTATAAATACAGAAAATTAGTTGAAGTGGAAATTAAGCATTAATTAGTGATCACTAATCACCTCTGTTTTGAGAGAAATAAAGAAAATGAGGTTGAGATTAGGAGACATAATTGGTTTGGTAATAGCAGTAGTAATAACACTTGTTCTTGAGAATCATATGAAGAAGTGCATGTCAAAGACCATCAATAGGGAAAGCTTTCCAAAAGGTTTTGTTTTTGGCACTGCTGCTGCTGCTTTTCAGGTATTTATATATGGGACTATAGATCCACTGACGGACTTTGCAATTTCAATTGCCCATCTCTCGATTATCAATCGAGATGAACGGTCGAAATTGAAATTGAAATCGTGACCGAGAATTGATGGTTATGATTGTTCAATTCGCTAAAATATTTAACAGATTGTGCATTCTCATCAGCCGTCCATCTCAGTCAGTCGAGATTGAAATTGTAGCCGAGAACCGACGGCTACGATTGCTTTTTCATCTTAATTTATAACTTTTTTCACATTATAAAATACATAATTCATATACTCAAATATAAGTCAAAATATTAATATCAATCATAAAAAAAAAGAGCCAAAAAAAAAAAGACCGAGTCAAATCCAAAAAACTTGCTCGATTCTCGGTTAAACACCGGGTCAACTCGGTCCAACCCGAGCCAACACCTCATCTGAGTTTTTTTTGTCTAACCAGACTGGACTATTGAACGAGTTCCGGTTCAATCGGTTAGACCGTCCGGTCCAGTTTTTAAAACATTGATTTTGATATAAGAACCTTCTTAATATTAGAGTACATATAATTAAGTAATTGTACTGTTTTGGAATAAACATATATTATATTAAATACTAGTTTTATTGACAAAAAAGAAGAAGAAAGAATTGAAGAAAGGTTTGTGTAACATTATTATATATTAAATCTCAAAGGCACTAAGTGTCATTTTAAAAATTAGAATTAAAAGCAGAATACAACGTTCACCCAAGAATATTTAAAATGACAAAAGGTTTAAAAATTCAAAATCTAAAAAAAAAAAAAAATTTGAAATAAAAATTCAGAAATATGTGAAATTAATTAATATTGAAAATCAAGAAAATGAAAGCAGCAGCGAATGAAGAAATGAGTGTGTGAGAAATTAAAATGATAAGTTGGTTTGGTTGGTTGTAGTATGAAGGAGCAGTAAAAGAAGATGGGAGGGGACCATCTGTATGGGATACTTTCTCACGCATTCCTGGTAACATAATAACACTACTTCTCTACATCTTTTCATGCCATTTTATTCTAAAATAAAGTTTATATTTGATGCTCCATAATATTTTAAATAAAATTATTTTTGGCATAGTATAGTTGGTCAAAGTTTAAATATTTATTTCATAAGGATGAGGATTTTAATTTGTTAATTGATACGAAGATTTCGTTGATGATGGGTGATATATATATATATAATTCCTCTTGTAAGTTGGAAAAGGATATGGTACTCTAAATTATTGAAAAATAAAAGAAAGAAATAGATACAGAGGTAGAATTCGATTATATAGCATCGGATTTATTATGCATTTACCCCATCTAAACTTTTCTCTAGTAAAAAATATATTTGTGTTTGTGAGATCCTTAAGGTCTAGATTAAAGAGAATAAAGACGAAGAGAATGGAAATGAAGTGAAGTTTTAATATTCACATTCTTTGTTAATTTTATTTTAAAATTTTACATTTGTTTTTCTTTTCATTCTCTTCAGTATAAATATATAATAATTTTAAAGGCGATGAATTTGTAATAAATAAAATATTGAGTGGTGAATTCTCCCTGCAGGCAAGATAGCGGATGGCAGCAATGCTGATGTCGCCGTGGATCAATATCACCGATATGAAGTCAGTAGCGTTGGCTTCAATTTCTGCCCAAAATGCCCTCCATGCTTTCTTTAGCCTAAAATACACAGGAATTTTATCCATTTTTTAATAGAATTATGCAATGTCAATAAACACTTTGCCATTTGGATTATTTCATTTTAATTGAATGAACTTGAGAGTGATCTTGATTGACATTTTTTGTGAAATGATTGAAATATCCTTCAATTAACTAAAAAGTTAGTGACCTAACAAAGTATTTATTGACGTGACGGAATTCTATTAACAAATGTACATACTTCTGAAAATTGAAAGTTTAGGAGTTGAGTGTATTTGAAAACTCAGAGGTATTATACATGACTGTGATCTAAAACTCATAAGTTATTATTATTATTTTAGATTGAAACGAATTAAAATTTCTTTGCTAAAAAATTTGTTCACTTATATCTTGAACTGTTTTGCAAGCAGGAAGACATAGAGCTGATGAAGGACATGGGAATGGATGCCTATAGGTTTTCCATTTCTTGGTCTCGGATTTTTCCCAGTAAGCTTTTCTTCTTCCTACTTTCTTACTTATATTGGGTTTACATTAAAAGCATAGAGAGAGATTACTTCATAGAAGTAAATGATGAAACATTCTGATCACATGCAGTTTCATGTGCCAGATGGCTCTGGCCAAATCAATCATGCAGGAATTGATCATTACAATAAACTCATCAACGCCTTACTATCCAAAGGTAACCTCTAAAGAAATATCATCAAAAGCATGCATCAAGCTGTGTTATGTAAGAGAGAGGTCTTGCATACATAATCTTTATGACTAAAACCTTATTTTGGTCCCTCACATATGCCAGTTTCCTCAATTTGGTCCCTCGCAAAACAAATTATTATCAATTTGGTCCCTCTATTGAGAAGATGGGCATATGTGAGGCACCAAATTGAAAGAATAGGCATATGGGGGGGCCAAAATGGAGTTTTAGTCTAATCTCTATATTCACTTGCAGGGGTTGAACCATATGTGACCCTCTACCACTGGGACTTACCTCAAGCCTTGGAAGACAAATACAAAGGATGGCTTAGCCCTACAATCATGTATGCTTCAATTCCCATTTCATCCTAATTTATAAACTTGTTATATGATTTTAATTTCCAAGTGTCATAATCACTTATTTGGCCTTTAAATGGGTACAGAAGGGACTTCTCAACTTATGCAGAGACATGCTTTGAGAAATTTGGAGACAGAGTGAAGCACTGGATCACTTTCAATGAGCCTCATAATGTGGCCTTAATGGGATATGATCTTGGTTTTGATGCACCTGGAAGATGCTCTATTTTACTTCATCAGCTTTGTAAGGAAGGAAATTCTGCTACTGAGCCTTATATTGTTGCTCACAATATGCTTCTTTCTCATGCACTAGTGGCAGATCTTTACAGAAAGAAATACAAGGTAAAGTAAAGGATATTGTGCACAAGTTACTCAAGAAAGTGATGGATTTAAACTTTCTTACTCAACTAATAGCCTAATTACAATACTCATTAGAGGTTCTGTACATAGAGTTAATCATATGAAAGAGTTCGTTTTGACAGTACTAGCATTTCAAACGGGCATATTTTTCCTTCTCCAAGCCCTCCTTAATTGACGGGTTAAACGGGTCAGCCTGCGGGCTTGAGTCCGTTTTGCCAGTACTAATGTTTTGAGGAAATTCTTGTCGAGAATATAATTAGTTCTTCCACAACAGAAACAGGGTGGATCAATTGGGATATCTTTGGATGTAATTTGGTCAGAGCCAGCAACAAACTCTGCAGAGAACAGTGCTGCAGCTCAGAGAGCTCTAGATTTTCAGTTTGGCTGGTAATAAACTTAAATACCTTGTACTACATTGAAAAAAAAATGATATCCTAATTTCTAACTAAGCCTAAGTTATTTAATTTATTTACACAGGTTTATGGATCCTTTGTTCTTTGGAGATTACCCAAAATCAATGAGAAGAAGGGTGGGAAGCAGGCTGCCAAAATTCTCAAAATCTCAATCTGCCCTTCTTAAGGGCTCATTAGATTTTGTGGGAATCAATCACTACACTACTTATTATGCAACTCCTAGTCCCAATATTACCAATTTACTTCATGATTACATTGCAGATTCTGATGCTCTTACCCTTCGTAAGTTATCACTGAAACTTTTGTTTCAATTTTTACAATTTTAGTTTTTTTCTATGGATGCCCCTAATTGAAGGGTATTGTTTGTGGTCTCATGGCTTTCAGCATTCAATGGTACCAATATTATTGGAGACAGGGTAAGTCCTTTAAAAGTGGACCACTTTTTTTTTTAACCCCTTTAGATCCTTAATGCAATACTTTTGAAGAATTGGCTATAAACTTTGACCACTGTTGGTTTTTTTTTAAAGGCAAGTGGAAAAATAATGCTGATGCAAGAACAATATTATAGTTTGATAGGAATCTCGAATAACTGAGATTTTCAATTTAATTCATTGCAGTGTACATCAGAGTGAGCAATTTGCACTATTTATAGGCTGAAAGTCCTAACAAAAATTTATAAAAAATAAAATATTTTAGCTTAACACATGACTAGGAAGTGACCTAACAAAATATTTGAAACTCCTAAATTTGAGTTTTTAAATCTTGCACTTAATGCCTCTAATCTTTTAACTTCGAACACTCAACCCCATTTCGTTAGGTTTCTGTCTATTTTTAACACTTTTCAGCCATGTCAACATTTTTATTTAGAGTTTTAAGTGAAATTATGAAAACACCCTTCACTATCTGACTAAAAATGTTGACGTAGCTTAAAAGTGTTATAAAATAGGCAAAAACCTGATAGAAGAAAGTTGGGTACTCGAAGTTGAAAGGTTAGGGGGGTTGATTGCAAAATTTTAAAACTCAATGATGCTATGTGCCCTTGGCCTAAGAGGCCTTTTGGGCATTTTAGCCAAAACTTAAAATCCCAACTAGAATCTGATAACTTCAAAACTTAAAAAAATGGATTTCTTGCATTATTAAAAGAACTCAACTAATTACAACTGCTATCAAATTATGAATTTCAGGCAAATTCTATTTGGTTGTACATAGTGCCACAAGGGATGAGAAGTGTAATGAATTACATCAGAGAAAAGTATGGAAATCCTCTGGTCATCATCACTGAAAATGGTAATCTTGCAAATGACAAAGATTTTGCTGAATCTGTAAATTATGTCTATGGAACTTCTTATTATATATGTCATGGTTTTGATAGGAATGGATGATCCAAATGATCCACTTATCCCCATAGAGGATGCTCTCAAGGATGAGAAAAGGATCAGATATCATAATGACTATTTATCCAACTTGCTGGCTTCTATCAAGTATGTTAATTATGTGTTATTTAAGTTCATATATACTCATATATAATAATAATAATAATAATAATAATCTTATTCTGTACTGATTTGATTAATGCAGTGAAGATGGGTGCAATGTAAAAGGGTATTTTGCTTGGTCACTATTGGATAATTGGGAATGGACATCTGGATACACTTCAAGATTTGGTCTGTACTTTATTGATTACAAGGACAATTTGAAGAGATACCCAAAAGATTCTGTGAAATGGTTCAAGAACTTCTTGAAACCTACTCAATAAATTACAAGTATGTTAGTTAATTATATGAAGAAAAGGGGAATGGACCTCCTAAGCAAACTCAATGAACTCATTAACAATGAATGCCTTGGTGCTTTTTCTTCCCCCTTTGTTTTTTTTTAAAGTTTGGTAAAATTAAATGAAATTCACCGGGGTTTCACTAATTTTGTTCGAATTAGCTGATGTCTTATAACGAGATAGAACTCTCCCAAGTCGTAGCAAGAGTTTTAGGCGACGTTTGGTAGGAGGAGAATAATTTGGTGGGAAGTGGAAGTGATAAAAAATGTGTTTGGTATGTAGGAAAATAGAAGTGGAATGTAAGAGTAATGTTGTTTGGTATGACGGGAAGAAGATAGGAAAATCAAAGATAAAGTATAAAATACCATTTTTGCCCTTACTTTTTGTTATATATTACAACCTTTTTAAGGGTATTTTGTTCTTAAAAAGTTGCTTCCCTCTCCCTTCTCCGACTTCTCTCTCTCTATACAAGGGAGTAAGCTCCCTCTCTCATCTCACCTATACTCACCATCTACCAAATAAGGCTTTAGACTTTGTTTAAGGAGAATGAAATACCTACGGCTCCAATCAACCACACGTCTCAATATAAATTTAATTATACTTATTGTTATATTAAAATTAAAATCACAAGGAAAAGTTATTTTACTTGTAATAAATAAAATATAAAGAAGGTTAATTAGTTTAAAATTTTCAAATTAGAGGAAAAGCGAACAATTGATTTATAAGGAAATTCTGTCATAAGCTTGTGCACATTGTAAAATTCACATAAATTCTGTCTACATTTCTCATTATCCTAATAAATTTTTTCACACTTTCTTAATTGTAAATGCATGCATAATTGTGTCTTCTTTTCACATTTTTTAATAAAAAATTGGAAACAAAAGTCTTTCACTAACAATTGAAGCACAAATGGCCCAATAACCAGAGGAAGACATATGCAGAATAATACAGGACAAAGCCCAATAGTACAAAATGTAAAGATAGAATATAAAATGTCCATCAATATTTTATTTCACTAAAAACTACATGTGAAAAAATAATTATTATTATAATTATAATTATAATATCCTAACTATTGATGATGGAAGTGACACAATTAAAAAGGGATCACTAATCACTAACAACAGCATAAAGCACATGAGGAGCTAAAAGAGAACACGTATAAGTCAAACAAAAGCTACTTTCAAAAATTGGATGCTATATCATAATGATTAATATACATTATTTGACCTTAATTATATATCTTGCTTAATATTTATCATATCTAGTAGCTTAAATATGGAAGAACGTGATTCATCCATAAAGAGTATTCATAATTTTTCTGTTTGTAGAAGAATGGTTAATCTTGAAAAGAATCAAGTCATAATGATAAAGTAAAAGCAGTAGAATGACATAGGTTGTGAATAAATTAAATAAAAGGGGTTATATATGGGATAAAATGGTACATTTTCTCTAAAAAAAAGGTACATAATTAATTCAAACATTAACTACTAGTTCACTGTATTTGTCTCACTCTAATCAAATTATTATTATTTTAATTCAGGAAATCATCAAAATATCAAATTACTCCTTTTTCATTACCACCGACTTCATAAGTATGAATTTGGTGGGATGTAATTGGTGGTTAAATTTTTGAGAATTTACTAACAGCATAGAAAAGGACTATTTTGGATTACTCCACAAGAAGAAAATAATAATATATTGAAGGAAGCTTACTAATGTAAACAAAAATAAAAAAGTTAAAGAAGATTGTGTGTTAAAGGAGGATGGAATAATGAGATAACATCCAAAACAAATAAAAACAAAATCCAGAAAAGCAATAAATATTTTTTTCCTTTTTAAAAAGCAAATGTACTTTCTTTGGTCAATTTTAGAAACACAATTTAATCTTTAAAAAGTTTTGTTTCACACATACACTTGCTAATTAATCCTTAAACATTTATATATTTGTTGTAACTTTAACTTATAAGAAACTAATTAACGAGTTAAATTTTTTAAAATAATTTTATCAATCATATAATTTGTAGGGGGAAAACAAAGTGTGAAAGGGAAGAAAAATTATAAAAATGTCCATTTGACATTTTTTTATTAAAATGAAGATTTAATTTTGTTTGTTTCTTCAATGGAAATATATCATAAAAAAGATATAGAGTTTAATTCTAAATTAAAGAAAAAACAAAAAAAATATTTCACTTTAATTTCCTTTTTTTCTCTTTTTATTTCCTAAACACATTTTCAAAAGGTATTTTCTCTCTTAGGAAGGAACTAGATATGGGTGTAGTATGAGGATGATGAGGTGTGAAAGAGATGACTTTTAGTGGACACCCATATCCAAACATTAATGGAATGTAATTTTTACATCTTTTCTCATATGTATAATTTATACCATTCATTTCTCTCCTAATTAATTTTTCTAAATAATTTTTCTTATATTTTTATTTGATTAAAAAACTTAATAACCTATATATAACTTATATGATCAAATCCTTAGTTATTCAATCCTTGTCTTGGATATGGAGCAATTTTAAATTTTTGGATTAGTTGTCCTACTCTTCGAAGTAACTTATAAAATTCAGTAAAAAAATTAGTCATTGTGCTCGACAATAAATACCCTGATCTAATTATTGAGTTGGATTCTAACTTCTAAGTGATCTTTCCGCCAAGTATGAACAAGCATAGGCAATAGCAATAGGATTGGCATTAGCAACCACCTTTCTCCACTATCACACAACACACACACGCATAAATAGGCCACCACCGCATATATATATATATATTCCCCACCACTCTCTCTTTCTTTGATCTATATATCCTCATTTCACATTCACATTCACATTCACATTGTGTGTTTCTATTATTTCTTCCCCCTTTCTCTCTCTCTCTCACACACTCATCTTCTTCTATATATAGATTTAGAGCATCATATCAAAGCCATTTCAAAAGAAAAGAGTAGTACTGAATGATGATGGTGGTGAGGAAAGGCAGTATTGGTGTAGCAGTGATGGTGTTGGTGGTATGTGAGATTCAGATATGCATTTCACAGTCAGAGTCAGACATTAAGAGAGGAAGCTTTCCCAAAGGCTTCGTTTTCGGCACTGCCTCTTCTGCTTTCCAGGTTCCTCAATCCTCACCTCTCTCCTTTAATTTCTCTGCTTACCTTCCATCCACACATACTTTAACTTAATTATCTCTATTTTTTTTAATTATTCAAAATAATAGGAGTATAATTAAATAAAAATTGAAAAGAATTATGTGGTTAGAATTATTTGGAGTTATATATGGTGCTTCGATCTGCTGGATGAAAGAAGCAGAATGGCAGAATATATCCTTCCTTCAAGAAAGTAGAATCAACAAGCGGCGCCCACTATGCGCAATCCGTGAGGAGAGATACAACACACAGATAGAGAGAACGCAAAACGACAACAAAAATGAAACTCAATACTGCATTTCTTTCTCAATTACGCCTACTTCCTTTAGATATGCTTCTGGTGGTGAGAGAGGAGGATCATGTATTCAATGCTTGACTCTTCTATGTATTAGTATGTTAGGCTAATTTTTTTTTCATAGTTTTCTTATTTTTTTTAATGATTCTAGCATTTTTAACATAATCAAGATTGGTACGTGGCGAGTGAAGTGAAAAGAAAGCAATTTTCTCTTTCACCAATCGAGTAAATTTTTTCATGTTTTAGTTTTGTTATGGGACTTCAATTAACTCAAATAATATTGTTTTCAATTGGATGATACTTGTGAAAAGAAAAAAAAATTATTGTTCTTTGAGAAAAAAAATGGTAGAATTACATGCTATAATAATGTTAGTAGAGACAAATTCGATATTTTGTATTTTATTTTATATATTTTTTATTCTATCAAATAATTTTATTTTATTTTTATGCATATTAAATATACCTTTTCTTTTTATATTATTTTCTATTTTCACTCTGATTTCCTATCAAATTATTGCCACTTTAGGAATATGCTTAATTACATTTATTGCATTTGATTCACCATATAATTAAAATTTTCTTCCTAATTTATATATATTTTTAATCTTTTTTCTTATATATTCATGTGATTTTTCAGCATGAACGTTGCATTAAGAATGTTGGTTGATTTCATCAAAAAAAAAAAAGAATGTTGGTTGATTTCATAAAAAAAAAAGGAATGTTGGTTGACATTAATAAAGATATAAATGAAATAAAACGTACGAGTGATTTATCTTTTATTAAAAAAAGTATTAAATAGCAAAGGTCAACGTAATTTATAATTTTTAATAGAAAAAATTGGTTCAACAAACAAAGGGTAATTTTGTCCGGATGAATAAATTCCGTTACGACTTACGTAGTGACGGGTGGGGTATAACGACATTTCCTCCGCCAGATCCGAGAAAGAAAAGTGGCGTGTGTGTGTCATTTTTTTTGGGGTTAAAAAAACTGTAATTAATGGGTTTTCTCGCATTTTAAATAATTTGTTTTAATTAAAGCCAGAAATAGATTATTAAAAAGGTTTAAGAACAAAAAGAGGATTAGCATAATTTTATTCTTTTGTTTTTGTCAGCAAAAATCCAAAAATGCTTTTTTTCATCACATCATATTTATTTTAAAAAGTTATTTGAATCTCTTCTAAAATTAAAAAGTCAAGTAAATTTTATATATAGATGACCGAGCAATTGAAGGGAAATGAAAGTATTTTACTTTTTTTATTTTCACATATACATATTTTTTTGGCCAATTTCACATATTATTTATCAAGTAATCTTTTATTGTATTTGGAGAATATGTAGCATTGATTGTTGCGTAACTTGTGTTGGATTGGATGGAATGGATCCATGCCATCCATCCAATAATCCAATTGTTTGGAAGCTAAGAAGCTTCTCTATTGAACAAAAATTATTCATTTAAAAGATAATTTTTTTTATTTGTATTAAAGGGATAAAATATGCTATAATAATTGAGATCCAGCTATGATCCTGACATGGAAAGGGAAGGAAAAGACAAAGGAAACAACTATCTTTTTTATCAGCCAAAAATAATTAAGATTCTTTGTAAATGAATGATTCGAAGTGTTCTCTCATACACTTGTAACCTAGTTTTAGTTTTTTTTTTAACTTTAGAATTAATGTTTATATATATGTAAGACTTGAGGTAAGTTATATGAATCAAATAATTCAACGTGTTTTGTCTTCACTCATTTCTATGTTTAGAATATTAATAGCTTTATATTAATAATTTTTTTATTATTTTCTTTAGTCCTAGTCTTTAACCGCTTTCTTTGTACGCGTGTTTCGACTAATTAAAAGAAGTAAAGAACAAATCACGATGTTATGAGTTTTATAAACCTTTCACATGATGTTAGTTTTTGACAAAAGAATCCAATAGCAAAATATAACAATTATATTGCACCTAAATTTTTTCTTTACAAATAGTTGTTACAATAAGGTTGTATTAGGCCAATGCTCTAAGTTGTTTTAATTTAACCAATGAATATTATATGATATTCAATTATTCACTTTGTGATTTGACTTGGTTGTATTGTAGTATGAAGGAGCAGTGAAAGAAGATGGAAGGGGGCCATCTGTATGGGATACCTTTTCACATACTTTTGGTAAGAAACTGTGACCGTTAGACCACATTTTCTACTTAGAAATACTCACCATTTTGATTCAATATTATCTCAGCAGTTTGTAAACAATCATTTTCTATCCCCTGTTTCAAATTTGGCCTTCTAGTCACTTCACTTCTAATTATAGAAGATTATTTTGGTGGGACTTTACTATATGTCTTAATCAGAATTTCAGTCTTCCCATAGAAAACCAGATTGATGGTTTGAACTTGAAGGGAGCTCAAATTCAGCAGAAACTTGGAGTTCTTAAGATACTGAAATGCTGAAAGTTGTTTGGTTTGCAATGTGTTGCAGGCAAGGTAGTAGATTTCAGCAATGCTGATGTTGCTACGGATCAGTACCATAAATATGAAGTAAGTAATTCTGGGCTTATCTGGTGCTTGATTGGATTTTCTATTCCATACGTGCTTAATTGTTGAAACTCAGGTGATTTGGGAACCCTCCCTCAAAAGCTAGCCGTTAAAGGGGGAAGAACTAAACTATTTAAGTACTCCATTGAGTTTCTTATCATATCAGATGTGGGACTTTGTATCTCTAATATTACTTGAGAATTACCTTAAAACACAGTGAAAGGGTGTTCATATAGTTCACAACGTGTTTGTCAAAATGCTCAGTTTAGATGAGATGAGAAGCAACTAATAGAGCTCATATGAAGTTTCATTATAACCTTGGTGAAGGATAGTTTGATACTGATCTGAATTGCTTTTGCAAGCAGGAAGACGTACAGCTCATGAAGGATTTGGGAATGGATGCCTATAGGTTTTCTATATCTTGGTCTCGGATTTTTCCCAGTAAGCTTTCTTTCCTACTTTCTAGCTTAAATATATTATGTATTAGCCAAATTCCTTCCTTAGTCCTTCCAGCAAATTGAGGTTGAATTGAAGCACAACCATTCAAAAGAAAAATACAACTGTTTTACTGTGCTTATGTGTGTTTGTGTATATCAGTATATGCATTATTTTCTGGTTACTATGAGAGTCTTAGTTTAACTTTAGCACACCTTCTGTGAGAATAATTATGTTGTTTCACTTGTTAGATGGATCTGGGGCAATCAACCAGGCAGGAATTGATCATTACAATAAACTCATCAATGCTTTATTGGCCAAAGGTAATTTGAAAACCCTCTTCCATCTTAACGAGCTAATTAGGATGTTAAAATGTTGTTAAAGCTTCATACTGCTTGGCTGATTACAATTGCAGGAATTGAACCATATGTGACTATATACCATTGGGATCTACCACAAGCCTTAGAAGACAAGTACAATGGATGGCTCAGCCCTGAAATCATGTAAAGAATGCTATCTATCTTTTGAACTTACCTAATTATGATTTCACAGTATTCTTATGATTCTGGCAAATCATAAAATTTACACACACTGACATCTGTATATACTGCAGAAAGGACTTTGCAACTTATGCAGAGACATGCTTTCAGAAATTTGGAGATAGGGTGAAGCACTGGATCACATTCAACGAGCCTCATACGTTTACCACACAAGGATATGATGTTGGTCTTCAAGCTCCCGGACGCTGCTCCATTCTCCTTCACCTGTTTTGTAGGGCGGGGAACTCGGCAACTGAGCCTTACATTGTTGCTCACAATGTCCTTCGTGCTCATGCAACGGTAGCCGATATTTATAGGAAGAAATACAAGGTAAAGCCATGGATATTGTTGAAGAGTAAAATGAACTGAGAAATGAATAAAAGATAATTGTAATAAGAAAGCATTTGGTAACATCAGAACAATAAGCTAGACACAACTATGTGCATGTTCAAGCTGAAATTTACAGAAAATAGTTCCTTGTAAAGCATTTTATATTGTTGTTATCAAAAGGCCAATATACTAAACAGTTTGGTGATTCATCAGAATATACAAGGTGGATCACTTGGGATAGCTTTTGATGTCATGTGGTTTGTGCCAGAAACAAACACCAAAGAAGACATTGAAGCAACTCAGAGAGCTCAAGATTTTCAGCTTGGCTGGTAAGTGATAGACATGGTACCTTAAGGATTGTAAGCTTCATATTCTTAAAACAAAGGGCATAGGTGAATGACTGAACCACATCTACTAAAATCCTTGATGACAGGTTTCTTGATCCTTTGATGTTTGGGGATTATCCAAGCTCAATGAGAAGTAGAGTAGGAAGTAGGCTGCCAAAGTTTACTCTATCTGAGACTGCTCTTCTTAAGGGTTCATTAGATTTTGTGGGAATCAATCATTACACTACGTATTATGCCAGAGACAATTCTACTAATGTGATTGGAGTCCTTCTTCATGACTCCATTGCTGACTCTGGAGCTATCACCCTTCGTAAGTTTAGAGGCTAAACCTTTATATCAAGAGATCATATGACTTCATCCAAAAAAACAAATTTATTACTGTCACTAATTCAAGTTGTATTTCTATTTCGTGTTGTCTTTGCTTTCAGCATTCAATGGTACCAAAGCTATTGGAGAAAGGGTAAGTCCTATAAAGTGGAGCCTTTTTTCCTTTATTCAGACCCCTAATTGAGGGCGAGCCTTGGAGCAACTTAAGTTGCAGGGATAAGGTTGTGTACATCTGATCCACCCTAGACCCCACCTATAGGGAGCCTCGTGCACTTGGCCACCCTTATCTAGAGCCCTAACTAAAGAGCCCTGTCTTGTCTTCTTTTCAGTTGTCCTTCATGAATTGAATGTCTCTCTAGTCACATAATCAGAACTTGGTTAATGCATCCACAAACTGAATTTGGATTTCTGATTGCAGGCAAATTCTATATGGTTATATATTGTCCCACAAGGCATGAGAAGCTTAATGAATTACATCAAACAAAAGTATGGGAACCCCCCAGTCTTTATCACAGAAAATGGTAATCTTCTGACACCAAACAAAAATTTGCAGAAAAACTGCCATATCCCTATAGAGAATCAACTTTAGCATAAGAACTGTGAGCTAAATCTCTCTCTCTCTCACTCCCATGGTTGTACAGGGATGGATGATTCAAATAGTCCATTTACCTCCATTAAGGATGCTCTAAAGGATGAGAAAAGGATTAGATACTACAGTGGCTATTTGTCTAACTTACAAGCTTCTATCATGTATGTGAAAATCTGTCATTACTTTTGTTGATTTGTGGCCATTTTTGAGGCTACAAATTAATCAAAATTTGATGAGTGAGTGCAGGAAAGATGGGTGCAATGTGAAAGGGTACTTTGCATGGTCACTACTGGATAACTGGGAATGGGCAGCTGGATATTCTTCTAGATTTGGTCTTTACTTTGTTGATTACAAAGATAATCAGAAGAGATACCCCAAACAATCTGTGGAATGGTTCAAGAAATTCTTGAAACCAGGTCAATGACATTAACAGCCAACCATATCAGTAAGTGAACGTTTATTTATAAGAAAAAATTTAGGTAAAGTTACTTATACCTTTGTCATAAGGTTCTTCTTCTAATTACAGACTTTAGTTATGCTCTTTCTCTTCTTTAATTGATAATGTAAAATATGATCTTATAATCACTTCAGTTCACAGAATAATGGACATTTCATATTTTATGAACATCTGGCATTCTATGCTTTCAAACAAGGGTAAATTACGCTTTCTTTCTTTCTTTAAGAAATGCTAAAATTGTACTTCCTTCTTCTCTATTTTAAAAAATTTCATCGACCTTGAACTCTCACATATTTTGATCAAAATATAAGAGTAATTTGGTCAAAATAGATGAAATAGTAATTTTTTCTTATCTCTTAGAAGAGAAGAGTATAATTTTGAAAAACCAAAAGTGTAATGTTATCATTTCTTAAAAGAAACAAGTGTAATTCATACATGTGCTTTTAAGTATATAGGAAATTGGCATATCTACTTAAATAACATCAAATTAATGTTGAGAATCTTGTTTTCTATGCAGGAGAGAAATATTGAGAAGTATCTGGATTCTGAAGGATTATTGAAGATTGATAGGGCAAAAATTATATGTAGATACTGGTGATTATATTGTTTAGGCAGTGTTAAAATTGTGGCATTAAATAGTTTATAACCACAAGCTGCTTGTATAATGTAAGTCAGTAATTCAGAAATATTTAGTTTTATATATATATATATATATATATATATATATATATATATATATATATATATATATATATATATACTTTTTTAGAAAGCATCCTATATCTTCAACAACTTTAAAATATTCCAATTGCAAAGTACAGTTAAGATATGAACTAGAAATCAAACTCAACAGATAATTTTATAAAATTTCAATGGTTTTGGTAGACAACAATTTAGGTATGGTATGGCACCAAATGAAGGATCATCTATAATTGAATCTAATTCATGCAATTATTATGGACAAAAGGTGATCAGATGAGCCAACTCTTATTTTTTAGAAACAAAAATTTAGGAGAGGCGATAGTGCCTTAATTAAGGGTCAAGACAAGCCCTAAGCTCAAAGAGCATTCCAGAAGTTCTTATGATTACGACTAAATTACAAATCACTTAAAACTAAATCCAAATTATACAATTATCCTAGATAAAAGACAACATTATTTCTTTTACAAAACTGTAATTGAATTACAAGATTCCGTCACTAATGCATACTCTCCGGTTTTTACAAATTATAAAATTTCACTCTGCATCTTTAAAATTTTAGAAGATTTTAGTCAATTTCCTGAATATTTTATTTTCTTCTTTTGGGACAAAATTTTATCAAGTACCAATATAAAAAATACTAATGTTGGGCCAAAACGTATCATCAATGTTTAGGAACCCAAAAATATATCATCGCATTACGAAGATGTAAGATTGGTTGGAAAGTTTGTAATCGGAGCACATTGTGAAATTCAAACCTTGGCATTTTTATCACTGACTAAAATCATGTAATTTTGGCCCCTTACATATGTTCATTTTTTAAATTTGATCTTTCACAAAATTTTTGTTCTCAATTTGATCCCTTACAAATTCATGTTGTCAATTTTGGACACTCACAAAATAAATCGTGATCAATTTAGTCTTTTTAGTTTAATTGTCGTTTAAATAATTAACGAATTTGATGAGGTAAGCAGTTTGGTGCTGATTAGATAACATTTCATGTAAATTTGTTAGGGGTCAATTTGAAAAAATGGACATATGTAAAGAACTAAAATAAAATTTTAGTCTTTTATCAATCATATATTCATGGTATTGTCATTATCAGGTTTATATATGTAGCATGCATATAATAATAAATAATTCACTTTCTATCTTCGACATTAATTCCCACATTAATTTCTGTCTTAAATCTAAATCTCCTGACATATTATCTTTGTCAGAACGTTAATCATCTACTATAAAAAAATACTTACCATACAAGTTTTACAAATATTTGTTTTAAATATTTTGAGATTAGTTAAATATTACTTTTATTTATTTGATACTGTGATACGTTGGTTTGAATATATATATGTGGTATAATATAAATAATTTACACACTGCCTTAAAATTTAAGCATCAATGTCAATATATAATTCAAGAAAAGCAAATCATCTATTAATTTTTGTATTTTCCATCGATCATTTTGCATGTTCTGTAACATAAAATGACATGCCAACCGTTTTTTTGGTCCATTTGAACATATTTTCATCATTTGGTGTATCATGAATTAATTAATTGACGGGCCTAAATATATATGATGATTACCATTTATATCATAAAATTAAAGATCAAGTCGTTGGCTTTTAATTAGGCCAAAAGATTCAATTTAATTTGAAAAGCTTGACACTTCATTGTCTTCTTTCTTTATTTCATCATATGCTGGCCATGACCCATGAACCATAAAAACAATTGTGGCATTTTAATTTTACACGTTTTCAGTTTGGACAACTAAAAGGATTTAAGAGGCAATATATGGATAAGGGGATTTTTTTTTTTTTACTTTCTAAGTTTTCTAGATAAAATAAAATATGTGCATGTTTTACAGTTTTAGTAGGAAATTAAAAACCAAACATCTAAAATATATTTTAAAACAAAGTAATATAAGAAAATATGTGTTTTATTTTCAATATATATATATATATATCAGGAAATTATTGTAACTTCTTTTTTTCAAAGAAAATGATTGCATTAGTTCACCTTCAATTTAATAAAAAGGTGATGATCACATGTAAAGAAGTGTATTTTTCTTTGGTCGAAATGGATTACCAGTGTCATACAGAAGTTTATTAGACTCTGTCTAATTTGATTTGTATCAACAGAAGTTTTATAATAGGATATAATTCTCTAAACATTTATTTTCAGACACAAAAATTGAACTCGATTGAAACCCTTGCTTAAAGAGAAGAAAAATAATTACCCCTCCAACTAAACCAACCAACTCTTGATAAAGTGTAATTTTTTAAAATAAGGAAATGTAGAGTGAAATATTTCCCATAATATAAATAATAATTAAGAACAAGAACAACCTAATTATACTCACTCTTCTAATTAATGCTTTCATATATTATTGTTCATCCTACATGGAGTATTCATTATGCTGCGTCCACCTTACTCAATTCTTAGGCCAACCAACTAACCTGTAGTTTAAAGCCAACTTTACTTTGCCATCCAAAATTCTGTTTTGGTGGGCATCTCTTTACAGAGAGATTTCCTGACACTCAAGGGTTAGTTGAGTAGTTGCGATTGAATAAATTTGCTCGCAGTTTAGGCTGTGCAGTAATCCTTTGGGTTGGACCTCTGTTGATCTCTCCAACATGCCATTAACGCCCTCCCGATAGTATTTGAGAGTGCCTTCCCTTACTACGATTTTGATTAAAAAAAAAGCCTACTTTACCTTTTCAGCCTTTAAAAAAAATCAAAAATTAAAAAGGTCGCATATATACATATGCAGAATGATTCAATGATGTATATATATATATATACCATCAAACATGTCAAATAATTATAGTAATAATGTAAGGCCAAATTACTCTTTTGGTCCTTAACGTTTGCACGAAGTTTAATATTAGTCCTCAACGTTTTAAAAAGTTATTTTTGGTCCTCAACGTTTTTTTCTGGATCAAAATTGGTCCTCCAGCGTAACTCTATCTGGTTTTTTTTGTTAAATGCTGACGTGGAAGGCTTATGTGGCACACTCTCTCTCCTACGTGTCATATTTGGATGATATGACACCATCTCTCACTCCAACTCAGCAAAACGACGTCGTTTTGCTGAGTTGGAATGAGAGAGAAGTGATGCAAAATGACGTCGTTTTGCTGAATTGGAGTGAGAGATGGTGTCATATCATCCAAATATGATACGTAGGAGAGATAGTGCGCCACATAAGCCTTCCACGTCAGCATTTAACAAAAAAATCCAGACGGAGTTACGCTGGAGGACCAATTTTGACAAAAAAAAAAACGTTGAGGACCAAAAATAACTTTTTGAAACGTTGAGGACCAATATTAAACTTCGTGAGACGAGGGATATATCAACTTGTTAATTTATAAAACACATTAAATTCGATTGTCCTTAATATCGATCGTGACAAAATAAAATAATAGTACGTATGAAAAAAAAAATTGTTATGTAATTTAGTAACCAAAACACGTATAATTATTAAAGCCAAACCTTTTGTAGCTTTTTTTCTTAGAATTTAGGAATCACATAATGTAAACTTAATTACTTAATCTATTAATTTTTAATACATTTAAGTAATTTTATTTGAAGTATTGTAGAATATTAAATACAAACAATTTTTTTTTTTGTAAAGTACTAATTTCAGTGAAATAACTCACATGCCATCGGAAAATTTTGATGTATTTAACTTAAATTCTTACTTATTTCTCTTGAAACAAAAAATAAAAATTATGAGAATATAATTATGTTAAAATTTGGTTGAGAAAATTTTGCCGTCCTTGTGGTCCTGTCTAAGTGTCCGACTTATTAAATGAAATTAGTTTTGTCTAGATGACTAAACAAATGGGTAGAAAAAAAAAATACCCATCACCCATGGTACGTTCTTTTAAAAAATAGTCCTTTAATAATTGGGGTTTGATTAAATAAATTGAACAAAATTATTTATAACATTGCCAATTGGCCATTAAAGAAACAAAAAAAGAACTAATCGCATGAAATTATAGAATAATACAAATATGAATGAATGAATTAAAAAAAGAAAGAAAAAAAGAGTTTGTGGTAGTTAGTAGTGTAGGATGATGGATGGTAGCAAATGAGAAGGGTGAAACGTGGAGTGCACAATGATAGTTATAATGCATATTTGTCGGGTCAGATCTTCATCTCACTCACTTCTGACTCTATATATACAAGAGCTGGTCTTCCCTTTCTTCTCGCCACCATTCCCTCTTCTTCCCTTTCCCTTCTTATACATCTTTCTATAATTCCCCTTTCTAATTCATTCATCATTTTCTAACACAACCAACAAAGGTACCTTCTTTCTATTTCTTCTCTCTTTTGGGCTTATACTCACATGATGCATCAAATTTGCTCTACATCTCATACCTCAATTACTTTAGACTAAACCACTAGCTACTTTGTTTCTTACGTATGTATGTGCTTCAAACATAAAAATAACTAGTTCTTCAAAAAAGTTTTGTTAGTTATCTTAACGAGATTATTAGAGACTAAATTGAGACAAAAGTATATCTTTTAATAATTAAATTGAGGTAGGTTGTATTTTTTAAGAACTAAAGTGATAATTTATTGGTAAATTTTTTTATTTAATTTATCTCAAGTTAATCACAAAAAAATTTTGTCACTTATGTTAATAGAGATTACATTGAAACAAAATTATATCTCTCATGACTGAATTGAGATAAAAATGCATTTTTTTAATAGTTAAATTGAGATGGATTACATTTTTCAATGACTAAATGATAATGTATTGTTTAAGTTTTTTACGCAATTCATCCCAATTTAATTCTTAAGAAAATTTTAAAATTAGTTATATTAATGGAGATTCTAATAGACAAATAACATCTTTCACGATTAGACAGAGACAAAAACACATATGTTAGATGTAAACTGAGGCAAATTGGATCTAGAACTCTTAACTTGATGTAGATTTACACTTTGTGCAATTCCTCTCTTGTTTCTCCATTGTGTTGACATTCATATATATATATATATATATACACGCAGGCTGGTGATCAGAAAAAGAGACAAAACCAAAAAAAGATGGTGAAGATTTGTTGCATTGGAGCCGGATACGTAGGAGGGCCGACAATGGCCGTAATAGCCCTCAAGTGTCCCGAGATCCAAGTGGCCGTCGTCGACATCGCCTCCGCCCGAATCAACGCCTGGAACAGCGACCACCTCCCCATCTACGAGCCCGGCCTCGACGACGTCGTCAAGCAATGCCGCGGCAAGAATCTCCACTTCAGCACCGACGTCGAGAAGCACGTTGCCGAGGCCGACATCGTCTTCGTCTCCGTCAACACTCCCACCAAGACCCAGGGCCTCGGCGCCGGCAAGGCCGCCGACCTCACCTACTGGGAGAGCGCCGCCCGGATGATCGGCGACGTCTCCAAATCCGACAAGATCGTCGTCGAGAAATCCACCGTCCCCGTCAAGACCGCCGAAGCCATCGAGAAGATCCTCACCCACAACCGGAAGGGAATCAACTTCACCATCCTCTCCAACCCGGAGTTCCTCGCGGAGGGAACCGCCATCAAGGATCTCTACAATCCCGACCGGGTCCTCATCGGAGGGAGGGAGACGCCGGAAGGAGCCAAAGCCATTCAGACGCTCCGCGACGTGTACGCCCACTGGGTCCCAATCGACAAAATCCTCTGCACCAATCTCTGGTCCGCCGAGCTTTCCAAACTCGCGGCCAACGCCTTCCTCGCGCAGAGGATCTCCTCCGTCAACGCCATGTCAGCGCTCTGCGAGGCCACCGGCGCCGACGTGTCACAAGTCTCGCACGCCATCGGGACGGACTCGAGAATCGGGCCCAAGTTCCTGAACGCGAGCGTCGGCTTCGGCGGGTCCTGCTTCCAGAAGGATATCCTGAATCTGGTCTACATCTGCGAATGTAATGGGCTTCCCGAGGTCGCGACCTATTGGAAGCAGGTGATTAAGGTGAACGACTATCAGAAGACGAGATTCGTGAACAGGGTCGTGTCTTCTATGTTCAATACTGTGTCCGGGAAGAAGATTGCGATATTGGGATTCGCTTTCAAGAAGGATACAGGGGATACGCGGGAGACGCCGGCGATTGATGTGTGTAAGGGGCTTTTGGGGGATAAGGCTCGATTGAGTATCTATGACCCGCAGGTGACCGAAGAGCAGATATCGAGGGATTTGTCGATGAAGAAATTCGATTGGGATCATCCGGCGCATCTTCAGCCTTCGAGTCCGACTTCTATTAAGACGGTGTCGGTGGTGTGGGATGCGTATGAGGCGACGAAGGATGCTCATGGGATTTGCATCATGACGGAGTGGGATGAGTTCAAGAAGTTGGATTACCAGAAGGTGTATGATAATATGCAGAAGCCGGCTTTCGTGTTCGATGGGAGGAACATTGTGGAGGTGGAGAAGCTCAGGAAAATTGGGTTTATTGTGTATTCCATTGGGAAGCCTTTGGATTCATGGCTCAAGGATATGCCTGCGGTCGCGTAATTAAGTAAGGAATCATAAAGGGATTGCAGATTCTGTGTGTCCTATATATGATCTCATATATTATTGATTTTTTTTTTTTTTAAATTTTGGTTTTTTGAAGTTAGATTTCATGAAATAAATTGAGGACAGAAGAATTTTGTATGCAGTGGATATCATTTATTCATTCGTTCTACTTTTGTATTCAGAATTAAGTAATGCAATTTTTTCCTTTTTTAATTCTCTCAATACCTTCTTTGTCTACACATTTCCTCCTGACAAATATTATAACTATATTAATATGCAAGGAGTCTTGATTATACGTAAGAGTTCTTGTTTATATATATGATATATCTGCCTTGAATTAGATAGAACTCTAGTAGCGAAGTTTTTATTTTAATCTTTTAAGTAGTAGTAGTAGTAGTGAAATTAAATTGGTCTTTAACGTAATCAGTGACATACCTGTGTGGACAGTTGGATGCAAAGATTGCCAACTCTAAATCCTAAATTGTATTAAGTTTTACCCATAGCTACTCAATTAATATTGTGAGGAAATCGCTTAAAAAGAATATCCACCAAACTGAAATTCTGGATAGTTTTAAGTGTCAAATAGAGTGAGTATTTGAAATTATCAAGAACTCAACCTCACTAATTGTAAGTTTCGTGAGCAATCTCTTAAAAAGTTTTCTCTTTTAATTAAGTAGTAGCTAGTATTATAGTATAAAGTTAAAATTAAATCAATGACATAACTTTGTGGAGTTGGATGATTGTCAATATGCCTAAGTTACAAATAATTTTAAAGAGAGGATGTTTAACAAACAAGATTTTGAATAATTTCAAAGAATTAGATTAACTTTCGTCCATAAATAAAACGAAAATTTTTCAAATCATTAATCATTTATATCAACTCACCGAGGCCAAAACATATTTTAATCTTAATTTACAGATAAATGTTTTTTTATAAAATCTAAGATTTAACCGTATCAAAGTACATATACTTGATGCAAATGGATCTTAGCCATATAGTGATAAAAGTTCAATGGTATTGTACCACTGAACTTCAATATATCCCTCCAATCATGTAGTGTCATTTGTTAATATTAATAAAAACTCACATTAATTAGAGCACACCTTGAATAGTTTATGGACCAACTGATTAAAGGAAAAATGTATTAAAGTTCAGTACTACCGCACCACTGAACAACTCGCCATATAAAAACAAATTGTGATTTACCATTTTCAATAATATATACTTTCAGATTGTATTTACATTTTAGTGACTAATAAGTAATAATACCCTTTTTTTTATTTTAAAACACGTTGAATTCAGACCTTCGGAAAATATTGGACTAGTCAAATTACAACACAAAATAACTATGCCTATTCGTTTTTCTGTATCTTCTTTGACCCGAGTAGATGTTCAGTGGTACGGTAGTACTGAGCTTCAAGGTGGGCCCTAATTAATGTGAGTTTTTATTAATATTAACAGATGGCACTACATAATTAGAAGAATGCACTGAAGTTCAGTGGTACGGTACCATTGAACTTTTATTCCTTTCGTCAATCTCTTAAAATTCTAACCAAATATTACAAATCTCACACTTTGATTAAAACCCCCCGAAACTTGACCTTTCGTAAGCAATTACGTCAAATTAACTTAACAGGACAAGTACATAATGAAATAATGCACATGTAACAAAAATGATGTTCAAAATTTAATTAGACTTTCTTTTCTTTTTCTTAATTTCTTTTATTATTGGGGTATATACGCTAAACTATAAATAGAGAGAAACAACGTGATATTGAACATCAAAATCAACAAACAAATTGAGGGTGAGATCGATCTTAGAGTGATAAATTAAGGCATGGAGAAGAAGAAGAACAAGCAGGTGATATTGAAGGACTATGTGAGTGGTTCTCCAAAAGAATCAGACTTTGACATAACTACAACAAGTAGCATCAACCTCAAGCTTCCTCATGGATCAAATGCAGTTCTGCTCAAGAACTTGTTCCTTTCTTGTGATCCTGTCATGCAATTTCAGATGAAGAAAGCAGAACAACCCATGTCTGGCTATCAATATTACACCCCTGGCTCTGTAAGTTCCATCAAATTCCAATATCTATAACTTGTTTGTTTGGTTCCCAAGAAAAAATAACACATTGGATATATATATATACAAGGAAAACTTCTTTGTTTTCTCTTACTGCACAATAGGTTTGAGACTTTTATTATGGGGATTTTAATTAGGTTTTCTTACTAACTTTTCCATTTCAAAATGTATCACAAAGCGCGTGGATCAACTAGTAACGGGTTGGTTCAGCTTAATTAAGGGTCTCGGGTTCAAATCCTTAAAATGCAGTTAATTGTGTTCAAATCCTTCCCCCTTGTGGTCTCGCCCGGCTCAAATAGAATTGGTCTTTACCTAGACCATAAAATGGATAAGTGGGGAATGCCCATAAAAAAGGGACGGCCCGGTGCAATGCACGAGGCTCCCACCAGATGATTTCTGAAGATGGTCAGATGCATGCGTGCAGTTTTACCCCTACAAACAGAGAAGCAGGGGATATCAATATAGTTCTTGCAAACAAAAATATAAGAGAAACTATTCAAACGAAGTTTAACCATAAATAATCTAAATATATAGAAATGAGGCAATATAGAATACGATGATGTCGTTTGATATTCATTTAGCTAATCCGACCTAGTGAAAAAAAAAGTTTTGTCTGTTGTTGTTGTTACGTTTTCATCAGTATACGTAATTGCTAATTAATTATTTGCACCTTGCAGCCAATAAATGGGTTTGGGGTGGCTAAAGTTGTGGCCTCAGGGCATTCAAACTTGAGTGAAGGTGACTTAGTTTGGGGAACAACAGGTTGGGAAGAATACAGCCTCATTCAAAACCCTGAAAACCTCACCAAAATCCACCACACTGATGTGCCCCTTTCCTATTACACTGGAATTCTTGGTAATTAATTAATTGACCTCTATCTTAATTCTCTTGTGTTCAAAATTATCTTTCAACTTCAAAACCATATATAGAACTTAAGTGTGAATAAGCATGTATATATATACATTATTAATTCTCCAATGTGTTAGGGATGCCTGGAATTACTGCATTTGCTGGACTCTATGTGATTAATCCTCCAAAGAAGGGAGACACAGTGTTTGTGTCAGCAGCATCTGGTGCTGTGGGTCAGCTTGTGGGTCAGTATGCAAAATTGATGGGTTGTTATGTGGTTGGATCTGCTGGTTCTCAACACAAGGTACAACAATTCCTGCATTTTTACACTAATTTTGATTTTGACATATATATAGTTCATCTTCATGATCATGTCAAATATATAATTAGGTTGATCTGCTCAAAAACAAGCTTGGGTTTGATGATGCTTTCAATTACAAGCAAGAGCCTGATTTGGATGCTGCCCTTAAAAGGTCTGTAATATTATTAATCCAAATCCTTTGAAGTAAAGTTTTTCTACAATGTAAAAAATAGAAAACGAGTCGAGATTTTATTCTCTCCCTGTCAACAAATAGGTAAGGTGATAAAGTGAGGAAAGATAAATTTTTATTAGGTGAGTCCCACATTTTGTTCTCTTTCTCCTTACTTCACCACTTTATCATTTTGCTTGCTAGGTTTGGTAACCTTAAATTACAATGAAAAAGACTTTGCAAACAAGTCACATTTTTAACAATGTCATGAAATTATATTTTTGTCTTTATTTTTTTACCCACTTTTAGGGATGGCAATCTTACTCGGACCCAACGGGTACCCGGTAAAATTACCCGTTGGGTCCAGATCTGGGTATTGAAAAAATGGGTCTGGGTCCGGGTCCGGGGACGGGTAAGGGGTATTCACCCCGGCCCCGGACCCGATAATATAATATATATATATAAATATTTTATATATAAATACTTTTTATATATTATTTATATATATAAATATTAAAAAAAAATTTACACACCATCTCACACTTACCTAGTAGTCCAGTACCCACACGCGTGCCTCACACTTATGACTTATCTCACTCAACCACAACCACACAGCAAACACCCACTCTCACCCTCATCACGATTCATACACATTTCCATTTTTTTTTTGTAATGGAGAAAGAGAAGGAAACAACTAAGCAACACAAGCCCTTCTGCATCCGCCACAAGCAGAGGGAAAATACATACTAGGAGAAGGGTAGTCAAATCTAAGTAACTCAAAACTCAGACTTTTTATTTTAATTTTACTGTGTTTGAATTGTTTGAATTTTTTTTAAAAAGAATTGAAAATAATTAAATTTATGATTGTGTATTCAATACTTGTGTGTTTGAAGTTTTTTTTTTTAAATTTGAAAATAATTAAATTTATGATTTGTAGAAAAAAATAATAAATTTTCCGAGTCCGAAGCTGGGTCCGGGGATTTAAGTATTCGATGGGTCCGGGGATGGGTCTCGCATTTTATACCCGGCCGGGGACGGGAAAAAATTGAGTACCAGGGCCGGAGCCGGGGATTGTAGTATCCTCCCCGTACCCTATCCATTGCCATCCCTACCCACTTTTATTCCATTCTCACTTTTAATGTAAGGTTAAAATGATCATTTTACCCACTTTTATTCCATTCACATCATATCTCATCAGATTGACATAACATTTTCATTCTCTCCTTTTCTTTTCTTTTTTTTCCTCCTTACCAAACACTAGTAAGGAGTCTTGATTATACATTATTAACCTCCAATTGGGTAAATGTTCACAGCCAATGTAGAGAATCCAAAATCCTATATATAAAATGCACATATTTCATCTTGTTAAATATCATTAGAGAAACATTGAAAAGTTGATAGTTGTTTAATTCATTGGTGTTAATTAATTTTGTGTGTGATATAATTAGGTACTTCCCTGAGGGCATAGATCTGTACTTTGAGCAAGTTGGGGGTAAAATGCTTGATGCAGTATTGCTGAACATGAAAGTCCATGGTTGCATCCTTGTGTGTGGAATGATTTCACAGTACAACATTGGTGAGCCTGAAGCTCTCAAGAATTTGATGCAAATTGCATTGAAAAGGATAACCATAAAAGGGTTCACACATAGAGATCACCATCATCTCTATCCAAAGCTATTGGACACAATTCTGCCTCACATAAGAGAGAAGAAAGTTGTGTATGTTGAAGACATTGTTGGAGGCCTTGAGAATGGCCCTTCTGCTCTTGTTGGCCTCTTCACTGGAAGAAACTTTGGAAAACAAGTAGTTGCTCTTCCTCATTAAGGATTCAGTGTTGTACAGTATTAAAAAGTAAAGGAGAGAGATAGATTCGAGGTAGGTCACCACATCAAGAGATGATTATATATGACCTAAAAGAATTTCGTGTCTATTTCTCTCCTCTACTTTTCAGTGTTGTATAATACTAAATTCATTGTTGTCTTTAATTATATATATATATATATATATATATATATATGTGGCCTAGAAGCCTTTAGAATAGTCCAATGAATGATTAATAAGTGTGTAAGTTTTATAATATGTTTTATTATGAATAAAGAGATATAATCTTTGGTGCTTATTTTGTACTTGGATCTCTCACTTCCAATGAAACTGAAGCACTTGATTGTCCACACTTTCTAATGAATGACTAAAGGTATAACAAATATTACATTTAACTGAAGCCTTTGTTTATTTCTGTATTTAACTCTGTTACCCTTTAGTATTACATTTAACTTATGAAAAAAAAAGTATAATACGTAAATAATAATATGACAGTCAAAATGATGGTACAATTGTTTTTTTTAAATGAAGAGTTATTAAAAATATAAATTTCATATTTAATTTTGTATTCAGATTACAAATTGGCGAGCTTTATTATTTTATTTAATTTTTAAAAATCTTGAATATAGTATTATAATGTGAATTTTTTTTATCTATAATAATAAGTATTAAGCGAATTTGATGTATCTTTTGAAATACATTTAGTCTAGAATGAAACTAGAAAATGTTAAAAACCTAATAATTAATAGTTTAATGCCTTAATGGTCAAGGAGGTGTTCTCTTTAACTATTTTGTATTAAAAATTCAAACTTTATAATCAGTAATTGTTTTTTTCTTTTGGTCTACTGCATCAGTAGCCCAATATGACAAACTGGGCCCAGTTTTAAATGAATCTCTGCCTCTTTAAAGGCCCAACCCACTTTGGTATCTTCAATTCTGACTCCAAAAACAAAATCCAATCATTTTGAAGCTGAAAATATTATACTTGAATTTGAATGGGTAGGTCCCAAATCCCCATTATCCAGTTAGATTATCTCAACCATATTATTTTCTTCCATTCCTACTTTATAAAAATAAAATAAAAAATCTTTACAGCTAAAATAAATTGTTTGCGTCTCATAAGAACGTAAAATCATAAGGGAGAAAATCTCACAAATTCCTTTTTCCCAATATTTCCATGAACACAGAATGCAGCATGCTGCAAAAGTTGCATGTGATTATGTGAAAAGAAGTTTTTTTTAAAGGAAAAAGAGAATTGTCCTTCTTAGAAAATTCCTTGATTTTTATTTTATTTTTTAACTTGTTCTAAAACGTATTTATCTCAACTAATTTTTTTTCAACTTCATTAAAGATTAAACTATTCAAGTCAAAGGTGAGGACAAAAAAACAAAAGAATGAGAAAATGGTCTGCTTCACTAATTCACTCACATTATATCAATACTGAAAATGTGGCAACAAGCCAAATCATTAATCAATATGAAATGCACTAACCATAGGAAGATAAAGAAAAAAAATAGGTCAAAACTTCAAATTGGTCCTTTATATTTGCACAAAGTTTCATATTGGTCCTTTATGTTTCAGAAAGTCTAAATTGGTCCTTTATGTTTGCAAGAAGTTCCAAATTAGTCCTTCCGTCCAAGTCCGTTTATTTTTTTCGTTAAGTGCTGACGTGGACATATCATCTCTCCTATGTGTCCATTTAAGCTGACGTTTCATGCCACGTCATTGCCACATCATCATCTAATATCATGTGTGATGGCGTGACGCTAATGTGGCAATGACGTGGCATGACACGTCAGCTTAGATGGACACGCACACCACGTCAGCACTTAACTTAAGAAATCGACGGAAGTGGACGGAATGACCAATTTGGAACTTCTTACAAACATAAAGGACCAATTCAAACTTTTTGAAACATAAAGAACCAATATAAAACTTCGTGCAAACATAAAGGACCAATTTGGGGTTTTAACAAAAAAAAAAAAAGGTTAATTTATTGTTAGTCAAAATAACAAAGAGAATTCACTTTGTAATTTGGTCTAGATATGGCCGGCCAGTCACAGCAAACCCAATAATAATCACTATGTACATTTTTTGTCTTAGCAACAACCAAACCAAAGTCAGAAAAAGTTGCCTTCTTAATCCATTTCACTTCATCTCTCAAAATAGGGACAAACATATATAACAAACCATCAAATTTAAACTACTCATTAATTATCTCTTACTTAAACCTAGAAGATCCAGTGGTAATTTTCTTTCATTGTTTGATCATGGAATTGAAATTTTGAAGGAATTGAAGTGAAAGAACACCAGAAAATTTTAATTTCTAGGCATCTCCTGATTAATTTTTCATCAATCTGTTTGCGTGAATTCAGGAACATTCTTGATTAGAATAATTCTTTCCGTGCAATAATAATAAGAATAATAGTAATTTTGAGAGTTGTATATACGGTTTTGATATTGTGCTTGAGTGCCTCTGGATTCTGTTCCTAATTCTATCTGATGCAAGTTGATAACACAAGTGGTCCTCTCTCACACACACTATTAAGGGAAAGAGAAACTTTTTGAATGTAAAAGTATAGCATACAAAAATTACAAATGAAATGGCATAAAAAGTTATGCTTCTAGTGTACAAGTAGAACAACAACTATGGGTTTAATTTGGCACATACACACATGGAGCAATTATAAGCTTTTCTACCTTAAGTGGTAGGCCACCTTACAACCACCCTCAACCCACAAATTTTTCCTCACAATGATTTGTAAAAACAAAAAACAAAAATCTTGTTTCCTCAAAATCTTCACCCTCAAGAATATTCCAACCACTTCCTCTTTTTTCAATCCCAAAAGATTAGTTTAGCAAAACACAAAGATGGGTAAGGTAAGGTTGTTGTCATTGATCTAGAAGTTGAGTTCAAATTCTAAAAACAAGTTTTCTGCTTGTAAGAATATGATAGAAAAAAAAATAAAAAATGGAAGTACAAATTTTTACAAGAATAAGACTAAATTTTCTGCTTAAGAATAAGGCTAAGTAACATTATTTTTGTCCTTACTTTTGTTATCTACTATAAATTTTTAAGAGTATTTTAGTTCTAAAAAATTCCTTTCTCTCTCATCTCACCATCTATCAAACAAGATCTGAATCATAAATACTAAGCTCGTTATAAATATATAAAATACTTTAACCTCGCTTCATTGACTAACCAACAACCTCTATGCAGTAGAAAAATTTTTTTTTTTTTTCATGTTGCTGTTGCTATTGTACAGATATTTCTAGCTGGCTCAAACATAAGTAGAGTTAATAAATGAGGCACTTCTCAATTCTCTCTCACCTTGGAAGTTGGAACAAAGTTAAGTTGGAAAAATAAAAAGGAATTGTTTATAGAAGGTCAATAAGGAGACCGCATTATCTTCAAGGTTTGGAATTGGAATGTCACTGAAACCTCCAAGGACTTTTCTTGTTTTTTTAACCTCTTTCATAGCATTATTTAAAGTTTGTGGTCCCTACATTCTTTAGTGATGATACACACGTAATGAGCAAGTTTGGGTCAGGTTACCTTAGTACAAGGGTCAAGAGCCACTTTTTTTTTTTTTTTCTTCTGAGCAAACTAAGTCAAAAATTGAAGCAAAGTATAATGGGGTTGAAGAAACTAGAATCTTTTCTTATCTCAAAGGACAATAGAATCATTAGATTAGAAGAACTACAAACAAACAAACATTAATTGAATCAAAGAACATGGTGGATTGATCAGAAGCATTTGCAGAAAATGGAAGAGAATTTCCCAGAGAAGAAACAAAAAATTGGATTGGAGAGAGACTAATAACAACTAGTCAGGTTCCATTAACATGAAAAGGAAAACAACTAGCACCAAATAATGGATGTAAGGACTTGAAAAAACATTTACCCATTTGTCTGTACATTTGCATTGGCTTTGTTTGTTTCATCAAATGGGAAAATGACAAAAAACATTCTCAGAAACAAAAAACCCAGAAGAAGCTAATTCTTTTCCTTAATCATCTTGAGGAGCAGGAAGATTGAGATCAATGAGGCATTGAACAACAGGAGGAGGAGGAGGAGGAGGAGGAGAATCTTGCTTGATGATCACTGTGTTGTTTTCCTCAGAACCTCCCACAAAATGGGACCTTTTATGACCTCCTAATGCTTGGCCTGAACTGAAAGTTTTGTAGCATATTGGACATTCATGCTCTTTACTTTTCTTTGACTTCAATTTCTTCTTGGACTTGCTGCTGCTGCTACTATGAGGTTTTGGAGGAGAAGCAGGATAAGAATCAGTGTCTGTGCTACTCTCATCATCATCATCATCATCATCATCACTCTCGTATGCTGAAGAATCGTTTGCATTTGGTGTCTTCTTCTTGTTCTTGTTTTTGTTCTTCCAAGAAACCCCACCAGTTGGGATGTTGTTTTGGCTCAGAGAATCGTAGTTTTCTTCTCTCTTTCTTGAATCATCCAAGAAAAGTCTTCTGGGTTCAGTACTGCCTCTGGTTTTTCCTCTGTTGTTCTTCAGCATCACCGTCATCTTCTTCTTCTTCCTCGATTCTGCATCATACGGATCACAAGACCTGACTTGTTCCACTTTTGGCGTCTTGAATTCCTGAAGCCCAGCTGAATCCAACTTCTTGAGATACCCAGAACCTGAATTCTCAGAACAAACATCCTTGCTCTTATTCTTCTTGTTCTTGTCTTCCTCCACAATCCTGGTGCTGACAGATGGTGATTTAGCCTCGAGAACCACAGAATTGTTATCAGAAGACTCGGTGGGGAAAACAAAGTTAGGACCTTTATAGTTAGTGTCTTTGGATAATAACATCAAACACCTAGCGAGCTCTTCTTGCTCCTGCTCTACCTCAGAAACAGACGAATTATTATTAGTATTGGTATTACTACTATTGCTATCAAGTGAAGCCTTGAACCTCATTCTCTTGGATCTCCTATGATTATGATGATTCTGACCAGAATAATATGTCTCAGTATCGGATTCTTCACTATCATCCATCACCAACAATTTCTGGGGTTTGTCTTTCTCAGAATGACAAGCCATGTGGCCACAGAGAGCTTTGAGAGACGAAAAGCTTTTCCCACATTCTTTGCAGATTCTCTCTTGCTGTGAGGATGAATTATTATTATTATTATTATTATTGGAATGCACGAACCTCGTTGTCTTCTTGGGGTTCTCTCTCAGCCCATAAATGGGGTTTCCAGAATCTTCTTCAGAAACCAAATCCCTCTTCCTCTTTCTTCCACCATTCACAATACCATTACCATCATCATCATCATCATTATTATAATTGGTTCTTCTGATTTTAACTTGAGGAGATGGTGAATGTGAAGAAGTAGTCATGTGGGTCCTGATGTGTCCACCAAGAGACTTCCCACATGGGAACTTCTTGTTGCAATACTTGCACACGAACTTCCTCTCTTCCTCCATTGATGAATCTGATCCAACAATATCTATATATAATATACCCAGAAAGCGAAACAAGATCAGAAGAAAGTATTATTACCAAGTTACCTAGCTGGAAGGATCGAATCTGCAAGCTCTCACAATATGTTCCATTGTGGATGATGACCAAAAATTGTAGATCGAGTTGAGAAACAGAGAAACCAAGAGAAGAGGAAGCTTCTTGCTTTTTGAACAGAGACGATCAGATTCAGAGGGGAGAATCAAAGTGATTCAGATGTGACAGTTCTATAAGTACAAGATCCGAACCCACAAAAAGGGTAGAGACCCCTTGATTTCCGTTTCCCCCAACTAGTCCCCAAAAAATTAAAAAAGAATAAATAAATAATAATAAAAATGGTTAGAATTTAATCTCAATAATCAATGCTCTTGAGGTGAAAAAAATCAAATTTTGAAGAAATGGGGTTGGTAGTAGTGGTGGTGGTGAGGTTGAAGAAGAAGAAGAATGAGAGGAGGCAGGTGGTGGTAGTGCTAGCCAATAGCCATGACTCTTTCTCTTTGGTTTATCTTGCTTGTTTGTGTTGAGTTGGAGGAGAATTCCGTGCATGAAACAAAAAACTTTAGTGAAAAACAAATAAATAAGTATTAGAATAAATTAACATTTTACTTCTTGAAAGATATAATTTTTTTAATTTAGTCATAAAATTAAAAATGTTAAATTTAATCCTTCAACGATGCAATTTTTTTTTTCAATTTAGTCTATAAAATATGAAAATATTAAATTTAATCTCTGAAACATAAATTTTTTCTTAATTTAATCCCTATGAAATTTTCTATCAATTATATGTAATCAGATATTTTAACTTCTAATGATTAAATTAGAATAAAATGTATCTCTCAAAGAATAAGTTTGATATTTTTATTTTTTGTGCATTTTGTATGTACTAAATTTGATAGTTTATCTTTAATAGAGACTAAATTAACACAAATTACATATATTAGGACTAAATTGTTAATTCACTCATAAAAATTGAAAAAAAAAAAGAAAAAGAAAAAGAAAGAAAGATAGGCGAGACGTGTAGTGTAAGGAGAAGGTGAGGGTGTGAGAATGGAGGGCGAAGATGAGTGTTTGTTTTGAGGATCTCAAGGCATGAGGAAACAGCAGATAAGGGACACCCAAAACTGAAACATCCAAACAAAGCCTTAAATTGTGTTGCACTTGCTTTGAAGCTCATCAGTCATCACCCAATAACCAAAGTGATTGAAAGTTGAAACAAACAAAAGTCAGACTCTCCAACCGTTATTGTTCTCATTCCACCCCTCATTCAAAACCTTATTTATTTGCATTTATTATTGAGAAAAAAATACTATTTAGTCCTTGAATTGTTGGTCAAATTATTATTTAATTCCTAAATTTATCAAAAATATTATTTAGTCCTCGAAATGTTTAACTATGTCAACTATTTAGTCCCTGAATTTGACAAAATACTATTTAGTCCCCGAATATGTAACTATGTCAACTATTTAATCCCCAAATTTGGCAAAAATACTATTTAATCATCGAATTTGCAACTCCGTCAACTATTTAGTCTCCTGACTGTTACCCGTTATAGTTGTCAGAGTTGCAAATTCGGTGATTAAATAGTATTTTGGCCAAGTTTGGGAATTAAATAGTTGACATAGTTACAAATTCGGGGACTAAATAGTATTTTGTCAAATTCGAGAACTAATTAGTTGACATAGTTAAACATTTTGGGGACTAAATAGTATTTTTGATAAATTGAGGGACTGAATTATAGTTTGACCAACAATTCAGGGACTAAATAGTATTTTGCCTCTTTATTATTTTTCTTTACTCTTTTTGCTAATTTTTTTATCATCCAATCTTTTAAAATATGTTTATTTTATAATGACTTCTTTTTTAAAAAAAATGTAATAAGAAGCGGTTAGAAAAATGTCTTCACTTGCTTAAATTGAGGAAACAGTCTGGGTAAAAGATAAAAAAGTATTCTGGTAAACATAAATTTTTAGTAAAGTTATTTTTGCCCTAAAATATTTGATTTTTTATCAAGTGCTTAATTTTGACTAGAAATCATAAAGGTTTTAATTTTTAGCTTTTGCATGTTTTAAAATTTTGCCAAATACCTTATTTTTGTAATTGAGCAAATTCTTCATATTCAAACTATTCTCACTTTATAGTTTATATATTGACATGTAATTTTATTTTAGTTTTAGTCAAATTCATGTGAGAGTTCTATCTTATCAAGTTCCATAAAGCCTTTTTGATGCTTCTTTTTTGTTTTCTGTTTTTTTTTGGGTCAAATACTTATCTTTATACCAACAGGTGGTTAGTTGGAGTGGTAGGTACTCTATTCTTCTTAAGCAAGGTCTCAAGTTCGAGTCTTGTATATGGAAAAACTTCTGTTGGGAGAGCTCTACCCCCGTTGTGAGACCTCAGCTAGCTCGAACATGATTGCCTCCAATAAGAACGGTAAGAAACCAAAAAAAAACTGATTCTTATATAAAGTGGTTTAGTGCCCAATAAAATATATTTAGAAGAAACATCCTAATTAAATTGGATTAATTATGAGATTCAAGCTTTTATGACCTTTTTCAAATGTAAAGATATGCATTTTAATAAAACCAGATTCCTCAGAGTTTGTTCCTGCCCAATGAAACTATAATATCTGTTTTATTTTAATACATATGGATTAATGAATATTAATTAAAAAAAAACTGAAGTTGAACTGCTAATCTTGAGATGAAATTTCTCTAATTCTGACTTGAATTAAATGGGAAATGTTTAAATTCTAGTGAATACTAAAACGTACAAATTCTGCTTCTTGGAATAACTAATCTCCCTGTGTTTGGCCCATGGTTTTCTAATTAAATACCATTACTAAATTAGTTCAACACAAAAATAGTATATTAGGTAGAAGTTAGAGCTAATTAATCATGATTTAGAATATAGAGTTTACAGTTTACATAATACTTGTGTTAATTTTAATTAGAAAAAAAATTAATTTATATATTTTAGGTTTAGTACGTATAACTTGAGTTGGATTAAGTCAACCCACTAATTTAGAGACGTGTTTGTCTTAACTTATTGATCCTACTATAACTCTACCATCTACCAACACTAATTGAGCTTCATCTTTTGGACATATAAAGTATAATGAACTAAATTTGGTTAATGAATCTTATCAATACTTTTCCAACTTTAATTTGGCCACATATATATTCCATAAACTCTTGATTTCTTTTTTTCTTATATATATATATATATATATATATATATATATATGATAAAATGATCTGAAATTTAAGGGGCAAATGAGTTAATCAATTTATACATTATTCTATACATATGTATTTGTGTTTGGTTAAATTGGAAAAAAAAAAACCTCAACTACTTAACATTTTTATCAAAACATTTGTCCACATGAGTAAATTAGAAGGACTATTCTATAAAAAAATTGAAGGACATTTTTGTCAAGTATTTTTTAAAGTTAAGGGAATTAAATTATACAATTTTAGCAACAATTTTTGACGACATGTATTAAAGTAGAGAGTCTGTTGCACAAAATAAAAAATTTTATGAGTTTTTTTTTTACTTCAAAATTGATGAGAAAAATGGTACATTTTTTATCAACTTAAGGAAGATTTGTTTTGTAATTTAACCTAATTTTTTAAGAGTAAATTACACTGCCATCTCCTGAGAGATGCTGAAAGTACACTGCCCTCCCCTCTACTTTGAAGAATGACACTCACCTTCCTTGAGAGATAAAAAATCATTACATTTTCACCCAAAGCTCTATTTTAAATAAAAAAATATCTAAAAAGTAAACTTTTTTCAACTTCAAATACTACATATCATTTATGACTAATTTGTCCCTTTAATGAATATGACCAATCTCTCTTCAATTCATCACAGGCTCTCAGATTATTTTAAAAAAATTTATTTATTAAAATAATTATAACTATAAATATTAATAAACTAATGAAAGACAATAATAAGAAGAAAAAGAAAAAGAAAAAGGAGTGTTGTCGGAAGATGGAAGCAAATAGGAAGACTCACATTTTATTTAACTTCTTTCATTAAGAGGGATAAGTTGGTCATAAAAGATATGTAGTATTTGAAGTTTAAAAAAAAAAGTTGACTTTTTAGACATTTTTTTATTGAAAAATAAAACTTTGGATGAAAGTGTAATGACTTTGTATCTCTCAAGGGAGATGAGTGTCATTTTTCAAAGTAGAGGGGAGGACAGTGTAATATTAGCATCTCTCAAGGGAGAGCAGTCTAATTTATTTATTTTTTAAAGGTTTTGCTAATAAATGCACTAAAGACAATATTTAAAGATTCATTAAACCAATAAAACAATTTTAAAAAAATTATTCCTTTTCATCAAATTTAATACTATACATTTTCTTTTGAATTATATTATTATTTGGTAAAATTAATTTAAAAATATTCTTCATGTCCAATCAAAGTCATCTTGATTTGTTCATAAAAAAAAAGTCATCTTGATTTGGAGATTGTTACTAGAATGATTAGACTGTTACTAAAATGATTCATCATAATCATTCTTATTCCGTTGAGATTCACTACCCTAACTGCATGATGATTTGCTCCACATGGCAGATCATGATTGGATATCATATAAAAAATTTATCACAATTTCAGTTCATAGAAAAAAAAAGGTTTAGGCATTGAAATTTATTTATTTTTTATTTAATATTAATTAGATCTACACATCTCTATTTTTTTTTTCTCACATGATTATCTTATTCGAGACAATTCTGTTTGAGCAAACTTAAGATTTCATAACAGGGATATAATTCTTTCAGCAAAGATTTTTTCATACGTAAGTCTCAAACTCTAAACCTTGTTTAAGGGAAATATAGTACCTACTACTACAACTAAATTGATTTTACTTAAAACAAATTTTCACAATACATATCACATGCATCCAGAAATATATTTCAACCTAGATCTAATTGTTTTATTTTTATTTAATACAATAGATCTTAAATTCAATTTCTTTTAAAAAAACTAACTGGAAAGATTAAGTTTACAGTTACATCACCTTTTTAGTTGATTTGTTTAGAAAAATAAATAAGTTTTCAGAAGAAACAGAATAGATCCTAAATAAGAAATTTTTAACACTTTTTTTTAAAAGGATTATATTTTTAAAACTTTTAGTTATCATTTAATTTTTTTAAAAAAGTTAAGTTTTAAGTTTTTTTTATAAGAAGTTTTAAGTTTTAAAAAGTTTACATTTGACCTTCAACAATATAAAAGCTCATGTTTTACCAACAAAAAAAAAAGAAATATAAAAGCTCATGAACTCATTGGAAAGTGAAGAAGAAATTCTGAAATTAGTGATTAGATTGAAAGTAGTATAAAATTCATAATGTAACATTATTTGTGAGTTGCAATTACAAAAATAATAGGTGACATGCCAACTAAACTCAAAACATTGAATCATAAGGCTTAACAAAGGTGATATTTAATTAGATTTTTTAAATATTTAGTCAAGAATTTAATCTTTGAGATGTGTATGGAGAGAACTTTGTAGTCACTAGTCAACACTAAAATTATCTTTCAAAAAGTTTACAATAGGAAGAGATTAATGATTGTTGTCAATTGTAAATAATTAAAAAAAAGGTAAAAGTACATTTTACCTTCAACGTTTAGGGGTCTTGTCAGTTTCGTCTCTAACGTTTTTTCGTTGTTAATTGTACTCCTAACGTTTTACGTTTTTACTAATGTCACCCTTTTCACTAACACTGTCAAATATTTAACAGTTTTTGCTGACGTGGCATCCTATGTGGCAAAATATATTTTTTTCTGTCAATTGTACCCCTAACGTTTTACATTTCTGTCAATGTCACCCTTTTCACTAGCACCATCAAATATTTAATAATTTTTGCTTACGTGACATCCTATGTGGCAAAAATATCTGACTTGATATTTTTTTTTCCATATCAGATTTTCCACTCATCTTTTCCCCATCAAAATTGTGTCGTTTTGACCTCGGCCTATTCCTTCTAAAATATAACTCAAATGCACGCGCTATTTTGCTCATAAAAACATCGGAGACATTATCCATTCTCTATTTTAGGGTAACGTCTCCGACAAAGTAGAGAATGGGTAACGTCTCCGATGTTTTTGTCTGCAAAATGGCACGTGCGTTTGAGTTATATTTTAAAAGGAATATGGTGAAGCTAAAACAACACGGTTTTGATGGGAAAAAGATGAGTAAAAAATCTGGTGTGGAAAAAAATATGCCAAGTCAAATATTTTTGCCACATAGGATGCTACGTGAGCAAAAACTATTAAATATTTGATGGTGCTAGTGAAAAGGGTACATTGGTAGAAATGTAAAACGTTAGGGGTACAATTGACAGAAAAAAAACGTTTTGCCACATAGGATGCCACGTCAGCAAAAACTGTTAAATATTTAACGGTGTTAGTGAAAATGGTGACATTGACAGAAACGTAAAATGTTAGGGGTATAATTGACAGTGAAAAAACGTTAGGGCAAAACTGACAGGACCCCAAAACATTAGGGGTAGGAAATATACTTTTACCTTAAAAAAACTCAAAACATTGACTAATTTTGGTGAATTTTATAATGACCGGCATTCTCACATAACCTAAAGCATGTCTAACATATATAAATATTACATAAACTAATAACTAAAAAAATAAACAGAAGCATGTCTCATATACTGTTTCTAAAATGATGCATAGATATGCCAAAAAGAGAGGAATTTTTTAATGCTTCTCAATGTGTGAGAGTCTTCACTCTCCACCTGATTGGGGTTTGGGGGGTTCAAAGATTTTAATATATTAGTGTTATTATTCCCACATTGAATCATCATTAATACTGTTGTTATAAAAATAGTTTCAAGTCTTGATTAATTATCCTCTCTATTCAAAGTCAAAACAAATAGTGTTTTAATTGAAAAATATTTATCATTAACATGCCAATATTTTGAATGGGTAGATTAATATATTTCTAAAAGTAAGTATAATTTTCATCTACTTTTTTGGGCAGAAGAAAATTTAATTGAAGAGATGATGAGTTAGGACAAGCCCCTAAACTCATATAGCACTTGCAAAGACAAATAGTTAAATACACATAACTCACCAAATAAAAATTTACCTATAATTGAATCTAAGCCATGCAATTACCAAAAAAAAATAAGTAATTAAATGAGCCAACCTTATTGGAATAATTTTTTTAATATTTTCACTATTTAATGAAAATAACAAAAAAATTTCACTCTCTCAACTTTCTTCAAGTTAGAAATACCAATATTGGAACGGTCAAGAAGATGGGGTTGATTGGTTGAACAAGTCCCAAGTCCAATAGTAACATAACATGTGAGATCAAAGTAAGATATAAACGTAAAAGAGGGTCATCTTTCCTTTTCTTCTTTTGAGACTTTCCCACGTAAAGCGAGGAAGGAGGTCCCTTTCTATTTATTTTCCCCTTTTGGCTTTTTGACAACTCATACGTCACCCAAATAACTGAGCATCAGAGAAGATAGAGATACACAAACACCCAAATACAGATCCTTCACCACAAATTAACCAGAAACTGAAACAAGTAAATAATTCCACTACTACACTGCAAAATCTATCTGAATATGAGAGAATATTTAATCTTAAGCACCTTTTTTTCCATTATCATACAATTTTGGGGCTTGCCCAAGAAATTACAAAGTTGAAGTAATATATAAATAACAATGATAAATAATAGCAATAATAATTTAACACCAACTGACAAAGGGGTGAGGCCAGAGATTTTTGGGCATGGTGATATGCCGCTAAATATATACAGTTTAAAGTTTAAACAAAATGGGAACTTCCATTCACCTCTTCTCACCTCTTCTTCATTGGGGGGGAAAAAAAGAGGAAGAAATTTTCTTCTCTAGTGCCCTTTAGAAGCTACAGTATTTAGAATTTTTCTGGTGAAATTCTGAGGCACCATAGAGAAATTTGATGCCTCTATAAATACTAGAGAGGAAATTTCTCAAAGATTTAAAAAAAAAAAAAAAAATCCAGCCAAGGACATTGTATTTTACAACAAAACCTCCAAAACCTTCAAGCAGCTCCCCCTTGTGCTCAAACAACAGATCCTTAATCCAAAATCTTGGTTGGCAGCGTCAAGCAAGCTTAAGCCTGTTGTGACACAAGAACCACTGGAGTTAATAACAATTGATCAGTCATTTTTGGTGTTTCTATCCGGAGTGACTTGGACCAAAAACTCTTCGATCAGATTGGATGTAGATGAGAAGTCGATATCAGAAGCCGGACCAGTTGAGTACCCTGGATACCAGTCTTTATCGTCTTCACAGGGCTCTGAAAAATAAACATGCTCCAGCGTGTTGCTGGAGAAATCGAGTATGCCAGGCATGACTGGACTCTGATCACATTTAAATTCACAAGTTTCCAGAGCAGTGCTGGCATTAGGACCACAAGGAGCGCAAGACTCATCCATATTGATCTGACACTCAAAGGACATGCAGGAGTCATCCTGAACACCAAAATCGTTCTTAGAAATCCTCAAAGTCCCATCAACTTGCTGAACAGGGTCGTACAAGCTCTTAATCTGTGAGTTTGTGTCAAAGCTATTTCCCTTGTCATAAACATCAAAACCAATATCATTACCATTAGTACCATCATCGCTGTTGTCATCATCAACATCATCTTCAGAATAATTTTCTTGATTTTCTACATTAACATCTTGATCGTTCAGAGACTCAATGGCAGAGTCATCCTCATCTGAAGCTTCAAAACCATAGAATCCTACATTGGTAGTGTGACATTCATCGTCATCACTATCAATACTATGAAACCTGGATCTGTTCTGAGCAGCCCTTCTCCGAAGCATAAAGACATTGAAGTAATAGCTGACAATTTCCTTCTTTGTTCGAGAAGGGAATGCTACTGACAACTGCTTCCAAAAGTTTCTACCCAATGATGCAGGATTCATGTAGACAATTTCATGAAATGCATCTTCTTCTTCTTCACTCCATTTCAGAGAAACCTCCTCTCCCATGTCACAAAATCCCATGTTCACAAAAGTTTCATGTCCAAGAGTCCTTTTCAAATTCTCCCGTGCTTCCCGGACATGCTGTCTAACACATCTGATGGAGTCCTGATCCAGGCAATTACAATGTGTCCTGCCCTTTTCACCCGCATTTCTCTTACAAGAATAAAATATTGAATCGGGCATTGAGATCACAGAAGTCCCCATCAGCTTCTCTTCATTGTCATCAACATTATTGGCAGAAACCAGACCAGGGCAGGAAAGGTCAAAATTATAAGTGCCTGTTAACACTGGTCTCTTATTCACTCTTCCTGTCCAGTCCGGAATGGTCGCTTGATGATTTGGTCCAACAGGAACTTGTACTCTTGGGGAGTTATCAAGAAGTGAATAGGCATCATCCAAAGGAACATTTGATTTCTGGGGAAACCCAAATTCCAAGCAATCTGAAGAAACAGACAGTGATGTGGCCCCAGAACCAGAAACGTCCTCCTCACTAGAATTGCAGCTGAAATGGCCACTAGTCTCAATATCCTTGCCACTTGCGCATGGAGCTTCAGTGACAGTCTCTGGTTCAAATGCATCAAACCACTGAATATTGTAAAAGCCATCCTCGCCTTTAGCTAGGTACAAAATGAAGAAAACTCATTATTGTAATTCAATTAGGTGGCATAAAATTCCAACCAGGCCCACAGCCAAATAAATTAACTCAAAAAACCCCAATTTAAATAACAAAAGAACACCGTTCACCTGAGATATCAGGCTTCACAAAATCAATGCTGGGAGTATCAGCAAATGAAACCAGATCATTGTTGCATTCAAAACGTTTTGCCTTATTAAAAGGAAGATCCTCGAATTCATTCGCCTCCAGACACCTTTTGTATCCCATTCTGATGCTGCAAAGGAAAAAACTAAGAATTTATATGAATACAAAAGCGAGTCACTAATTCACCATGGCACAGCTGATTCAAAGGTAATGCAAACCACTATTTGTTTCCTATCGTGGAGTAACATGTAAAAGACCTGATAACACTTAACAGCCCCAACAACACAGTTTCTTTTTAATTGACAGTGGACAAGCTTCCTATTAACTTAAAAGTCTTGAATTTTAAAAAAGTATTAAAGAACATTCACAAGTCCCAAGCATAGCATCCAACATTCTAATTTTCATTTTATTTCTTTAGCGCTTATTCACTTCACATGTAAGAATATACAACAATATTTAAGGACCTATTTATAGTTATTATAATCATAATAAAGTATAAACTTAATAAAAGACTGGTATATACTCATCAATCCATTTTCAACTACACTAATAGCAATGACACTATTGACAATGAAGCCAAAAATTATTTCTTACCTTGTTAACTATTTCTACTTCTGGTAAACCTGTCAACACCGCACTTGGAAGAACAGTTTTGAGGTCAAAAGGAAAACCCAAATGAGTAATTAAAGAGAAACTGATAACGAATTGCCAAACAAAGGTAGTCTGTCCACGTCAATGACCGTATCCCCAATTGAATTTCACCAAATAGAATAACCCCAAATTTTTTCGAACCCTAACCCTAAATTTTTGACAGACTGTACAAAACTAGGAAATTAGAAGCCAAACGACAACGAAGGTACCAAAATATAACGAAAGGAATCGAACCCCTCAAACAATTTATAGAATCACTCGAAAATTTTACAGAAGAAAAAGCCCTAAAAAGTCAAACGCTTCGAAACCCTAAATACGTATGCGAGGGCAAATATTATGTCAAATCCGAACGACATATTGGATGAACACGATCGAAACCAGAAATATTTACCAGACATACAAGGGATTGGACAATAAAAGAATCATTTAGGACTTAACGAAACCCTAACCCTAGAATATGATAACGATGACCAAAATGAATCGAGTTTTGGATCAAACAGAATAGGAGAACGATAATTAAACGAAATCGATGTTCGATTTGAGGATTTGAAGCAGTAATCAGGAGCGAATCAATGGTCGGATGAAAGAAAAATCGAAGGATGTGGAGGACGAAGGTGGAGGTACGGTTCGAGATTTTTCTAAAAAAGATAGTCCGAAATAAAGGAAAACGGGTTATAAACGGGTTATTGGACAGCACAAGACAAGACTAGCCTCTAATCATAAACAAAACTATTCCCGGATTTTGGTTTTGGGCCTTGGCCTAGGACGAATTTGAGATTTTTTTTAATAAAATTTTTAGATATATTTTTTAAGGAAAACGGGTTTTTTTAAAAAATATTTTTTTAGATATATTTATGAGACTGGCAAAAAAAATATATATTTATGAGGTAAACTATTTTTTTAAAAAAATCTTTTTCTCTAAATTGTTAAGTCACCGCGTCACGTGGCCGTTATATATTGTCGTGGTGCTGTTAATTTATTATCATGTTGCCCCTCACACAGCACATCATCTAAATATTTAAAATTAATACTAAATATATGATCTCTATATTTTTTTTTTCATCAAGAACGAATTAAATGACTAAGGAAATTGCCTCACTGAGGCGAATAAAGTCAGGATTACAATGCAGCATCATTGCAAATAGAGTAACATATATTAATAGATCTAACAAAAGAGACCCATGGTTGGTCTGCCAAAATATACATTCCCATTTCAGAAAAAGTGTCTGCTTTGCAAGATGATCTGCACATCTATTTCCTTCTCTATAAATGTGAGTGATAGTTTACTTAGTAAAGGCCTGTAGGGTTAACCTGCATTGGGTAACAATGCTGTTATATGGATGATTTGGTGTTAAATCAGACATGTTTAATAAATTTACAGCAAGTATTGAATCAAATTCAATACAAATAAATTTTTAAATTGCTTTTCATTTGCAAATTTAAGACCAAGAAAAATGGCCCAAAGTTAAGCTTTTTAGAGCAGTCCCTAAACCAAATACACCATACAAGGTAAATAAAGAGGGTGCCATGAGGAATGTTTAGGATAGTAGTAGAGTTGTTGGTAGCATTATATTACCAAAACAATAAACATTACATTTTTTTTACGAATCTGATGAAGACCCTCAGAGACAGTACTAGAGTTGGACCAGCAATCTTCAACTATATGTGTTGTTACTTTATATGAGTCTCTGTATTTGTTACTATATATGTCACCACTTTTAACTAATATTGAAAAATTTATAAGTTTTAAATATTATTTTTTTGAAAACCCATTAAGGGGTAATTGCATTAATTCAAGTCAGCAATACATGTTTCGACTAACCAGATAGGAACAGAGTCTGGCCAAATCTTATCCTCATTAAAGTTCAAAACTATTCTAGCCATACAATGAGCACTACTGTTACATATCCTGTACATTACAATCACTAAAGTGGGTACAAAATTCAAGAATGCTCCTGCATAATGTGCTCAATCTTGATATATGGGTGCAAGAAGAATGGAGCATATCCACCTTCACGAGCCACTTCAATCAAATATGGAGTGAATGAACTTTTCCTTAGATAAAGTAAAGTGTCTTTTGGAGTGTTTTTCTTGCAATCAAATATGGGAGAACTGCCATTTTAATTCCTATTTCCATTCCCTCAATTATTTTCTTGCAACCAAACAGATCACTGGTCTTTAAATAGGAGGAAAATGTAAAAATGTCGAAAAATATTGTACAATTTTAAGAAAATACACAATGATATTTGATTTGATGAATTTTTTTGGAACTACTTTGGATTAACAGTAATTCTTTTTGAATATTGATTTACATTTGTTTTCAAAATTTTTAATATATCAAAATAAACTCTCTCTAGGCTTTCATACTAATAAAGCAGGTTCAATTCTCCAAATGTGCCTTGCATATTCATGAATTGTCCGATCACTGCTAAACTTGTATGAACCAGCTGTGTTGAGGATTGACATTCTTGTCCATCTCTGCCCCAATCATTTCAATCACAAAACCACTATGTAAGCAAGCAGCATGCCATGAAATAATGGATGATTTATAAGTTTACTAATTACTAATTAATAATTACTTCCATAAATACCTTTGCTATTCACTATTCAGCAACATCAAAATCTGTTTTACCCATTAGATTGGACTTAAATTATTGGACAACTTTTTACTAGGTTGGGCTTGATTTGGCCCAATTTGTTTTCTCAAGGACTATTTTCAATTGAATTTGTATGAACTCAGATGAACAAAACTTGAATTTAATATTTTATAGAGTAAATTAACATTTTGATTTTTGAAAGATGCAATTTGACGCAATTTAGTTTCTAAAATATAAAAATGTCAAATTTTGTCCTTGAAAGAAGTTGTTTGTCTGAATTTATTCCCCGAAGGATTAAAATGTCAAATTTAATCCCTGAGCAATGTAATTTGTCTCAATTTTAGTTCACAGGAATCTCCATTAATATAACCGACAAAAAATTTCATGAAGACTAAATCGAGACAAATTTCATCTTTCAATGACTAAATTGATACAAACATCTTTTAGGGACTAAATTCGACATTTTTAAGAGACAAACTAGATCTTTCATGACCAAAATGTTAATTTACTCATATTCTACATACTATGTTCTCCATTGAAAACTCATTTTGTGTCATGTGTGGAAATTGAATCCTCTAAAATGAAGTTTTGTGAAGTTTGGTAAAACCACTATTTCACACATTAACTAGGTAGGTGATTAATGAATAAAACTAAAGGATGTGTGAGTGAGCCGTTACTTACTTTGTGGTCTCGATATGCCTCATCAACCTTATCTTGGCATTCAATATAGGTAGGGAAGTCCTTGCCAACAAGGAAATAATCAGCACGCCCATACCCTTCATTCCCTTCCAACGACCCCATCAATTCTTCGTACTTGTATGCTCCAAAAACACCACTTCTCACGTATGCCTTCACTTCTTCAAATCTTGGGTCGCCTACAAACTGCATATACACATATTGTATATATACTTGAAGAATGTTTTGGTTTATAATACAAGCTTAGTTAATTGTTACTACTACCTTTCCTTCAGATCTTTCTCTACGAAGGCCAGCGATTTCGTGAGCTCGAGCACCAAACAGGAAGAAGTTATCTTCTCCAACCTCTTCCCTTATCTCAACATTAGCCCCATCTAAGGTTCCTATAAGTACACATCCATTCATTGCAAATTTCATGTTGCTAGTTCCACTGGCTTCCATTCCAGCAGTGCTGTACAAGAGAACATACACACAAGCACATTAATAGTGGGAATTCAAGTCATATATATATATATATGCTCAAATTTAGTTCGTACTATTTGTCTCAATTCAGTTCTTAGGAATACGCATGAACATAATGGTGGGAAAATTTTTTAGGGACCAAATTGAGATAAATTGCAACTTTCAAGGACCAAAATGATAATTCATATACCTGATGTGCTGGGACAACTCACTGCCAGGAATTAGCACTTCTGCAACACTGACGTTGTAATCAGGAACAAAAACAACCTACGTTTAGGACAAATCAAGGTTCAGCTTATACCATAATAGAAGAATTACAACAACTACAAACAAAACTTTTTTCTACTATTTTTACACATTTCTATAGTTAGATTATTAATAGTTAAACCTATCTTAATAGCTTCGATCTCCTATTGTTTTCTTTGGTCTTTACCATGCAACGCGTGTTTCTACTAACTTTTTTATAGTAGGTGCTACTCCGATTTTCTCTCTAATGCAATCATTCATAATTCATAATAGAAGAAATACAGTTGAAATGGAATCATAAGTACCTTCAAAAGATCTCCAATATCTGGATCATTATTTACTGTGGCTCCTACATCTGTGATGAATTTGACTATCCTCTTGGCTTGAACATATGTAGCAAATGCTTTTCCACCAAAAATGCAGACTCTAGGAACAAACCTTCTTTTTCTTTCCTCACCACTCATTTCTTTCATCATTTTGTAGCGATAAACAATCCCCATTATGTTCAATAATTGCCTCTTGTATTCATGAATGCGCTTCACCTGAAAATGAATATGTTAAATGAGAACTAAACATGAAAAATTTAAAAAAAAAAAAGAAAGAAATAAGAGGAAGAAAATCAACCTGCACATCAAACATTGCATTGGGGTTGACAACATAACCAGTTTTCTCTTTGATAAATGAAGCAACCTTGATCTTGTTTCTTCTTTTTGATTCTCTCCACTCTAATTGTAGATCCTCATCATCAGCAAACTGTAAACAAATGATTATCTTGAATCATAATAATCACAGGAATCCATAATTGCAGTTTTCACATGTATGTGAAAATACTAAGCATTTTTCTCAGTTAAAAAAGTCAATTCACTCACCTTGCGAAGTATTGCCAGTTTCTCAAGATCAGTCACCCAGTCTTCTGTTCCAATCCACTTGGTTATGATATTGCTGAGATCAGGATTGCAGAAACGGATCCATCTTCTGGGAGTCACCCCATTTGTTTTATTTTGGAATTTATAAGGCCACAACTGCCAAAAATTAAATAAATAGATAAGTTTGATCAGTATGGACTACCCAAGTCCCACATCGTATAGTATGGGATGCTCGATGGGGTATTTAAGTCCCAAGTCACTTGAGTTCCATCATAGATGCAGAGAGATCCCTTAAATTTTCTATACAGCACTGTAATTCATCTTGGAAAACAAAAGGAAGATAAAAGAGTCTATAGTGGGATGGTTAGTTACCTGGTAAAAATCATTAAAAACTGTCTCTTTTACAATCTCACTATGAATCTCAGCTACTCCATTTACAGAAAAACCACCAGCAACACATAGATTAGCCATTCGAACCATCATTGGCTGTTTCGGGTCAACTTTAAATGTCAACCTTGTTTCCTTGCCAGCTTCCACCTTACCAGATTGTTCATCACCATCAACACCTTTTTCTTCTTTTTCTTTCTCTTCCTCTTTTTCTGCAGCCTTTATCTTTTCATCATTAACATCAACTTCCTTGGTAGGATCAATGGCAGAAATCTCTTTTGAGTTATTGAGCAGCTCTATCACCGAGTTAGGCAACTCAATATTTTCTAGTATTCTCATTTTCTGAAGCTTTTGTTGCAACAAGTCAAGATCATTGGTTCCATACTCAGCAATAATTTCATGAATCAACTGGTTAACAAAAGTACAAAACAAAACATAGCATTGGTATAACAAGAAGATTCAGTATGCAATGAAAGAAATAGATATAAGACAAGAACTTGAACCTGAACTTCATAGAGTTTTACTAACTTTCTACATCATTACCTCTTCATCTATCATTCTTATTATCTCCACATGCCGCGGAAGCAAATCCTGCAGAAGCTGTAAACTCCATTTCTCTAGTGCTTCTGGCAGAACTGTGTGGTTTGTGTATGCAACAGTTCTAACATAGGTAACATTTTTAAGAAAATATAATATTAGTCTCTAAATAAACTCTGAACAAAACCATAGAGATAAAAGAAGCACCTTTTAGTAATATCCCAGGCTTTCTCCCAGCTTAAACCTTTTGCATCAATCAGTATCCTAATCAGTTCTGGAATGCACAGTGTTGGATGAGTATCATTCATTTGAACCACTACTTTGTCTGGTAAAGTGTCCCAATTCAGTGTCTTCCCTGATCTCCTTTCAAAACGTGCAATAATATCCTGGAGAGAGGCAGAGCACAGTGTATACTGTTGCTTCAACCTTAGGGTCTTTCCTTCTAGTGTTTCATCCCCAGGGTACAATATATAGCAGATCTGGTTGCAATACAACATTAAAAAAAAAAAAAAAAAAAACAGGTCATCACTAGTAAATAATCCTTATAGTCCACTGAATTTACTTTTTTCGAGTGATGAGTTAGTATTAAAATTACATGTGTGATGTTAAGTCATTATTTTCTATTAGTAATATGATCGACTTTAGGTGTTGGGACAAAATTTGAAACTCTAGGGACGGAATAGATTGAAATTCGGAACTTTTGGGACAGAATTGATCACAAAAAATGTTTAGGGATGGAATTGAAAATTGATGTAAAGTTTGGGGACATAAAAGGTAAATTTGCCATCCCAAAAATTACAAGAACTTCTAAATACCTTCTCAGCATTCTTCATATCAGCATAGGCTTTGGCATGATCTCCTGCATTGAAAGCTTTCAAATCAAATTCTTGTGGTGAAACTTTGGTGGACCATAACCGCAGATTTATAGTGGTTCTGGTTTTGTAGCCAGGTATTGGAACATCATAGGCAACAGCTGTTATATTCTCTCCTCCAACCCATTGTTTACTTCCATTTTCCCCAGAAATTACTTCCCCATAGAATTTTATAGGATATGAAACATCATGTCTCACAATTTCCCAGGGATTTCCCATCTGTAAATATATAACTCAGTCAGTGAATCAACACAGGAACTTCTAAACTACTTTTAGACTTGAACTATAATTATCATTTCTTTCCTTTGTGAACAAATTATACCTCAAGCCAACTTTCAGCAACTTCCTCCTGACCATCCTTTGTTATGAGCTGTTTGAACAAGCCATACTTGTATCTTAGTCCGTATCCCCATGCCGGGTAGTTCAGTGTCGCCAATGAGTCCAGAAAGCAAGAAGCAAGACGGCCTAAGCCCCCATTACCAAGTGCAGCATCTGGCTCCTGTGAATTGTACATGAGTAGGCTTAGAAGTAGTGGACCTTAGTAAACCATTGATGTAGCAAGTCAATAAAACTGCCATTCCAGTAGGCTATGTCCTTACAAGATGAACAAATTATATTGAAAAAGCAAGTCATTCCCTAAAAAAGCTTAAAAAAGCAAGTCATTCCAAGAGGCTCAGGGTCAAATGTACACAGCCTTATCCCTGCAAGCAAAGAGGCTGTTTTCAGGATTTTAACCCTCATAGGTCACATGGAAGCTCTTGGTCACGGGTTCAAGTTCCCTAAAATGCTTCTTCAAAGAAAAATTCTCTTTACCTCCCCAACAGCTCTTGGAGTCTTGGTATTTAAACCATGACAGGAAATGATTCTTTGATGCCTAGAGAGAATATAAAGCTTAATAGTACTAGCCTTTTAAGAGGGATGATCATATCTGAAATCTCTTACAGACATTCAAATAAGGAATAAACAAAAAGACATGTATATGCTACAAAAGTTAAATCACTTCTCAGTTATTCTCTAGAGAAGAAAATCCTACAAGAATGGAAAATTGTAACATTATTGGACCTGATTAGCCACATCCTCTAAATTGTGCCCCAGATTTCTTAGAGCCTCAGCATAAGGACCTGAGAGCTGTAAATTACCAATTGCATTCAGCAATGCTCTACCCTGCAAAACTTGAAAAAAGAACATTACTAATGGAAATTAACAAATTAGTGCAATGACAAGTGACCTCTGGCTTAAAAGAAAATCCCACTATGAACCTGTAGATACTCCATAGACATATAATAGGCTTGCTTGACATTCTTCTTCTCATAATAGGTGTAGGTGGCGTTCCAATTTATGATGAGGTTATCGCGAACACTTTCTGCAGTTGCAAAGAATGCTTTGCTGAGTTCAAACTTTTCTGGAGAAAACACAGGGCTGAACTCTGCATGATATTTGATGCTTGAAGTAATGGATGTAGAATCTGGCATAAATTTATCCAAAGAGCCTGCAAATGTCAAACCAGAAAATTTAGCATCTGGGACCAAATTTGCAGTGAAAATATAATAATATAGGCGTGTTAATTATGCATATTGATTATGGAACTTAATATATTTGCCACAAAATAGAACCTTAAAAGTGAAAACCAAGAAATTGCCTATGTAGTTCCTTCTCAAAACTGACCACAATAATGCCTACTTCTTTCTTCCAACAACCCTCCAAGACAATGTACTAGCCTCCAATTGAAACCCACAAATTGTTTTGAATATTACATATCGTGTCATCATTTTTTGTTAGTAATTTGGACGAAATTCAAAACTCTGGGGGACGAATCAATTGTAATTTGAAACTTCGGGGGACAAAATTGACCGCAACAAAAGTTCAAGTACAAAATTGAAAATTGGTGGAAGATTTGGGTACATAAAAAATACTTTTGGCCAAAATGGATAATAAATAACAGCATAACGATGATAAAATGATAAGTGGAAGAAAGAAAGAAAGAAAGAAAGAAAGAAAGAAAGAAAAGGGAGTGAAAAGAGTGTGAGAAAAAGTAAGCATGAAACCTTGTTCAGTGACGGGTTCTTGCAGCTCCTTCCTTTTATCACTAGCAACATTCTTAACGCAGAGCTTTCTTCTTCTTCTCACCTTTCTGGAGGAACAAGTAGTTCTGATGGCAAATAGCCTGCAAAAATGGTTTCTTGGAGTGAAGCTTGAGCTGTAGTTTGGATGCAACGCTGAGTTAGACTTCCCACAGGTTGGGGAGAACGGTAGAGCAGCCATTTGCTGCAAATGTTTGTTGTTTGTGCTGAAGAATAGAAGTGGAAAAATGAGTGAAAGAGGGAGTGTGTATTTGTCTTCTTATCTTCCTTCCCTTTTAAAAAATCAAATAAAAATTTCTTTCTCTCATATTGAACACGAGCCAAAAATAAGGTTTGTCTTTATCCCTATGAATTTCTGTGCCACTAGTGCTTCCTCCTTGTCCTTACTCCTTAGATATTATTTCTGGTTTTCTCTCCCACTCTCAGTCTATACAGGACACTCCAAAATAGGCACTTTGGACGGCAAGACATTAGCCTCCTCTGAATTACTGCTATCCCACACATCTGAGAGTGCTTTTCCTTTCTTTTTCAGCAAAAGTAGTGTTAGCGCCAATAAAGAACAAAATAATTGCATGAAAAATCTCCGATGAACGGTCGTCAATATAATCACAAAGGATTACGTGAATGGAAATAGTAACGTGAAAGTGATGTGATATGATGTAAATAAAATAAAAGTGTTTACTCTTATATTAAAAGTGGGAATGAAATAAAAGTGGGTAAAAAAGTAAAGGCAAAAACATAATTTCATCACATTGTAAAATGTAAGATATGTTTGGTAAGAAAAATGTTGAATATAATGTTGGATTACATCACACATTGCATCCTTCTTTGTCAACCAAACGTGCCCAAGTATTTCTAAAACCACAAAACTTTCTACATTTTTGGTATTTTCTTTAATAAAAATATGACACTTGTATTTTTTTTTTGGGTATAGTTTGGCACCATATTTTTAATTGAGGACCGATAGTAAACACATAATGAAGTATATTTAAGTTATCTTTTCTATAATGCTCTTGAGAAATAAGATGCAATTGAAGTTTCCCAAAATTCAGTCAGATAGAAAGGTTAAGGATAGGATCTCCAAATTGTGCAGTGATCGTGAGCTGAAGATAATGTCAACCTGTGTCATTACTGACTAAGTGTATCAACTAACTTGAGTTAATTTGTATTCGTTAGTTTCAGTTTGTTAATTAGGTATCATGTGACTATCACGTGTTCAGGTTGTATATATACAGAACACATGTAATGATGTAATTACTAATTATTACTTGACTGAATAATTGAGATATTCAGATTCACATCTCTTTCTTCACCATATTGTACAGGTTGTATATATACAGAGCGCATAGGTGTTCTCTATTTAATGAAGCATTCAAATATCAGTCCCCAACCTCTAATAAGAGAAACAAAAACAAAAGAGAAAACCTGTCTCTGACTTCATCTTTCCACCAAAATGTCATTTCTGAAAGTAATTGCGCTGAGTAAAAGTGAATATGTGTGCGTGGGTTGGCACAAATGGTCAAAGATTCGGAGGAAAGTTCTCGCCTCATCCATGGGCGAGGGTTCGAATCCCCCTGAAGCCATCCAAAATTTTGCTTTGGTGGGCATCCCTCCTCAGGGAGATTCCCTGGCACCCAAGGGCTAGTTGAGTAGCTGCGACCGGGTAAAACTGCTTGCGGTTTAGGTCTGTGCAGTAATCCTTTGGGTTGGGCTTCTGTTGGTCTCCCCAACATGCTAATGGCGCCCTGTCCGGTAGTACTTGGAATTACCTTCCCTTACTACCATTTTTAATTATGATAAAAAAAAAAAAGTGAATATGTGTGGGTACATATAAAAACTAAATTTCTGTATATCCTCTGTCTAAGCATTTATAAATGTGTATATTTATGGTTGGTTTTATTTATTTAACTTTTGTTTACCTGACTTACATAAAAGTATTTTATTTTTTTAGATATTTACTATTAATTTTTTTAATTAAAATATAACATGTAACATGTGAGCATAAAATTATTCATGTAATAGCTATCTGGATGCAACTGCAGAGAAGATCAATATAAATATGAAGCCTCTAAGAGAATAAACCAAGCAATTTAACTTTTACAATAATTCTGTGTACTTACATTGGGCATCGTTTATCTAACACACTTATTTTGTTACATTAAGTATCATCTCATCACATATACATCTGAACCTCAATTTGACAGCAATAAGAAGCAGAGTACCAAATTTCCAGAACTATATAAATCCTGAAAGGAATATGAATATCCCAAACGGCTTAAATATTGCAAGAAAAATTTGTCTATCTACAGACACAAGTCCTAAACTATATCACATTGTGGCTTCACGTTTCCTCAGTCTTCACGAGAGTCCAATTACTTTTGGTCTCAGACTTCTTCCTGGCATGAGAAATGAATCCAACGAAGTAGCCTATTAAGGCCCCAAGCACCAATACACCCACTCCCTCCATATACAAAGACAAATTGGATTTCACGACCACTTCTTTTTGGTCAAATGATTTCGTGACCACATTTCCAGCTTTTGCACCACAAACATCACCAACGTTGCCATTGTCAACTTCTCCGGATGCCGAGATTTCCACCATATCGTGCACCTGACCATCGTGGTTTCCTACATAGGAAAGCACAAGCTTTTCCTTTGTAGCAACAAGTCTGGTGTACCCAAACTCACCCCCACGATACAGAGAGTGTTCGGGTTGAGGAAAGATTGGGACATCAGGGTGATCTGGTCTAGGTTGCCAGATGGGTTGCCAATCTTGCCCTGCCATGCCAATCACAATATGAACAGTGGCATTCTGACCAGGGCTACCACAGGTGAAGTTGTTCAATGGACAAAGCCTCTCATATCTATGGACATGTCCCCACAAAGCAAGGGTCACATTGTTTTTCACCAACAAAGGTTCCAAGTGCTCAAGCATCTTCGCTCTTAATGGGGCATCCCTATTTTCATTGCTTGTTGTGTACATGGGACGGTGCCCTTGAACTATTACAAAAGGAGTCTTGCTCCTATTCACTGATTCCAAATCATGCTTTAGAAAGTTATACTGGTTGCTTCCAGGAAGGAAATTAGTCTCTGTTGAGATATACACAAAATGTACTGCTCCCATGTCAAATGAGTAGTAAAGATTTCGAGTCGCCGGTGCTTTGGTTCCAGTGGGTTCTGAAGAGTTTCCAGGCATGTTGAACCTTAAACTGTAGGGTACTCCACACTCACCACCCCCATCTCTGTCATAAGCGGCCCAATAAGGTTTGAATGGCTGTAAAGGCCAGTTATATTCATGATTGCCAATGCAAACATGGTATGCCACTTTGGTAGCAACGGGTTCAATCTGAGCAAAAAAATTGTCCCACAACCACGCATAACCTCTTGCGTAGCTAATGTCTCCAATGTGTGAGATGAAGGCCGGCTTGTCACCTAGAGCTTTGATGTCTCGTAAGATCCACTTCATGGTAGATATGCTTTCCTCTTCTGTTCGCACAAATGTAGAGTATGGCGTAGCAGTTCCCATGTCGCCAAAGAGGAAAGCTATGGTTTCATCTGAGTCTTTATTTCTTGATACAAAGCTATGAGTCATGCTCCATCCTCTACTATCACTTCCAACCTGGCACAGAGAAGAATCTGATATTAAGAGCATTCACATGGGGCTTTAGTTACATTGGGTCATAGCCATGTATATGGCTTAACTAATTCTGAGCAAGACAACATATTGAGTATTCGCTATAAGAAAAAAAACCTATCGATTAATAGCAAAAAACAAAACAGAACAAACAACACCAAGCATACTAAATGTTGGAAAACCCTTATTATTTCCTCTTGTTCTTTTCTAAGCTATCGATTCTTTCTTCCCCAAGTCAAGTTTCTCTCTCAAGTGAAGTTATTATGTTGTTTTCCTATGTCATTTAAGGCCAGGACAATAGGTGCACGACAAAACCACAGAATACTTAATAACTACATATATATATATACATATACCTACCTACGTCCTACCTTTGCCTGAGAGTTGTGGCGTTATTTGTGATATAATTTGACTATTAGTTTACAACTATTGAATTAGTTAGGGACTTGAAAAGTTATAATTACTTTGGAGTAAATAATTTATTATCTTTTTAGCAAATCTTGAGAATTTTTAATAATACCTTAAGAATTTATACCTTTTTAAGGGTTCATGTAGTTTATGTTGAATATATATCAAACTGTTATGCAATTATGTGTGTCCCCTCAAGATCTCGGATTGGAATATTGTGTACCTAAAAACTCCTGTTCAGAAAGTTCAACTAGTTTGAGTAAGATTAGTTAGAGTCCGGTGGGTTTGGAATACTTGTGGTTTCGACCCCAAAAAAAATGACTCTATGAGTTGGCAACAGTGATTGAACAACAAATAATGGACATAGAGGCATGGAAACTAAAGTACCTGATAATAGTATCTCACTCCTTGCTTCAAATTATTCATAACCCCATCATGTATGTACCCAGGGTCCCTCCATCCAATGCTTTGGTTGGCCGGAGCATCACACATGTCCTCTATCTCGTACCTCCTTACACCAGCCAACGCCACCGCATCCATCTTCTCCTCTCTCTCCCCATACCTCACGGACCTCTGTTTCGGATCCCCCGTCACGAACATCACTCGCATCTCATCCTCATTCTCCGTGAAGGCCAGGTGGATCTGCTCGGGGCCCCGACCCGGTTCAAACCCGATCTCCGGCGACGTCGCCAGGAGGTGCTTCGACCCCGGCAAGGGGTTGTGGTCGTGGTCCTGGCGCTTGGGGTTGATTTCGGAGCGGGTCCAGCGGAAGATGCGGAAAGAGTAGTTGGATCGGAGGTCGACGATTGGGAGGGAGATGGAACCCGAGCCGGATTGCCATGTGGGCGATCTGGAGAGGAAGACGTAGCCGATGAAGTGGTGGTTGTGAGAGGTTGGAGGGGAGTATATGCCGAGCCAGTCGAGATCGGAGGGAGAATCGATGCCGGACCATGAGATTTGGACGGAGTCGCCGGATTTAGAAAGGACGGTGGGGGTGATGGAGATGGAGGCTTTGGATTCGAAGGAGGGGATGATGAAGAAGAAGAAGAAGAAGACTGTGAGAGGAATCATGATCATGAATCAACGAGGGATACCATATGCTCAATTGAATGTAAACTATGGTTGAACAGAAATTTTTAGCTGCAAAAGTACACAGAAGATTGAAATTTGTATGATTTGAAAAATGCTTTTCCTTAATTTTGATTTTTAAAAAAAAAAAAAAAAAACAAATGGTAGCCTGTAACTTCAATTTTTTGGTAGACCCAGAAAATTGAAGTTAGATCTAACGAATAAAGGAGGGGAGAATTCTATAATACTTTTTCTTTTATTTCACTGTAACTTTAATTCTACGACTTCAATTTTTCAACTTTAAGAATTATTAGTTAATCAAAGGATTTTAAATTTTGTATAATATATTTTCTTTCTTTAACATACCACAAAAACTACGTAATTTCTTTATTTTTTACATACTTATTTTTTAATTTCATTTAAATTTTTGTTTGTTTGTGCGTGTCATTTTTGCAAAGTGCCTTTAATGTCCTGGTGTGTTCTATATTCTATATTGTTGATGCCATTTTCTAAAATTAATGATCAAATTCAAACTCGGTATTGAAGATGAGTATGATAAGGTTTGTCACGTTGATTTATATGTGTTATACAATTTCAAAAAGAAAATGCAAAAGTATTTTTTCTTCTCTCAACGTTTGGGTGTCCTGTTACTTTTGTTTTTAACGTTTTTTCGCTGTCAATTGTATCCCTAACGTTTTGTGTTTCTTCCAATGTCAATTTTTAGTTAACAACGTCAATTTTTAGACGGTTTTTTATGACGTGGCATCCTATGTGGCCAACAATTCTGATTGGATTTAATTTTTTTCACATTAGCAGTCAATAGTACTAAGTTTTTGGGGTCCATTTACTGATATAATGAGTATTTTGGTGTACTGGATTACTGATGTACTGAGTTTTTTGGGTTCATTATACCCCTAAAATTGATCACTGATGTGAAAAAAAATTAAGTTCAGTCAGAATTGTTGGCCACATAGGATACCACATCATAAAAAATCGTCCAAAAATTGACGGTGTTAGCTAAAAGTCTGACATTGAGAGAAACACAAAACGTTAGGGGTACAATTGACAGCGAAAAAACGTTAGGGGTCAAAATGACAAGACCCCCAAACGTTAGGGCTGAAAAATTACTTTTGCCAAAAGAAAATAAAGTTAAGTGAATCACATTATTATTTATTATTAATAAATTATGACGTTCAAACAAAATATGTTACAATTCAAAATTTTTAAAATAAAATTATCTATAAAAAATTTAAGGACAAAATGAAGTAGTAATAAAAAATTTAATAAGAACATTAAACATTTTTCCCCAATATTTTTTTATCTAAAATCTTAAAAATACTTATCCATATCAATAAAACAAAAATGGATCATCTACATTTATATTTCTTGATAGAATTATAAGAGAGATAAAATTTTTCTTTTTTCTATCTCTCATAACTCTACCGAAAATGTAAAAGATTACATTAAAAGATTTACTTCTCAAAACTATTGCGATAAGTTAATGTGACCTTGTCTTATCTTATCAATTTCTTTGACTTATGAGATTTATCAAAATTTTAACTTTATGTAAAAATATGTTGAGATTAACGTTCCCCTCCATTTTTAGAGTTGTCAAACCCGTGGGTTGGTAAAAAAAGAGTCAAATTTTAAATAGATTTAAAAAATATCAACCTAATTCATTTTAGTGCAGGTTGGTGGGTAAACAGGCCAACCCGCCAACCCACTTTTTCTTTTCCTTTTTTTAACTATCAATTTTTTTAAAGTTTTTTCTTATTATTTTTTATATATCAATTTTGTCTCTTATACTGCTATTTTGGGACGTTTTATAAATGAATGGATGAATTCACACTTCACATTTCACTCTTCTCTTCTCACTCTATCTCTCACGCAACGAATTGAACTTGTGAATGGTGTGGACGTTGTTTTTTTTCACTTTTAGTTTTAGGGTTACTTTGTTTTAAAAAATAATTTTTATTAAATAACAATTATTTAATAAAAAATAATTAAAAAATGGGTTACCCGCGGATCACCTGTCAAAACTCGTATACAAAACGGGCTAAACGGACCAGATCCATTTTTCTGCGATTTAAGTTTTTTTAGCAACCTAACATGTTAAAATTTGCGGATAAACATACCGAATCCGCGGGTCAAACCCGTTTTTGACATCTCTACATTTTCCATTCCAAAATTGTGCTGCTAGGGTTTGATGTTTATCCACCTTTATGCTGCATGTTTACCCAATGAAAAAGAGTCAAAATGCATATAATTTAAGATTGATATCATTGGCTCCAGAGCTCCAATCCAACACACTCCTTGTTCTACTTACTGTTTGGATTGCACAGTTTGATCCACTCCTTTACCATTACTGCGATTATGATTATAGCTTACTTGGCTAATTAGTTTAGATTAGAGCAAATCATTCTGATGTTTATAATTCTCTTGTTCCAAAACTACAAAAGTTTCCTTTTAAATTTGAATTAGGAATTGTATTCCTAGAATATTTATTAAGATTTGTTCTAATTAGTTGAGAGAGAATTAATTGTCTTGAATCTAATGAAAAGAAAACAAGAATACTTTTATAAACTATCTCTCTCATTGGTTGAAATAAATCCTTAAGGCACTAGCTAGTAAAATCCTTCCGATTTTCATCAAAAGTAGCCACTTTTTAAACAGAAAACCTACCTCTTAGTTCCTGAAAGATATATAATACTCCATCCGGTCCACAATATCTGTTCCTTAGGTAGATGTGCATAAACCAAGAAAATCATTAGTAAAATATGAGATAAAAAGACTAAATTACCCTTACTAAATTACTCATACTTACTCTTTTTTCACTAATCTTATCTTGAGAATAGGTAATGATATAATTGTAAAAAATAATATTTTATTAATTTTGTAAACAGTAGATATTTTATAAAAAATAAAAATGTCCAACAAAATAAATATTGTAAATCAGAAAGAGTACTATAATTTAGTCTCTAAAAAATTATAGTATACTTTTTTATCCCTAAAAAATGACGTCAACCAACCCATTAATCCCTAACCATTTAGTCTTTAATAACCCAAGTATCATGACCCATGTTTGATCATGCCAAACCAACAAAACACTTAATATGGCCACTTTAATATTTAACAAGCTATATCACCTTCATATTATTGATTTGGTTGACATAATTATTTAAGAATAAAAAATGTATTATAATCTTTTAGATTGAATTATAGTATTAGTGTATTACCTATCTTTTAAAGGATTAAAAGGTAGCTTTACTCTCTCTTTTTTTTTAAAAAAAAAAACATTTCATTTTATAACACTGACATTATAAAACAAAGCAGACATTTTTTTAAATCACTTTGTTATTCATGACTCCAGTTGAAAACTACAAACAAATGAAGATGTGTTACTACTACTACAGTCAAAATAGTATCAATTTGTTTTTGTTTTTGGTGAATAGTAAATGAAAAGAGCAAGAGCAGAAAAGAAAAATTGAGGATTTACGTCAGAAAAGGGCAAGAAGTCAAAAGGGAAGCATGTAAATGAAAGTATAGTATAGTCATGAAATTTGTGGAAAGCATTAAACCTAAAATAAATAAAACTTGCCCATATAAACTTCGTGACTCATTTGATGAGAGATTGCAATTGATGACTATATACCCAAAATCCAAAACCAAAACTAAAACCAAAAACCCTCTAAGTCTAATCCCATTAATTCTCTCTGTTTTTGTCCTCATTTCTATCCACTCATGTCATATTGTCATGTGTCTCTCGCTTTGCATTAATACTATTACTCTCTCCCTCTTCCCCTCTTTTTCTCTTTCCCCTTCTTCTTCTTCTCCATCATCATCAACATCATCATCATCAACATCATCATTCTTCACTTTCTCTCTGTTTTCCCATGTTTTCCTCTGTTTCAGAAATGAAGAGCTCTCTGTCTTCAACCCCACCTTCTTCTCATAATCATCATCATCATCTTCTTCTTCTTCTTCTCCTCCTCTTCCTCTTCATCTCGTCCGTGAATTGCAGGATTCCAACCTCCACTTTTCCATCTCCAAGAAACACCCACCAACGCCATCGCTATTGTGATTCTTTCTCCAATGGTAACCCACGTTCTCTCTGTTTCCAGCTTCAGAGAATCCACCACAAGCATCATCGTCCTCTTCCGCCCCGAATTAATAACAATAACAATGGGATTGATCCAAGATATGGCGTGGAGAAGAGACTAGTCCCTTCTGGACCAAACCCACTTCACAACTGATCTAGTCTTTCATCTTAATCCTATTCCTAGGTATCATAAATTCATAATCATAGTTATATATAATAATCTCATAATCACCCTCCTCTGTTTTTCTTCTTTCTTTCTTGCCTTGCAGGTTAAAATTATACCCTTTTCTGGGTTTCAATATTTATATATATATATATATATATATATATATATATACAAAAGCTAACCCTTGGTCAAGTTCTTGAAACACCCATCAATGGCTCCTGCAGAAAAAAAAGGGACAAGACAAGAACAATCTTTGGCAGGGATGGCTCTCCTCTGTTTTTGCTTTCCTTTCTTTGAGAGTAGCTAGGTAGTTTTCTGTAATGTTGGGTTTTTAATTGTATTAAATTTTTAATTTCCCTTTTGTAATGGGCCACAAATTAATTGCCATTTCCATGCTTGTTTTTGGGGTTACAAAAAAATACAGAGTGATCAGAGAGAAAGAGGGTAGGAAGTACTAGAAAGTAAGTTTTTTTTTTTTTTTTAATTTTTTGTGTAGAAGTAGGAGAAAGGGATGAATCTGAAAACAAGCATGGAAATGGTAGGTTTGAAGAGAGAGTTAAGGTTTATGGTTGACGGTGGAGTTTCAAGAATCAAGAGGATCCCATGAGTTTCATTAATATTTAGGAGCCACCACATGATAAGGACATTTCTATTTATGGGGGTGTTTGCTCTGTTTTTGAGGTCAAAATGGTCTTTTACTCTTGAGTTAGTGGGTCAGCAAGAATTTATTTTTATTTCTATAATTTTATATTCATGATGTATAGTTTAGTTTCTTATTCCCATCAATGAGTTATGACTTGTTATATTTAATTATTTTATTTCCATTTCCATTTGCTTCTTCTTCTTCATTCTTTATTATTATTTTTTTTTCTTTGGGTAGTTGGTCATGAATTTTGCTGTCCATGACAATTTTGAAATGCATACTTATTTAAAATTTAAAAATTAAAATTTTAATTGTGTCCAATATCCTTCCAACAAATGCAAATGGGGTTGTCCCTAATTTGAACTAGAATATATGTAGTGTATGTTTCAATGGAGTCATTTCCAATGCTCTTGCAATTACATAAAACCATGGAAGTGTGAGTGTGACACATACCTTCCCTCCCTATATCCATACTCTTTCCTTACAAATCCTTTCTCTTTTTCTTGCTATATCCTTAAAGTTTTTTTTTTTTACTATGTGCAATTTGAAAAAAAAAAAATTAATACAAAGTGTATGATCATATTTATTTGTATGTCTCATTTTGTAGATTTTATCACATGAAGTATTCACTTGTTACTAAAAAGCATTAAACTACTTGTGGGATCTCTTCCCAAGAAGTATGTGAAGGATCCGTGACAAATTTACATCATCAAATGGTTTCATTAAAAATATACTAAAATCAACTAGGTAAATTCATGGGGGAAGAGAGAAGTGGATTATGTTTAAGTATATTGTTTAATAAAGATTTGTTTATTTTATAATTGCTAATTTAATTCATTTTAAATTATGTCTACTTTAAAAAAAAAAAGCATCTTGATGTAACCAACTAAATAATTGGAAACAAAATAGCATTGGCTAAGTGGCAAACTCTCCTATTGTAAAGAGAGAAATGAGGCAATGCCCTCAAAGAAAGTCGATGAAATTGTGATCCATAAATTTTAATTTTTATTAGTTCAAGATTATCTCAATTTTGAAAGAAATTATAGGCTAATGTTTCATTAAAATAAAGAAAATTTCTCCATCCAAAAAAGAAAAGAAAAGTTCAAGTATTGACTAAAATAAATTTTACACCCATGGTTAATGTTTCATTATAAGTTTGAAGTGCTGCGGTCTGCTGCCTATAAGCCCAAAACGTAAAGCACTTTCTTTAAATTTAGATAATTATGTAATTTATTTAGTTTATAAAATAATATATATTTTAAAATGTCTAATTTTGTATATATTTTATTAATACATTTAACTATCTTAAATTTTTAAATTTTATGTAACACATTTATTTTTTTTTCAAAATTAAAATATGCATAATAATAATAATAATTTGTTAAATAATGAACCAATAGGAAGTTTAACTTGAAAAATCCGACCTACTGCTTGAGTCCATCCCGAGGCTTCAAATTATCACACTATTGGGAATAGTAGCACTACCATCTGTGATTCCCAAGAATGAAGCATTGGGAAGCTTTCACTTCATAATGTGGCAAATCCAAAGTCCAAACATTCTTTTTTTTTAAAAAAAAAAAAACTACCAAAAGTATTCATTAACTTTTTTTTTTTTTGAGGAACCAGGGCGGTACCTGGGAAGCTTTATTCATCAAATGACAAAACCTCAGAGAGGAAAAAAGGTACAGAGTCAATCCATACAATGTCTCTTTGATCTATCCTAGCCTTTCTAGTAATAAAATCAGCAACATTATTACAAATTCTAGGAATCCAGCTAAAGCTTACATATTGAAATTTTTCACTAAACATAAGGATGTCCCTGCAAACAGCATTGAGAGCCGAAGCTTGTGCACATGGAGTCTTCAACATATCTATAACCAAGCTCGAATCCCCCTTCACCAGAATGCGTGTGCAGCCAATCTTCAAAGCCAATTCCAAACCTTTCTTCAACGCCATCGCCTCCAGCAACACTGCATCGTCTGGGACTCGGGTATGACTCATAAAAGCCCCTAAGCACGAACCTGTATAGTCACGCACCAGCCCACCCAGGTAGCCACCTCCTTCCCTCCTTATTGATGCGTCGACATTGAGCTTAACATAGGGATACTCAGGTTTCTCCCACTCCAATTTCGACGGTACCACCGCATTTTTCAGGTCGTTCAGATTTACTGCTTGATATTCATCCATAATTCTTTCAACTTTAGACCATAGTTTCTCGGCCTTGATCACCTCATTAGAAAACTTTTTCGCATTCCTACGTTCCCACACACAATACATGGCCACCGCAACCTTGCATAACTGCTCATCTCTCCAGTTACTTGCTTCCACCACCATCCATTCAAGCACATTTGCATGATACAACCTGGAACTATAATCAAAATTCGCCATAACCCACATTATTTGTATTTTTGGGCAATCGATCAATGCATGGAAAATGCTTTCGGGTTCATACCTGCACATAGGACACACTTCATTAATTTCCATACCTCTCCGTTCAAGCGTTTCCACCGTTGGGACGATGCCCCAGCACGCCCTCCACAAGAACACTTTATACCTTGATAGCATTGGTAATTTCCAAAGCCGTTTCCAGAACTTTGACATAGCATCAGTATCTATGTCCAAACCCATCTCGAACTGACTCCATGTATCCATCATAGCATGTCTATACCCCGATTTAATGGAATACTTGCCACTTCTTTCAGCCTCCCACACCCATCGATCTGCTCCTTGTATTCTATTAGGTGGCACACACAATATGCGTTGACATGTGTCTTCATCAAAACAAGCTCTCAATTTCCCTTCATCCCAAGAATCACCATTCTCATGCATCAAATCACACACCTTTACCACGTTTTCAGTATTTTGGATCGGTGCTTGGAGAAGAGTTGGCCGATCAAAGACGACCCATGGGTCTTCCCACACGCGTGTTGATTTACCATTGCCAATCGATTTCCTCAAACCACTAGCTAACACCGTCCTACCCGACAACAAGCTTCTCCACGTTGTAGAAGGGCGATTGCCTATCGAGGCACTCATTAAGTCACCATTAACAAAATACCTTGCTTTGAGAACTCTATATAGCAAAGATTGATCGTTCTGAATTAATCTCCAACATTGTTTTGCCAGAAGAGCTCTATTAAACGTCTCAAGGTCTCTGAACCCGATGCCTCCCATGCTCTTTGGCATCGATAATTTCTTCCAACTAAGCCAGTGTATGTGTCTATCCTCCTGATTATTCCCCCACCAAAACTTGGCCATTGCTTGCGTTAACTCGGCGCATAACCCTTTGGGCAATAGAAAACAACTCATTGAATAAGTAGGAATTGATTGCGCGACCGCCTTAATAAGAATTTCCTTTCCTGCTTTTGAAAGGATTTTCTCCTTCCATCCTTGCAATCTTTTCCACACCCTTTCCTTTATGGATTTGAAAGAGTCTCCCTTTCTTCTACCTACCATCGTTGGTAGTCCCAAGTATTTTTCATTCTTTGCCAACTTTGTCACTTGCAGAGTATTTTGAATAATTAGTCTACTTTCACTCGACACATTAGGACTGAAAAAGATTGCCGACTTTGAGAAGTTGATTTTTTGTCCCGAGGCATTTTCATAGATTCTCAACAATTCCTTGAACCTATTACACTCTGCATCATTTGCTTTCAAAAAAATCAAGCTATCGTCTGCAAAAAATAGATGGGATATACTGGGGGCACGCCTTGCTACCTTTACTCCATGTATCTGACCATCGGATTCACAAGCAGACAATAAAGAGCTCAATCCTTCTGCACACAACAGAAACAGATAAGGTGAAAGAGGATCACCCTGTCGAAGGCCCCTTTCGGGATGGAAAAATTCCGAGTCACAGCCATTGACTCTAATCTGGAAACTCACAGTAGTAACACACATCATTATCTTCTTGACCCAATCTTCATGAAACCCCAGTTTGTGCATCATTCTCTCCAAGAAACACCATTCTACTCTGTCATAAGCCTTACTCATATCAAGTTTAACAGCCATGGAGCCGTTACTTCCCGATCTATTGCCTTTTAGAGCATGAAGAAGCTCGTAAGCGAGAAAGACATTATCTGTAATTTGTCGGTTTGGCACAAAGGCGCTCTGATATACAGAGATAATATCAGGAAGGTATTGCTTCAATCTGTTAGCAAGAGTCTTGGCAATAATTTTGTAGATGACATTGCATAAACTAATCGGTCTAAATTGGGTCATATCCTCCGGGTCTTTCGTTTTCGGGATTAACACTATCCTTGTCGTATTAATGCCCGAATCGAAGACACCATTATTCAAGAAATCAAGCACAGCATCAATCACTTTATCTCCTATTACATCCCAGTAGCGTTGGTAAAAAAGTGCCGGGAAACCATCAATACCTGGTGCTTTCGTCGGTCCCATTTGAAAGAGAGCTTCTTTAACTTCCTCTCGTGTAAAAGTGGCCAGTAAAGCTTGATTCATCTCGTCCGAAACCTTCTTCGGAATGACTTCAGTAATTCTTTCAATCTCAACCGGATTTGCCGTTGTAAATAACTCTTCAAAATAATCAGTGGCAGTATCCTGTATTTCTTTCTGATCTTCTGCCCAACTCCCATCCTCCCTTTTCAATCTATTAATCCTGTTCTTTTTCATCCTGTACGAAGCTGCCGTGTGAAAGAACTTGGTATTCTTATCGCCCTCCCGCAACCACTGTACCCTTGATCATTGTTTCCAGTACATCTCTTCTTCGGATAGTAGCTTACTCAGTTCTTTCTCTAGAATTCGAACTTTCTGCATATCAGTGATGGTGTTGGTGACCTCATCATTTATATCCTTCTGCAAAGCTTTGATATTTTTACCAAAGTTCCCAAATTTCTCCATATTCCAACGTGTTAGATGTTCTTGGATCACTCCGAGACTACCATTCACCGTATCCATACTTGTGTTCTTGCCGAATTTACCCCAGTGCTCTATAATAATCTCCTTACATTCATCATAACCACACCACAGCTGTTCAAAACGAAAATTTCTCTCCCTCGACATACTCCGATCCTCCTTATATCTGAGCCAATCTAAATTGCATAAAATAGGGAGATGATCCGAGTCAAATTTTTTCAAGTTAAAAAACTAGGCATACTGAAATTTCGTGGTCCACTCTATGTTCGCCAGTCCCCTATCCAATCTACTCTTCACCTGTCTACTTCCTCGATTGTTACACCATGTAAAAGGAAACCCTACATACCCAGTATCTTTCATATTACATTCATCAATTGCGTCCCTGAATTGTTGCATCTGACTCTCAGCTCTATCGTTATCTCCCTGTTGTTCATCACTGCTTGTTAATTCATTAAAGTCACCCATCATCATCCATGGCCCATCACTGTTATTCTTGAGGCGTTTCATCATACTCCACCCTTGGTGGCGTAAATGCGTTATCGGTTCTCCATAAAAACCTGTGAATCTCCACCTGTTATCATCGTCCTCTCCCACCCATACGTCTATATGATATTTTGACATAGATCGAAGAAAGATTTTATAGTTGTTTCTCCAAAGTAACATTAATCCTCCACTCCGACCCACGCAAGGATGCCACACTCCATTCTCGAACCCCAAATCTCGTTTCATTTTCTCCGCTTCACCGGCCGTCAGTTTTGTTTCACTAAAAAACATAATATCCGGTCTCACCTGTTTAATGAGGAGCTTTGTGGAATCAACTGCCCGTGTGTTCCCCAGTCCACGGCAGTTCCACGCTAAGATTTTCATTGTTCCCGGCGGGCCTGTAGAGACAGACCGGCCGATATATCCATAATACTTCCTTCCACCACAACGCTTTTCACTTTTTTCAAGGCACTTCCATCACTGTTATGTAATGCACTCGAATCTTCCTCCATGCACTTCCTCTTACCTCCATTCTGATCACCCTGATTAGTGTTTTCTATCACCACCCCTCCTCTTGCTAAACGCTTCCACTGCTTACCCCCTGAAGGTATCATTGTGGGATTAATATTTTCCTTCATTACCATATTTATTGATGCCACATCCTCATACGTATTATGGATTTCCTTCAGCACGTGCGTCTCATGCCCGCGTGCACTATTTAACACTCTCTTCACTCTCAGTATTTTGCCATCATGTGAAAACCCCTCCTTCCCATCATCACATACGACCTCCGCCCCCTTGTCCACACGTCCCTCCACATCTATTTCTCCGACCATCGTTAAACCATGGCTGCTTTCGACGTTCAGTTTCGAGAGAAGTTTTGTGAGCGCTTCTATTTGTTTTCCCTCTTTCGGTTCTCCCCAGCGTCCTTCTCGTCTTCTCGGCCCACTCATCGTCGCCGTTGTATGCCCTTCAACCTTCATCCTTATTCCCGCTTGATTGGCCTTTATCCAAGGCCCTAAACCCACAGAATTATCCTTCCCCTCCTTCCCATCCCTACACCCGAGTGCACACTCTTCTTCACTGTGACCAATCCCACCACAGTAGCAACAAAACATAGGTAGTCTTTCATATTTGAAATCCACCCAAAGTCTCCCGTCATTCTTACTCGTGGCATATGCGCCTTCTTGTAGCGTTTTATCAACTGGCATCTCCACCAAAGCCTTGATAAAGATAGATTGATCATTCGCCATATAGAACACTCCAGTCTCAATAACCGATCCCATAGTCTCACCTAATTTTTTAGCCATTTTCTCTGTCTTACAATGGGGCGGCAATCCCCAAAATTGTAACCACACCCGCACCTTCTCAAATCCCTTCTCCAGCACCTCGGGATCCCTCTGCCACTTCTGGAGTAGCAGCCAACTGTTACGGAACACCCACGGCCCCCCTCGCAACACTTTCTCCATATCCTTCTCATTCTGAAACGAAAATAGATATGTCTTCGCAGCCACCTCTTCCACCTTCAAGCCCTCCAAACCCCATATGTTCCGCATCACAGTACACAATGTAGTACGATTGACCTGTTTGGAAGTAAGCATGCGTCCAACCAGACACTTGTTCGTTGATACCAGCTCTGTATTCACATCGTCATCACTAAACGTGATTTCGACTTCAGTCGTCCTTCCTTTCCTTCCCGTCTCTCTTCCACCCTCCTACTCTTCACACGTTGTCGCACGCAAAGAACAGAGACCTACGTATAGTTCACCGGAAAAACCACGGCGTCGCCGGACTTTCAACTGCCTTAATGAATCAACGCCGGAGAAACCCTAGCAGAGACCCACGAGCGGCAGGACATTCTCTCTAAATATAAAGTATTCATTAACTTTACTTTAAGATTCTTTTATTATAAGAATTAAATTTGATTTAAATCTTACAAAAATATTTATTCTAACTTTTTGCTATTTTCATTCCTATAATTTGAGAAGTCTGATTGATATTCATTTAAATGTTATTCAACTCTTTCTATTGTTTAAAAGTTTCAGCTTAAAATTATTAAATATTTAATAAATAAAAAAGTAATATATAGTTTTTTTTTTAGTTCAGAGTATCCGGCTATCCGTTGTCTATCGCAGTGATTAATTCTCTTGTATTATAGACTTCTTGAAGTAGAGTTCTAGTGCTGGACACAAAATCCATACATTCGAGACAAATTTTCAAAACATTAATTTTTTTAAAATATTGTTGATCAATAGGGTTTGAGGAGCTTGAGTTTTAGGAGCTCGAGTTTCCTTTGATTTATAATATTTAGTAAAGGACAAAAAAAACAAATATAAAAGAGAAGTGCCATTCATTATTTTGGTATTTTAACCGTCAAAACTTGATGGTTAGTGAATTAGATTAAAATTCGTAAAATAAAGGGTAAATTATTTTTGTTGTCCCCAAACTTTATTATAATGTTCATTCCTGCTCTCAAACTTTTTTTTGGTTCATGCCTACCCCTAAACTTTCAGTTTTGTTCATACCTGCCCTTTTTGCTAACACTATACGAAATTTGCTGACGTGGATGATGAATGTGTATTTTTTTGCCACGTCATTGTCCACCTCACCTTTAACTTTTTACTTTTATTAAAAAAAATTAACCTAATCTAAATAAAAAATATATTTTAAGATAAAAGTTTGATTTTTTTAAAATAAAAGTAAAAACTTAAATATGAGATGTAAAATGAGGTGGCAAAAGAGATACACATTCATAGTCTACGTCAGCAAATTCCGTCAAGCAAGTTAACGGTGTTAGCAAAAAAGACAGGCATGAACAAAATTGAAAGTTTGGGGGTAGGCATGAACCAAAAAAAAATTTGGGGCCAGGAATGAACATTGCAACAAAGTTTGAGGGCAGCAATGGTACTTTATCCTAAAACAAATTAAAGTATGAGTTTATCTAAAATGTGTCTTTGAGATAGATGTTAAGGTTTTTTCTTATTGGCTAATAAAATTTTTAAACATAAAAAATTATTATACTAGTTGCATGTTTTTTTTTTACAAATTTCAAATCATTCTATGTTGTATCACTTGAAAATTAAAATATTAGTGCACAACACAAAATTAGTATATAGAGAGAGTTTTGAGATTCTGAATTTGATGCTTTTAATTTGTCGGTTGAAGCTGAACTTCAACCAACCCATCATCATTATCATTAAATTGAATTAATCCTCACAACTTTTGCTTTCACATTATGAAATCTCAATCAAGATAGATTAGACACACACATCTCATTCACTCACTGAGAGTGATACTACTATTTCATACTTGATTACCAATTAACCTTACTTTCCAATATCCAGAAATTGGTGAGCTAAAGAGTTCTACACATCTGTGAGTAGTAACTTAGAGCTTGCTTGCTTCCATTTTTCATACTTATGCACATACCTGAGCTACCTTCAATAATCTCAAGAGCTTCGCTACATTTTTCGAAAGAATTCCGCCAGAATTGGACATCGAATCGAAGGCTGCTTCGATCCCGGAACTTCGCACAATCTGTAAGTTATTTCTTGCTGGTGATATTTAGTTTTGGCATTAAACATAAAGGTTTTGATCTAGATGATCAAACAAAATTCAAACCTGAGGCTTTGCGCAAGGGAAATGGAGTGTCTACCACTCCAACCAATCACCTGCCAATATTTTTCCTGTCTAGATGTAATGTTGCTGTCCTGTCTGGTTCTGCCTAATCTGACTTGAGCTAGATGTAATGTTGCTGATTCTAATTATTCAGATTGTCTTTCCATGAATTGTTTGCAGCATTGCCTTGGTATATGCCTTTGATTAAGAACAACTTTTTGTATTCTGTTTCCACATTTATTTCTTTCATCAAGTTTCCTTTGTCATTTCTTTTTTTATATTTGAGTAAATTATTATTTTGGTCAAAATATTAAATTTAGTCTTTGAAAGATATAATTTATCTCACTTTAATTCTTAAGAAATTTTTATGTGTTATATTAATGGAGATTCTCAGAGACTAAATTGAGATAAATTACATCTTATAAGGATAAAATTGAAATAAATTGTACCTTTTTGGGACCAAAATGACAATTTACTCTTTTTATTTTTATGCATTATCTTCTCTGTTTGCAAAAAAAAAAAAAAAAAAAAAAATCCTTGACAGAAAATTTTTCACTGGAAATCCTATGATGTGGGGATGCTTGCTAATGTATTAATTTAATTAGTTCTTGGTTGTAATATTTATTTCAGGTATTTTGATCATAACCATATTTCTGACAGAATTGTTGATGTCTTTAATAAGCATCCATTCTTAAAAGAAATGACAGAGAATTGGGGAATCAACCAGTGTCAGTCAATAGTTTTTCTTATAATCTCAATGAAATAGATATACATAATGCATAAATCTATATTTTCTAAATTTAGAACTTAAAGAAACTATTCTAGCTCTAAACAGGGCACATTATTGATAGTTTATTGTGCACATACATTGGATCCCCAACTAAGAATCATGAAAGCTTAAAACTTTTTTATGCACATGCTTTCATTAAATAGAATTATCCAAAGAACAGAGCAGGAAAAATCTGTACCATCACTTTCTGTCTATGGCTGCTAAAACAAGTACTTTCTAGAAAGGACTCTCTCTCTCTCTTTTTCTGTCTCAGCTTAATTTGTCACACAGAAAAGTGAAGCTTCTCAAGGCATCATCATGAAGGAAGCCAATGATTGTTCCATTTTAATTGAGGCTGCTTTAGAATATTCCCATGCTAACTTGAAGCAAAATCTGCCATCTTTTCAGTGCAAGACTCAATTTCAGATTCTTCAAATTTTTGGTCAGATAAATCTCGAGAAATGTCAAATAATAAATAATATCACAGATTATATATATATATATAATACCTGTCTTCATCCAAAAGGCACTAGGAATTCCAAACCAGACAGACAATTTATGCAAAGTATATCTCACCTTGCTTTCCCTAGCTTTCTTCTCCCTCAAAAAAGAACCATCATTTGGATACATTAAGTATTATTGCTCACAAAAGGGAAACCAAGAAACTGACTTCTCACCTTACAATGGAGAATTTGATTAAGCAGATGAGGTATGTATACATACATACACACACATTATATAGATAATTTTATTTGTGATAATTTGTTTGCAGTAATGTGATCAAACTTAATCTTCTTGGTATTCTTGGGGCATTCCTAGAGGGCATTAATCAACAAACAAGAAAAATGGAAATGGGATTGTCAAATTTTCTGTGAATATAATTAATGCAAATTTACAAATAGTAGAGTTCATAATTATCATCAGTTTATCTTCAACACTTTGGTTAGGGTGAAATTTACAGGTGCAGAGCAGGACAAAGAAGCTGATCTAGGTGGCGGCAAGGACCAGAAAATACCCCTACACAAAACTCAATCTTTCAAAGGTGAATCAAAGAAGAGATTAATTGTGAGAATAAAAGAGAAAAAGATAGCAAATATTTCATTCAGCCATCTATATTTTTCTTTTCTAAAAAAAAGGGCCCAGTGTACTATGAGGCTCCCACCAGGTAGAATCTGGGGTCAGATGTACATAACCTTATCTTTACAAGCAGAGAGGTTATGAAGCTGTGGCCTTCAAGTCACATGGCAGCAAACTTACGTTGCTCAAAGGCTTTATCTTATTTTTCTTGTTCTACTTGTACCTTTTTTTGGTGCATTAACAAATTGTGGTTTGGAATTTATTCAGATAAGAAGAAGGCACAGAATTGGTTCCAAAGGCAGTTTTCAAGGAACATGAGTCATGACCATGATTCCCTAGAGATAGAACGTGCCACAGCAATTGCAGCTGCTGTATTGGCCATTAGCTCACAAGAGTTCTCAGAGGAGAAGAAGAAGAAGAAGATAAATGAGGACCCTGAAGGTTCATTCACCAAGATCAAAAGCAAAGTTGGTGGTGTAATTATATCCCAACCTGGAAGTTTATCCAAGCGATTCTCAGGTAATTAAAGACATGAACCCAAAACTCTTTTTAATTATACTCGTCGAGTTACGGTTGGACACTAAATGTATGCACCTGTAGGTTCATTTAGATCTTCAGATGACCAAGGTAACAAGGCATCAATATTTCCAAGTAGAGATGAAAAGAAGCCTGAAAAGGCTCTCACCCTAGTATCATCATCATCAATGAAGAAAACTTCAACTTCTAGTGAGCAATTGAACACACAAGATCATACAAAACCTGAGGCTCCACCACCTAGAAAGACTCCTACTTTTGGAGATAAGAATCTCAAGAACATTGATGATGTTCCAGCACCAAAAAGGACTCCTACTTTTGGTGATAAGAAGTTGAAGAACATTGACGATACAAAACCTAGAAGCCCAGAACCAAAATTTGCTCCACCAGTTCAGTCTGCATCTTCAAGGCCAATACTACCTCCTCCTCCACCACCACATATAAGGAATACTTCTATAGAGCCTGGCCCTGTAAGACCACCTACTCCACCAATGGACACAAAAAGGCAGACTCCAACAAGAGTCAGTGCGATGGAAGCAAAAGCAAATGCTTGGGAGAGAGAAGAGCTTGAAAAGATCAAGCAAAGGTACAAAGCAGTATTACATTGCAAGTACTTATTACTTAATAAAAAAGAGAGTATGAGGCTCTCACTAGCTGGGGTCTAGATATAGGGCTGGTAGAATGGGCTGAGCCGGCCCATTGTGGTCCAGCTAACCAAGGGCTGGGTCACGCCATGCTTAGCTCACTTTAAGAGAGTTGGTAAAAAATATTGGCATAACCCAATTGTTGAAAGGCCTATGGCTAAATTAGACCAGCTCATGAAAACCTTTTTTCAATTTCTTATTTAATTTTTTTTAAATATTTTATTTTATTTGATCAAATATAAATACATTAAGAATAAATATTATAAATTGACTTACAAATATAGTAATAAAAAAGTTATTTGGTGTAGTTCATTTTATAAATCAATATATTATGAATGAATATTACAAATTGGCCTATAAAATATAATTTATTTTACATATTAACATATTACAAAAGAAGATTATATATCAATATAGATTATAATATTGTGTATGACATAAAATATTTTTAAATATCTTAAATTATTTTTAAAACAGCCCATGTGGACTGCTAACCCGACCCAATACTTGTAAGCCTGTCATAGATCATGTACCGAAATGAGATATTCTTAAAATGAGCCAACATTTTCTTGGTCAGCTCTATTTGGGAAATATAATATAATATAATATAATAATATATATATATAGTCTTACCTCTCTAAGTAAGGGGAGAGATTATCTCTATGAAAATTTTTTATATGTACATCAAGTAATTATTTTGAGACAAATCATCAATTTTTTCACTCTTTTTTTTGTGGGTCCCATTTAATGAATAAATTCCTTACACCTTATTGGTTAATATATAGATGATGTAGTGCATAGTATGTGTATAAAAATTTCTCCATTTGGATGGCAGATCTTTACGAAATAATGTTGCTCCAAGGGTCAAATTTTATTTTTTGCACTAAATATAAATTGCGAAATTTTGTTGGTTGATGCATTGGGAGCAGTTAATATGGTGATGAAAATGATTGCTTGTCAGGTATGAGAAGTTGAAGGAGACAATAGATTCATGGGAAAGCAAGAAGAAGGCGAAAGCCAGACGGAAATTGGAGAAGAAAGAGGTTAATTTCTTTTACTCATCAATCACCGTCCATTGGTTTCATAATAATAACATATTGAAATCTTGTGAGTAAAATTTATGTAACAGCAGAAGAGTGATTCGGAAGGGAAAAAGGCGAGGAGTTATGAGAAATTCCAGAGCGAAATGCAATACATTAATGGGATTGCTGGTGGTGCAAGAGCCCAAGCAGAGGAGAGACGAAGAAATGAAGAGCTTAAAGTCAAAGAAAAGGCTAATATAATCAGAACAACGGGCAAGCTTCCAGCCACTTGCCCTTGCTTCTAGGAACTACAATATTCTGATGTGGGTTTGTTTGGGAAACAAATAGTTACCTGTAAATATTGTTTTCATTATTTAAATTTGCAATTCTAAATGGACAAAGGGACATAAAATGAGCTTTCTTAATCTTACCTAATAAGCAACCGCTTCATTTTGAGCAAAATGCCAAACAAGATATATACTCAAGGCAACGTAGATTACAATTTATAAACAGAATATCTAATAAAACCACTCACAATCTTCTCAAATTCAAGGTGTAAACAAGCATACCTTTCAACATAAAGATTCGAGCCTCGATTTATCACGAGAGACTAATCTCTTATGTTACACTCAAACTCTCGTCAGAAATTGCGTTTGACCCTTCTTTCTTAAATTGCATTTGCCAATTTTCACAAATTAATCTTTCTACCTCCACCTATTACTTCTTTATTTCTTGATCAATATGAGCTCTTCCATAGTAGGACTCATTTATTTTTCTAGACATTCATAGAGTTTTTTGTGAGTAACTCCGATTTATTGAATAGAAAAAAAATTCAAATTTTGTATTTTCTTCCTAATTAAAAAGATTTTTCACATTTTTAGTACCATCCAAATTAATAATGAACAGTTTGATTTGTATTGTCTTAATATCTATTTTTTTTTCACAAATATTCAAAATGAAAATGATAAAAAAAAAAAAAAAGGTGAAATCAATTCATCATTGATTAAGTAGAAAACCTCCAATGGCACACATTTTCTTCTCAGTCTCCCAATTCAAATCAGATTCAATCATGCCATTTTTTGTCTCTCAAATCCTTGAACAAAGAATCTTAACAAGAAGATACAATATATTCTCAGATTTAAATTATAGTTTCATGGAACAATAAACATATACATAAATGATGCCACAGTGAAATTGACCTATTATACTTGTACTGTTATACTTTTTTTTTTTTTTTATAAACAAGTCTCCATCCTAAGAAATGGATCCAAACAACATCTGTTAATATATACTTATACATATAAACTATGATCGATTTTGAACAATCTAAAAGAAAAGACACTTAAATTAACACACAAGTATAATAAGGCAAACTCACAAATTAAGGAAATTTGCAGAGTTCACTTTTTCAAGAACCCTTCAGCCATATTCAAGTAATCCCCATACCCACCACCACCAGAATGACCATCACCATGTCCATGAGACTCTGTTTTGGGCGCGTGAGATTCCCCGCCTGATTCCGATTTCATTAATCCTTGAGCCATTTTCAAGTAATCTCCATATCCACCACCTCCGGAATGTTTATCACCGTGCGAGTTTGACTGATCTGGTTTCGCAGAGTGCGATCCGGCGGCTGAATGTCCGCCGCCGCCGCCGCCGTAGTGGTGGAGATAATCCTCGGCCTTGTCGACGTACTTCCCGATGCCCTTCTCCTCGAGTTTTCCGTACTGACACGCCGCCTCCAGAAGATCGCCGGCGGCGTGAGCGACCTTGGTTTTGTCGACTTTGTGAGATTCGTGGCGGAAGGTGGATTGGGCCGCCTGAGCCACCAGCTTGGCGCTGGAGAGAAGCTCGGAGCTGGAGCGGTGACTGTGGGAATGGCCGTCGTCGTGGGTGTTGTTGGTATGTGGATCCATTATTGCTATTGGTTGGGGATTGGGAGAGAGAGGAAAGAGGAAAGTAGTTGTTGAAGATAGGGTTTGATTTTTTCTGATATGCGTAGAGGAAAGGGAAATGTGGCACACAGATATTGGGTGAGAAATGAGGATGAAGATGACGTGGACGTTGAAATTTTGGATGTGGGATATAATATTAAAGGTCAAATGTTCATTTTGGTCTTCTATGTTTCACTCAAGTTTTAAATTAGTCCTTTATGTTTCAAAAGTTTTAAATTTGTCCTTTTATGTTTCTCAGAAGCTCTAAATTGGTCCTTCCGTCTAAATCCATCAATTTCTTAAGTTAAGTGCTGATGTGGCGTGCCGAGGTGGACACATAATATCTCTTATGTGTATCAGATAGCTAACGTGACCTTAGACACACCAAAAACACTTAAATGACGTCGTTTAAGCCAAAAATAAAATCATAGTGAGAGAACCAATATGAAACTCTAATGAAACATAACGGACTAATATAAAACTTCAATGAAACATAAAGGACCAATATAGAATTTCAATGAAACATAAAGAACCAATATAGAACTTGAATGAAACATCATGGACCAATATAGAACTTTCATGAAACCTGAAGGACAAATATAAAACTTTAGGAAAACATAAAGGACCAATATAAAACTTTTGAAATATAAAGGACCAATTTAAAACTTGGATGAAACATAGAAGACCAAAATGAGTATTTGACCCATATTAAAAGGGTCAAAATACTGTTTAGTCCCTGAATTGTTAGTCAAAAATACTATTTAGTCCCTGAAATTTGTAACTATGTCAACTATTTAGTCCATGGATTTGATAAAAATACTATTTAGTCTCCGAATTTGTAACTATGTCAACTGTTTAGTCCCCAAACTTCGCAAAATACTATTTAATCCCCGAATTTGCAACTCCGTCAACTCTAACAAATAACATTCAGGAGACTAAATAGTTGACAAAGTTGCAAATTCGGGGATTAAATAATATTTTTGCCAAGTTTGGGGACTAAATAGTTGACATAGTTACAAATTTGGAGACTAAATAGTATTTTTGTCAAATTCAGGGACTAAATAGTTGACATAGTTACAAATTTGGAGACTAAATAGTATTTTTGTCAAATTCAGGGACTAAATAATTGACATAGTTACATATTTCGGGAACTAAATAGTATTTTGTCTCATATTAAAATGAAAAAATTTGGGTAAAATATCTTATTATATCTTTGTTGTAAGGTTTCTTTAATGATATCTCTTTCATTTATATTATCTTTCTTCTGTGATGGATCATAATAAATTCTGAATTGACTCTTTAATTGTTATTAACCTGATTTCTGACTTTACATGTGTAAACTCTCATCATCTTGGTACTCTAATCAAATATTGCAGTGATGATTGGAGAGAAAATAATAATGTGCCAATTTGGGGTGACGTGATAGTGATGTGTCATATCACGTCATTAAAATATGACACGTAGGAGTGAGAGTGTACCACATAAATATGTCACGTCATTATTTAACAGCAAAAGTTAATAGTATTACGCTCGAGGACCAAAATCGACAAAAAAAACATTGAGAACCAACATTAAACTTCATGCAAACATTGAGAACCAAAAGAGTACTTTACCAAAGAAATTTACACATGGTACAAATAGATGGTGCCATATATGCTATATATAATAAAAGTCTAATTTATCTCACAAATAGACGGTTGTCGATTTTTCAATCTCCATCATTCATCTTGACGACGGAGATCGACAATTTGCTCCTTATAATAAAAAGTGCACAAAGATCATTTCACATACACCTACACTCCTACAGTCATACAACATTTATTTCATATAAAACATAAGAGAAATTATTTTTACTAGTTGAAATTAAATAAAAACGGTTGTCCCAATATATATATATATATATCACTTGTTGAAGAAGCCTTGAGCCAACTTCAAGTAATCCCCAGCCCCACCATGCGACTCCGCAGGCTTGGGCTGATCCTCACCGTGTGCCGCCGCCTCCGGTTTCGAGTGCTCGGGTTGGCCCTGGCCGCCGTACTGGTGGAGATAATCCTCGGCCTTGTCCACGTAACTCCCCATGCCCTTATCGTCAAGTTTGCCGTACTCACGAGCGGCGCCTAGAAGATCGCCGGCGGCATCGGCCACCTTGCTCTTGTCCACCTTCTCGGCTTGGTGGTTGAAAGTGGACTGCGCCGCCTCCGCCACCACCTTCGCGCTCGAGAAAAGCTCGGCGTTGGAGTGCTCACGACCGCCTTGGCTATCGGCCATTATTGCGAATTGCGAGAGATATGTGAATATCCCAACCAACTTCAATTAATTAATTTTTGTGTGTAGAAGCAAGTGATCGATATGAGGATTGTGAATGTGATATGTACAAATATATAATAGGTGGAGGGGGAAAAGGGGACAAGAAGATATTATTGCGAAATTAATGAGGATAACAGTTCATGTGTATATATATATATATGTGGATGTGGATAATTCTAAAATTTTTTATATTCAAATACGGATGTGCGTTAAATGTAGAAGTTGTGGTTTGTGAGAGTGGGAGAGTGCAGATATTTCGAGAATGGATCCTCTTTGTTCAAGAAAAAAAATATTTATAGGTGCATTAAAATATTTGTTAGATAAATTCATAATTTGCCAACAAGAAATTACATTAAGAACCAAACGAGTTCAATAAGACAAACCAACCAGTCAACCACAACAGCAAAGCAAACAAAGTTTCCGTTTGGTAGAATAGAAGTTATAATGTAAGCATAAAATTCATGAATGAATTTGTTTTGTATGATTTTAAAATATTGTAATTCCCTTTACATTAAATAATAGAGTTACATAAATAATATTATGTAAAACTTGTTTACTTTTAAGTAAATGAAAAATTTTGATAAAATTATTTCTCTCATTTTTTACAATCATCCACTCACCACCATCACCAACCAACCAACGCCAACCACCATCATCATTCACCACCACTGCCCACCACTACTACTAACCACAGACCGCTATTACTCATCCACCCACCCTAACTCTCACCATCCCATTTTTTTAATATAAAGTTTTATATTAGTAAAATATAATAATAAGAGTTTGGTCTTTTGACAAATTTTACATTATAATTTTTTTTTTTTTTATTTCATACAAAACACATTTTTAATCTTTAAAATTACTTTACATTCATTTCCTTTACATACTCAATAACGTACCAAAGTTAACCAATACCCATAGCCCTGCTAACAAAACAACCAGAACAACTACATGAACATAAAAAAGAATTACAATCAAACTTAGCACAATGAATTAAACTCTCCAAATCCAACTGCATAAGGGTGAGTATTTGAAGCTGTCAATAATTCAAGCTCATCAGTATATTTTCTGAGATTTCTGCTATCTTATATATATTTTTTTAATTATTTTAACATAAATCTCCAAACAAATTTAATGATTGATAGATAATAATTTTGAGCTCTTGATGATTCTGTATAATTATATAATAGTGTGTATGTATACATGTGGATGTGGATAATTCTTAAATTTTTATATTAAAATATGCACGTGCGTTAAATGTAAAAGTTGTGGTGTGGGGGAGTATGAGATAAGGTAATATTATGGAGCCAAGATTGAGTCTATAATTATTGAGACTTGTGAGTTAGATCTTTTCGGAAAGATTATAACTTGTGAAATTGAGACTTGTTTCCGTTTCTATTTGTTTTTAAATATGGCACATGTACTTCTGTGGATGGATCTAGTTTGAGATATTTGTGTGTGTGGGAGGAAATTGTTTTGATGTTTTTGGAGTGCGAAAACGTGTTACGTTATTGTTCATTGAATTAGTTATGAATTGATGAATCGGTAGGTTTTGGTTTAATCCAAGTCGGCCACGCGTTTTTGTTCGTTTTGTGTCCCCCTCTCAATTTGCCTCATCCCTTCCCATATAGTCCTTATCACAAATTGTCCTATATAAATCTTACATCAAATTAACAATAATATATTTTTTAAATTATTTAATATATATTAATTCTAACTACACACAAGCTTTTTCTCTTTTAGGTTAAAGTACTTTTTTTAAAAAAAAATTCATTACTTTTTAATTTCGTTCATAAGTATATTAATTTTTATAAACATGATATTTTTTTATCATAAGTAATAAATTTTATCTAGAGTTTTAAAATAACAAAAGTTAATTTAAGGTTAAAATTAATTAATTTTATTTATTTTTTAGTGGAACAAAATAATTTTATTTTGTTGTTGACTTTTTATGATTTATTAAAAATATATGTGATAATAAATATTAAAGCCTGTACAATTAATTAATTATTAAAAATCAGATTATGAATTTTAGCGCAATTAATTGAAGAAGGACTTTTGTTTGTAATTGAAGGCTAGTAAGGGACTAACCGTGATTCAACTTTCAAGTCTTTTCCAAAAAAAAAAAAATCATGTCATCTCATTCTGAGATTAATTTTTTTTTTTGTTGACAGAGTTGGCCCGCAAGACCCAAAACAGGAAAAAAAAAAAACACAAGACAGAAACCGACCGTGAGATATATAAAATTAAGAATGATGGATAGTAGGTAATTACTAGTATACTTAATTAACACCACAATTTAATCATTGAAAGATAAAATATCTCAATTTGATATTTGAAATACCAATTTTCAATTAGTTTGGTCCTTTGATAATTAATATGATATCAATCTATAAAAAATAAACTAAAAACAATATTAATAAATACTAACAGACTGTTAAATAATGAATCAAATCGTATTCATTAAAAAAATTTAAACAATGCATCTTGACTATCTATAATATATAGATAATGTAAATAATGTGTTTTGACAATGTTTAATTTAGAAATGAGAAGTGTTTTATTTTTTTAATCTTGAATAAGATTTAATTTGTCATATAATAATTAAGTTAACATCAATTAATAACACTAACAATATACTTAATCCATGGTAACCAAATAATCAAAATGATTGAACATTATAGGATTTTATCTTTGAATGCAAATTGAGTATAAATATGCATTTTTTAAAAACCAAATCATTAATTTCCTTGTTAAATAATGATGTGCTTTGGATGACATGTAATGACAACATCCTAGAGTGTGATTAGAATGACAACATAATGACACAATAGGTGTTGTGAGTTCTGTATATTATGAGTATTAAAAATGAAAAAAAAGATGTGAGTTGGGAGTTGAAGTAAGAGAAGTAAAACCCAGAGGAGTGAGGCTGAGAACACAAGGTAGATTGGTTTCTCTATATATTGGAATTGGTGTGTGTTTGGCTAATTTACTTTGTGTTCTCAGGTCACCCCTTTGGGGGCACCCTCCTCAAATCTTAATCACATCCCTCTAATTTCTGCCTTCACACTCAGTAAGTTTCCTCTTCTTCACTCTATTCCCATTTTTTTTCCGTATTATTGTAATAAGATATGTTATAATTGTATTTAAATATCCATTTTAACACGTGTACCGAACAAGTAACAAACGAACTCTTAAGTCTCAAGTTCAACCGTCGGTCCACTAGTGTAGTGAATGAGGCGTTTTGGCAGAGCAGAAGGCATAAGTGGTAGTTGAATGATGATGATGAAGGAGAGAAGATGATTATGCGGTAATATGGGGTGATGTGGCAGTAATGTATCATGCCACGTCATTAAAATATGGCATGTATGCCATATAAAATTGACAAAAAAAAGGACCAATATTAAACTTTTGAAACATTGAGGACTAACATTAAACTTCATACAAATATTGAGGACCAAAATAGATTTTTAGCCCATTATTATATACATGTTCCTCTAGCCTACGAGACAAGATCTGGAAATATGGTTATGATATATTAAGACTTTCTGCAGTCCAAGGTATTGTATTGTATTTGTCTCTACCATCACTGCGTCTTCAAATTAATATTATGAAAATTAAAGACACATGCTATTTTGAATATGGTTGATTTTGACTTGCAATTCCTTGAACTTATCCCACAATTTCAGTATTTCTCCATCTCTTCTCTTAGAATTTGATTATTTAGTAGAAAAACTATTACTTACCAAACAATGTATTATATATGATCTCACGATTCAAAAAAAAATTTTACATTATATTTTATATATGTCAAACACACTTTTTATCATAATTTTTTTTTTTTATCCCTCTCCCTACTTTTCTCTGAAAGATTCCTAGGTCCCATTAAATAGATATGCTATCCTTCCCCCACTTCCAATACACGCTGCCTGTAGTGTTTCTCTAGAAATGGTGGGTGTAGTAGGTTGTCAAATTACATAAAATAATAATAATAATAATAATCAATTTTTATGTAAGGAACAATAGAGAGCACACATACTTTATAATAAACATGCTGAGTATTTTACTAATAAAATTCATTATGAATAAAATAAGAACAAAGTTTTTACTCTTATAATAATATTGGCATACATCCTTAGTCCTCTAAGCACCTTAAATTAAAATATCCAAAATCCAATTCAAATTATTTGGTTGTCCCACATTCTCCAAGTCACAAGTTGCACTATATATGGAAAAAACATTTAAAAAAAACTAAAAAAAAAGTTGAGAACAATCCTATTTTTGGTAAAAATTACGATGTAATTAAAGAGAAATCGTTACAAAAGATCCAGAGTACAAACTGATCAAAGAAAACATGAAGGGAGAAACTGAAACGAAGAAACTAGTACATAAAAACTTAGCTAAAAGAACAAACTAAGATCATTCTTTTGAATTTTAAGTGAGAAAATTATTTTAAAAAAAATCCAATATGCAAAAATTATGACAATTTCTAAACAAATATTTGACAATGAAATAAAAAAGTAAATTCATTATATCAATTTTAATTAAATAAATTAAGTCTATCCATTTAATTTATCAAAAATCCAAGAAAAATAAACAACTCAACATAAATTAGAAAATGGAAAAAATATTGTTGGACTTTATAAAAAAAATTTGTCGGAAGTGTAATTCAATGTTGCGTGAAGATAATTATAGAAAATAAAATATAAAAAATAAATGAGAGAAAATAAAAAAAAACAAGGTAAAAATAATTAAAAGTAAAATAAAAACAAAAGTAAATATGTGTCAAAAATAAAAAAGGTCCCCCAATGATCCACTCAAGCAAATGAACGGTACAAAAACCGAAAGGAAAGGAAAAGAGAGGAAGAAGAGTGCCGGGAGAAAATAGGGTGGTGCCACGTGGCACCTCGTAATCCAAACCAATTGATCATACTTTGTGGATCAAAATTCTATTTTCGTCTTCTATTTTTTACTTAAGTTTTAAATTAGTCTTTTATTATTGTGTAGTTGAATCAGTGAGGAAGAAGAACTCCAATCAACACGCCACATCAGTTATTTGGTACACGTATGAGAGATAATGAGTCCACACCAATACGCCACGTCAGCATTTAACGGAAGAAATGAACGGATTTAAAAGATAAAAGACTAATTTAAAACTTAAATAAAAAATAAAATACCAAAATGAGATTCTTGCCTAACTTTTTTACTGTAGGACACAAATTGATGGAAGCATCAATATGTAAAATGTCTTATCTACACCATCAAATTAAATTGTTGCAATATAAATGTAAATCTCGATTCTCTTCTAACTATTTGAATGGTGTACGTAAATAAATTCGTATTCTTGTATATATCCAATAGAATTGCTCTTTAATTTATACCCGTAGTCATTTAATAAAAATATGATCTTTTGAGTTGCGTTTTGTATCCGGTGAATATTTTATTAGGAAGTAGAAGTGAATATGAAAGTTGAAGTGAAAGTAAGTGATAAAAAATATGTTTGGTATGCAGAAAAATGAAAGTGGAATGTAAAAATAATATTATTCTGTATGGTGGGAAGAAGATAGGGAAATAGAAAATAAAAGGATGAAATACTTTTTTTGCTCTTACATTTTTTTAAAATCACAAATTTTTTAAAGTCATTTTGGTCTTTAAACATCACCTCACTTCACCTCAACTTCCCTCCTCACACACAAGCAACCTTACTCACCTCTCATAAAGGAAGTTTCTTCCCTTTTTCAATCACCTCACTATCTACCAAACATATCAAAACCTCACCTTACCTTACCTGTACTCATTTTCTACCAAACATGCCATTGGGTTAGCTTCTCTTTCTTTATGGGTTTTTATTGTTAATAATAATTATAATTGTAGCCAACTTTCAAATTAAAAAATAAAAGTTAGAGAAGAACTGCCTTTTGCATTAATTTTATGTAAAGATTAGCCATAGTTCATCTCTCGGCGAAATTTATCATCTCTATATATCATTACTGAAGAATAATATATGGCCTGCCTTTGACTCTTTCTTAATGTTATTATATTATGTATGCTTCTTCTTTTTTTTTTAAAAGAAAGTACCGTGTGAAGTGTGTCACACTGTAAAATAAATATTCTTGTAAATATATCAGTTTCCTCCATCTATAATATAAAGCTGTCGCATTTGCAAGTTGACATTGAAATCATCAATAAGTGAAAATTAAAATACTAAATTATAATTTATTATTTAAATTTTAAAGACATATTAAAAAACATCAACATCCTTGCTATATGTACAAGTATATTAATGTTAACTTATTTTCTTTTTTGGCCTGATATTAATCTTAACTTATTACTTGATAATTTATTAGGAGGTCTCCATGTAAAGAATTTTACTTCTTAAAAAAACTTAAATTAAAAATTGTTATCATTATATTCCCTTGTGATAATAATATTATTATTAGATTTAGAAAAATATAAGAGTTTGCTTGATCTGGAGAGAAAAAAGAAAGAAAGATAATGAATGAAGGAAATAAGAGGTATCATGCTAATTTCTGTTCTCCTTGTTTAAAATTATTTGAGTTTAGCGACATTTAATAAAAATTATATTTAAATTCCACTTGATGAATATTAAATTAGAAAAGATCTAAAATGTCAAAGATTAACATCCAATCACATTATAAGTATTAATTTATATCATTGAAAAAATTAGTTAAGACCAACCATACAAATAGTTTATTCGAATGAAATGTTGAAGAATACTTTGCATTAAATCATCCATAAGATTCACATGTATTGCTTCTCCTCCGTGCCTTGCAAGCTCTGAGTAGTAGTAATCACCGGAAAACATGTCCGATACGGTTGTTCACGTGGCTCTCCTCCCCAGCGCCGGCGTCGGCCATCTCACCCCATGTCTCAGATTCGCCGCATTGCTCCTGAATCGCCACTGTCAAGTCACTCTCATCACTCCTCAACCCACAGTTTCCATGGCCGAATCCAAGCTTCTCTCTCGCTTCCTCTCTGCTTTTCCTCAGGTCTCTGTTCTTCCGTTTCACCTCCTTCCTTTCGATGCTTCCACTGCAAATACTACCGACCCTTTCTTCCTCCAATTCGAAGCCATTCGTCGCTCTTCACACCTTCTCCCTCCTCTCCTCGCTTCCCTTTCGCCTCCTCTCTCTGCTTTTGTCTGCGATGTGGCCACCATTTCCCCTGCTCTTCTAATCGCAGAATCCCTCAGTCTTCCCATTTTTACTCTCTACACTTCTTCCGCTATGATGTGTTCTTTGTTCTCCTACTTACCCAATTTCATTTCATCCACCTCCGGCCTCGATTTCGTCGAAATTCCAGAAGTTTCCAAGATTCCCAGAACGTTAATCACTCCCTTATGGCTTTCCACTGACAATCTCTTCGCTGCCTTAGCAATGGAAGATAGTCCCAAGCTCTCCAAATTAGACGGAATTTTGATCAATTCGTTTGACTCACTAGAACCCAAGACGCTGGAGGCTCTGAACAAAGGAAAAGTGATGAAGGAATTACCCTATGTTTTCACCGTTGGTCCTTTGACGCCATGTGAGTTCGAAAAGAATGAGCAAGAACAGGGGATTTCGCCATTGGAGTGGCTGAACAATCAGGCTCCAGAGTCCGTCGTTTATGTGAGCTTCGGGAGTAGATTGAGCTTGGGAAGAGAGCAAATTAGGGAAATCGGAAAGGGGTTGTTGAAAATTGGGTATAAATTTGTGTGGGTAGTGAAGGACAAGAAAGTAGACAGAGAAGAAGAAGATGGGTTAGAGGAAATCGTGGGGATTGAGCTGATGAAGGAATTGAAGTCAAAGGGGTTAGTTATAAAGGGGTGGGTGAACCAGTGTGAGATTCTGAGTCACAGATCTGTGGGAGGGTTCGTGAGCCATTGTGGGTGGAATTCAACTGTGGAAGCAGCATGGCATGGCGTGCCGATTCTGGGGTGGCCGCAGATCGGAGACCAGAAGCTGAACGCAGAGGTGGCGGAGAGAAGTGGGTGGGGGATGTGGAAGAAGGAGTGGGGTTGGGGTGGAGAAGTTATGGTGAAAGGAGATGAGATAGGAGACGCCATTGAAGAGATGATGAAGAATGAGAGTTTGAGGATTAAAGCAAAGGAGATCAAAGAGGCAGCGAGGATGGCCGTTGGTGTTGGTGGGAGTTCAGAGATTGCTATTCACAAACTCATTGATGTGTGGAAGAAGAACAAGAACAATGCTTAGAAGTTAGAAGAGAAAGATGCCAGGTTGATGTAGTATGCATTTATTGTGTTTGGTAATAAAAATTGGGAATAAAAATAGAATGAGAATGTTTTAAAATTATTACTTTGCTCCTTGTATTAAAATAATAAAAAGAAAAAAATTATAATTGTGTCAAATCAAAGGGTATAATAGATATATATATATATATATATATATATTTAAAGTTGATAAAAATAAAAAGTAAAAAAATAAGTGGGATCAGTGGACTCCACCCATTCCTTCCTCAATTCAACTCTAAAGAACATGACCGAATGATTTTATTTAATTGTGGATTGTGTAATTTTAAAATTTTAAATTAAAAATTTCAATTGTTGTAATTTAAATTAAGTGACAGAGAATTAAGTTCACAGCAATGTTCTCAACATATTTTTTTAGCTTTGTGTGTTATGTTAGAAAGCAAAATAATTTAAATGAATTAAAAAATACAGAGGATCGAATTATCAAACGGAACAATCTTTCAGGGGCGAAAATGTCAAATTTGGAATCTTTCAAGGACTAAATTATGTATATACTCTTGTTTTCTGCCACTGCCATGTAAGCAAGTCTACTTCAGCACTTAACGGGCCACGTGTGCAATTAACGTGTCACATCAGCAATTCCGTTAAGTGCATTTAACTGGACATGATGGAAGAACTAAATTGTCTAACAACACAATCTTTCAGGGACGAAGTTGGGTAGTTTAGATCTTTCAGGAAAGAAAATGTTAATTTCAGAAACTAAATTGTATATATAATATTTTATTTTTCATTCATATTATATAAGTATTTTAGATTTTTATTTAATTTATCTCATTACTTTAATTCATATTTTATCAATATATCTTATTATTTTAAATTTTAAATAAAATTAAATATGATATTATAAATTATTTAAAAAAAATAAAAGAAAGGGCCACCCTAGCCCAATCCTAAATCCTAATAGGATGATATTAGACTAAAAAAATTTCAATCCTAACGAGTTAACCCAACCTCAATAGAATTGAGTCAAAACAGTTTGACACCAATAGTCTTATCCCATAAAAATTTAGATACAATATTTATATTTTTATGATCAATGATTGATATAGCAAAAGTATAACAAATTAATACTAATGATAAATCATTGAGGGATAATTATGAGATATCCACTTATTCAGCTTTAACCCAAGTCTCAAGCTGAAGAAAAAGACAAAACAACATTTTTTTTTTCTCTCCTCGTATTTTCGTTCCAGGGCAAGATAAGCTTGCGAACATCATTCGCCATTGACGCACCAATAATAGTTGTCTTTCTCACTAATCCCAGAAAAGTAAATTTTCAAGGACAAGTTTAAAGGTTGGAATTTGTGTCTGACATCCAGAATTCAATTGCAGGTATTTTCTGGTTTTCACATTGATTAGGGTTTTCATTTTTCTATTTCTTTTTTTTTTTTAAATATTATCCGATTTTTTAGTTATAAATTTAGCTAGAAAGTCTCAATTTAGGGTTCCAACTTCCATACAAATGATAGAACTGCAATTGTAAGAGCTGCACCTCCTTTTTTTTTTTTTGTGATCACCCGTAGAATGTGTAGTAATTGCAGTATAATTGAAGTATTCCGTGTATAAAATTGCTTGTTTTCTGCTGTTACGTGATTGCTAACTAGAATTATAGATTGAATTTTTAATGCTACTCTGCAATTTTTCTTCTCTGGCTTCCAGAAAAGGACAATTCAAGAGGAGTTGAGTAACCCATATTGGTTTGTTCTAGCTATTACGGCACAGAAATTGGTGGCGTAGATAGGAGACACACAAATGTACCGGCCTGTGGCTACTTCAGCCACACCCCGGGGTGGATTACCTACTGATAGTGGGGACTCTGTTGTGACTTTAGATCAAATTCCACGATGGAGTGATGCCGAGCAAAGGTCTTCATTTGACCATGAAATTGGAGACCAACCTTTTTCTAGCTCATACTTTCCTGACCCTTTAACATCAAAGTCAGGAACAGAGAGTAGTGGAACGGGGTCAGTGTCAAGATTCCCTGTTGATCATGAAATTAATTCAAAGATATATTTGTGGAGAGGGAATCCCTGGAATCTTGAGGTGGATGCTGTGGTAAATTCGACAAATGAGGTTGGTACTATATGGTTTTTCAATTATTCTAGTGCACTATGGTTAAGTTTAAATTTCATTACTGTGAATTCTTAGTTGTGATCTTTATATTGTTTTTCTATTTTCTTTTAAGTGGTTTGGCTGAGTACATAACAGGAAAACTGGATCACATAATCGAACTTGTGCTCATTTGCATATATGGTTTTGTTGCTCTGCTAGGGAACTGACTGTGAAATTTTAATGAGAATTAGTATTTCCATTTTTTTTTCAATGGTTGAAAGTTAAAGCCCTAGCCTCCATGTTATGGACCTTCATAGCTGTATGATGGTTGATTCAATACTGATCGAAAATTAATTTCTAGTATCCTGTATTCTGATTTAAAGGATAATTTTGAACCCTAATGATAGTTGTCTTTTATAAATTTATTCAAGTTCTAAATTATTAAAGCAAACTTTTTATCTCTAAAGCAATTTAATTAGACCAATTTTATTTTCTTATATCTTAACCACAATTCTAGTATCCTGACTAGCATAATTATGCAATATAAGAACACTATGAATCTATAGTTAATACAATTGGGCAGCAGATACCATATTTTTACCTGTTTTTCATTTCACTTTGGTCAACAGAACTTGGATGAAGCACACAGTAGCCCAGGGTTGCATGCTGCAGCTGGACCTGGTCTTGCAGAAGAATGTGCAACACTGGTATAGTTAATTATACACTTGTTTTGATTTTTTTATAAAAAATATTATGTTATGTTCTCCCTGTTTATAGTGTATGATCTTGGGACATTAGTTATAAATTTATTATCGTTTTTATATCTTGAGATATATGTTTGGATTTTTTTTAGTTTGGAATATATGTTAGCATTGCATAGATTATAGCGTTTCACTGTATCATAGACTTCCAGAAAGTAGCTCTAGATAAATTGTCTTAACCCATTGCTATGCCTGGGAAACAGCTTTCTGAAAAATATGCCTGTATCAATTTATTTCTCATACTCTATTTTTGCCAGGGTGGCTGTAGAACAGGGATGGCTAAAGTTACCGGTGCATATGACCTTCCTGCAAGGTTGGTATATTAATTGGCCCACTTTCTTTGACTGGTTCAAGAAGAAGATAGTCTCTGTATTCCATATTGAAAGAACTTTTCCACTATGCAATGATAATTTTCTGTTTGTCTCTTGTCTGGAAGAACAGAAACTCTAAGAATTGTTTTTAAGTCAGTGTTGTTACATACATTGACCCAAAGATACATTCTCATACCGTTTTTAAGTCTCTTTTGGGTCACACTTGGTAGGCTTAATTTTGTATATTTTGGCATCTGCAATGGTGAATCCATGTTTGCAAAATGCTACCTAGCAGTTTTTTTCTTGTCCTTTGTTTGGATCTGAGACCAGTTAATCATACTTCATGTTACACATTAGATTGATGCATTCTAGCCCTTTCATACTGACATAATGCTGCCATTTTTGTGGTTTAAAATAAATCTGGCAGGAGAATTATCCATACTGTGGGTCCTAAGTATGCTGTGAAGTACCACACCGCTGCAGAGAATGCTTTAAGTCATTGTTATCGCTCCTGTCTGGAGCTTCTAATTGAAAATGGGCTTCGAAGGTTGTTGTTTCATATGCTATGTCAAATTCTTTCTTGCAAGGTATTGTTTTACTGAATTTCCTATGTTGTTTTGTAATATGACTTAATCTTCTCTGTCATGTATTTATGCAGCATTGCTATGGGTTGTATTTATACAGAGGCAAAAAATTATCCCCGTGAACCTGCTGCCCATGTAGCTATAAGTGAGATATTTCTTTGTGTGATGTTTTTCTTTTTATTGTACCATATTATTTGATACTTATCCCTTTCTAAATTTTGAAAGATATTATTTCTTTTGTTATATTAATATTTTTAACTTATCATATCCAATTTCTTTTACAAATCAAATATTAAAAAAATAGTCAAAATGGAAGAAGAGAAGTAAAAATAAGTTGATCATTATTTTCATATGACTGTCTGATAAATATAAAAATTTGTCTTCTATTTAGGAACTGTGAGGCGGTTTTTAGAGAAGCAGAAAGACAACATAACAGCTGTCGTCTTTTGCACTACCAGCACTTTGGATACAGAAATATATAAAAGGTATTTTCAGCATTTCTATTTCTCTGTTGATACCTGTACTGTCTTGAATGTCCTGAACCTCTTGATAGTTGCCAAATTTTGTTTTTGTTTTTCAAACTTGTGTATCATGTTTGGAGTTTGGACCTTTTATTGCTTAATTAAGCTTACTTTTTATTTGGTTTCCATATAGGTTGCTTCCACTTTACTTTCCTCGGGATAAACATGAGGAGGAGGTGGCTTTGTCAAAGCTTCCTGCTGATGTTGGGGATGAGAATGGAGAAACCATCATAGATGAACGTAAAATCAGAATAAAGCCTTTGCCTAAAAAGATTGTTTCGAAACCTGTGGAAACACCAGTTGATCTTCCTGTCAGTGATGTTGGCTTGGCTCGCAGGTCACTAAATTTTTTAATACTTAAAAGATGTATTTGCATATTATATATTCTGAAGTGATTTACTGGACATTGTGGACCATATAATATAATTTAACATTTTTTTGTCACAGCTATACAAGTATACTGTGTTTCATCTTTTTGATGCATCATCTACTTCTGTGGAGTGAATACTATTGGATTATTTTGTTTAAAAGTTTTCTGTAATATAGCAGATTCCAGTGCACTGTTTTTCTTGTAAGCTAGAAGTTGCTCAGCAGTTTCAATACCTTTAATATAATTCTTACTACTCGTTTGGATACTGGTTTAACATCCCCCAAACAATCAATTATGCATCAGAAAGCAAGTCAGTGTTACCTTTAAGATTTTGCTCAAATGTATATTTGGGTGCAAATCAAACAAGCACTTATAAGTCACGTACTGATTGGTGTTTTGTTGGCATATCTCAATAATCATTTGCCAAAATTTTCATTTGCCAGATGTGTTTATGTTGCATTTGTTTAATTTAACATAAAACTATCGATCTTTTGAAATGTTCTGAATATTTTGCCTGATCTGTATGGCTGTTGTAGGAATTCATCACATTTAGATTCATTCCTGGATCCTGCCTTCATGTCCTTAATTAAAGATCCTGACCAGAGACGTCAGGAACAGTGGGAGAAAACTGCTCAAGCCCAAAAAGGCTGGAATTGCGCTAAAATGCTTGGATTTGGTGACCTTGGTGGGCCTCCATTGTCTGCTGCCGAAGAATATTCTCTTCACTCTAGATACCTTTCTAAAGCAAATTCCATGAATCTCTCTGAAATTGCGGAGATGAAAATTGTGTAAGTATTGATCATGCGTCGCTTATTCATGTAGTCAGCCCCATCTACAAGGAAAAGACTTTGTCTGTTGTTGTATTGATCTGACTCACTTGAATGCATACTTTCTACTCCAATATTAATCATAATCTTTGTTATTAGGATTAATGAATTATTCTATTGGAAAGTGTTTGTAATCACACAACCCTTCCCAACAACAACAAAAAAGCCCAAGCTTTGAACACAAAGTATTGCAAAAACCAATAAGCACCCTCAATTAGCAGCCAAATTTTACTTGTCTGGTTTCTCTTTTTACATTGTGAGGTGAAAACAAGCTGCATGAAATAAACCTCACAAAGACATGCTTGTGATAATAAATGGGGGAGAGGGGCAGATTTTGGCTTTAGAATTAGCTGCAATCTTTCTTCTAACTAGCTGTGGGTCGGACTTCAGGATTGTTATTAATTCTTCCAATTTTTTATGTCTTCTTCATCAACTGAACTTTTTGAAAAATCTTGTTTGTCTCAACCAAATTAATGTGAGGGTAGACAATGAGGTAATTATGGGTTTGCGATGTATCTGATCTATCTATATTTTCAGCTATCGTGGTGGAGTAGACAGTGAAGGTCGTCCTGTAATGGTTGTTGTGGGGGCACACTTTTTGCTCAGATGCCTTGATCTGGAGCGATTTGTGCTACATGTGGTGAAGGTAATTTCAGTTATACCTGTTAGTTTGACATTTCTTTAACTGTCAACAAGCATAAGTAGTTCTTTTATAACATCTGAGCTTCTAGAAATTGAGAATGTGTATCTTTCGACTCTCATGCAAGAACCAATTTATATCTAAATATTCTTTTCTTTTTTTTTTGTCTTTCTTCCCTCTTTTTGAAATTGATTGAAAATCATCTTGGTGTTAACTTTCAGGAGTTTGAGCCTGTAATACAGAAGCCTTATACTATTGTCTACTTCCACTCTGCCGCATCTCTGCAAGTGTAAGTGTTATATGATAGAATTCTAGAACGTACAGATTAGTTTGTTATTTTATGCAAATAGAGGTTTCCAATATGCAAAGTGTTTTCTTTGTTGAAAAATATTTTAGGAATGTTTAGGGGCTAATGGACTGACTTGAGAACTTCCTTTGTCAACTATTTGTTATTTCGCGTGAATTATGTGATTAGATGAAACGAATAGCCATCTTTTTCTACATTGTGAAGTGGCAAGGTTTATGTGGAATATGCTGTTTGGTCTCTTTGAAGAGAATTGGGTATGTCCGGCAGATCTCGGTATTTTTTTGGGTATCAAGTTTGTGGGGTTTGGAAGGAACAAGGAGCATAAAGCTCTTTGTCAATGTGCAATTTTGGCGACGCTATGGTGTCTTTGGCTGGAAAGGAATGCTAGGGTCTTTAATAATAGATTCCTCTCACCTCATTTGTTGTGGGATAGAATTATTTTTTTGTCTTTTTTATGGGCTTTGTCGAATGGTCTGTTTAGAGGAATGTCCATTATGGATATTAAAAGGGATTGGAAGGCCCTATTGAGATAATGTCTTAGTTTCCTTCTGCTTGTCTTCTTTTTATTTTCTATTCCTGAGGACGACTACTTGTCCTCGTGTTTGTAAACTTCTTTTTTTCTTTAATACAATTTTTTTTTTCTATCAAAAAAAAAAAAGATGAAACAAACCAAAATAGTTTTAGTAGCCAAGGTTTTGGTAATACAGTGTTTCCTTCAATTAGAAGAAGGGGAAGCTGAAGTTCAACTGTCAAGATACAATAGTTGAAAATTTTGAAGTTATTATTTTATCTGTAAAAGTAGTATTCCAAGGGAAGATCTGCCTGTTTATGTGGTAGTGTTTTATGAAAGAAAGCCATGGTATCAGACTTCTGGATAAACTAACTAAATAAGAACGGAAGAGTGCGTGGCAGGTTGCTTTGTGAAACTGTGTATAACTAACTTTGATTGCTCCTTATTTGCTTATGATGTTTATTGTTTTGCCTTCTTAACAAATTTTTTTATACTTCTTTTGGAATAAATAGGCAACCAGACCTGGGTTGGATAAGAAGATTACAACAAATACTTGGTCGAAAGCACCAGCACAACTTGCATGTATGCACTAGTTTTATAACGTTGTAAATGTAATGTGTTTCACTTTTCCAGTTTCTGACGTATCTCTTGTGATGGCTCAATCTGATGCGTAGGCAATATATGTCCTCCACCCTACTTTTGGACTAAAAGCCGCTATTTTCACACTTCAGATGTTCGTGGACAGTGTGGTATGTTGGGAATTAACATTTTATTAGTGGAATTTAAGCCTATTTTAAGTACTACATACATATATATTATGGTTATTGACAAAATTCTTAGGTTTGGAAGAAAGTGGTATATGTGGATCGGCTTCTGCAGCTCTTCAGATATGTACCTCGTGAGCAGTTGACCATCCCAGATTTTGTGTTCCAGTTGAGTTTTTCTGTCTTCATTTGTTCTTTTTTATTACAATATCATGCATGAGGGTGGACTTGGTAATTGCATCTAGGAGTAAGATTGGTTATATCTGACTCTCTTAAAACCCCATACGGTGGAGCCTCATGCACTGTGTCACGCCTTTTACACTATCACGTATAATGTTTCACTTTCAATTTGACTTCACTAATTATATATATGGGTTTTAGGCAGTTCTATGATATATGGGTTTTCTTCCTTTTGTAACCATGTTTGTATATAAGAGAAGTTTCTGATCATGATCTGAAATTTTTTTTGTTGATGCAGGCACGACTTAGAAGTGAATGGAGGAAAGGGTGTTATTATGGATCCAAGAACAAAATATGTGTATCAAAGACCATGAACATTTCATACACAATTCTCTCATCAGTTGATCAAAGAGGATCACTTTCTATATTTTCTTCTGTAGTCAACCCTTAATTCTATTGCCAAGTTGAAGAGTATTAGGTTGGGTTTGAAATGTCTGTGGAAGATTTTTTTTTTTATTTATTTACTTTCTTTTAAGCATTGATAGGTTTATAATATATGTGACTCCTAAATAATATTCATTCAAGTGTGTAGTTTTGAAGTATTTTATACTTCTTTCTCATCATTCTTAAATTTTGCTTTTGTTCACGGAAGAAATCCTCTAAAGTGTTTTGATAAAATTATATATATAATAACATTAATACGAATAATAAATTTCTTTGATTAAAAATTTACTTGAAAATTTTGTATCTTCTTTTATCTAAAATGTATCTTAGTATGTTATATATATAAGTAAAAAATTTATTTGAGTCACATCTTTCTCACTTGTTTTATATTGGTATTTTATCTTTTAAAATTCGAAAGTTTTAAATTAATTTTGAGTCTCTTGTTATTGTTATGATGTGTGTGAAAAAAGCGGACACATCTCTACAATTTATATTACCTTTCTCTTGTTTCACTCTCAACTAAGTGCATGTTATTTATGCAGAAATGGAAATAGAAATAGAAACGAAAATGAAAACGGAATGCGTTTCCTGTGTTTAGTAGTAAAAGTTTGGTAATAAAAATAAAAATGGAATGTATTAAAATGACCATTTTATCCCTTATATTAAAATAATAAAAAGAAAAAAAAAAGTTATTCTCTCAAATCATGTCAAATCAGAAGAATATAATAAATATTTTATATTTTTTTTTTTCATTTTTTTTAAAGTTGATGAAAATGAAAAAGTAAAAAATAGGTGGGTCTTATCCATTCTATCTTCATTTCCATTGTTCTTTCTTGTAAAAAAACATGAACTAAGTAATTTGAAGGAATCTTACACTTTTAAATTTCTCACAACATTTTTTAATTTCGCAACAAATGTCCTCTTAAAGTGATTCATTATTTCTAGATAAATAAATAATTAATTAAAAATTAAAAAAAATCTAATATCACACGGTTGTTAACAATTATTTGAAAAAGATATTTTTCTTCTAACACAAATATAAATAAAACATAAATAATTAGCTAAGTTTTATTTAAAAAATAATATAAACAATATTAACAAAATATTCGAAATTTAGATTTACAGTTATAAATTCAAATGAAATTTGAATTTGTAATACAAAATTTTGAATCTCTTGTCAATTTATGAATTTGTAGATGGGATTTGGAGCAATCTCACAACTATTATTTAATAATATTCAAATAAAATTTATTATTGTTATTTATTTATATTTGTGTCAGATGTTAAAAGTAAAAATTTTTTTTTAATATTTTGTTGATACAATATGGTATTAGATTTTTTTATTTCTTTGATTATTTGTTTATTTATAATTTTTTTTTATTTTAGAGAAATTAGGATTCATCTAAAAAAACACTTCCTCTCAATCTACTTATATAATAATAATAATAATAATAATATTATTATTAATAATAATAATAAACAGATATATTTTTTTTATTTCATTTATTTGATTATTTATTTTTTATATATAGTATTTTTATTTTTGAAGAAATTAGGATTAGAATTAAGACACTTGTAAAGTGTAAACTTTTACTTTACTTTTGACCCGTAGTTTTCACCCGTAGTTTTCTTTGGTGGTGTTTGGGACTTTGGGCCAATCATTTTGTTTGGTTGTTACTTGTTAGTCTTTCAAGTCCATAGTAAGTACTGAAGATTTGTTTATAAAGTTCTTTATACATATTTTATTTTGATTTAAAATATCATTATAAAAATATTAAAAGAAAAACTGTTTGAGTCTTGTCATTTAGAAACTTCAATTGAGCAAAGAGTAAACTTGAACAGGGATATGAAAATGTTCGCCAATAATAATAACAAGATTATTAAGATTTTTTTTCATTAATCGATGAACTAGTTAAACATTAAAATTTTTTTATTGTTATTGACTTCTTACAAATTTTAAAACGTTAAATAAATGCTCTATCAACTAGAAGAAATCTTAATCAACATTCCTTTAATAATAATAATAATAATAATAATAATAATAATAATAATAATATTATTATTATTATTATTATTATTAAGTGATTCTTGCCAACCCAACATTTGTGTGTTGGCCATTATATGAAAGGCTTTGTGTGTTTTAGACACTGAATTCTACCCATTATCAGCATAATCTAATGATAACCTATAATATCCAATCAACCACTAAAACAGCTATATTTTACTCCTCAAACAACATAATTAAGCAAATTAAGTTGCAGTTTACTTCTCATATAGTTGAACCATTACACCAAAGTGGAGGATAGTGGAAGAAATTTAACAAAAGTTGAGAGGATAAGAGAAAATGGCTACATAAGAATAATTGTCAAACAAATTGGTATATTTGCACTATTGGGATTTGGGATATTAAGGGAATCAATCATGTTACCCTTAGTATAAAAGGCCATCCCTAACATCATAGTTTTTCACAAAAAGAAAAAATGGCAATTTTCAAGATGGCAATTCCAATTATCTCCTTCTTCTCCATAATCTTCTTAGCCTTACTAAATGGCTCTAATGCTGGAGGAATAGCCATTTACTGGGGCCAAAATGGGAATGAAGGCACATTGGCTCAGGCTTGTAATACAGGAAACTATGAGTTTGTTATAATAGCTTTTCTTCCTACATTTGGCAATGGCCAGAAACCTTTGATTAACCTTGCAGGTCATTGTGATCCCTCTAGTAATGGGTGTACTAGATTGAGCTCTCACATTACATCATGTCAAGCTAAGGGCATTAAGGTCTTGTTATCTTTGGGAGGAGGTGCTGGTAGCTACTATCTTGCATCATCTGAGGAGGCAAGGCAAGTAGCTACTTATCTATGGAATAACTTCTTGGGAGGGAAGTCTTCTTCCCGTCCACTTGGACCTGCTGTTCTTGATGGTATCGATTTCGACATCGAAGGCGGTACAACACGATACTGGGATGATCTCGCTAGGTAACCAACCATTCTTAGCTTGATATACTAAGAATAATCTTTTTACATATTATTACTTTGATCTTCTGAAGTGCGCATCTCGTGAAGTGCTCCTATTCTGTACATTAACTCACATAACTTATTTTGGTCTTGTTAGATATCTAAAAGGGTATGGGAATCAGGGCAAGAAGGTGTACTTGACTGCAGCTCCTCAATGTCCATTCCCTGATGCTTGGATAGGAAATGCCCTAAACACAGGACTTTTTGACTATATTTGGGTCCAATTCTACAACAACCCTCCTTGCCAATACAATTCAGGGTCAATCACCAATCTTGTAAATGCATGGAAGCAATGGACATCAAAGATCCCAGCCAATAAGGTCTTCCTAGGCCTACCAGCTTCACCCAATGCAGCAGGAAGTGGCTTCATTCCTGTGTCTGATCTTACCTCCAAAGTGCTTCCTGCCATTAAGGGTTCTGCAAAATATGGTGGTGTTATGCTTTGGTCTAGGTACCATGATGTTCAAACTGGTTATAGTTCTTCCATCAGAAGCCAGGTCTAAAGTTTTTGCATGTCACATCTCATGAACTATATAAGGAATGTAATATATATATGAAGTAGTATAGTTATGCTTGTACTGGATGGGGTTTATGTATGCTTGCTTATATGCAGACTTGGCTTTCAGTTTTCCCTTATGCTAATAAAATAAAAGATCATGTTTTTACCTTTAAAACTATGCTCTATATGAATTCTACGAGAGATATTTGTTTCCAACAACAATCTTAAAAGAAACACCTACTAAAAGGCCAAAACTAATCTCTTATAATGTGACGAACCAAAGTTTGAGTTTTTGTTAGAAGAAGTGTTCATATCTAGTGTAGGATATCTAAACATGGTAACAACTAATCAATTGAGACTTAATATTAGTGGATTTCTTTGTACGAGGTATTTGGTTATAATTGTAGGATTAATTAAAATATAATTATCTAATTATATATATATATATATATATGTGGTCCTCATTTAATTTATAATCTCACATTGAGGGAGTTTCTTCTGTGACATAAGAAAGTGTTCGTTAATCATAAAACTCTCTCACAGTCTCACCTGAAACCTAATATTCCCTACACAAAAATATTGTTTTGGTAGGTATGTATCCAAATTTCTTATACGTTTTATTTGTAAAAAGTTTAGAATTCATGATGTATGAATTCCACAGAAAAATATTTAACAGTATCTCACTATATCTGATTTATTGTGAATCTGCGATGTTAAGAATATTGGGTTACAAAACTCTATATCATCACCTAAAGCTATTGTCGTTTTCCCAAACTTCATGTGGAAAAAGAAGCACACAATATATCTTTTGTCCTTTTGGTGGATACACACACACACACATATCTTCAATTTCTCGTGGATATCTTGTGTCCATCCTGTGACTGTGAGGCTCTGAATCCTCTGGCTTCTAGTTTATAGAATCGTGTGGTTATGTTTCTGTTTGTTTCCCGAGAAAATAAAGATTGTTGGTCCCAGGGATTACGCTGCAAGTTTTCCCATTGCCTGCCTCCGGAGAAGAACAACCCCAAACTCAACCACTGTGAAATTTTTTTTTCCTCCTTTTTTGCTATCTACTTTCATTTTCATTTCAATCCTCAATTTTCTTAATTGAAGAACTTGATAATCTCTAATCTTTATTAATTTATGGTCTTTTTTTCCCCTTTTTGAGGTGAGGAAAGGAATCCTTTGGTTGGGATTAAAAAATGGCACAAAGTATGTCATTGAACACACTCACAACAACTTGTGGAAATAGCAGGCTCTATGGATCAACCCTATCTTGCACAGACCCATTAAAATCATCTAAGAAATCCCAACAATTCTGGGTTTGGAATAATCAATGTGAGCAAAACAAGTTATTCACAAAGCACCACAGAATCTCAAGGCTGAGTAGTTTTAAGGCTGAAGCAGGATGGCTATTTGGTGGGAGAGAGCAAGGGATAGATGCAAGTTCTGAACGCAGTGAAATTGTTAATGATGATATTTTAATCTTCTTTTATCAGCTTAGCTTAGCCACTAGAGTACAGGTATAGCTGCCTTTATTCCTGAGACACTGATTAAGGTTCTTTTTGATTGGTTGATCTTAATGTCCAAAAATTTTATCAACCAGTCAGATGAAACTTTAACTGGTGTCATGAGACACTGATTAGCATAACCCTGTACTAAAAGTCCCAGATTCTTCATTTTTTATTCAACTTGTGAATTTCAGTATGCTTTAAATGTGGAGCAGTATGACATTGCACAGCAACTGAGAAACAAACTTACAGAGGTTAGATAACTCAGTCACTTCAGATCATGTTTTGATATCATATCAAGTAGTGTGAATTAGAATATTACATTTCTCAGCTTCCTTAGTTAATTTTCTTTGCATTTCATCTGTGACTGAAGGAGTAGTATGAAATTGAAATCTCTTAGTATGTTGGTAACATTGTGAACACTTTGTCTTATTGTCTGCATAAGTATTTGTCTGTCTAATGTTATCTCAAATTTGTGAAAGTGGACTCAATATGGTCATTCTATACTATACTTAACTTAAGTATTAGCCATATTTAGCGGATGTATCTTTTATTTTGATATACTTGTGTGTGTCAAACATGCATCTATAGGTCGTATCGAGTGTCAGATGCGTGATATGTTTAAAGATAGGCGTGTCCATACTTTCTGGATTCTAAATTTTGGAGAAGAAAAAAGTGATTTTGGGTAATATTATTTATGGAAGGTTGAAGTAGAGGTGATCAAGCAACAAGAGGCAAAAAGGGGATTGTCTTCAAAAAGTGAAGCTCAAGACAAAGGCCTAAGTATTATACGTCTTCGGTGAGTCTTTGTTCAACATAATGTGGGAGTCAAGTTGAATAGTCATAACCAGTAATTGTGCTTTCACTTGCAGTTCAGACCTCCAGAATGCAATTGAAAATGAAGATTATGCTTTGGCTGCTACATTACGTGATGAAATATCTAAAATTGAAGCAGAGTCTCTGGCTGCTTCAGCTAAAGCGTTGGCATATGAAAATGCACAATTTGCATTCCGTTTGGGTCAGAAAGTCAGGCATAGAAAATTCCGTACGTACTTAATATAAGCATCTCATGTCATGCGAGCTCTATCTATGTGTCACTCTTTCTCTTTACATTCCACCCTCCATTATATAACCTTTAAACTTCTTTTATCCAATCGATGTGGGACTTCATATATCTATTTTACAGGCTATACAGGTGTGATATGTGGAATGGATCTAGTATGCTGTGAATCGAGTTCATGGATGGAAACTGCACAAGTTCAGAAGTTGTCTCGTGGCTCTACTCAACCATTTTATCAGGTTTGAATTTGATGCTATTAAGAATGGTTCTGCTTCTTAATTGGTTCATCTTCAGAGTCTTTCTTATTTTATTTGTGCAGGTATTGGTTGACACACGTGCTGATCCAAATCTACTGGTGGCATATGGTAAATCTGGTTACTTAATTCCTCATGCATGCATGTGTTCACTAATAATTTAAGTTTAGATAAGGTTTATCATAATTTTCATATTCCCAAAGAGTTTTTCTTATGAGTACTTCTTGATTTCTTGCTGAAAAATGAAGACTATAACTTGCAGAATGATATATTTTTTTTCTTCACTTTCTTGCAGTTCCTGAGGAGAATCTATTAGCCCCTGATCAACCAGACAAGGTGACTCAATTTATACATGAAATAAGATATATTCTTAGTGAATTCGGTTCGCAAAGTATATACTCTGAAATGTTACTTAATATTTCTGTGCGTATATATAATTTTGTCTTAATTTAGTCCTTAAAAATTTAAAAATATTAAATTTAGTCCTTGAAAAACAAACTTTGTCTTAATTTAGTCCATAAAAGATGGAAGTGTTAAATTTAATCCCTGAAAGATGCAATTTATTGCAGTTTAATCCCTAAAAATCTTTGTTAACATAATTGACGAAAAATTTCTCTGAAACTAAATTGAAACAAATTACATCTTTTAGAGACGAAATTAAGAGATCAAAATGATAATGTGCTCTATTTCTTTCCATGACTAGATTTACCTGTAAACTGTGCAGCAATGCAGCATCAACTGAACTACTTTTTAGATGTTTAAGGCGGTCTAAATTTCGAGCTGAACTGACGGCCCATTCTGACAATATTAACTTTTTCTTAGAAGAGATGTATTATGGTATCAATATTGTTATTCCATTGGTGATTTGATGTATTTGCAGGGCAGGTTTGATCATCCATATATCAATTTTCTATTCTATGGTATGGATTCAGCTGGGGATTTCATCCCAATCAGGCAACTGAGGGAGAAGTACAACAGACCAAGGCATGAAGTACCCATTGAGCCACCAAATGATGATGAGGATGGAGCCCAACCTTAGATTTCTATTCAATATATTCACTGCTTCTCTAGAGATTTTAGAAACTCAAAGATCATCTCCATCTAGAAAGTGATGCATTTAGTGTATTTAAAAATAAAAATAAGAGGTAGGTTTCATTTGTGGGTCTCACTCCTATCTCTGTCTCTCCAAATACCTCACTCTAAATGGAGATGATCTATTTTGGAGAATCTTGTCACAATATCACAGGAAACTCAATCTTTTTGTTCCTTGAGTGTGTTCATTCCTCCATATTCATATGTATATAATAATATATATAGAATTATGGGAAGTACTATGGTCAGAACTTTGTCCCAAATTGAATTTTGTGTAACATTCCTTCCTTAATTTTCTTTTGTCAAAATTTGTTGTTAAAATTAAGTAACTCAATCGTTTTACTGAAAAACTTTGAAATAAAAAATTCTCCAACTTCTCATTTTCAGGTTTATTTTAATTTAACCTTAATATGTTTACTAAAATATCCCATTGCTCGGAATTTTCAAAAGATTTTGTTAAGCTATATCTTACATTATTTTTATTGGCTAATTTTTTTTTTTGAAACATGTTAGCCAATGTATTTATTAGAAAGACTCCTCCCAAAATTTAACTTCCACCACTTTTCCTTATCAAGTAAGAAAAAAAATTAAAATGTTGATATTTTCTATCATTTAGGTTGATTTGGATCTCTCATAATAGTGTCAAAAGAAATAAATACAAAATTAATTAATTGATAAATCCTATTTATACTAGCACTATCAAAATAGGCTGTAGCACCGCAGGCCGGTTCGGTATAAATTTTGAGGCTTAATGACTTGAAATGAAGCTACAGTAGTCGAATTTTCAAAAACTAAAAATCTGACATTGTGTGAAAATTTAACAACTAGAGCTTCATTTCAAGTCATTAGACTTCAACATTTATACCATTGCATAGAAGACGGAAAATGATGAAAATGAATATAAAGTTTGCGAAAAATGAACACTGGACAAGAAAGTTATGGACGTTTGTAGTTGTCAGGCCATGACAGAAAAATGGTACCTCAAAAGAATGGCCATCAATCCCGACATCAGGATGGCATGTGCCATTTTTCTATCGCGGCCTGAAAACTTAAAATGTCCATAACTTTCTTGTTCGGTGTCCATTTTTCGCAAAATTTATATCCATTTTAATTGTTTTTCCGTGCTCTACGCAGTGATATAAAATTTGAGGCCTTGTGATTTGAAATGAAGCTACAATGGTTGAATTTTAAAAAACAGGCCTCTTTTTTTTTTTACATCTATACCCACTCATGTTGGCCCGTGAGCTAAATAAGCCCATCTGCCAGCTGAGCTGTCACTTTATTTTTTTTTAAAAAAATATTTTTATATTAAATAATATAACATATAAGTTATCTTTGTCATTTATATGTATATTTTATGAAAGTTAATAATTACTTAGTTCGACTCGTTAATTTCGTGAACAGCTCGGTTAATTAATAAACAAGCCGAGTTTGGTCATATTTTTTGTTCATTTTAAAGGCTCGGGCTCGAGTTTGAGTTTGCATTAAGGGTCGGCTCGTCTCGACTCGACTCGGTTAATTTACAGTCCTAACATATATATTAATAATCTTTAAAATAATTAATAAAATAAATTTAAAAAAAAAGTTTAAATTTATACGGACCAGCTTGTAGGCTACCTATTTTAATCTCCCCAAATCTACCTTATTAACAGACGAACTGATTTATACAATAAAAATTATTCTATTTAGTATTGTCAGACCCAAATCAGAACCAATTAAAACTAACAGCTCATAACTCAAAAAAATTTGTTGATTCAATGACCGCGTCGAGCAACTTTTTTTAACCGAATCAACCGATTAGTCCATGAGTCACCGGTTCCACCATTGCAATTTTTAGAACTTTGGTTTTGTCTATGACTATCTTCCTCTTCAGACTAAAGTATCATTCTTGATCCTTCTGTATCATTCTACAAATCTATGTATCGGAAGGAATAGTCTAACTCTGAACTCTGTACTTGTGAGTCCATCTTCATCGTTACCGAAACACTACAGCACGGAAAAGGGAAAAAAAAAAATTCAAAGAAACAAAGACAAACTATAACTACTAATTGCCAATTGGAGCTGTACCTTCATCCTCAAAAAACCAGTTCTTTCATGGTTGACTAGCTTAAAATGACACTATACATGCCATTATTCAGATCGTGTTCTACCTTAAGGTCTCTCACCCAACTCCATGCCCACCTTGTGGTGACCGGCCTTCACAAAAACCCTCTCGCTTCCACTAAACTCATCGAGTCTTACGCCCAAATGGGTACCCTCAGCTCTTCACGACTTGTTTTCGCGACCTTCTCGTCTCCGCCGGATTCCTTCATGTGGGGCGTCCTCATGAAATGTCACTTGTGGAATCACTTATTCGAACAAGTCATTTCGCTTTTCCATCGTATGATTTCTCTGCAGACCCAGGTTTGCAGATTCGTGTATCCCTCTGTTTTGAGGGCTGTTTCTGGAATTGGTGACTTGGGTGTGGGTATGAAGCTTCATGGGAGGATTGTTAAATGCGGGCTTGATACTGATACTGTGATTGAAACTTCGTTGCTTGGTATGTATGGTGAACTGTGCTGCTTAGATGATGCACGAAAGGTGTTTGACGAAATGGGTGAAAGGGATGTGGTTTCGTTGAGTTCTATAATCTCATCTTACGTTGAGAATGGACAGGCAAGAGAAGGACTGGAAATGTTTCGTTATATGGTTTCTGAAGGGATTGAACCTGACTCTGTTTCAATGCTTAGTGCGGCTGAGGCTTGTGCCAAATTTGGTTGTTTAAGGCTAGCCAAATCGGTCCATGGACATGTAATCAGAAGAGAATTGGGTGGTGCTGGAAGTTTGAATAATTTTCTTATTTTTATGTACAGCCAGTGTCATCACTTAAGTGGTGCAGAGAAAATCTTTGAGAACCTCACTAATCCAAGTACTGCTTCTTGGACGTCCATTATTTCATCCTATAATCAAAGTGGATGCTTTCATGAAGCCATTGATACTTTTATTCAAATGCAGGAGTCAAATATGGAACCCAACGCCGTGACGATGATCAGTATTCTGAATTCCTGTGCGAGATTAGGATGGCTGAAAGAGGGAAAGTCAGTCCATTGCTTTATTTTGAGAAAGGCCATGGATGCTGATCTTGACCTGGGGTCTGCACTAATAGATTTCTATGCTGCTTGTTGGAAGAGAAACAGTTGCGAAAATCTTCTCCATTTAACTGGAAACAACAGTATCATAACATGGAATACACTGATATCATTATATTCTCGGGTGGGTTTTTACAAGGAGGCCATAGTACTCTTTGCAGATATGTTGAGAAAGGGGATAACGCCAGACTCATTTAGCCTAGCAAGTTCAATTTCAGCCAGTGCAAGTGTGGGTTCAATACAAATTGGACAGCAGATACACAGCCATGTCAAGAAAAGAGGCTTGGTGAATGAGTTTGTGCTTAACTCCTTGATCGATATGTATTCGAAATACGGCCTTGTGGATTCGGCATACATGATTTTCGAGAAGATTACACAGAAAAGTGTTGTGACTTGGAACTGTATGATGTCTGGGTTTGCTCAAAATGGCATTTCAGTAGAAGCACTCAACCTATTTGAAGAAATGTACTTTAATTGTCTTGAGATCAATGATGTAACCTTCTTAACTGCAATTCAAGCTTGCTCCAATATGGGTTATCTAGAAAAGGGGAAATGGATTCACAATAAGATCATTACATGTGGTGTAGAGAAGGATCTTTATATTGATACAGCTCTAACTGACATGTATGCCAAATGTGGAGACCTTCAAACAGCGCAAGGAGTTTTCGATAGCATGTCAGAGAAAAGTGTGGTGTCATGGAGTGCCATGATTGCTGCTTATGGTATGCATGGACAAATTAATGATGCCATATGGCTCTTCAGTAAAATGGTAGACTCAGGTATAAAGCCAAATGAAGTAACCTTCATGAATATCTTATCTGCCTGCAGTCATGCAGGATCAGTGGAAGAAGGGAAGTTATATTTCAACTCAATGAGAGAATATGGCATTGAACCCAACACAGAACACTTTGCCTCTATTGTTGACCTTCTCAGCCGTGCTGGTGATGTCGATGGAGCATTCAAATTAATAAAGTCCATGCACCTGCCTGTAGATGCTAGCATATGGGGAGCTCTGCTTAATGGGTGTCGAATACACAGGAGGCTGGACTTGATTAGAAGCATAACGAGGGAGCTTATGGAGATTAGTACAGATGATACAGGATATTATACTTTATTATCTAATATATTCGCTGAAGGAGGAAACTGGGATGAATCCAGAAAGGTGAGATCAATGATGGAAGGTAATGGTCTACAGAAGGTCCCTGGATATAGTACTATTGAGATTGATAAGAAAATCTACAGATTTGGAGCTGGAGATACTTCTGAATGGCAAATGAAAGAAATTTACATGTTTTTGGAGAATTTTCAGAGTTTAGCACAGGAACATGGGTGTGTAGGTAGTCAATTGTATAGAACTAGTATGTTTTCTGATGATAATAGTATTTACAAGTTAGCAGTTGCAAGCTAGAATATTGCCACATTTTTCTAAAACTTAATGTTTGAAAGATTCTCAGCCCTTACTGCTCCTTGAGCCTAACTACATGATAATTTGATTCATTGAACTATCTATGAGTCACTCATTTACAGACCTAACTAATAAAAAAAAAATTGAGCATCAGGTGCTGGAAATATTTCCAGTACTCTGCCTTTTAGGCCATTTGACATGGTGCACATACTCCTCGTTGCTTGATCTCTGTTCCCAACATTTTTATCCCAAAAAATATCCATATTGAAGTATTCACATATCATTAGGCAAAAGCTGCAACTTTGTCATATAAGTCATTGTTGATATCCATCTGCACTACACTGCATCCGGGGACTTTGTTCAATCCTTTTTGCTTCATCAACTCTCTCACCTGCTTAACCTGACTCCATCTCCCATCTGAAGCATATAAGTTTGACATTAGCACATAGTAGCAAGATTCATCAGGATGCAGCTCCAACATTCTCCTCAGTACAACTTCTCCTAATTCAAACCTCGAATGAAGTCCACATCCATGGAGAAAAGCTCCATAAACACTAACATTAGGTTGGACAGGCATTTTCTCAATAAACTCCAATGCCTCTTCAAGGTTGCCGGAACGTGCTAATAGATCAACCATACATGCGTAATGCTTCATGGAAGGAACAAAGTTCAGCTCCTTACACATCAAATTAAAAAACCTCCTGCCCTCTCCAACCATCCCTGCATGGCTGCATGCTGTTAATATAGTTGTGAAGACCACTTCATTGGGCTCCAAGTTCTCCTTCAACATATCCCTGAAGAGTGAAAGAGACCCATTGCCATCACCTTGCATGCCATAGCCACCCATCATGGCACTCCATGTGACTGTATTCTTTTTTCGCATCTCATCAAATACCATACGAGCTGATTTTGCATCCCCACATTTTGCGTACAAGTTCAGAAGTGCTGTGCCAACATAGATGCTAGATGATACTAAACCATCCTTTAGAGACAAGGCATGAAGAGAAGAACCAAGTTCAAGAGCACCAAGGGAAGCACATGTTGAGAGAACACAGACTAATGTGACTGCATCTGGTGAACATGAGGCTAGCCTCATGCACTTAAACAGCTCAAGAGCTTCGTACACAGAACCACTTTGGGCATAACCAGAAATAATTGAGTTCCAAGATATTACATTCTTGTGAGTGATAGTTTTAAATATGTCACAAGTATCAGCGATCATATTGCACTTGGCATACATGTGCACAAGAGCATTCCTCACTGTAGGATCATCCAAACCAAGCTTAAGTATTAGAACATGAAGTGACCTTCCTATAGTTGTATTGCGCAGTTGTGCACAAGCTGAAAGCAAACTTGCAATGGTAAGAGAATTGGGCATAAGACCTGCCCATTTTTCATCTGTGAACAACTCTAATGCCTTTTCCGGGTGACCTCTTTGAGTATACCCAACTATCATTGCTGTCCAGGAAACAAGTTCAGCAGTTGAAAGCTCATCAAAAACAGAACGAGCGTCTCTTATATCCCCACACTTGACATACATATCCAAGAGAGATGTTGCCAAGAAATGTCCGATTTCAATCCCATTTTTTATTACATAGCCATGAACCCATTTTCCTTGATGTAGATATCCCAACTTTGTACATGCTGTGGTTAAACTTCCCACAGTAAATTGATTACCTGCAATAAACCCTTCTCTCATTCTATTGAATAAGGCCAACGCTTCTTCCCCACAGTCATTCTGCACATATGCTGAAATCATAGAACTCCAAGAAACTACATTTCTATCAAACATTTCATCGAACACATCGCGGGCACTTTTAACCTCCCCACATTTAGAGTACATATCCAGAAGACCCGCCAACACAAAACTACCCATAGTGTTGGTTTTAACAATTTGGCAATGCAGCTTCATACCTTCAACGACATCACGCAACTCACAAGCAGCTTTCAAGACAAAAGAGAAAACCACCTCGTCATAACCTTGGACAAACACCCTCATACGGGAATAGAAGGGAACGATCTCGGAATACATGTCGTTCAAGAAGTACCACCTGAGCATAACCTTCCAAGAATAAAAATCCGGGCTTGGCATTCGATCGAACACCTTGCGAGCAGAGTGAAGACACCCAAAAGAGCCGTAGAGGCTGACGAGCTTGGTGTCGCAGAAAAGGTCGCGGGTGAGGCCGTGCACGAGAAGCAAGGCGTGGAGTCTCTTGAGGGAATTGACGCTTCGGCAAATTTGGAAAAGAAAGAAAGCTGGGTGTGAGGAGATGGAGTGTAAGGAGTTGAAGTTGGGAGTGAGGTCCAATGGTTCCATGGGTGGTGCGTGTTGGTAAAGCGCATAGTGGAGAGACCTCCATTGAAGAGAAAGGTTATGAGGTGGATGATGTAAGATTCTTTTTATGGAAAACGCGAGCTTCATTTCATATTCTGGATTCTGAGATTTCTACTAACTTCGCGCTTCTGCCATCTAATAGAATAGCCGCTTATACTCCTAGAGAAAACTAAACTTTGTAATAAAAAATATTAAAAAATTTACCTACATTTAGTTGATAAATAAATATAACCCTCTCAATTTCATTTTGATTTAAGGAAAAAACAATTAGGTGTACATATTGCATCACATTATTTATACATTAACTAATAACATTCATCTTTTTATTTTTATTAATGTGAGTCATTTAGTTAAAAAATTAAAAATTATATAAATATTATTAGTTAATGTACAAATGACGTATCTTAAAATTTCTTATAAATAAGTCTTAAATGTACTTTTGGTTCCTCTAATTTTATAAGAGATTCAATTTGATTCTCCTAGTTTAAAAAAAAAACAATTTGATCCTTATATATTTTGTTAAGGAAAAAATTTATGTTCATTTCATCCGGTTCCACCAATCATATATTGTATTTACACTCTCTTTCTTCTATGGTTGGTCATATAAAATGTAGTCTTCTATATTCTCTCTACTGTGATTGGTTTATTAAACACTTTTTGCCACATGTCATAGTTATATTAGAGAACTGGATGAAATGGACATAAAGAAATGGACTTAAGTTTTTTCCTCTTGTTAATCATTCAATCATGTCCTTTAAGTCATTTTTTCATCTAAAATTTGATGACAAATTTAATAATTGACTGAATTAGATGCTAAATATGAATATAAATTAAATAAATAATAATTCAACTAATAAATTGTCAAATTTGACACTAAACTTTAGATCAATTCTATGATAAAAGGACAAAATTAGATCATTTTATAAATAAAATAAAATAAATGAATTGTCTATATATATTTGAACTAAAGACCAAATGTGCATTTTTAGCTTTATATATATATACTATAGTATATGATTTTTTTTAATTTTTTTTTAGCCCTATTTTTGGAAAGGCCAAATTTAAAAATTTCCCCTCATTTTATTTATTTTTAATTATAAATCAAAGTATCTCAAATAAGAGTTTTATTTTATTTTAGAAATAACAAATTAATTTAATCAAGTATATAGTATCATAAGCCACTTGGATTCAGTTGGTTTGGTTGGTAAGGTGTATGTGTCTTAGTCCATGACATTATTGAACAGTTGAAAATTGAAATGAGTGTGATATGTCACAAGTAATATTAGCTAACCGGGGTCACATGTGTAGTAATCAATTATTTATGTAGTATAAAAGGTTTTATTTAACTTAAGGATTTGGTTGAGTGGAATGACTCATTTATTCTCAAGTTTGGTTGGTCTAGTGGTTAATTCACTAGGTCGCTTAAGCAAATGTTGGGAGTTCGAATCTCACCTTGTGTATGCAGCAACCAATTGGCCAGTAACAAACCCTTAAATAGAGCTCAGATCCGCGGAGGATTAGTCCTTGGCCTGTCGAGCTGGGGGATACCTTGGGAAACAAAAAAAAAAGTGTTAGGAGTTCGATTCTTGCTTTAAAAAAATATATTTTTAATAATTAAATTTTAACTGTCAAAATAAATTATTAAAAAAAATAATAATATTATATTTTACCGTTAACAATTGTTCATAATCAATATACTATTTTTTTCAATAATATTTTTTTTCAATGGTTGCTATCGACAAATATATTATCAAAAATAATATTTTTGACAATAAATTAATAATTATTAAAAGTTGAAAATTATTATAATTAATATCTTTCAATAACATATTTGAACGTTCAAATTCAATTATTAAAAAATACTTATTTCGACACATTAACTTTTTTTTTTTTAAACAGACACATTAACTTAAAGTAAGTGTAATTTTACTCAAAAGGATATTTCACATAATATACATTTTTATCTTTTATGTCTAAACTTTTAGTTTCAACATTATAATATATCCATATATATTAAGGTCCAAAGCAGAATAAACAATGTGCAAAACATATGTATTATTCAGGTCAAAATACAACTAACCAACCTCAATTTAAGGAGTTGTAAAATTATTGACCTCCATTAATTTTTAAAATTGATTTTTTTTACAATATATATCTCTCTCAATAATTTTGTTATTAAAATTCCAATAGCACTAGCCCACGTCAACAAATATTTAGAAATTCTAAAGTTAATTAAAGAAAATTTTTCCTTGTGAATAGGAAATTATCATTTTCAAGAATTAAACTCAATCTTAAAAAACAAAAATCATTTGTAAAAGAGAAAGATGAGATTGCATCATTTATATTGTGTGATAAAATGCTTACTAAAATAAAGAAATATTAAGAGAGAGAAAATTATGCATCTCACATTATTAATTTTTCTCTTTTTTAATTTTTCTATTTTTCTTCTTCTTCAGGTACGCTTGGTATAAATGCACAGCTGTAAAGTACTTTAAAGAAAGTACGGTAGAGTAAAGTATTGTAGAATAAAGGAAAGTACTGTAGAGAAAAGTGAAGAGGGAAATGGAGAGGATATGTATAAAATATGATATAAATTTTTTTAAGAATCATGAGATTACATGTAAAGTACTGTTTAAAAATTATCCCAAACAAATCCTTATTGGGGGAGGATATAATTTAAAAAGAGTAGGACAAGAGAAGGGGAAAAGAAAAAAAGAAACATAGGTGGAAAGTGTATGGTTTTGGGAGATGACGAAAGAAAGAAAAAGACATATGAGGAAATGGAATTGGATGAAGAAAGGATATGTCATCATATGATATGTGAGTGAATGAATATGTCTGTCTCTCATGTTTGTGCGCAGAGAGAGAGAGAGAGAGAAACAAAGAAAAAGATATGACTTTTTGGTGGCAACCAACAACAGACAAAGACGTAGACAGAGACACACACATTCAGATCAGATTACATCTCTTGACCAAAAAAAAAATGTGATAAAACTCAAATTGAAATATTTATTTGAAGAGATATTTATATTTAGTATTTCATAATTAAAACTTTATCAGACTAATCTGAAATTTCGAATTCGATTCATATTACACGTATAGTTAATAGTAGAAGAATTTTTTAACAAAATTAAGAGTATTTATAATGTTTTGAATATAAAACTTTAATTAAATGATATCAAATTATTTATTTAATAGATAATAAGATGAATCAAGCTAATTTAGAAGATTGAGATTAGATTACAATATCTCATTACTCTGACTTTTCCGTCTTCTTTACTTGAAACACCGACACGCCGACGCATCTTCAGTCCTTACTTTGTACCAACATTAACATCTCCAACATCTCTCTCCCTCTCTGTCCCACAGAATATGCTTCTCCTCCCTTCCACGCGCCCACTCCTTCTGTGTTTTTTACTTTCTTCCATTTTCATATTTATTAGATCTTGTTTGGTTTGATGAAAATAATATGAGAATCCGGATTACTCAGAATTTTAAAAATTAATTTTGTCTTTTTAATAATTTTACCATTCATTTAAAGATTGTTACTATTTAAAAGAAATGATAAAATTGACTTTTCAAATACATTATTCACACTCGCTCCTATTTCCTCCTTCCAATTCTACAATCCATAAGAGCCATGGTATTTACCAAATTTTTTATTTTTATAATTTAGAGTAAATTAATATTTAGGTTTTATAATATACAAGGTATCTCAATTTGACCTCAATTTTCTTTTTTTAAAATTAAAAAAATATTAAATTTAGTTTTTAAAAAATAAAATTTATCTTACTTTGATTCTTATTAAATTCTTTGTTAGTTATGTTAATTTTTTATTAATTAAATTAAGATAAATTATATTTTTTAGAGCTTAAATTTAATAAACTGTATTTTTAGAAATTAAATATAATATTTTTATCTTTAAATTAACATAAGTTATATTTCATTAAAAAAAACATAAGTTATATCATTTTAGACCAAAATATTAATTTGTTAAAAAAACTTAATAATTGAAGTGATTCCAAGGTTTAAAAAAAAAAAAAGAAGAAGAAGAAGCAAACGAAGAAAAACGCGTTGACCCTCTTTTCTAAATACCAATTAATGAATCATGACCACAATTTTTTCTTTTGAAATTCTTTATTGTTTAAGAAAGACTAAATCAAACCAACGTCTATGTATTTTTGGTCAAATATATTAATTACAAATTATATATATTCCACAAACTTAACTTTTAATATAATTATAAATTTATTTTATTCCCGATCTATTAAATTTAGTTATTTTTCAACGTTTGAATTCAATTACCTAAATCTTAACTTTTTTTAAAAAAAAATTATAGGAAGAGAAAGCACTCCCAAAGGATTAATGTACAGGTCTAAACTACAAACAATTTTATCCAACAGCAACTACTCAACTAGTTCTTGATGAGATCTCCATGAAGAGGAATACCCATCAAGTGAGATTTGAAATGACTTCAGAGATATTCAAACCCTCACTCATGAATGAAATTAGAGCTTTCTTCCAAATCCTTGACCAATTATACCAACCCACATTGGCATATTTTAAATATCCATTTCACTGTTTTTTTTCTTACAAACATCCTTCTATTAAAAACAATCTTACTTGAAAAATTTTCGATCACTAAGTTTGAATACTTCTTTTAATGAAATTCAAACTTTAATTCATCACGTGTTACACCCAATCTCCATTAGTACTTTTCTATGTAATTTTAAACAGTGCGATCTCTGCACTTGTAGTTGTACTTAATTTTATAAAAAAGAATAAACACAAAGAAGTCACTCTTTCTTCCCTCAGCCTCCAAACTCTCTTGGCATATAATAATCTCCTTGTACTGATCTGAAAAGCAACATGAAAATTCCCACCACCATTGTAGGGGATAGCCATAGAACAACTTTTCTATGTTTGATTATCCTACATTTCTGAATGGAAAGTGCTTGAGGACAATAATCTCACCATAGTATATATGAGATATCCACAAAAAGTGAATTCATATAGAACTCACAAGCAGCACACAGCCTAGTACCTAGTATAACTAGAATGAAAATCACTTCTGTGAAGAGATAATTTGGAATAAATCAAGCAACATTATTTATGAATAATTCAAGTTAATATAACCCAAATCCTAACAATCAGACATTGATATACCCAAATACGGGTAGAAGAAATGTACAGAAAACTCATGGCTAAGAACCCGCATGAAAGGGAAGGACCCTGCTTAGTGCTTACCCTCTACAAATTCTCATCTATAAATCTGATCCTCTTACCGTTGATTAGGTTAACGCGATCGGTACAGGATTACCCGCCGGGAACCTCTGCCTCCGGGGCCTTCTTGTTGTCTTGCCCCAACCTGTTAGGCTTCTATCCTCCAACCCCACTTCGATATTACTACGTTGCTGCATCAGCGGGATAGTAGCTTCATTGCTTGCTACCGGAGGAGGGGGTGGGGGAGGAGGAGAGGGGGTAACCTGCAACCGCCGCCTCCCTCTGCCACCCCCATTCCTGGAAGAGCTTCTCCGAGTTAATCCTGAATGCCATGGATGACCTGTTGCTCTCATAAGCCCTCCAAATGTCTGAAGATCTTCTGTTACTTCATGTCTTGATAAAGATGCAATGCCTGGAAGGATGTCCCTTTGGAAATCCCTCTGCTGCCTCCCTCTCCTAGCCGGGCCCTTTCGTGTCCGAGTAGGTAAAGTTGTTGTCCCGGATTCTTCCACTTTGAAGTTTTCCGGAACAAAAGGCTTAGGCATGTAGTCTTCTTCCTTGGTCTCTGGCAGACGCAATGTCATGGCCTCAAAGTAATCCATTCCTTCAGATGCAGATACCTCATTATTATTATTATTATTATTATTTTGTTCACTATCTTTTCCCCTACAAATATCAAAAACAACATCCACAAACCAATTAAGTGGGTCCATAGTGGGGGTTTCAGATGGATTGCTGATCACATCAGCCACTTCATTGCATAAAAGAGCCGTTGACATGGCAACTATTGCCTCGGCGGCGCACTTTGTAAGTTCATCCTGTGACGACGACTGTTCGGCTCTGTCTTGAGAGCCTTTTGGTGATACAGGATTAGTTTCTTGCTGCTTTTCTTCAAAATCGACATCTTCCTCAGTCTCGGGAACAGCAGGAGCTTCCAGATCTATTTCTGGCTTCATTTTTACCAGGTTAGTCGGAATGGGAGTCAAAGATGTTTCTTCGTCGTCATCGCTCATGCTCAAGTTCAGATCAATCTGATTTCTAGGGTTGGCTTCTACTTTAGGAGATCCTTTCCTACTAGCAATGGTTTCAGCAACATCCTCTTTGTCCAACTCAAGAACTGCAGCATCACAAGGCAAGTTAATATCAAATACCTGTCTTTTCTTCTTATTTTCCGCTGTTTCTATATCAGACGGACTAGGAATCGACACAGAGGGAGACATGAATGAAGAACACTCCTTCTTAGGAGAAATATGAGCCATATCAAATATGGGAACGCCAAGAATTTTCTTAATATTGGAGCTGTTGCCTACCTCTGTCCTCCTTGGCTCAATATCATTAGAACATGAAACTGAAGTTACACTGTGCACAAAATTTCCACTAGGCCCTTTTCCAGCTTGCGAGATACTTGACTCTCCAGAAGTGGAACCTCTACCAGCATTATGCGGCTCGTTCTTGAATGCCGTCTTGGGTCTAAGCCAAGGTAACACAGCAAGATGCTCCTCATGCTTGTTGGATGAACCATTTGAAAGTGGCCCATTCAAGTTTACATCTTTTCCGGACTTCATGTCATTGCAGTTTGAACTCTTGTAGTATTTTGCAAAATCATGGTTCATAAAGTCCTCAGATTTTCTCTTACGATCATGATTATGGTTAAG